>CM025780.1:9421395-9544284 GCA_014636745.2 Centella asiatica | reverse complement strand
GACAGGCTAAGAATAGTCTCTGGTGACGTCAGCCTTAGTCTCCGACAGGCTAAGAATAGTCTCTGGTGACGTCAGCCTTAGTCTCCGACAGGCTAAGAATTATCTCTGGTGACGTCAGCCTTAGTCTCCAACAGGCTAAGTCTAGTCCCTCATGACGTTATCCGTGGTCTCTGATGTGTAAAACATCTTAGTCTCTGATGACTAAGGATATTAGTCCCTAAGGAGTTTGGCGATGGCTTAGTGAGTTTGGCGCTGAACAAGTTATCAACCGAGGAGTTCGGCGATGAACAAATCTATCCCCTGATGGGTAAGTCATTCCCTGATGATCAAAACCTATCCCCTGATGGCTGAGGAAACATCCCCAGACGGGTAGTATATCCACCGATGACCAGTCATCCCTTGATGACTAATTATCCCCTGATGACTAGTTATTCCCTAACGAAGGTTATCCACTGACATGTAATATGTCTTCAAAACTATAAAATATTATTTTCTTAAATTATTTATGATATTTTAATTATTTATTTCACCTCAATGGTTCTTATGTCAGATTTAAGACTTTAAAAGTTTAAGGACATCACATGTGCATTTTCCTTCATATTTTAACCAAGGTATTAAATTTATTATGTTATATACATGTTTTACAGAATCTTTCACTCACGAGTAAATTGAATTGATTTTGTGCAAAGGACCGAGGCAAGTATATTCATTCAATCTGATGCTTATTTTAATTTCACGCAGTATCATTTGATTCGATATGCGTGCAAGGTTTTGAATATATGTTTCAATTGCTTTTATGAATTAGAATACTATGCTTTAATTTACGCTAGCATGATATGAATGAAAGTGCATGAATATAACTGAACTTTGATTTATCAGTATTCTTTAATGCTATATCCATGCAACAAATAAGAATGATATGTCCCTTAATTGGGAGATGCCACATGGTTGGCAAGAGGAAAGGAAATGTGCTGATGTGTTCTGTCACCTGACCTAGAGGAATTATAAGTGACTACGTACGTTCACACAAGGAGGGATCATGCGGGCACAACCAGGTCAGTTGTATACCGTATGGTTAGCACATCCAACGAGTTTAGCCCCCGATGGATATTTTGAGGAAAATGTACATGGGTGAATACCTGTTTTCCTTTAAGGAAGATCACATGTTTTTATCATCAGTGATCCTCAAAGATTCTTCAAGGATTTCCAAGGCATTAGTATTGATTCACTGAGCCTCATAAACAGAATTGAATTTCCATCAAGATTCTAGATTTGCTTCTTTGATTTAATTATATACTTGCTGAGTGTAAATCGCTTATTCTTGTTGAACTTAATGTCTTGCAGGGTATGGTCCAAAGGCTGAACCCTCTGACAAGGGGAAAGCAAAGATGATTGGCTATTGAGTTTTGTTAAACCTTTTGCTTGCCGATAAGGAAGGAAGGAAGGAAGATGTTTTGAAGTGATGATGTTATGTATTACAATATAGAGATAGAATAGCTTCCGCTGAGAATATAATATTTTGGGTTGTAATAACTCTCTATTATTTTCTTTTATTTTCTTTTATCAGTATTGATATTATGAATGGATGTGAAGTTATCTTTCCTTCTGTTGACGAAACTCTGGTCCAATATGGGATTTTGGGGTCGTCACAATAATTTTATATAATATATTACAAATTAAAAGTATATACATTAATTGTTTATATAGTAAAATAGGATTATAGAATATTATAAATAAGATAATATTATACTTTTCATAAATGTGAATAATGTTATTATATATTTAAGATTTCGTTGTTCCTAATAATTAAATAACTTTAAAATAAGAGTATCGCTACAACTCATTTTTTCTCCACTTTTTATCAAAATTTTATAAAAGTACCTTGAGTTTAAGGAGACTGTGCAATGGGTCCACTAAATAAAAACAATAGATAGTGGAAATAGCTTATAATCATATACTCCATGGGTTGTTTCTTTTGGTTTAGAAGTAGTAATTATTGACTTGACTTTGCTAGTAGAGCGATATAGTTGGATACCATTACGAGGGACAAGTCTCCGATAGAAAAGAAAGAAAGAAAGAAAGAGACCCCACTGATAATAAGTAATAACGCACCCACCCTTGTCTCCTCCTGTTCTCCGGTGCCAGCCTTTTTCTGCTTCCGTTTCCTCCGCTTTCATCCTCCTCTCTTTCCCACTAGATTTCCAATGGATTCAAGTGACGAAGAAGGAGAAGAGTATCTCTTCAAAGTTGTCATCATCGGAGATTCTGCAGTCGGTAAATCTAATCTCCTCTCTCGCTATGCCAGAAATGAGTTTAACCTTCACTCCAAGGCCACAATTGGCGTTGAATTTCAGACTCAGACCATGGATATCGACGGAAAAGAAGTTAAAGCTCAGATTTGGGACACAGCCGGTCAAGAACGATTCCGGGCAGTCACTTCCGCCTACTACCGCGGCGCCGTCGGTGCCCTCATTGTCTACGACATCAGCCGCCGCACCACCTTCGATAGTATCCGCCGCTGGCTCCAAGAGCTTGAGAGTGAGTTATTTTCATCTTCTTTTAGTTTTTAATGTAAGGAATTCACGAATGATCTCTGATCTATTGCATATAATCTGAGATGGGTTATATTTAATTTTCAATTGGTTTCCAGATTTTTATCTGAGATTGAACGTGATAGTAGCTTTGATATAATGACATTTGCTTTATATCAATTTATGATTCAAACTTCGAAACGAAATGTGAAATCATCGTGGGTCTAGATCATTTCCTGTATGATATGAACTGTAGTACTTAAGAGCATCCGCATCAATATTCCTAGACGGGTGAAAATCATTATTTCAGAGTCTTGATTTGAGAAAAATGGTGAAAGTAGCACAGCTGTACCAATTTTTCTATTTCAAAGTCCCATAAGCATTGCATACTACAACCCGTCAGCTTAAATTTTGAACTGTCTAAATTGTGGTAATGTAATTTGCACTATCAGAGTCTGCAATCTCTAAAATTTAAGTCTAAACAAACGAAACCTATGTCAGTAATTCTTGCTTCAGATTTGAATGTAGAAACTGATGATCTGTTTTGGAATGCATTTGGATAGGAAACAGAACAATTTCCTTTTACTTGAGTATGTTTTCCCAACATACAAAATTAAGATTTATTTAAAGACGATCTCGAAGCAAAGCCAATACTTTCTGATTGATCTAGGACAAAGTCGAGAAACAATTTGGGACCAATATATGCGCCTTTGGAATTGTTTTAATAAGCCCAAAACTCTCGGTTCAAGCCCAAAGAAAAGACGATTCTAGTTTAGTTATTATTTATTTTATAGTTATCAATTAGAGTTTTAGTTTAGTATTGTAGTTATCGATTAGAGTTTTAGTTTAGTATTGTAGTTATCGATTAGAGTTCTAGTTTACTTAGGAAAGTTGTTTCATGTTCAATTATAAATAGGGATGTAATTTGTGATTTTATTCATTGAGAAATATTATAACTTTGAGTTTTCCTTGTGAGATTTCTGTCTTGTTTGTGAATTAGCCAGCCCTATTCCCCATCATTGTGAATTAACCCTAGCTGCCTCATATGACAACTACTAAACCAAAAACCCTAGCCATGTCATACCACAACTATTGAACCAAAGAAAACATCATACCATCACCATCAGATCACCGCCGTCAGATTGCCTTCATCAGATAGCCATCATCAGATCTCGCTGTCAGGTGGTTGCATCAGATCGCGTCACCAGATCGTGTCATACTTTTGCTTCCCTCTCTCTTCTACTCTTGCTTTTACCTGTAGCTGCTGCTGTTTCTGCTCTTGCTCTTTTGTTTTCACGATTGCTGCTAGTGTTAATCATGGTTAATGTTGGAGAAGTCAATGCCAAATTAGATGCTTTCATTCAAGCACAAGAGGAAACTAATAAAATGATTGATCAGCGTCCGACAGCCATTGCGGAATCAGTTGGAAAACTTGCTGAAAATATGCAATTTCTCATGAATGAACAGAAAAATAGGACTCCTCCGGACTCTCCCAAACATGCAGAACAATCTCGATTTAATGCAATCAACAAAGGAGTTAAACTAGAAGTTTCAGAATTTTATGGAGACCAAGAGCCTGATGTGTTCTTAGATCCACGAGGAACAAGCCAACGGAGAGATCTAGTCCTTCAATCTCTAGTAAATCTATTCGCTCTTCAGTGTCGTTTCAAGCTAGCAATAATCCTCCTTTGAGATGTTTTAATTGTCAGGAATTTGGACATAATAAATACAATTGTACGTCTCTGCAAATGAGTTTTGTTCTTTTAAAGCCACAGGTTAATGTTATTGAAAAGGAGCAAAGAGACACAACAATAAAAGAAGAGATATGTCCACCAGCTGAGGATGTTGAATACATACCAAGGAAGACTTGGAAGCTGACGAGCATTTGGTGAGTTTAAGTGTGATTAGACTTTTTCTTGCAGTTAGTAAAAAGGAGAATGATCCCCAACTTCATCGAGGAAGGATATTTTTGACTAAAGTGAAGTGCTTAAGCCAGTTATGTTCTCGCGTAATTGATACATATAGCTGCACTGATGTAATATTTGAGGAAGCTATTACAAAATTGGGTTTGAAAGTTGAGTCTCATCTAGAGCCTTAGGACATTGCTTGGATCACAAATACAAAGCTACAGGTGACTCAAAGATGCTTAGTTACATTTTTAGTTGTCAAGCTTATAGGCACGGTTATGTGCAATGTTCTACCTCTTAAGGCTTGCCACATAATTTTAGGGAGCCCGTGGCTTTGGGATCGACATGCACATCATGCAGCCCACGCCAACACTTATTTTATCATCAAAGACAACACCAATTATACTATGACTTGCGCTATTGACATGCCTAATTTAAAGTTAGTGAAGAAGTTATTGGTGATGTGTCGTGTCTCTCATTTCCTTGATAACATGATTCCTTGTGTGAATTCCAGCTGGAGTTGAGTTCTTTTAAGAGGGGGAGAACTGATGTTGGACAAAGTCGAGAAATAATTTGGAACCAAAGCGTTTGGAATTGTTTTAATAAGCCCAAAACTCTCAGTTCAAGCCCAAGGAATTGAAAATTCTAATTCCTTAATTTATTTATTGTTTAGTTATTATTTATTTTATAGTTATCAATTAGAGTTTTAGTTTAGTATTATAGTTATCAATTAGAATTCTTGTTTAGTTAGGAAAGTTGTTTCATGTTCAATTATAAATAGGAATGTAAACTGTGATTTTATTCATTGAGAAATATTATAACTTTGAGTTTTCCTTGTGAGATTTCTGTCTTGTTTGTGAATTAGCCCCATTCCCCATCACTGATATTATATTCCCATGCTTTTTGGTGTCCTTGGCTCTAAAGCAAGAATCTCAAGTGAATAAACTTCCAACTTGCGCGGAGGTTTAGCCGTTTCCTCATTGCCTTAATATTTTAGTGCTGAATTTGGTATATCCTACTTCATTAAATGCTTTTTCGTCTGTACATATTAATTATTTTGAAGGTAGTATGATGCACTCTGTATGTATACTGTGAGAGCACTTTGAGGTAACAATCTTATTATGCTTTTTGATGAAAGAGTGACTGCTTTATCTATTATATATTTACATTAGAACTAAAGATCAGATCATTGATTTAATTAAGATAGATTTGATTTAAAATTAAGGTATGATTGGTTAATTAGGTTAGTTTTAATCATTGATTGATCATATTATATGTAATTAGTTAATTACTGTATAACTTAACTCATAACAATTGCATGATTGTTTGAATATGTTATATGTAATTGTTATTTTAGTATAATTGCTTAATTTAATATTGATTGTATATTTAAGTGTAATTATGATTTTGATATAGGTTCAGATTAGATATATTTTGTTAAAAATTAATGTTAGCATATGCAAGTACAATATCTAAATTTGATTCAGATTAAATTATTTGACAAAACTTGTCATTATGTCAATTGATTAAATTGCACTGGGGTGAGTTAATTGGATCACTACCAAGTTGACTCCGCTGGTATACAACCTTGCTTGCTAAAATACTATAGACCCATTTGTTTTGGCTAAAATTTTAGATATTAAAAATTCTACTAGCGTAATTTATATTGCTAGAATTTAAAATCTCCAAAATTTAAGTTGAAACAAACATGACCTATATAAACAACCTTGCTTGCTGAAATACTATATAGGTATCCCTGACATTACTACTAAGGTGTAATATTGTGAATAGGAGTTTCAATTTGTGGGTGGCTCATCTGATAACCTGGTCACTTAAGTTGCCTTCTGGCAAGATTTCTGGCACGATTTCTAATTTGTGAGAGGGGAACCCTTTATGTAAATACCGTGAGTGAATTAGAAACTTCCGCTCTTATTATCATAATATTTGGTCTTGACTGAAAAAAGTCATTTTCTTGATATCACATCTACAATTTATTTTCTTGAGTATTTTTTTTATTTTGACTAATTATGGTGTAGAAATTCCATGTCATATAATGAAATAATCTATGATAATTTTTCATGACCAGTCAAAGGATAAATCCAAAAATTAGATTATGCACACTGGGTGTTTATGATTAAACTTAATTGTAAGCACTAACAGTGTCATAATTAATTCTACTAATCTACAAATTTTGGATGTCATAGCAAGGTACTTGATACATAGAAAACATAGTAGAGTTTTGAAATTTCCAAGTCATTTGCGCCAGGGGTTAGATTATTTGGTACTTGTACTAGGACACAGAGAAAATATATTATTCTGTTAAACTCAAGCTTCCAGCCATATATTTGTAGCTAAGAAGCAGGGATTCTTTTATAGGTTGGTAAATATGAAATCCCTGAATTTGATTATTAGATTCTTGGATTATTCCAAATGTGGTGCGGGTGATTCTTGTGGTTTAACTTTTGTTTTGAATAATAAAGTAATGCAAATATAACTAATTTTATGTGTTGTACTAGTTAAGGTAATGTTATATGAGAAGACTACCTAGGAAATAAATATAGTAATAGAGAAAGATGTTGTTTTTGTTGTATAATTATATGATTTCATATGTATAAATCTATATGTATGTGGCAAATCTGTGAATCCCTGTTATGTGAAAATTTTCAAACTTCCAACGAACCAATTATTGCTTCTCAGATTTTTTAGTGTTAGGTTACGTGCCTTCATAATAGCAAACGTGACATCATCATCTTATGATGTGAATAAAAAGAAATTTAAATATCTGCATTTTGAGTTTTAGAATGAAAAATCGCTGAGATAGTGCTGAGCTTCTTCCTCAGGATTTTAGGCGTAATATTAGTTTAGCAGTTCGGTTATGTCATGGAATTAGATTCCTTGTCTTAACTTCCTTAAAATTCATAAGACCTCACAATTGGGACTTCAAATCTTTCTTGACACATCCTAGTATTTAAAGCAATATTTTGAGTTAAAACTGTGAAGTCATTTACCAGAATGAACTGATCTTCAATTACGATGATACTCTAAAATGCTTGCTCCTCAGTTCCTCCTGACATTTCAAGTAAAGTCATTAGATACATAGAACATGTTTATCTACAATAACATTGAGTTGTTTTTTCGTCTTCTTGGACCATATATGCAGAAGCATATGCTGACATTTAACAACTCAAGCATGTAAGCTACCCAAAGCATTTTATGTATTTGTATTCTGTATATTTGATGCCACTGCTTTATGTTTAAAAAAAAAGTAGTTATTCTGCTCTTGGTGTCAAATCTAATGCTTTTTGAATTTGTGAAATGTCGTGTAGCTCATTGTGAAACAACTGTTGCGAGGATGTTAGTTGGAAACAAAAGCGATTTAGACAACATCAGGGATGTAAGTGTGGAAGAAGGTGTGAAGCTTGCAGAAGAAGAGGGATTGTTCTTCATGGAAACATCAGCGTTGGATTCTACGAATGTAAAAAAGGCTTTTGAGATTGTCATCCGCGAGATCTATAGCAATGTTAGCAGGAAAGTATTGAATTCTGATTCATACAAAGCTGAGTTGTCTGTCAATAGAGTAAGCCTTGTAAACAATGGAGACGATGGATCAAAGCAAACCTCATGTTGTTCCAGATGAGCATGCACATGTGCTATAATTCTACAAATCAATCGGTGTCGTGCTGGTTCAGCATCAAACTGCCTCCACGGATAAATTTTTATTGCTTAATTTTTTGAATTTATTGGTTAGTTATTGATAGAGTTCAATAAAAATTTTAATTTTTTATATTAGACATCAACCGTCTTTCTTGTTTTAAGTGTAGTGAACTTAAAATAATAGTTCACTTCTTGAAATTGCGTGAAATTGCCACTCATTTTCATTATATTCCTATCTTTAATTGTTATATGATATTATGAGAGTCAGCAATTTGCCCAAGAAAACAGGGTAAACTTTGGTTTCCACTCCAAATTTTAGACCCAAAATTGAATTTGCGCTCCATATTTAATTATAGTTTAAAAGTACACCAAAGATAGTTCCTGTATTTTAAAAAGCACACTCCATCCATATCTCCGGCCAAATCATGATTGGAATAATTTTGTATTATTATAATCAAGGGTATAAATGCCCATTTAAGTATTAATCAACCGGTAATAGTTAGTAGGGCCTTGTTTGGTGTTCCTCTCTCTCTCTAGAATCCATACCCACACATTCTCTCTCTTAAATTTGTGTTTGGGGTTTTAAGATTTCACAAGATATTGATGCTCACGAGGCTGGGGCCGCTTTGACTTTTCTAACATATGATCCTGATAGGTCACATTCTACGGCTACCATCGTCATCACTTCTCAAGTCACTGCCTTCTGTTGCAAGAACATAATAATTCTACCAGAAATAAAATCTAATATGATGATTAGATCGGAGAGAGATGTTTGTCTCCGCCTTCTATTCATAGCACTTTGAAGGTAATGAAAGTAAGGCTGTGCATCATTATTTTTTAAAATCTAAGTTGGTTGCTGGTTGAGCCACCATATCTTCGATTATAAATTTGAATTGTACATGCACATTTATTCAGCTACTTTTTGCTAGCGATTGATATTGTAAGCCTATTTGTATAACTGTTGCTTGATTTGGGTTCTTGACTATTTCTATGGTCCAACTTTGTTCATGGAGCTTTGGAGAATTGGCCAACTTTGTTAAAGTAACTAATTGCTAGTGTGAACTATGTAAATGAACCCCCGACCAGTCACATATGCAGCTCTATGTTTGGACAATATACTAATCTCTTATTGCAAAGAAAATTTTGATATGGAGACCAGAATGTTGACTATTTAATGTTCTGGGATTTGTTAGATTATCCACAGATTCGGTGAAGAGGAATACTTTTTCTGCACATTTTTTTTTAGAAAATGGAAAAGCGATTAAATGAAGTGGAGTTCTATGAGAGAAGATCCTTTGTGAGATTCTAAGTGTTTACATATGGGAACCCAAATTGCTCTCCAATTTTTAAATTCTAATCAAACCTAACAAGGAAGAAATAGTTGGAGTATCCCGTAAAGAGTAGTGTTGGGTTTGGTGAATGCATGTTTGTAATTTAGAAATATATAACTTAACAAATTTAGTCTTATCAAATTTAGAAGTACAGCTATGCAACTGCTGTGAATTCTCTGTCAATGAAGTTGAAGATCAGGCTAAAAAAGAGTTAAAATTTTTCAAAGTGTTTCAAATTGAACTGCGTCAAAGTCTTTATCGACACCAAACTTTTAATGACACCAAAGTAGAAAGTCAAGGGAAATACAAGTTCATCATAAGAATAAAGGTTGATGAGAGAAGTTCATTAAGATGTTCATGTCTTAGCAAACAAATAAATTGTGAGAATATTTCTAAGGCATTTTACATTGAATAATGGAATCAAAGATTGTTCAACGCCTAACTCAAGAAGTCAACGCTAAAGTCATTTGACTGTCCTCAAAGTCATTTGGTTGTCACCAAAGTCAACACAAAGTACTTCAACGCTTAACTCCAAACCATAACGACAAAGTCTCACAATCACTGAAGTTGAATGGAGCCAAGTTTATTCAATGCTAAAGTCGTCGGGAAATCTCCATGTGCACCAAAGTCCAAACCAGAATTGTGAAGTGTCAAAGTGTTCGCTATCAGGGGTTAAAAAGAGAAGCACCAAAATGTGTGACATCAATGGATAAAAAGCCTAGTGTCAAAGTGCTCGCTATCAATAGATAAAAAGCCTAGTGCCAAAGTGCTCGTCATCAGTGGATAAAAAGCCTAGCGCCAAAGTATTCGCTATCAATGGTTAAAAGACTTAGTGTCAAACTGAGTACCATCAGGAAATAATGAACTCAACGCCAAAGTTTGCTTTTCACCATTGCCAAAATTCACAGATTTCATGAACCAAACTTTAAGGAAAGATGACCACATCGATATGACAGAGCTACAGTAATAGGAAAGAAAAGTGATAGGACTTTTTAGGCTATTTTTCTAATCCTGACAAGTTTACAACAAAAAACAAGAGAGAGATGAAAAAGTTTTAGAGAAAATCAAGAATAGACAGAAAGCAATATTTTCATATATTTACTGTATCAAATCTTGCTTATGTATTTTCATACGCTTCCATGTAATGAAAGAGTGTTGAAGAAGTAATATATATAGACAGTCTCTCTCTATCACAAAATATACATACACAGTTATTTTCCAGATGAGTAATTGGGGTGGGGGCGAATTGAATACAATTTCAGCTTTTTCTCCCAATATAAAGATCAAGATATAATGTGTAAATTAATTGCAGAATTAATAAACAAGACAAATTATATCAATCAATAAATAATGTATTTTAGATATTGGATTCTGAAATTATAATTTGGTTATCAAAATTGATACCAACTTTTGAAATTTGTTCAAGTATGAACAACTGCTATCTAGAAATGAATTTCTAGCTTTTCAAGTTATGAACAACTTGCTTCTTAAATTCTATGAATTTGTTACGTTAGATTACAGAGTGTATGAATTCTCTCTCTCTGTTTTTCGTATTCTTCCGTAATCTATGTTGTGTATCTATTGTGACTTGTATACTTTCCACACAACTTCCTTTTCTGATCTATTCTTCTTTTCAACAACTACTCCGATCAATTAGAGCAACTTCCTTTTATCAGCAATTATAATAACTCTGTTACCTAACATCTCTATTAAGTTACATCACTGTTACAAAATATCTTAGCTTTCACAGATCAACTTCCCAACCTTGCAAATTCAAATGTAACTTTGTTATGAATCTTTGGTCAACTTCTAGTTCATTGAGAAACTCTAGTAGAGGTGTGATGTGTCAAGCCATTTGTCCTTTGATGTGACGTTGTTCGTCAAGGGATGTTTTATTCCCAGATGAGTATTTGTAGAAAGGAGGTTGAATATTAGATTTTTCTTCCAATGTAAAGATATCAGATATAATTTATAAATTAAATGTGGAATTAATCAACAAGACAAATTATATCAATCAATACAGAATGAATTTTATTGGTGTTGAATCTGAAATACAATCTGGTAATCAAAACAGTTTGATACCAGTTGCTATACTCTGTTCTAATAAGAAAAACTGTAATCCAGAAAATGATTTCTAACTTCTCTCAAGTTATGAAAACTTGCTACACTCTGTAAGTTTTTTTTAACAGTTGCTATTAATCTGAGATAATGTGTTCTGAGATGTATGATTTTTAGAGATATGTATTCTAAAATTTTCAAATAATTCCCAATCTAAGATCTGTTTTGACTCAATTGCGTTATGTCTATTTATAGACACATCTTCCATGTTCTCCAAGCTTCTATTCTGAGCTATTACCAAAAATACCTTTGTTGTTCATTGGTACTTGCAGCTCTGTCACACATCTTTTCTTTATATAGTCTCCCTTGTATGCCAGCCTGTTATGTGACTTTTCTGGTGTATATTCACTGCACCAGCTCTTTATTTTCTTATTGGAGTTCCTAAGATAAGTTATCAACAGTATATAACTTATTTCTGTGGGCTTCGTGGAATTTTATTGGTCTAGCTTCAATGAATTTCTTCTTCAAGTTTCCATAAGTTATTTTTGCAGTTTTTCACACTTTGCGGCTTGCAGTGTTTACACTTGTGGTTTGTAGTGTTTACACCTGTGGCCTGCAGTGCTTATTTTTGTAGTTTTACATACATGTGTGTGTATCTACAACTTATGTCCTTGAAGCTTCTTTGGTAGCCAATATCTCCTTATTGGTCAACCATCCTTATCTTAATTCCACCGCCTTATCTTTATCAACCATATGTCATCCTTTATGTCGTCTTTAGTCTCTGATCATCTATCCCATGATGGACAGTCTTTGGTGTTGGGCAAAATGACTTTGGTGATAGTTAGCTTTTAAGTTTGGTGCTTTGTGGAAAATTGGTGTTGGTTTTGGTGATGATCTTTGATCTCCTGATGGCTTTATTTCAGTGAACATTCTATCCCCTGATGTTTCTCGTTGTTTTATCCATCAGTGAATGTTTGTCCCCCTAATGGGCTATTTTGTTCATCAGTGAATATTTATTCCCTAACAGACCTTTTGTAAATTTATCCCATGATGAGTCTTTGTTTACAAATGGAGATTTATCCTTTGAAGCTTTATCCCTTGACCAGTTGCATCCCCTGACCACTCTTTAATGCAATAGAAAGTCTTTGCCTTAGTCTCTGGTAACTTCAACATTAGTTTCTGATAGTACAAACTTTAGTCTCTGACATGCTAAAATTTTAGTCTCTGATAGGCTAAAATTTTTAGTCTCCAACAGACTTAAATTTTAGTCTCCGACAGAATTAAATTTTAGTCTCCAATGGGCTAATTTTCCTTAATCTTCTACAGGCTAGAATTTTAGTCTCCGAAGGCTAATTTCCTTAGTCTCTAACATACTAACTCTTAGTCTCCGATAGGCTAAATCTTAGTCTCCGATAGGTAAAAACTTAGTCTTTGACAAACTAACTCTTAGTGTCCGATAGACAAAATCTTAGTCTTCGATAGGCAAAAACTTAGTCTTCGATAGGATAAATCCCTAGTCTTTAATAGACTAACTTTTAGTCTCTGATAGACAAAATCTTAGTATTCGATAGACAAAAACTTAGTCTTCGATAGGATAAATCCCTAGTCTTTGACAGACTAACTCTTAGTCTCCAATAGGCTAAATCTTAGTTTACAATAGGTAAAAACTTAGTCTCCGATAGGCTAATTTTGCTTGACCAACATTGACTTTTGTTGAAGTCTCTAAAGGCATTTATTGTAGTCTCTGATACTCACATGCAATCTTTGATAGTTTCTCATAGTGCACTACTATAGGTACATGTACAATTATAAACCAAATAATTCTAAATATTTATACATCATCATCAAATGCTATAATTCCTAACAAGAAGTGTGTTGCTGCATCATCCAATAATCTTGTGTTGCTTGCATCCAACCAAACGTACACAAATTCTTCTCTTAGTATCCTTTGATATTTGATCAAAATTAGGGATCAGAGAATACATAAGTTGCAAAGGTGGTGTGTGAAACATTTTCTCTCTATTCTTTTCTTCAAGGATCTCATCCTTGCTCACACCCTCTCCTTTTGCCTGACTTTTACAAGTTAACCTCTCACACTTACTTTCTTAAAAAAAAAATTGTTTTTAATTTCTTTTTCCTCACCTTTTTCTAGACACAAGGCCTGACTCTCATTTTGAATTCTCTCAGGCTTACTAAAAATATAAAATCTTTCTGTTGTAGGTGACCTGGAGTGGTGTAGAAAATATAAGAAATAAATGTTTTGTATCAGTGAATGTTTGATAAAGTACAAGTGTAGTATCCACTGATTAGTTGAGTGCTGCTGTTTGTTTCTACTTCAAGAATTCATTTCTTTGATGATTGAACTATCAAAGAATCTAAAACCAATGGAATTAAGAAATTTTCTATTGCTTCTTAAGAAATATCAAAGAGAGAAGAAGAAAGAATAAGGGTAGAATTTGAGTATTTGCTGCTCCTCTTGAATAGAGAAAAGAGAAGCATTAATGTGAGACTCTTTGTGTGCATTAAGTAACAAGTTGATCATTGATAAGAGCCTGTTTCTTCTTCTTCTTGAAAAAGATATTTATAGATGTGATCATTGTAGACTAAAATACATGTGTCCTTCGAGGTAGACTATTTTCAATAGATACTGCCTTTTGAGAGGTTACACCTAGAGATGTGCTTTTTCCTTAAGAACTTAATATTCTTTTGAGAGAATATTAAGCAGTCACCAAGGGTTCTCATTTTTCCTTATTTCTTCCTCATAACTTTCTCTAAATGTTCACCCTCCCCCTCAGCTATTGCTAGTTGTGGTTGTTTTCATTTTACAACCTTTATCTTTTGAGAGATAGAGTAGGTGACTTTTGATATAGACTTATTTTTAGAGGTTATTGCTACTTAGGTAGAAGAAGTTGGATCATTACTAAGATCCTTCATTATAGTAGAATTAGACGAAATAAAGAATAAAGTAGTAGAGAGTTAAGACAATACCTGAATCAGTTATGACGAGATCCTTAAATAGATGATGAATAATAAACATAGGGAATCCTGACAGTTAAACTGTTGTAGGATAATTAACCACTGCTGCATTATCATGAGTTAATAATTATCCTTTAATAAGAACAATTATTGACTAATGCTTCATAGTGTGATTATCTGTTGATCAATTAATTTTGTCAAAAGATAACTTCTACTACTTCAATCAACTGTTAATTAGTGTTTGGTAACTCAGTGATCAGAAAATAATTAACTACTGCTACAATTATAAGACTTGCACAAAATTTTTAAAGAAATTTATTCTCCAAAGTTGAGCATACCTTGCTCACTTATCAACTTGTTGAAGGTGGCTTCATCTAATGGTTTGGTGAAAATGTCTGCAAGCTGCTTCTTTGAAAAATAATTTCAGCTACTTCTGAAACTTCCCCTAAATCAGTGACTTCTGTGTTTTTTGCATTTCCAGCATCCATTGATAGAGGTTTCTTGAGTTTCAGCTCCATCTTCTCTAATGATTTACTGTCAGCATGCTCTGACTCATCAAATTCACTTTCAAACCTTAGAACTTCATGCATTCCTATTATTTTCTTATCATCAAATGCAACATGAATAGATTCCATTACAATATTTAGCCTAAGGTTGTAGACCTTGTATGTTTTCCTTGTTAGAGAGTAACCTAGAAAAATTACGTCATCAACTTTGGTTTCAAATTCCTAAGTTCTCATCTTGAATTTTTAGCACAAAGCATCTGCCACCAAATATATGAAGAAATTTAACATTAGGTTTCCTTCCTTGTTATAATCTCATAAGGAGTCTTTTTGTGAGCTTTTTTGATCAATGTCCTATTTTGAGTGAAGCATGTAGTTGAAATTGTTTCAGCCTAAAAATAGGTAGGCAGCTTGGCTTCTTCAAGCATGGTTCTGGCAACTTCAATCAAAGTTTTGTTTTTCCTCTCAACTACTCCATTTTGTTTTGGAGCAGAAAATGTGTGAGATATTCCTTTGTCCACACAAAATCATTCAACTTTGGAGTTCTTGAATTCTGTTCCATTATCAGTTATTAAAACTTTGACAATTAGCCCAGATTTAGTTTCCACTTTCTTGATGTGATCAACTCACCAATTGAGTTACTTCATCTTTGGTATGCTGAAATTTTATCCATGTGTATCTGGTGAAATCATCAACTATCACTAGAGCATACCTTTTCTTTGATATAAACATAATATTTGTAGGCTCAAATAAATTCAAATGAATTGGTTATATTGGACTTGTGATTGATGATATTTCCTTGCTTTTGAAGGAAGTTTTCTTTTGCTTCCCTTTTTGACAAGCTCCACATAAACCATCTTGAGTGAATTCCAGTTGTGGAAGTCCTATCACTAATTTTTTTCTTCACCAAAGTGTTAATTGACTTGAAATTCAAGTGAGAAAGCTTTTTGTGTCATGGCCAACTTTCATCCACTGATGCTTTAGTGTAAAATCATGTGGATAGTGTTAGATATAAATGTTGTTGATGATGATTTATATGTTAGTAAATAAATGTGCATTTGTAAATACTCAAGGTATTCTATAAACCTTAGTATATTTGCACAAATAAGCATTCACTGATGGACAATTGAATCCATCAGGGGATGGCCTTAACTGCACTAGACAAAGATCTCTGTTGTTATTTAAAGTTCAAGTATTTTGTACATCAGATATTTTAGTAAAAGCCAACAAAGCATCAATGAGTAAAGGAGTCAGTATTTGAAAGGCATCAGTAGAAAAACCCATCAGGGGAAGCCTAAAATACTGCGTCAGGGGATGACACCGTTAGGGGAAGCCTAAATATCAACATCAGGTCAGGGGAACCTGTCAAGGGAACCCGTCAGGGGAAGGCTAAACTCGACATCAGGGGAAGAACCCGTCAAGGGAACCCATCAGGAAAAGTTCAAACACTGCATCAGGGGGATAACATTGATGGAAAAACACGAAAGGGGAACCATCAAGGGGAATGCTAAACATTGCATCGGTGAATGTCATCAGTGGATAATGAAGCACTGATCAAGTCTCCATCAGTGTTTGTCATCAAAGGATCTAGAAGCACTGATCAAGTTAACATCAGGGCTTGTCATCAGGGGAGAGTTATGACAAAGTCCACTCGTCATCAGGGCTTACACAGAGTATAACTGGGAAGATATTCCTTGAAATATGGTGGTCCAATAACAACCTTTACAATAAAAATGCATGGAGAACAAGGACAACAACAGAAGCAACAATACCGAACAACAGTGTGACATGTGTATCTCTGAAAGGACAATGACGAGACATACTACGACTATGTTGAAAAAGCAGAAAGAGTTACACGAAACTACTAAGAAGTTGAGAGAGATAAAAACAAGAATAAGAAAAACTAAGATTAATCTTTTTCAACATTCACACACTAGAGAGAAACTTTGTAATAGTTCTTGACATAAATATTCAAAGAGAAATACTATTAAGTATAAGTGATGATTGATGATGATTTAGATGTTAGTGAATAGTTGTGCATGTGTAAATACTCAAGGTACTCTATAAACCTTAGTATATTTGCATAAATAAACATCCACTAATAGACAACTCAGTTAATCAGGGGATGACCTTATCTACTCTAGTCAAGTCATCAATGGTTAACTCAAAAGGACTTTATAGAGTTAGTGGATGTCTATTGTACTTAATAATCCAAGTATTCCACACTTCAAACATTCATGTCAATGCCAACAAAGTATCAGTTATCAAAACTGATTAGTGTACAAGAAACAATCAGGGAATACCTTGACCGTTAGGGGAAACCATTAGGGAATACCTTGACCGTCAGGGGAAACCATTAGGGAATACCTTGACCGTCAGGGGAAACCATTAGGGAATACCTTAACCGTCAGGGGAAACCATTAGGGAATACCTTGATCATCAGGGGAAACCATCAGGGAATACCTTGATCATCAGGGGAAATCGTCAGGGGATAGCCTATAAACTACGTTAGTGGACAACATTGGGACTTTATATCAGGTGATTATGAAGCATTGATCAAGTTTACATCAGGGTTTTTCATTAGTGGAAAGTGAAGCACTGATCAAGTCTACATCAGGGCTTGTCATTAGTGGAAAGTGAAGCACTGATCAAGACAACATCACGACTTGTCATCAATGGAAAGTGAAGCACTGATTAAGTCCATATCAGGGACTGTAATCAGGGGATATAGAAGCCCTGATCAAGTCAACATCAAGGCTTGTCATCATGGGATAGTAAACACCTATACCACATGTCTTCAGGGATTAAGAAGCAGTCACTCATACTTGACATGGAAGCAAAGGATATAACTGGAAAGATACACCTTGAATTTTGGTGATCCAATGATAACTCTCAAACAATAAATGCATGAAGATCAGGGGATGAAAAAGAAGCAACACTAGCCAATAACAGTCTGACACGTTTCTCTAAAAGGACAATGATAGGACATACTGCGGCTCTGTTAAAAAAGCAGCATGTCTAGCATGTGAATTCTACAACTGATTTCCTACATATGTAGAAAAAGTTGTTACACGAAACTAACCAACACACACCACACTTACACACGAGAGAGAAGCTTTGTAATAGATCTTAAAAGAAATATTCAAAGAGAAATCAGTAGCTAATGTGTGAGAAAAAGAAGCTGTAATTCATTACAGATTTGTAGCTGTTAATCACATTGTGATTATACAGTTTCCTAGAAAAACACCAAGTTATTATACAACTATTTTAACTTGAATGCTTGTGTATTCATTTTAATTTCAGTAAAGTTTTTTCTAATCTTTGTACCTATTCCAGTTCTTGTCTATTATCTTTTAAAAGACGAAAAGTTTGGTGTTTGTATTCAACCCCACCTTCTACAAACACTTGAGCTTATTCAGTTCTATCAATTGGTATCAGAGCCAACTAGTAGACTACACTTGCTAAAAGATCTTTAATAATGACAAACAAAACTGGAAATAGTAAAGTTCCCATGTTGGAACAAGGTAAATTTTTCTTCTGGAGGCAACGAATGATAGTTCATCTTAGAGCAATCAATGATAAATATTTACAAGTTCTAGAAGAAGACCCTCACGTATGCAAGAAGCTCATTCCTTAAGAGGTGGTGAATGGAGTCAATGTCCCTGAACGACTAGTCCCAAAGACTACTGATGAAATGACTCCAGAGGAAAGAGAGAAGGTAAAGAAAGATATAAAAGTAACATGTATTATCTATAACGGCTTAGACGATGATATGCTAAACAGTATCATGAATCTTACAACGTCTAAGTCAATATGGGATACTATCCAGTTCTTGTGTGATGGTACAGAAGACGTGAGGGAAAACAAATTGTAGCTGCTAACACAACAGTATGAGTGGTTTGCAATGAAAAATGGTGAATCATTCACTGAAATGTTTGACAGATTCAACAGGTTGATAAATGACCTAAAGATGTACGGGAAGACATATGGCAACAAAGACGTTAACAGAAAATTCATGAGGGCACTTCCCATATCATGGGATCCAAAGACAACAACCATTAGGGAATCCAAGGATATGAATCTCCTAGACTTGGATAGACTCTACGGTACCCTAAAGACATATGAACTGGAGGTTCAACAAAGATCTGAAATGTTAGGGGATACCAGAAAGCTTAAATCTATAGCCCTGATGGCTGCCAAGGAAACAAAAAGGAAGTAGGACAAAGTGTCCTGATAAAATAATATCTAAGAGATGCTGAGGAGAGTGAAGAAAGTTGGGATAATGAAGTTGATTTTAAGGGGACTAAGTACACACCTAAAAAGTTAGAAAAAATGGATGAATGATGGCCTTCTTGGCAAGAAGGTTTTCCATACTAAAATTCCAAAAGTCAAATGGAATAAGGAAATTTTTAGGGAGGAAACCTTGTAGTACAAGTAACTTTATTGACAAAATAAAAATAAAGTGCTACAAATGCAATGCGATGGGTCACTTTGTAAATGAGTGTCGCAAGGCCAAAAATGAAAATGATTCCAAAAGGAAGGAGGCTGTGGTGGATTAAAAAAAGAAATACTTTGATCTTCTCAATGCCAACAAGAAAGGAAAACTTATATT
Source organism: Centella asiatica (assembly GCA_014636745.2). Classification (NCBI taxonomy): domain Eukaryota; kingdom Viridiplantae; phylum Streptophyta; class Magnoliopsida; order Apiales; family Apiaceae; genus Centella; species Centella asiatica. Next base: position 9,524,712 of record CM025780.1, on the reverse strand, counting down.
GCAGAGGGAAAGGACTGAGCTGACTCAGATGAAGAAGAAGTTAAGGAATATGTCAACCTCGCCCTGATGGCCTCATCCACTGACAGTAGCAGCTCACAAGTAAGCTTCGAAATTTCCTCTAACATGTAAAAAATTAATTGTTTCAAAACTTTAAAGAAATGACTTGTGAGATTAGAGATATTTATGACACTTTAAAGAGTGTTGTAGCTGAGAATGAGAGAGTGCAGAAAATCAATGAACATTTAACTATTAGAAACACTTTGTTAGAATCAGAACTTTATAGATTTGAGAATCTTGAAAAAGAACTCTACAAGACTCTTTGACTGTGTTGTGAAGAGAGAAGAATGGACCTCAAAACAGTAAGAGATTTGATCATAAATCTGGTTTAGGCTATGAGGAGACTCAAGTGAAGCAATCTTCAATTGAGGTTGGACAAGCAGCTAGCTTTGGTAAAAGGCCCATGCAGCCTGTTAAGTTTGTTAAGTCTATAACCAAGATAGAGAAAGAGAATGTTTTCCAAATGAGTGAAGCTTCCACAAGTGGTGGGAGTGGCCAGAAGTCTATTCTTACCAAAGCATTCAAGGTCCCCTCCAAGAAGGAACTTGATTGTGCATCAGTGGATACACAGTCATCAGGGGATAAAAGTGTGTCTGGCCTTAAAGGCCTGTTAGGGGATTAGAAAAAGAATATGAATGGTAATCCAGATATGAACAAAGCTACTAACTATTCTCCTATTAATGAAGCCCCTAGGCAAGTGTGTTGAAACTATGGAAATCTTAATCACCTATCTTTTCAATGTAAAGAAAAACCACAGATTTTGACTGGCACAATTTTATATGCTGATGACTTACCTACTGTACAAGCATGCACCCCTAAGGGTAAAGAAAAGAAATTTGTTGATAAATCTAAAGCTAATTGTGAAGCTCCTAAAAAGGAGAAAGTGTGTACATTGCCTAAACCAAAAGTCAAATGCAATGAAAAAGTTGTTTTACCATCAAATGTGACTAAACCTAAAGGACCCAAATCCACTTAGGTACCAAAAACAAATTAAATATTCTTTGTGTGGAGGGAAAAGTCAAAGGCAAGCAAGTTTGGTTTCTAGACAATGCCTGCTCAAGACACATGACAGGAAATAAAGCCCTGCTCACAAAGTTCACTGAGAAGGTTGGTCCAGTGATTAATTTTGGTGACAACAGCAAAGGACTGACTCTTGGTTATGGCAAAGTAACAAATGGGGATGTCTCATTTGAAAATGTTGCACTAGTTGATTGGCTAAAGCAAAATCTTTTGAGCATAAGTCAACTATATTGCAAGGGATTTTTCATTTCTTTCAAAGGGGATAAGTGCTTAATCTCTAATAAAGATGATGGAAAGCTATTCTATCAGGGGTAAGGAAAGGAGATCTCTATGCTGCTAACTTTGACTCAACAAATGGAGCATCATGTTTCTATAGCAAGGCAACCCCTGATGAGAGAAATATGTGGCACAAGAAGCTCTCTCACTTGAATTACAAAACAATCAATGTTAGGAATTATAACATTTGATGATGATGTACAAACTTAGAATTGTTAGATTTGTAATTGTACAAATACCTACAGTAGTGTTGTATCAAGGACTATCATCAGAAACTGTAGAAGATAATCAGAGACTACAAGGAATGCATTTGGAAAGTTCAACAAAAGTCAAAATTGGTCAAGCAAAATTAGCCTATCAGTGACTAAGTTTTTGTTCATTGGAGACTAAGTTTTTGTTCATCGGAGACTAAGTATTTCAGAGACTAAGTGTTTGTTCATCAGAGACTAATGTTGAAGTTACCAGAGACTAAGGCAAAAACACTCTAATGCATTAAAGTAGCCTTGAGAAGATTTGACCATCGCCAAAGTTATTTGGCTAACGACAAACTCAACATTACTCAACGCCAAAGTCATTTTAACTGTCGCCAAAGTCATTTGCCTATTGCCAAAATCATCGGGCAAATCAACAACAACGCCAAACTCAAAAAGACTATCGCCAAAGTCATCGGGAATTCTCCATCGCTGAAGTCAAGTGAAGCCCAAAATTACTCATCGCCAAAGTTGTCGGGTAATTTACACTAGCACCACAGTGCTCGGGCATCAGTGGATAAATATTCGCTGATGAAAATTTTTTTCCGTCAGGGGATAAATATCCACTAATGAAAAAAATAGGCCATCAGGGGATGGATGATCAGAGACTACAATTGACATAAGGGATGACATATGGTTGATAAAATTAAGGCGTTGAAAATACGATAAGGATAGTTGTCCAATAAGGAAAGATTGGCTATCAAAGATGCTTCAAGGAGATAAGTTATACACTGTAGGTGTGAACATTGATAAAGTAAAATATGGAGATAAGTCATACTTATAAACTAGCATGCGTATATAGCTATTGATGTGAAAACTGCAAAGATAACTTATAGAAACTTGACGGAGGAAAACATGGAAGCTGGTCCAATCAAAAACTAGGAAGCTCATAGAGATAAGTTATTCACTGCAGAGATAACTTATCATGGGAACTCCAAGAGGAAAATAAAGGAGCTAGTGTACTGATACACCAGAGATGTTACATAACAGGTTGGCCTGCAAGGAAGGTCATACAAAAAAGTTATGTGACAGAGCTTCAATTACCAAAGAATATAAGAGATATTTTTGGAGGCAACTCACTGAAGAAGCTTGGAGAACAAGGAAGCTATGTCTATAAATAGAGACATGGAGCAGTTAAGATAAAATATATGAGAAATACATCAAGATATCACTGAGATGCATGAGAACAAAAGTATACATATTATCTCAGATTATATAGCAACTGTAATTATATTACAGAAAGTGTAGCAAGTTTTCATAAACTTGAGAAAAGCTAGAGATTGTCTAGAGTGTAGCTGTTATTTTAAACAGAGATTGTCTAGAGTGCAGTTGTTATTTTAAACAGAGATTATGTCTAGATTGTCTAGTGTAATTATATCTAGAGTGCAACTATTATTTTAAATAGAGACTGTTTGTAGCTGGTAATCACTACCAGAAAAAATTATAAAGATTCAAATTGATTTATAATAAATATACATATTTTAGATTAATATTCATATCTTGCAATTTGCTTTACTGTTTCACTTGTTATATCTTTTCAATAAAGTTTTTTTAGTTGTTATTAAGTTTTAAACTGTATTAAACAGTTTAATTGAATGAAAAGTTAGAAATTATATTCAACCCCCACCCCCCCCCCCCCCCCCCCCCCCCCCCCCCACACACATAATTACTACACGGGACAAACAATCAATGATCTAGAGAATAGAGAGTTGGTAACTAGACTACCACAAATGGAGTTTACTCAAGAAGGGTTATGTTCAGCATGCCAACAAGGGAATCAAAGGAAATCATCCTTTATCAACAAGGAAGCCACAGTGATTATAGATCCAATTCAATTGTTTCACATGGATCTCTTTGGTCCTAGCAATATAATGTCAGTATTAAAGAAGAGACTTACATTGGTTATTGTGGATGATTACACCAAGCATATTTGAGTCAAGTTCCAAAATGCAAAATCAGAAGTGTCTCAACAAGTCATTGACCAAATAAGAAAAGTGGAAACTGAGTCAGGGTCAGTGGTCAGAATATTGAGAATAGATAATGGAACTAAATTCATGAATGTAGTTGTTGATGGATTTTGTGTGGAGAAAGACATCATTCATACATTTTCTGCCCCAAGGACTCTTCAACAGAATGATGTAGTGGAAAAGAAGAATAGAATCCTGATAGAAGCTACTAGAACAATGTTAGTAGACGAAAAAATTTCTACCAATTTTTGGGCTGAAGAAATTTCCATAGCTTGCTTCACTCAAAATAGGTCCTTGATCAACAAGGCTCACAATAAGACACCATATGAGCTAATGAGAGGAAAGAAACCAAACATCAAGTTCCTACATGTTTTTGGATGCAAATGTTTTGTATTAAGAAATTTTGGTGAGAACTTAGGAAAATTTGACTCAAAGGCTGATAAAGCTATTTTCCTAGGTTACTCCTTGACATCTAAGGCCTACAAGGTTTACAACAAGAGACTCCAAGTAGTGATGGAGTCTATAAATGTAGCTTTTGATGATCAAGAAATTTCTAGACTTGATGACCCTGGTTTTCATAAGGAAGTCGGATTTGAAAATGAATATGACTTTGATTATTAAGAGAATAAAGCTGATGTGTGCAAACAAATTGAGGGATTAACCATCCCTCATGTCAATCGAACCAACCAAGAAGCCCTTTTAGGGGATGGAATAAATTACCTAGATAATAGATCAGGGAATACTCCATTAGGAGATGCACCATCAGGGGATAACTTTAACCCTGATTTAAACATAAATTTAGGGGGAGTTTTCTCAAAAGCTGTAGCACAAACTTAGGAGGAGGAAATGATATTCATGCAAGCTCATCCTCTAATGCTAAAGGTGCATCAAGGGATAAAAACAAAGAAAATCCAACATCCCCTGATGCTACCAAACCCGAGTCGTCTAGTGACAAAGCTCAAGCTCCTACTCCTATAACACATGGACCACCCACATTAACTGAATTCTTGAGAGCTGAATGACGCAAGAGCCTGACATATACGTTCTCCGTAAAAAGCATAAATGTCAGGATAAATAGCAAAAAAGGAAAAGCTAATCATGATCCAAATGAAGAATTGGATGGAGTTCATAGTCACCCTAGACTGGTTTAGGAGAATAGATGTTGAGCAACTTGAACTAGCCATAAAATTAGTGTCAAATTCAACAGTGCTAAATAGAGACTTGAAGGGGAGGGGGGGTTGATTGAGAAGCTGAGGAAAACCATCAATGATAATAGGAACTTTCCCACAACAATTGAGAGACCATTGAAGCTATACTACAAATGTGACGACCCCAAAATCCCTTACCGGACCAGGGCTTCATCAAAAGAAGGAAAGATAACTTCACATCCATTCATAGCATAAATACTAATAAAAGGAATTTGTAGAAAGTTATTACAACCCAAAATATTACATTTCAACGGAAGCTAATCCATCTATAAATTACAGTTCATAATCATTAAAACTTCAAATATCTTCCTTCCTTCCTTCCTTCCTTAGCGACACACAAAAAGATTAATAAAACTCAGTAGCCGATCATCTTCGCCTTCCTCTTGTCAGAGGGTTCAGCCTTTGGACCATGCCCTGCAAGAAATTAAGTTCAACAAAAATGAGCCTTTTACGCTCAACAAGTATATAAACAAAACAGAGAAACAATCTGGAATATTGATGGAAGTGCAAGTCTGTTTATGAGGCTCAGTGAAACAATACTAATGCCTCAAAAATCTTTGAAGAATCTTTAGGATCAGTGATGATAAACAACGTGTAATCCTTCTTGAAGAAAGACAGGTATTCACCTGTGTACAACATTTTTCAAAATATCCATCGGGGGCTAAACCCGTTGGATCTGCTAACCATACTGTACACAGCTAGCCTAACTGTGACTGCATGATCCCTCCTTGTGTGAACGTACGTAGTCAGTTATAATTCCTCTAGGTCAGGTGAAGAACAAATCAACACCTTTCCCTTCCTCTTGCCAACCATGTGGCATAACTCATTTAAGGGACATATCATTCTCATTTGTTTGCACAGATATAAGACTAAAAAATAACTAAAAATAAAAGCTCAGTTATATCCATGCATTATCATTCATATCATGGTAGCGGAATTTAAAGCATAGCATGCTCATTCATAAAAGCGATTGAAACATATAATCAAGGCCTTGCACGCATATCGAATCAAATGATACTGCGGTAAATTGAAATAAGCTTCAGATTGAATGTATATACTTGCCTCGGTCCTTTGTACAAAATCAAATTCAATTTACTCGTAAGTGAAAGATTCTGTAAAACATGCATATAACATGATAATTTAATACCTTAAATAGAATTATAAGAGAAATGCATATGTGATGTCCTTAAATAGTCAAATAGATTACCAAAGAGTTTGGCAATGAACAAATTCATCCCCTGATGGTCGAACGTCATCCCCTAATGGTCGAAGGTCATCGCCTGATGATGGAAGACCATCCCTGATGGTCGAGGACCATCCCTTGATGGTCGGGTAATTTATCCACTGATGACAAGTCATCCCCTGACGGGTAAATTATCCACTGATGACAAGTCATCCCCTGACGGGTAAATTATTTGTTGATGACAAGTCATCCGTTGACGGGTAAATTATCCACTTATGGCTAATTATCCCCCAATGGTCATTCTTAGTCCCTGATGAACACTTTTATGCTTCAACTATTATCCATTGATGCGCAGTCTATCTTTAAGAGTATAAAATACTTTTTTTTTCTTTCTTCAATTATTTTAAGATGATATTAATTAACTGTTAAACCTCGATGGTTCAGATGTCAAATTAAAACATTAAAATATGTAAGGGCATCGCATATGCGCATTCTCATATTATTTAAATATATATATTTTACAGAGTCTATCGCTCACAAGTGATTTGAGTTAGATTTAGCTAAGGACTAAGGTAAGTATATACTCACTCTACTTTCTTTCAATTAATACATATGATCATTCTTTCGATATACGTAATGTATCAAAGATGTTATTATGTCAATATTCGTAATTCAATTTCTTCAAGTTAGGTAATATATGATCCCTTGATCCGATGTAAGTGAAAATGTTGTACTAGAATCAAGCATTCTTTGGGCGGATGTTAGCTATTCAAATTCGCTAACACGCCAAGGTAAATCCTATACGGATAGAAAAAGACTTAATTGTTCTCACTCCATACTTGTAAAGTATATTCGTATAGGTAACTAAAGGCTAGTGGGATGCATCTGCCTGGCACCCCGGGCCTAGGAATAATAGGGAATGTAAATTGAGGCATCGGTAACGAAACCCTCGCAGATAAAAGATTTTTGTTTTGACTACGTATGTCATTATGATGAAGTCAAATGGTGGTCAGGCTGGCCAGCTGATATACTGTTTGATACGAAGTTCCTAAGGGCATGTGCGCCAAATGGACATAGTTATAAGGCGCACGTGAAATTATTCTTTACTTTTTTAAGTAAAGGGTCAAATCCCTCGCTATCATTCGGGGACCCTAAAATCTATTTTTCCTCCAAGTTATTAAGAGGTGTTGACATTGTTTCCGTCTAACCTCATAAACACTTAAGCTTAATAAATTATTCATCTTTCAAAGCTCACCCAATACTTGAATATATACTTGTGAGCGTAAATCGCTCATGTTGCTATTATATAATGTTTTATAGGATATGACAAGAAGGCCGAGCCGTTTGATAAAAGCAAAGCGAAGATGACATGATGAACGTTTCTTGATCCCCCTCTTATGGATGGCATTCAGGGGGAAAGTGAAGCATGAGACGATTATTGAAATGTTCTGATTGTAAAGCCTGTGTGGGCCCCTCATAGTCTTCCGCTGTTAGAATTTTAGTTTTTGATGAATGTAATAGAGATTACTATTTATGTCTCTTATTTAATGATATGCACGCTTGGATGTTATTACTCTTCTTTTGTCAATTATTGACGGTGCCCGAAGTCCAGTATGAGATTTTTGGGGCCACCACAGAGAGTCTCACTTTTTATTGGTCACAACTTGCTGCAGACAACTATTAAGAGATTGGATTTGTCCTTGAAGCTCTAGAAACCAGCAGGAATGTCAATATTGTCAACTTCAAGAGACTTCTTCAAAAAGGGCTGGAGGCAGGAGGGGAAGACAAAAGACTCAAGATTCCAGATCAAAATCCAGACCAAAAAAGACAAGGCCTTGGGAGTGACTCACAACCAATTGAATTAGGTCATCCTTTGCCCTTTGTTTCTACTCAACAAAAGATGGATCCTGAAGTGTAAATGTAAATATTTGTAATAGATTAGTAAACACTGGTATACAATTAGTCTTTCATTTTGTACAAATGTAGTTAGATCAATGCAATTGCATTTTCCATTTTTGATCTTGTATAGTTTTTGGTTTTGACATCATCATCGGTGCATAAATTAGATTTATGGTTATCAATTTGATAATCATAAATTAGGGGAGATTGTTAGCTATAAGTGATGATTGATGCTGATCTAGATATTAGTGAATAGCTGTGCATGTGTAAATATTCAAGGTACTCTATAAACCTTAGTATATTTGCATAAATAAATATCCACTGATAGACAACTCAGTTCATCAAGGGATGACCTTATCTACTCTAGTCAAGTCATCGATGGTTAACTCAAAAGGACTTGTTAGAGTCGGTGGATGTCTGTTGTACTTAATAATCCAAGTATTTTGCACTTCATACATTCATGTGAATGTCAACAAAGTATCAGTTATCAAAACTTATTAGCGTACAAGAAACAATTAGGGAATACCTTGACCATCAGGGGAAACCATCAGGGAATACCTTGAATGTTGGGGGAAACTTTTAGGGGAAACCATTAGGGAATACCTTGAATGTCAGGGAAACCGTCAGGGGATAGCCTATACACTACGTTAGTGGATAACATTAGTAGACAACATTAGGTCTTTATATGAGGTGATCATAAAGCACTGGTCAAGAGTACATCGGGGCTTGTCATCAGTAGAAAGTGAAGCACTGATCAAGTCTACATCAGGGCTTGTCATCAGTGGAAACTGAAGCACAGATCAAGACTACATCAGGGCTTGTCATCAGTGGAAAGTGAAGCACTGATTAAGTTCATATTAGGGACTGTAATCAGGGGATCCAAAAGCCCTAATCAAGTCAACATCAAGGCTTGTCATCAGGGGATAGTAAAGACCTATACCACATGTCATCAGGGATTAGGAAGCAGTCATTGATACTTGGCATGGAAGCAAGTGGTATAACTGGGAAGATACACCTTGAATTTTGGTGTTCCAATGAAAACTCTCAAACAATAAATGCATGAAGATTAGGGATGAAAAACAAGCAACACTAACCAATAACAGTTTGACACGTTTCTCTAAAAGGAAAATAATAGGACATACTGTGGCTATGTTGAAAAAGCAGCATATCTAGCACATGGATTCTATAAATAATTTCCTACATATATAGAAAGAGTTGTTACGTGAAACTAACCAATGTTAGAACTGAATAAGCTCAAGTGTTTGTAGAAGGGGGGTTGAATACAAACACTACAAACTTTTTGCTCTTTTAAAATTTAATCTACAATGGTTGGAATAGTTGTAGTGATCAGAAGAACTTTACAGAAATTAAAATGAACACACAAGCATTCAAGTTAAAATTGTGATGACCTGAAAAATTTGTTTATCTATAAATAATTTATTTACTCATATTTGTTTTCTTATTAATATGTATAGTTAATATAGGATGTTTTTGAATGTTTAAATATTTGTGGACCTATTAAAGGGTTGTAATTTTTTTTTTTGAGTGTTAATGGAGAACAAGCAAATTATGTGTATATGTTCGGTAACCTTCATAATTGCTTGAAGGAGCCCACATATCCGGTTTAACAAGTCCCATGAAGAATTCAGTAGCTTACGTAAGAATGACTACATCATATGTACGTATAATAGTTAGATTAGTAAGCTACTTATGTGTCATTAGTGGATTCAGTGTATGTGCATGAACGACAATAGCTGTTTATTACATGTATTAGCTGTTAAGAATCATGATGAGTAGCCGTCCAGATTAACCAATGATTTTATCTCAAGGCTTAATCTCAGCTTGCTATAAATACCTCATTCGGAGGTAAAATTTTAATCTCTTTTCTAAAGATTTTCTCTCCTAAAGTTCTTCTTTAAACCTACCATCTTCATATAATTTTAAGTTCTTTCTTCTGGACGATTACTTTTAAACAGGCTTTGATCTCTTTCATCAACCCAAGAGGTAAGTATCTTATATTCTCCTCTGCTTTTCGTGTTACGTAGTATCTGAAAGTATTCACTGTATGAGCTAAGTCTTTAGGAAAGAATAAAGTGGTTTAAGAGAATTGTGTTTTGAGTCATGAAAAGATGATTATGTATCTTAGATTGAGTTGTTTTTTTCACTAGATAATGTTCTTGATCATGAAAGACTTTCTTTTATCAGAGACAAGTTCTATGATCAATCTCTGATGAAATAATGTTAGTCTTTGACAAGATAATATCAGTCTCTGATGAGTTAACGTTAATCTCCGATGACGTCAGCCTTAATCTCTGATGGGTTAAGATGACGTCATCAGTCTCTGGTGAGTTAACGTTAGTCTCCGATGATGTCACCTTTAGTCTCTGATGAGTTAACGTTAATCTCTGATGATGTCACCCATAGTCTCCGATGGGTAAAACTTAGTCTCTGATGACTAATGATGTTAGTCTCTGATGAGCATCTATGATTAGTCTCCGATAGGTTTGGCGTTGAACAAGTGAGTTTGGTGCTGAACATTTATCCACCGAGAAGTTTGGCGCTGGACAAATCATCCACTGATGAAGTTCAACGATGACTTGGGGAGTTCGGCGCTGAACAAGTTGTCACCCGACGAGTTTGGTGATGAATAAGTCATCCCCTGATGAGTAAATCATCCCCTGACGGGCAATGCATCCCCTGATGGATGAATTATCCCCTGACAGGCATACATCCCTTGATGGGTAATGTGTCCCGTGATGGGTAAAACATGCCCTGATGGCCATTCTCCATTTTGCATAGTTATCCTTTCAAAGTATGGATTTCTCATGTTATACCCACAATGATGTTTTACAGAATCCTTTTACAACCAGTGTAGTGAATTTTAGCTAAGGGCCAAGGCAAGTATATACTCATTCCACTTTCTTTCTTACTGATTACGTAGAATCATTATTTTGATTTAAGTAAATGAATGATGTTAATGCCTATGCAAGATGATGATCTCTTTTATGATTAAGTAACGTACTATCATTGATTCGATGTACGTGAAAAGATGTTGATTATTGAGCTATATGTTATTGGGTGTTTTCTAGTTATTTAAAGTCCCTAGCACACCAAAAGATGATGAAAATGATGTAAGGGTGTTGCAAGTTACGAACTTGTATGCACACCCAAGTAACTCTCGTATGGATATATAGTTACGCTATTGGTCGTCACTGCTTTTATTTGTTGAGCATGCCAATATTGTTGGCAATCGATGCTTTTAATTGTTAGCATGCCAAAGCTATTCAAAATGAGAAAAAAAATTTCAAGAAGATATATCCATATGGGAAGTTAAGGGGCTGTTGAATGCTTTCGCCTGGTATTCTGGCTAATGATGATAGGGAATGAAAGACTGAGGCATCGGTAATTAGACCCACGCAGATTAATTGGTTTCTGCAAGTGACTTCGTATCTCAAAGGATGGAATCAAATGACCAGGCTGACCAGCTGGGATGAAATTTGATTGTTAAAGGAAGTCAGATAATGATCAGTCTGGTAAGGTGATGCATTATCTGATGAAGAGAGGGCGAATCAAGGTTTATTGTTAAAGAGGGTTAACCCATTGATATCACTTGGGAACCCTAAATGATGCATGTTTATTGATTTATCAAGAGGTTTTGGCATTGCTCCGCCCAACCTCAATGAATATTAAAGCTTTTAAATTATCTGTTCTTCTTGCTTATGATTATATGCTTGCTGAGCGTAAACGCGCATGTGGAATGCTATGAAGTGTTTTACAGGTTTTGCCATGAAGGCCTAGTCGCCTAATAAAGGAAAAGGGAAAATGGTATAGTGAGAGTTTCTTAATTTCTCTCCTATGGATGGCTTTTAAAGGGAAAGTGAAACAGAAGACCATCATAGTAATGTTTAGGTTGTTAGGTAAGATGGGCCATCTAAAGTTTTGTTTCCGCTGTAGCTTGTTTATTGTCAAGCTTTGAGGTTTTGTAAGAAGATGTGAACCTTGCAATATTATTATGATGTTTTTGAGAATATAATCTCATATGATTATTAAATGCTTGGTTATGATGTATCTGTCGCTTTTGAGTTATTGTTTGGTGTTTCCTGGCGGAGCCCGGGGTTCCAGCTTGGGGACCTTGGGGGGATTTCCGGGGCCGCCACAAAAATTGTTATATTATAACTTGGTGTTTTCCTGAAAATCTGTTTAATCACAAAGTGATTAACAGCTACAACTCTGTAAAAAATTACAGCTTTTTTTTACTCATACACTAGCTACTGTTTTTTCTTTGAATATTTCTCTCAAGATCTATTACAAAGCTTCCTTCTAGTGTGTAAGTGTTGTGGTTACTTCGTTGTTTCTTGTAACAACTCTCTCTTTATATGTAGCAGATCAGTTGTTGAATCTATGCGTGACGACCCAAAATCCCTTACTGGACTAGGGCTTCGTCAAAAGAAGGAAAAGATAACAACACATCCATTCATAGTATAAATACTGATACAATGAAATGGTAAAGAGTTACTACAACCCAAAATATTATATTTTCAGCGGAAGCTATTCTATCTATATATTTTAGTACATAACATCACAACTTCAAAACATCCTCCTTCCTTCCTCAACGGCTAACTCAGTAGCCAAACTTCTTTGCTTTCCCCTTGTCAGAGGGTTCAGCCTCTAGATCATGCCCTGCAAAACATTAAGTTTAACAAGAATGAGTGATTTACGCCCAACAAGTATATAAATAAATCAGAGAAACAAATTTGGAAATGTTGATAGAAGTTCAATTCTGTTTATGAGGCTCAGTGAAACAATACTAATGCCTCAGAAATCTTTGAAGAGTCTTTCGGATTACTGATAATAAACAACGTGTAATCCTCCTTGAAGAAAGACAGATATTCACCTGTGTACAAATTCCTCAAAATATCCATCGGGGGCTAAACCCGTTGGATCTGCAATCATACGGTATACAGCTGGCCTAACTGTGACCGCATGACCCCTCCTTGTGTGAACGTACGTAGTCACTTATAATTCCTCTAGGTCAGGTGAAGAATAAATCAACACCTTTCCTTTCCTCTCGCCAACCATGTGGCATAACCCATTTAAGGGACATATCATTCTCATTTAATAGCACGGATATAAAATTGAAAATAACTGATAAATCAAAGCTCAGTTATATCCATGCACTATCATTCATATCATGCTAGTGAAATTTAAAGCATAGCATTCTCATTTACAAGAGCATTTGAAACATATAAACAAAGCCTTGCACGCATATCGAATCAAATGATACTGCGTTAAATCAAAAGAAGCATCAGATTGAATGTATATACTTGCCTCGGTCCTTTGCATAAAATCAAATTCAATTTACTCGTGAGTGAAAGATTCTCCAAAACATGCATATCACATGATAAATTTAATACCTTAATAAGAATTATGAAAGAAAATGCATATGTGATGACCTTAAACTTTTAATGTTTCAAATCTGACAAAAGAACCGTTGAGGTTAAAGGAATAACATCCTCAAATAATTTAAGGAAAATAATGTTTTATAGCTTTTGAAGATAGACTGTGCGTCAGGGGACAACTAATCATCAGGGGATGACTGGACATTAGTGAATAGTTACCCGTCAGGGATGTCTTTCGACCATCAGGGTATCATTTACTCATCAGGGGATAAACTCCTCACCGCCAAACTCGTTGGGTGATAACTTTGACTATCGCCGAACTTTCTTGGCTGTCAGGGAATGATTTGTCATCACCAAACTCAGTTGACTATCGGCAAACTCCTCAGGGACTAATATCTTTAGCCATTAGAGACTAACATATTTGGCTCATCAGAGACTACGGATGACATCATCAAGGACTAAACTTAGCTTGTCAGGGACTAAGGATGACATCATCGGAGACTAAGAAAATCCTTCGTCAGAGAGTAACATCTATCTTATCAGAGACTAAAGTATCTCATCAGGGACTAACATATTAGTCATCATACTAACAAATATCTCATCAGAGACTGATGACGCCATTTCAACCCATTGGAGACTAAGGTTGACGTCATTAGAAACTAATATTATCTCACCAGAGATTAACTTTATCTTTATCAGAGACTAGAATTATCTCATAAGAGACTAACATAGAGCTTGTCTTTGCTACGATGGAAGACCTAACATGAACAAACTCAACTTAGGATGCCTCATGAAAATGCAAAAGAATATAATCCTTTAAAGTTTTATTCCTTCTTGAAAACTTAGCATACAAGGTTAATAAATCTTTGATGATATGCATGAAAGAAACTGAGTAGAGTACCAGGTTCTTACCTCTTCGTCTTTAAGGGAGAAATTATAACTTGTCTGAGAATAACTTTCCGAGAGAAAGACTGGGAAATTTATGAAGATGGTAAGTTTAGAGAAGAACTTTAGAAGAGAAATTTTTTAGAAAAGAGATTAAAATTTTACCTCCGAATGAGGTATTTATAGCAGACTAAGATTAAGCCTTGAGATAAGATGATTGGTTAATCTGGATGGTAAAATGGTTGTTTATCATTACTCTTTAACAGCTAATAACGTAATAAGCAGCTGCTGTTACACATGCACATAAGCTTCATCAACTAATGAAACACAAGCAGCTTATTAACCCATACATTATACGTACATATGAGATTATTTCCCTTACGTAAGCCATTCAAATTGTTTTGAATGAAACTTGCTAACCTCCACACGCATATTCCATAACATCAATCTTTGTTCATGCTTGATTAAATTAATCTCATACAAGATTTTGAGATTAATGTATTCAAATCCCTTTGATGATTTTACAAAGGAAATTGCGGTTATAGAATTTTGGACATCACATTGCCATTACATTTTCATTATTCGTTCCAAATAAAAGAAATTGAACCTCCATGCATAAAATAAATTACAAAATGAAGTAATTATATAACAAAACTCATTTGAAATTTTAGGTTTTCACACCACGTGCTAGATGTGCTGCTTTTTTAACAAAGCCGCAGTATGTCACATCATTGTCCTTTTGGAGTAATGTGTCAGATTGATTTTGGCTGGTGTTGCTTCTTTTTCATCCCCTGATCTTCATGCATTTAATCCTTGAGCATTGTTATTGGACAACCAAACTTCAAGTAATATCTTCCCACTTATACCCCTTGCTTCCTTGCCAAGTATCAATGATTTGCTTATAAGTCCTAATGACGAGTGAACTAGGTCATAACGATCCACTGAAGACAAGACCTAATGTTGACTTGATCAGTGTTTTTGTATCTCCTGATGACAAGTCCCTGATGGAGACTTGATCAGTGCTTCACTACCTGCTGATGTCAAGCCCTGATGGAGACTTAATCAGTGCTTCATTAACCACCGATTGTTGAGACCTTCTAGTATCCACTGATGACATTTACTGATGAGTTCCCCTGACGGGTTGATCCTTTGATGTCATCCCCTAACTAGTTCCCCTGACGGGTTCCCCTGATGGGTTCCCCTGATGAGGTTATCCCCTGACACAGTATTTTAGGCTTCCCCTGATGGGTTCTTTTCATTGATGCCCTTTAAAAAATACTTGTTCTCTTAATTACTGATACTTTGTTGGCTTTGCCTGGAATGTCTATCATGCAAAATACTTATCTTATTTTAAATAGCAATAGTCATTCCTTGACACTGTCAAGTCCATTGAAGTTATCACTGATGACTTGCCCAGTGTAATAGTCTATCCTCTGATGACTGGTTTGTCCAACAGTGGATGCAAACCTTGTGCACATATAGTAAGGTTTGTAGAATACCTTGAGTACTTACAGATGCACATTTATTTGTTTACTATATAATCATCATCATTACCATTTATATCTAACAACCAATACACACCACACTTACACACTAGAGAGAAACTTTGTAATAGATCTTGAGATAAATACTCAACGAGAAATTAGTAGCTAATGTGTGAGAAAAAGAAGTTGTAATTCATTACAGATTTGTAGTTATTAATCACTTTGTGATTATATAGTTTCCCAGAAAAATACCAAGTTTTTATTTCAGTAAATTTTTTTCTAATCTTTGTAGCTATTCTAGTTCTTGTCTATTATCTTTTAAAGGGAGAAAAGTTTGTAGTGTTTGTATTCAACCCCCCCTCTACAAACACTCGAGCTTATTCAGTTCTAACAAATATGTAGCTAGTGTGTGAGAAAAGAAGTTGTAAATCTTTACATAATTGTAGCTGTTTAATCACTTTGTGATTATAACAAATTCCAAGAAAAACTCAAGTTATAATATATCTATTTTAACTTGAATCTGTGTCTTTTCATATCAAATATTCTTTCTATTTTTCTGGTTATTGTAGTTATTCCAACGTGTGCTTTTCAAGTTTTAACAGTTCAAAAAAGTTGTGGTGTTTGTATTCAACCCCTTCTACAAATACTTTAGCTTATTTTGTTAATAATTGGTATTAGAGCTAACTAGCAAACTACACGTGTTAGAAGATCTATATCTATGACAAACAAAGCTGGAAATAGTAAGGTTCCGATGTTGGAACGTGGAAAATACTTGTTCTAGAGGCAACGCATAATTGTTCATCTCAGGTTCATTGATGATGAATATTTACAAGTTTTAGAAGAAGGCCCTCATGTACCCATGAAGCTCATTCCTCAAGAGGTAGTGAATGGAGTCAATGTCCTTGAAAAAGTAGTCCTAAAGACTACTGATGAAATGACTCCTGAGGAAAAAGAAAAGGTGAAGAAAGATCTAAAAGTCACAGGTATTCTCTATAATGTCTTAGACGATGATATGCTAAATAGTATCATGAATCTAACTACATCTAAGTCAATATGGGATACCATCCAGATCATGTGTGATGGTACAGAAGATATGAAGGAAAATAAACTACAACTGTTAACACAACAGTATAAGTGGTTCACAATGAAAATGGTGAATCACTCGCTGAAATGTTTGACAGATTCAACAAGTTGGTAAATGACCTGAAAATGTATGGGAAGATATATGCCAACAAGGATGTCAAAAATTTATGAGGGCACTTTCCGTATCATAGGATCCAAAGACCACAGCCATTAGGGAATCCAAGGACATGAATCTCATAGACTTGGATAGGCTCTATGGTACCTTTAAGACATATGAACTGGAGGTTCAAAAAAGATCTAAAATGTTAGGAGATACCAGAAAGCTTAAATTTGTAGCCTTGATGGCTGTTAAGAAAAATAAAAATGAAGTAGGACAAAGTATCTTGATGAAGCAGCAATTGGGAGATGTTGATGAAAGTGAAAGGGAAGAAGCTAGCTCTAAAGGGACTGAGTACACCCCAGAAGAGTTAGAAGAGATGGTTGAAACAATGGCCTTCTTTGCAAGAAGGTTTTCCAAGATGAAATTCCAAAAACCAAATGGAACAAAGAAATTTTCATCAAGGAAACCTAGTAGCACAAACAACTTTATTGACAAATCAAGAATAAAGTGCTAAAAATGCAATGAGTTGGGTCACTTTGCAAATGAGTGTTGCAAGGCCAAAAATGAAGGTGAGTCCAAAGGGAAGGATGCTATGGTGGACTACAAGAAAAAATAGATTGATCTTCTTAATGCTAAAAGGAAGGGCAAAACTTATATTGCTTAGGGAAATGATTGGGCTGACTCAAATAAAGAAGAAATTGAGGAATATGACAACCTAGCCCTGATGGCCTCATCCACTAATAGTAGCAGCTCACAACGAAAAGTCAAAGGGAAAAAAGTTTGGTTTCTAGACAATGGTTGCTCAAGACACATGATAGGAAACAAGGCCCTGCTCACAGAGTTCAATGAAAAGGTTGGTCTAGTGATCTTTTTTGGTGACAACAATGAAGGACTGACTCTAGGTTATGGAAAAGTAGCAAATGGGGATGTCTCATTTGAAACTGTAACACTAGTTGATGGGCTAAAGCACAATCTATTGAGCATAAGTCAACTATGTGACAAAGGATTCATCTTTTCTTTCAAAGGGGATAAGTGCTTAATCTCAAATTAAAGTGAAGGGAAGCTGATCTTATCAGAAGTTAAGAAAAGAGATCTTTATATTCCTAACTTTGACTCAGCAAATGGAGAATCATGTTTCTATAGCAAAGCAACCCCTGATGAGAGTAGACTGTGGCATAAGAAGCTCTCACACCTGAACTACAAAACAATTAATGATCTAGTGAAGAAAAAGTTGGTAACTGGACTACCTCAAATGGAGTTTACTCAAGAAGGACTATGTTCAGCATGCCAACAAGGGAAGCAAAGGAAAACATCCTTTGTCAACAAAGAAGCTACAATGATCAAAGATCCAATTCAAATGCTTCACATGGATCTGTTTGTTCATATCAATATCATGTCAGTATTAAAGAAGAGATTTGTATTGGCCATTATGGATGACTACACTAGGTATACTTGGGTCAAGTTTCAACATGCTAAACCAGAGGTGCCTCAACAAGTCATTGACCATATAAAGAAAGTGGAAATTGAGTCAGGGTCAGTGATTAAAATTTTGAAGACAACAATGAAACTGAATTCAATAATGTAGTTGTTGATGGGTTCTGTGTAGAAAAGGGCATCACTTATACATTTTCAGCCCCAAGGACTCCTCAACAGAATGATGTAATGGAAAGGAAAAATAGAACCATGATAGAAGCTGCTAAACAATGTTAGCAGAGGCAAAAATTTCTACCTACTTTTGGGCTAAGGCAATAATCACTCCTTGCTTCACTCAAATATGTCTTTAATCAACAAGGCTCATAACAAGACACCATATGAGCTAATGATAGGGAGAAAGCCAAACATCAAGTTCCTTCATATCTTTGGATGCTAATGCTTTGTATTAAAGAACTTTGGTGACAACTTAGGAAAATTTGACTCAAAAGCTAATGAAGCAATTTTCCTAGGTTACTCCCTGACATCTAAGGCCTACAGGGTTTACAACAAAAGGCTCCAGATAGTGATGGAGTCTATACATATAGCTTTTGATGATCAAGAAATTTCTGGACTTGAAGACCCTAGTTTTCATGAAGAGCTCAAATTCAAAAATGAAGATGATTTTGAAGATCAAGAGAATGGAGCTGATGTATGCAATCAAATGGAGGAACTAACCTTCCCTAATGTCAATCCAACCATCCAAGAAGCCCATTCAGTGGATAGAGTAAATTTGCTGGATAACAGATCAGGGAACACTCTATCAGGGGATAATCCATCAGGGAATGCCCCATCAGAAGATATCTTTAACCCTAATTTAAACATAAATTTGGGGGAGTTTTCTCAGAAACTGGTAGCACAGACTTAGGGGGAAGAAATGATGATGATGTAAGCTCATCTAGACTCCCCCTCTAGGCCCAAATGGTCTAAGAGTTACACAACATAATTGATCATTGGTGATCCCAACCAAAGAGTGCAAACTAGGAAAGCAATATCTAATGAGTGCCTATGTGCTTGTTTTCTTTCTCAAATTGAGTCAAAGAAATTTGAAGAAGCCATGCAAGATGCTGAATGGATCTTGGCTATGCAAGAAGAGTTGAATCAATTTGAAAGAAATCAAGTATAGAAGCTGGTGCCTAAGCCTAAAGACATAACTATAATTGTGGCAACCCCCAAAAATCCCCTCCTGGACTTTGGGGACTGCCAGATATTGACAATAGAAAGACATTATAAACCAAGCATTCATAATAATAAAAGATGTATAATCTCTTATTACAAAATCCCAAAGTAAATATTTAGCAGCGGAAGTCTAAAAATGGTCCATTTGGCCTTACGATCTAAACATTTCTATGATGACCTCTCGCTTCACTTTCCTTTTAAAGGCCATCCATAGGAGAGCGATCAAGAAACTCTCACTATCTAATTTTCTCATTTCCTTTATTAGGCGGCTTGGTCTTCCCAACATGACCTATAAAATATTTCATAATAATCCACATGAGCGATTTATGCTCATCAAGTATATAATTATAAGCTGGTAAGTCCTGAAAAACAGGCATTTCATAGGGCTTAAGTGTTTAGTGAGGTTGGGCGAAACAATGTCAACACCTCTTGGTGATTTAATAAACATGTAACTTTCAGGGTTCCCGAGGGATAACAAGGGGTTGACCCTTGAAAGAAATTTTTAATCATTCAATTACGCCCTCTCTTTATCAAATAATGCATCATCTGGCCAGCCTGATCACTATCTGACTTTCTCTTCATCAAATGACATACCAGCTGGCCATCCTGATCGTTTGACTTCATTATAATGACATACATAGTCAACACAGAAAGCATAGGTCTGCAGGGTCTGATTACCAATGACTCAGTTTTTCATTCCTTATCATCAAGTGTTGGGGTGCCAGACATTCGCAATCCACTAGCCTTTACCTATATGGATATACTTTGCAAGTATAGGATAAGAAATAAAGCTTCTATATCCATATAGAATTTTCCTTTGGCGTGCTGGCGAATTAAAACAGCTAGCAACTGCGCAATAATACTTGGTTCAATATGCAACATCTTTTCACTTACATCGGATCAATGGATCATAGATTACTTATCAATGAAAAACATTGACTATTTATGCAAATCGAATCAATGATCTTACATATTCAATGAAAAAGGAATAGAGTAAGTATATACTTGCCTTGGTCCTTAGCTAATTTTAAATTCAAAATACTAGTGCATGAAAGGTTCTAAAAAATATAATTGTTGATATAACATGAAAATTCTATGTCTTGAAAAATAAATATGAAAGTGCGCATCAATTGGGGATGGCCATCAGGGGATGGTCATCAGGGGATAACTTGCCCGGCCATCAGGGTATGGGCTACTCGTCAGGGGATGACCGTCAGGGGATGGTCATCAGGGGATAATTTTACCCATCATGGAATAATCCTCTGTTAAGGGATAGTCATCAGGAGATGACTTACCTATCAAGGGATAATCCACCCGTTAGGGGATAATCATCAAGGGATGAATTACCCATCAGGGGATAATTTTGTTCATCACCAAACTCGTTGGTAATTCATTTGAAAATCACCAAACTCTTTTGGGCGTCTCCAAACTCATTGCCAACTGTTTAGCCAGCGTCAAACTCAACGCCAAACTCATTAGTGGATAATTTGTTCAGCGCCAAACTCATTAAGTCAGCGCCAAACTCATCGGAGACTAATATTATTACTAATCAAAGACTAACATTTTTACTCATCAGAAACTAACATTTTTACTCGTCAGAGACTAACATTTTTAGTCATCGGAGACTAATATTATTAATCATCAGAGACTAACATTTTTACTGTCAGAGACTAAGTTAGAGCTTGTCTCTGCTATACTGAAAGACCTTTCATATGATCATGGATGAAGCCTAACGAGGAATAGACCCAATTTAAGGTGCATCCTTATCCTATATGTGGTGCGTATTATTTCATTACATAATACGTACACATACACTCATGTAAAAAAATATTATTGCAGCTTTCGAAGATTTATTTTTTCTTGGATACTTAGCATGCATGACTAATACTCTCATATGTTTATGCATGAGGGACTAAAATAGAGAAAAGCAGAGTCTATGATTAATATAAAGAACCTCTTCGTCTTTAAGAAAGAAATTAAAAGCTTGACTACTCTAGAATAGGACAGTTGCTCGAGAGAATGAACTTGAAATTTATGTGGGTTGTTGGTTAAAGAGAAGTCTTAGAAGAGAGATTAGATTTTTAATCCTATATGAGGTATTTATAGTATTCGTGAATCGATTAGAGCAGTAGGCTAAAATTATGTTTTGAGATAAAGTGATTGGCCAGCTTGGCCAGTAAAACGACTGCTCATCATATCCTCTTAATAGTTGGTATATTACCAAGCAGCTGCTGTCTTATATACAACTTAATCTTAATCAGCTGATGACACCCAAGCAGCTTACTAACCCAATAACAACACACGTAATCATCTGGTAACTCTCTCCTTAACACATGCAAACATTTCATACATATAGATTTACTTGATCTCATATGAGACTCCTATAATCATATTCCTTTGATGGTCCCACAAAAGAATTGTCATCATTAAATTTCAGACATGTCATTAACATAAAAAAAATATTTTTATTTCAAGATATAAATTAATTATTCACACAAATTGGGAATTAATCTTTTATACAAAATGTGAATGAATAAACCATCCATTAATCATAATACTATTTTTATTTTTAGGTTCTTACAATAATTGGCCTCAAATGGGTATTCAGAAATAAGATGGACGAAGCTGGCATTGTTATAAGAAACAAGGCAAGACTGATTGCAAAAGGATATCTTCAAAAGGAAGGGATTGATTTTGATGAGACCTTTGCACCAGTGGCCAGACTTGAGGCTATAAGAATTTTCTTAGCATATGTAGCACATTAAAACTTCAAGGTTTATCAAATGGATGTGAAAAGGGTCTTTCTCAATGGGAAATTAGAACATGAGGTGTATGTCCAACAACCTCCAGGGTTTGAAAATTCTAATTTCCCAAATCATGTTTACAAACTAGAGAAAGCACTTTATGCACTTTGTGCTCTGAACAACCTCAGCATAGGTGTCAATGTATAAAACAACAATTTTATCATGGAGCCACAGGTTTAATCCGTGCTCAAATCTTTTTGTCTTCCTCATCTCTATATCCACTAGATATGGAGCGTACCTTTGAAGTTCATTAAATTTCTTTTCATACTCTTCTATAGTCATGTTTCCCTGCCTTAGTTCTAAAAAGTTCATCGGCAATACTAATTGGAAAATATTGACTATTGAAAAACTCCTTGAATTGGGGTTAAGTGATACTTTGATCACTGTCGATTGTTACCTGATCACCTCTGTTTGCTAGTGTCCGAGCCAATTCTAGTCGTTCGGTATTTTTCCACCAATAATTGGCTTCTCCTTTAAGCAGGTAGCTGGCGTATTCTGTTTTGAGGCCATCTGTTACTCCAAAGATGCAAAAAATGTTTTCCACTTCCTTAATCCAAGTCTGTGCTGCAGTAGGACCTTCGTCACCATTAAATGTAGGTGGGTAGCCATTCGTAAAATCTTTAAATGTCACATTCCTAGGTTGTATCTGTGGTGGGTTGTTATTTTCTTGAGACACTTCCTTAATCAGGTTCATTAATAGGGTGATGGAATTATCCCTATTTTCGTTATGATTGTTGTTTTCCCGATTGTCATTCGGGTTGGTGTTTCCTTCATTGCCTTGGTTATCTACATTGCGGTTGACATTTCTAGTTTGGTTGAAATGGGTTCTTCTTACTGGGGTTGTACTGGGACTTTTGGGCTTATTAAAACAATTCCAAAGACGCGTATATTGATCTCAAATTGTTTCTTGAATTCGTCCAACATCACTTGGCTTTGAATTTATTTTATTTTTTTTGGTTTATGACATTAGGGTATCAATTTGAAATCTAATGGACAAGCAAGTTCATTTGAATTCTTATGCACAATTAAAACCATTGAAAGGATTTGAGGTTATTTGTAATGTTCTATACTTAACAAAAATTATTTTATAATTTTTTTTATATGAAATTAACACCGTTAAAACCATTTAAAGGATTTGAGGTTATTTGTAATGTTTTACAAACCAAGGGTGGTTATTTGCTTGATTTTGAAAATGGATGCTTGAAATTTTGCATACAGCACATGTGGGTTTATGTATTTTATCCATTATTTAGAAACCGCTAGTGACATGTATTTTTTATTAAAAATCTATCACCCCTAAATACCTACGTCATACTGGCTTAACTAACCGAAAGTATGCATACTTTTATATACTATTTATTGAAAAATCATCACTCTACCAACCCCCCCCACCCACCCACAATAAATACCTATTGTTTAATATAAAATAGGTATTTTAATTCACTCAATACATTATGCATTTTATTTTTGGTCATAACTAATAGGTATGCCATTTTCAAATAAGAAAAAGAAGGCGCAATGGTGGTTGATAAGTCCATAATTTATCTACTTTTACCACATTAATTATGCTTAATTTATTATTATTATTAGATTATTTATTCCTTTTATTTTATTTCATAGGAAAATAAATTAACAAAAAAGTTATGTGAAAATAGGATTTTCAAGATACAATTTGAAGAATTGAAAACTCTTTCAAGAATGAACTTAACAAATTGAAGAAATCTCCATTACTTGAAGTGATAAAGTGATAGAGATTGGATGATATCAAAAAAGTTCAAGAGAGTTTAAAGAAACTAAATACATTTCAAGTGATAAAATTGAGAGTTTTCATATTGTAGGAATGTATCTACTTAAGCCTATAAATACTTGTACAATTAGAGGTTAAAGAGATTTTCTTTTTAGTTTTGAGTTTTCTTGTTCAAGTTTACACTTTTCCATTTGTTTTTCTACTTTCTTCTTTCAGTCGTCTATACATTATTTTTCTTATTGTTGCTATTCAATTACCAATTATTTCATCTTTGTAGACACTTAATTACGAAGTCAATAATATTTTATTCTTCATTATTACATCTTTTATTGCAGTCTTATTTTTCAATATACGTCACAATGATTTTCTAACTTCGTTATTACTATCTCTCCTAATTATAATTTATTTATGTTTAAGTTAGTTTAAATTATTCCCTTTAAAATATTCATATCATATTTATTGTTTTATTTATATTAGGATTAATTACACAATCTTCTGAATCATTACGTCTCTATTTCGCCTAAGTTGAATATCAAGAATATTAGAATTTCCTAATCTACGTGGATCGACCTGTATGAGCATTGATATTATAAAGATCTGTACACTTGCAGAAATTATACACATCAAGTTTTTGGCACTGTTGTGAGGGATTAAGATTAATTTTAAATTCTTGATGTTGATTCTTCGATTTAGTTATTAATTATATATGTTTATATTTATTAATTATTAATTAGTTCTATGTTGTGATTGCAGGAAAAAAAATTGGTCGTTAATTTTGAAATTGTGGACTTAATACTCTTTATTTTAAAACTTGTGATGAATCGATGCAAAAAGGATGTTGGATCGCAATTCTGGCATACCAAGTTATTTTGATCATTAGTGTTAAGTCACCGAGGTAGCTAATTATTTTTTTCTCTCTTCTCACAATATAAAATATAAAAAAAAGGTGAAATTTTTTTTTAAAAAAAATTGTCATATATATATATATATATATATATATATATATATATATATATATATATATATGTTTTTTTTGTTAGATATTATGTGCGCATTCATGCATTTTTCATACTCACTTAGGCATAGAACACTAGGTTTATTATTTTTTTTAATAAATATTGGTGAGTGTTGAAGGACCTAAGGTACGTACCATTCTTTCTTTTCTTTAGTCATAGAACACGTAGTTAAGTATATTAATTTTTTACTGTGACGACCCCAAAATCCCTTACTGGACCAGGGTTTCGTCAAAACAAGTAAAAGATAACAACACATCCATTCATAGTATAAATACTGATACAAGGAAATAGTAAAGAGCTATTACAACCCAAAATATTACATTCTCAGCTGAAACTATTCTATCTCTATATTTTAGTACATAACATCACAACTTCAAAACATCCCCCTTCCTTCCTCAGCGGCTAACTCAGTAGCCAAACATCTTTGATTTCCCCTTATCAGAGGGTTCAACCTTTGGATCATGCCCTGCAAGACATTAAGTTCAACAAGAATGAGCGATTTATGCCCAGCAAGTATATAAACAAATCAGATAAACAAATCTGGAAATGTTGATGGAAGTTCAATTTTGTTTATGAGGCTCAGTGAAACAATACTAATGCCTCGGAAATCTTTAAAGAGTCTTTAGGATTACTAATGATAAACAATGTGTAATCCTCCTTGAAGAAAGATAGGTATTCACCTGTGTACCAATTCCTCAAAATATCCATCAGGGGCTAAACCCGTTGGATCTGCAATCATACGGTATATAGCTGGCCTAACTGTGACCGCATGACCCCTCCTTGTGTGAACGTACGTAGCCACTTATAATTCCTCTAGGTCAGGTGAAGAACAAATCAACACCTTTCCTTTCCTCTAGCCAACCATGTGGCATAACCCATTTAAGGGACATATCATTCTCATTTAATAGCACGAATATTAAATTAAAAATAACTGATAAATAAAAGTTCAGTTATATCCATGCACTATCATTCATATCATGCTAGTGAAATTTCAAGCATAACATTCTCATTCACAAGAGCATTTGAAACATATAAACAAAGCCTTGCACGCATATCGAATCAAATGATACTGCGTTAAATTTAAAATAAGTATCAGATTGAATGTATATACTTGCCTCAGTCCTTTGCATAAAATCAAATTCAATTTACTGGTGAGTGAAAGATTCTGTAAAACATGCATATCACATGATAAATTTAATACCTTAATAAGAATTATGAAAGAAAATGCATATGTGATGTCCTTAAACTTTTAATGTTTCAATTCGACATACAGACCGTTGAGGTTAAAAGAAAAACATCATCAAATAATTTAAGAAATAATGTTTTATAGCTTTTGAAGACAGACTGCACATTAGGGGATAACTAGTCATCAGGGGATGACTGAACATCAGTGGATAATTACCCGTCAGGGAGGTCTCTCGACCATCAGGGGATAGCCTCTTGGTTATCAGGGGATAACCATCAGGGAATAGTCATCAGGGGATGACTTACCCATCAGGGGATAATTTTCTCACCGCCAAACTCGTCGGGTGATAACTCGTCTGGAAATACATCCTTGATCGTAATGGCGATGATTTCACCATCTTGGTGCCATGGAACCAAACCTTCACCTTCTAGGGAGATTGTAGAATGACTCGCTTCTTCTTACAATCAATATTGGCCTGGTATTTAAATAGCCATTCCATTCCCAAAATTACATCGAATTCTCCCAAAGGAAACGGAATAAGATCAGCAAGAAACTCTTGTTGATCTATCTTCAAAGTACAGTTTGGGTATACATGAGTAATGTTTATTATTTCGCGATTGGCACGACTACCTCTAAGGACTTAGATAGACGTTCAGGCAGGACTAGCATACTTCTAGCTAATCGTTCGGATATAAAACTTCGAGTAGCGCCCGAATCAAACAATACATGAGCAGGTATGGAGTTTACTATTAGTGTACTTGTCACAACATCGTCGAAAGCCACAGCATCTTGTACTATCATGTTGTAAGTCCTTGCTTTTGGTCGCACTGGTATAGGGTTGGTTCCCGTCATCATTGGTTTGCCACCTTTCTTTTGGGGGCAATATGGAGAGATGTGCCCTTCCATTCCACACGTATAACATATCCTTGCTGTGGCGGGTGGTTTGTTAAACTGCTGGGGTTGTGGTGTTCATCCTTGGGGCAGGGCAGCGGCGGGGTTCAATGTCGGACAATTTGAGGAGAAGTGCCCTGGTTGGCGACACTTGAAGCATACATCCTTCCCTATCAAACATGGAGTTATGCCATGGTTCTTCTCGCAATTTGCACACATAGTAGCCCTCCTTGCAATGCCATCAGATGACTGTTCCTTCCACTTCCTTTTTCCACTATCGATCATACCATTGTTGTTGTTCCCTTCTTCCTTCTTTACACTTATACCACCCAAGTTCTGATAGCTTCCCTTATAGTTTCCCTTCCTCCTGTCTCCCTTTTTATTTTCCTGATTGAACTCGTATACTGTCTTGTTGCTCCATTATGCGATTCTTGCTTTTTCCACCACTGCGTCAAAGGTTTCCAGTTGGAAAATCGCTACTTGCCTTAGAATCCAAGGGTTCAACCCTTGCTCAAATCTTCAGGCCTTCCTCCCTTCATCGCTTACCTAATGAGGAGCATACCTCATCAGCTTATTAAATTTTGCCTCGTATTCATCCACTGTCATGGACCCTTGTTTTAGATTTAGGAACTTTAGTTCCATTACATTGAAGACACTAAGGGGGTAAAACTTTTCCCTAAACTTTTGGGTGAACTGTTCCCAGGTTATCATAGTGTCAATGTTCCTCGCAGCTTCCCTTTTTTGTTAGTTCCATCCTCTTGGCACCTTTCCACCAGTGATTGGCTTCCTCTTTCAGCATGAAAGCAACGAACTTAGTCTTACAATCCTCTAGCACGTCCACTAAGTCGAAGGGTTTCTCGATCTCCTCTAACCAATATTGTGCCACGGTGGGTCCTCCCTTCCCGTCAAAAGTCGGTGGGTTAATGCTAGTGAACTCTCGGATACATGGCCTACGGGCAGCAGGCCTTGGTGGTTGAGGTGGTGGTGGGGCTGGTTAGTTTGTGGCCACCGCATCTCGAATAATCTGCAGGAATTGAGCTAGCGGGTTGTCGACTGCATTCCCGGTAGCATTGTTATTGGTGGAGTTATCGTCATTAACAGGGGGTGGTGGTGGAACATGTGGGGAATTGCGATTTATTCTTTCCACCTCCTTCGAGTCACTACAAAAAAAATGGCCTTCAGTGACGATCGATTTTTGGTCACTAAAAGGCCTTTAGTGATGAAATATGGTCACTAAAGGCCTTTAGTGACCAGAAAATTGGTCGTCACCTGCTCGTCACTGAAGCTCAGTCACTAAAGCCTTTGGTGACTATGATTGTACGCGGTCACTAAGTTCCTACAGGGAAAGTGGTCACTAAAAGTAAAAAAAAAAAAAAAAAATACAATGGGTCAAATGTCAAGTGGGTCGGATCCGGGTTGGATCAACTCGTCTTCTTCCTTGCAGCACGTCGCTGGCGCCGACGCCGTTTTCAGCTGGCCGCCGCATGCCAAGCTTGATACACACACCCACACATAACAAAACGAGGTAGAGGCACCACCGAGACAATCACCATAGGCGATTACCCCGTTTCCCTTCACGCCGTCACCTGAAAACCATTGAAACGGAAGATACCAGTTCACCGCCGACAGTCGCCATTAACGCCGAAAACCTCCATTAAAGCCCGACCTCCGAAACCTCTCAAACTCAACCATTTTTGACGAATCAAGTATGGAAATGAATCGTGAGACTTCCAGGAACTTATTCATTGAATCAATTTCACGTTTTAACAACAAAATCGCAAGAAAAATCAAGAAGAAGAATTCAGTTTTCAAACTATCGGGTTTTACAAGGAAACGAGCTATGCTTTGCCATTTTTGAAATTGATTAAGGGTAAATGAAGGTTATAAGTTCAGAAACGATTTCATATAATCAATTTGGAGAAAAAACATGTAATCCGGCCGGAATTCGCATCTGAAAATCTCGGGTATTATGTTCAAACGTAATTATTTCTTGATTTTTTATTTATTTTTTATTAAACTTTAAAAATCAATAACTCTCAAACCATAAATGCTATAAATATGTGCTATATATGAAAATGATACTGAAAATTATGATCTACACAATGGTATAAACAAAAATGATAATAAATGTAAAAATAAAAGAGAAGTATGTATACCTCTTTAAAGCTTTAATAGAAAAAAATAGTAAAAAAAATATAAAGTAAAAATAATATAAATTAAAAAAATAGTAAAAAAATATATAGTAAAAAAAGTAAATGATAATATAAAGTATAATTATAAAGTTAAAACATAAATGATAATAAATTGCTTAATATGGAGAGTTATAGTAAAAAAAAAAATAGTACCTTTTTTTTATAAAAATGTTATCACTAATATTACACAACAAAAAAAATAATATATCATAAAGTTATATGTTATTATAAAGTAAACAAAATTGCTATACATTATTATATCATAAAATTATATAGAGTGAAAATGTAATTTTTCACCAAAAAATTTAGTGACCAACATCTCTAGTCACTAAAGAAAAATTTATTGACGATACAAAGATGTGGTCACCAAATTCGGTCACTAAAGGAAATTTATTGACCACTTTCTTGTTTTGGTCACTAAATTTGTTTGTTCACTAACATTTGGTGACCAAAAAAAAATTCGGTCATTAAAGGCTACTTTTGGTGACCAGAATTTTGTTCGTCACTAAAATTTTCGTCACTAAAGCCCATTTTTTTTGTAGTGAGTTGTCGTCCTCTACGACAACTTCGTCAGCATTATTAGCTTGATTTTCTCCCTCCAAACGTGCCAAATTTTCAAGCCTTAACATGTCGTCAAGGAGATTCCTCCTCCTAGGCCTTCCTGGTCTCCTGCCTCTGGCCATCTACATAAAATGTTCTAAGTTAGTAAATCTGAATTTCTCAATAAACAATGCATGCAGTGATGCGTCTATGAGGTGGTGCCTTCGTTTCAGTCTTATCTTCCCTTAGTAGTTTCTAAGCTTAAAGTTTTCAATAACCTATATTTTTAACATAAGCCTTAATCTTTAGCCCACTAACCTATCCTAGTACCTCAATTCTAGCGTCAAATCCTTAAATTCCTCTACTTGAGTAATCTTGGGACATACCACAGTATTCCCTACTCCTGGATGCAGTTTACGGGCGGTGTTTTCTTACGAATCACTTCTGGCTGTAATTATTGCTTTGATACCAACTGTGACGACCCCAAAATCCCTTACTGGACCAGGGCTTCGTCAAAAGAAGGAAAAGGTAACAACACATCCATTCATAATAAATACTGATACAAGGAAATAGTAAAGAGTTATTACAATCCAAAATATTACATTCTCAACGGAAGCTATTCGATCTCTATATTTTAGTACATAACATCACAACTTCAAAACATCCTCCTTCCTTCCTCAGCGTCTAACTCAGTAGCCAAATGTCTTTGCTTTCCCCTTGTCAGAGGGTTCAACCTTTGGATCATGCCCTGCAAGACATTAAGTTCAACAAGAATGAGCGATTTACGCCCAACAAGTATATAAACAAATCAGATAAACAAATCTGGAAATGTTGATGGAAGTTCAATTCTATTTATGAGGCTCAGTGAAACAATACTAATGCCTCGGAAATCTTTGAAGAGTCTTTAGGATTACTGATGATAAACAACGTGTAATCCTCCTTGAAGAAAGATAGGTATTCACCTGTGTACCAATTCCTCAAAATATCCATCGGGGGCTAAACCCGTTGGATCTGCAATCATACGGTATATAGCTTGCCTAACTGTGACCGCATGACCCTTCCTTGTGTGAACGTACATAGTCACTTATAATTCCTCTAGGTCAGGTGAAGAACAAATCAACACCTTTCCTTTCCTCTAGCCAACCATGTGGCATAACCTATTTAAGGGACATATCATTCTCATTTAATAGCACGGATATAAAATTTAAAATAACTGATAAATCAAAGCTCAGTTATATCCATGCACTATCATTCATATCATGCTAGCAAAATTTAAAGCACAGCATTCTCATTCACAAGAGCATATCGAATCAAATGATACTGCGTTAAATTTGAAATAAGTATCATATTAAATCAGTATATACTTGCCTCAGTCCTTTGCATAAAATCAAATTCAATTTACTCGTGAGTGAAAGATTCTGTAAAACATGCATATCACATGATAAATTTAATACCTTAATAAGAATTATGAAAGGAAATGCATATGTGATGACCTTAAACTTTTAATGCATATCACATGATAAATTTAATACCTTAATAAGAATTATGAAAGGAAATGCATATGTGATGACCTTAAACTTTTAATGTTTCAATCCGACATACGGACTGTTGAGGTTAACGAAAAACATCATCAAATAATTTAAGAAATAATATTTTATAGCTTTTGAAGACAGACTGCGCATTAGGGGATAACTAGTCATCAAGGGATGACTGAACATCAGTGGATAATTACCCATCAGGGGATGTCTCTCGACCATCAGGGGATAACCTATTGGTCATCAGGGGATAACCATCAGGGAATAGTCATCAGGGGTTGACTTACCCATCAAGGGATAATTTCCTCACCGCCAAACTTGCTGGGTGATAACTTTGACTATCGCCGAACTTTCTTGGCTGTCAGGGAATGATTTCTTCATCGCCAAACTCAGTAAGTCATCACTGAATTTCATCAGTGGATAAACTGTTCATCGTCAAACTCCTTGGAGGAAAGTAGTTCAGCGCCAAACTCAGTTGGCTATCGCCAAACTCCTCGGGGACTAATATCTTTAGCCATCAGAGACTAACATATTTTGCCCATCAAAGACTATGGATGACGTCATCAGGGACTAAACTTAGCCTGTCAGATACTAAGGATGACATCATCAGAGACTAACAAATATCTCATCAGAGACTGATATTAGCTCGTCAGAGATTAACTTTATCTCATCAAAGACTGATATTATCTCGTCAGAGATTAACTTTATCTCATCAGAGACTGATGACGCCATCTGAACCCATCGGAGACTAAGGTTGACGTCATCAGAGATTAATATTATCTCATCAGAGACTAATATTAGAGCTTGTCTTTGCTACAATGGAAGACTTAACATGAACAACCTCAACCTTGGATGTCTCATGAAAATGCAAAAGAATATAATCCTTTAAAGTTTTATTCCTTCTTGAAAACTTAGTTATACAAGGTTAATACATCTTGGATGTTATGCACGAAAGAAACTGAGTAGAGTACCAGGTTCTTACCTCTTCGTCTTTAAGAGGGAAATTAAAGCTTGTCTGAGAATAATTTCCTAAAAAAAGAACTTGGAAATTTATGAAGATGGTAAGTTTAGAGAAGAACTTTAGAAGAGAAATTTTTAGAAAAGAGATTAAAATTTTACCTCCGAATAAGGTATTTATAGCAGACTAAGATTAAGCCTTGAGATAAGATGATTGGTTAATCTGGACGGTTGTTCATCATAACTCTTTAACAACTTACAACGTAATAAGCGGCTGCTGTCACACATGCACATAAGCTTCATCAACTAATGACACACAAGCAGCTTATTAACCCAAACATCATACGTACATAAGAGATCATTTCCCTTACGTAAGCTATTCAAATTGTTTTGAATGAAATTTGCTAACCTCGACACTCATATTCTATAACATCAGTCTTTGTTCATGCTTGATTAAATTAATCTCATACATGATTTTGAGATTAATATATTCAAATTCCTTTGATGATTTTACAAAGGAAATTGAGGTTATAGAATTTTGGACATCACATTGTCATTCCACTTTCATTATTGGTTCCGATTAAAAGAAATTGAACCTTCATGCATAAAATAAATTACAAAATGAAGTAATTAAATAACAAAACTCATTTGAAATTTTAGGTTCTCACAGTTAAGTATATTAATTGTTTACTGCTTTTATATATTACG
Source organism: Centella asiatica (assembly GCA_014636745.2). Lineage (NCBI taxonomy): Eukaryota > Viridiplantae > Streptophyta > Magnoliopsida > Apiales > Apiaceae > Centella > Centella asiatica. The sequence continues at coordinate 9,491,675 of CM025780.1, read as the reverse complement.
TGCTTGTTTACATGTGCATTTCTTTTAATAATTTTTAGGGGCTAAAATCCAACATAAAGATAAGGTGGGGATTTCATCACCCTTCCTTGGCCCAAAAATCACTAAATCACATATTGCATTTTCAAGCTAAAATAAAAAGAAGTAGATGTTGGTCCCTAGGATTTCGAGCTCATTAAGAAGGTAGTCTAAAGGGAGTTCTAAATTTTTAATTATTTTTACTATTGGTGTCTAGGTAAGCTATTGCTTTTCTGGCCAAGTAATTGGTGTCTAAGAAGGCGTTCTTGAGGCTATTTGCTTTGGGAATAATGGTTATTTAATTAGTCACCTTGATTTTCAAGGAGAGACTCCCACGTGCCGACCTGACCAATTGGTTTGAATAATTTTGGATTTGGTTAGACCTTTTAACTTATCTTAACAAGTTAGGAGCTGTCTAGAATTTTAGGATTTTCATAAATTTAGGAAATATTTGTTTTTTGTTTTTTATTTTTATGCTTACTTGACTATTTGCCTATTTGTTTAGTGTATGCAACAATCAATTTGGGTTAGGGATAAAAAATCTAAAAGACTTGTGAGAAAACTTAACTTTGAAGTTGCACTTCTAAAAGAGTTAATTGAATTAAAAATGGTGGGTCAAGTTCAACCAAACATAGCCCTTAAGGATCCTTGTTATCCGGCCCGATCGGCCCAACCCACATGTATTGTCTTACCGGAACCCAATGGCAATAATTTTGAACTTAAACCACATCTTGTAAGTATGTTACCTAGGTTCATTGGTGAAGAGGATCCATACATGTTTATACAAAAGTTTGAGGAAGTTTGTGCTTTAATGAAAATTCAACAGTTGAGTGAGGATTCAGTTAAGCTTAGATTCATTACTTTTGCTTTAAAAGATAATGTCAAGAAATGGTTATATAGTCTTCGTAACAAATCTATCAAAACTTGGGACGAGTTTGTTATTGTTTTTCTCAATAAATATTTTTTCAAATCAAAAAACTGCCAAAATAAGGACCGCAATTAATCAATTTTCTCAATATGAAAAATAGTCTTTTTGGAAATATTTTGAAAGATTTAAAAATTTGTTGTCCTAGTGTCCACACCATGGAATTGAAAAATGGAGACTTTGTCAAATTGTTTATGAAGGCTTAGATTATTAAACTAGAACCATCGTTGAATCCATGTGTCAAGGTGAATTTATGGCTAAAAGTGATGAACAAGCTTGACAATTTTTAGAGGATTTAGCCGAAAAAAAGTATGCAATGGGAAACAACAGGGGATAATGAAAGGCCTAGGTCATCTAGGGGTATACATGTAGTTGAAAATTCCATTGCAACCGAAGATAAATTAGCGGGTATGCTTAAAAGACTTGAAGTGCTAGAGACTAAAAGCCCATCAAGGGTACACCAACTTTCGACACCCATGTGTCTTAAGTGTAATTCACCCAGCCATGTGATAAAAGAGTGTTCTAGAGTCGTGTCCCAAGCCGAGGAGTTTGAACAAGTAAATGCAATGTTTCAAAGGCTTAGGAATGACCCGTATACTCCTACTTATAATTCTGGTTGGAGAAACCACCCCAATTTTTCTTGGAATCAAGGCCCTTCGTATCAAGGTAGTAATCTACCTCAAGTTAGTTCACCTCTCACTAATTACCCAAAGCCTAATTTTACTTCACTTCCTAATATCAATTCTATACCTCAGCCACAGTTTCCACCAGGTTTTCCCAGTGTCTATGATAAGAGACTAAGTGGTTTAGAGAAAAATGTTGAAGCACTAGTGAAATCTCAAGAAACTTTTATGCATAATATGACTCAAGATCGGCAATTGTTAACTGTGAATTCCCAAGCCATCTCTCGATTAGAGGTACAAATGAGTCAGTTAACAACAACTATTAGTGAGAGAGAAAAGAACAGATTTCCTAGTTAGCCTGAGGGTAATCCCAAGTTTTCAAACTCTAACCAGAGATCTCCTCAAGTTAATACTTTAGATAGTAATTCTACTAATCAAGTAAATTCCATAATCACCTTAAGATCTGACAATCTTTTTAACACTCATGCTGTACTTGATACTGAGGAAGAGAAAATTTTGAATGCTAAGTCTAGTCCATCGATTTCTGAATTTTCAATCAGAGAAACTCATTTCTCCTGAGCCAGAAGGGTCTGTATCACAAATTGTTAAACCTAAGATAGTTGAATCTAAGTCTAGTGAAAAAGACTTCAAGCCAAAAGCCCCATTTCCATCTAGACTTATTTCTAACAAGCAGCCAGCTAATTTGGATAAAATTCTAGAAGTATTTAAGCAAGTAAAAATAAACATTCCTCTTCTAGATGTTATTCAACAAATTCCCTCTTATGCTAAGTGTTTAAAAGAGTTATGTACTCATAAAAGAACCGCTAATTTTCCTAAGAAGGCTTTTCTAACTGCTCAAGTTAGTTCAATTCTTTCAAGTCAAGTCCCCATTAAATATAAGGATCTCGGATGTCCTACAATTTCATGTATAATTGGTGACACTTTCATTGAAAAAGCTTTACTTGATTTAGGAACTAGTGTCAATCTTTTACCGTTTTCTGTGTACCAAAATCTTGGTTTAGGGGAGTTGAAAAAGACAAGTGTAACACTCCAATTAGCTGATTGTTCTATCAAAGTACCCAAGGGGGTTGTGGAGGATGTTCTCATCAAGGTTGGTGAATTCATTTTTCCTATTGATTTTATTGTTTTAGAGACTCATCATGTTCTTAATCCAAATAGTCAAATTCCAGTCATTTTAGGAAGACCATTTCTAGCAACTTCTAATGCTTTAATTAATTGTAGAAATGGATTAATGAAACTTTCCTTTGGTGATATGACAATTGACCTTGACATCTTCAAATTAGGGAAACAACCTAGGGATTATACTGATAAACTGCTAGAGAAAGTCAATTTGATTCAAGATTTGCCTAGTAATGTCATGTGTGATGATGAAGTTCTTGATTGTTGTCTAACTCATTTTGGTCAAAATTTTGATGAAAATAAATATGTAAATGAGGTCAATGAATTATTAGAGTTCGCGACTCTAATGTCTTTGTCAGACACATAACTTGTCATGAAACTAGTAGGTCAACCTCTTTAGCATAAATCTGAGCCCATTGAGAAAAGTTCACCCAAGTTAGAACTCAAACATCTTCCTGATAATCTGAAATATGCCTTTTTAGGCACCTCAGAAACCTTCCCTGTTTTCATTGCCTCAGATTTGATAAAATCTCAAAAGTAAGAGTTGTTAGCCATTCTTAAAGAAAACAAGGAAGCTATAGGATGGTCATTAGTTGATATCAAGGGGATAAGTCCAGCAATTGTTCAACATAGAATCCACTTGGTAGAAGATGCTAAACCAGTTAGAGACCCACAAAGAAGGTTGAACCCTATCCTCAAAGAGGTTGTTAAGAAAGAAATTTTGATGTGTCTTGATAATGGGATCATTTATCCCATCTCTGATAGTCCTTGGGTTAGCCCTGTTCAGGTTGTGCCTAAGAAGTCTGGGATCACTGTGGTCCCAAATGAAGAAAATGAGTTAATTCTCACTCATGTGCAGTCTGGTTAGAGGGTATGCATAGATTATAGGAAACTCACTGCTACCACAAGAATAGACCATTTTCCTTTACCATTCATTGACCAAATCTTAGAAAGGTTAGCTGGTCATGTTTATTATTGTTTCCTAGTTGGTTTCTCTGGTTATTTTCAAATTTATGTTGCCCGTGAAGACCAAGAGAAAATCACTTTCACTTGTCCTTTTGGAACATTTGCCTACCGTCACATGCCTTTTGGGTTGTGTAATGCCCCAACCACTTTCTAAAGATGTATGATGAACATCTTTTCTGACATGGTAGAAAATTTTCTTGAGGTCTTTATTGATGATTTTTTCATTTATGGTTCATCATTTTCAGAGTGTCTTCACTATCTTGACTTAACTCTTAAAAGATGTAAAGAAAAGAATCTGCTTCTAAATTGGAAAAAATGTCATTTTATGGTTAAAAAAGGTAATGTCCTTGGCCAGATTGTGTCTGAGAAAGGAATTGAAGTCGATAAGGCCAAGATTGACGTTGTTAGGTCCCAAAGGGTAAAAATACTAGAAGGGGGGTTGAATAGTGTTTTTCAAAAATTAAGTCTTGCTTAGAAAACTTTACTGAATTAAAATCACTTCTTGCTTATAAAAGAGTTTCTTACATTTTTAAAGAATTTAGCAGCGGAATTTGTTTAAGCAAAGTACCCCTTAGTTTTTGTAGCAAAGGTTAATGGCTAGAAGTAGCAAAGATAGTGAGTCTTTGCTGAAAGAGTTCAGCAGGACTAAAGCAAAGCACAACAAAGCAGGTAAGCAATATAAAAGATAAGCAGGAATAGAGATAGAATTTTTATAGTGGTTCGGAATAATCCTACTCCACTTTTCTTCTCTTTTACTTGAGAAGGCTATCACTAGAACTTTTGTTCACACAGAACAATCAACAGGAGGACACTTAGTCCAATTTACAATAGGTCACTTAGACCAACTTAGCAGGAGGACACTTAGTCCAATTTTGTCACACAGACACTAAGCAGATTTGAGAAAATCTTGCTTGCTATCTTCAAGTAGATTGCTCCTTAGTTAAGCAGATAGATAGCACTTGTTCAAGCTTTATGATGTCTTGCTTTAGTCTTTAAGATGTCAGAGAGTTTTGTTCAGTTGGAGGTAGTTGGTTAGACATAAATGAAATTTATGACTTCTATTTATACTTCTCCAAAGAATCTATCCGTTGGGAATTTGAAATAGATCCGTTGGAGTGTACTGTCCTTGATGTGACTTATACCTTTTCAGCAATCCTTGCTTAGTTCAAAAAGTTAGTCGTTTTTCTGTCTTCTAGTGCCCTTCAGAAAAGTTTCCCAGAAGTTGACTAAGCAGGGGTTAAGATAACTTTTCTGACAATCTTCACTTTGATAAGCAAAGGTTCTTGCTTACTAAAGTCCTTGCTTATTTCCATTCTAAGCAGGACTATACTTGGAAAATTCTTCATGTCTTTAGAATCCTTCATAGCAGACTTATCAAATTAGTAGACTTCAATGGTGATCAAAACTCCTTGCTTAACTGCAAATTATATCCACCTAACATGTTGGATATTTTTCTAAGTCCTTTTACATTGTCAAAGCAAGGACTATATTACATCATCAATTCTTATATATTAAGCACATAATAAAAGTTTAAGCAAGGATAATATAAGCAGGGGTGCAACAACAATCTCCCCCTAATTGATGATGTCAAAATGAGTTATTTTGATCACCACAGCAAGAACCAAAAAGAATTTCATTTTATTTCAAAGTGTTCAAGAAATACAAGATAAAATGAAATTACAAAAAAAATAATTATACATCATTAGCAGGTTCATCCAAACTCTGCTGGTCTTCACCTTTACCAAACTTCAGCAGGTCTTGCCTTCGCTTTTCCTCTGCTGCCTCTTTTTCCCTTTTCCTTGCCTTCTTTTCTTCTTTCCTCCTCTGTATCCTTTCCTTCTTTCTGTCATACTCCAGCTGCATTTCTTGTACCCTGAGTCGCTTCATTTCCACCTCGTACTACTTAATTCTTGATTCGGATTCCTTGATGCTTGCTATTAGCTTGAGACTTTCAGCAGGCCTTGACTTCATTGAAATGATATCAGCTTCTTCAAGGGCCTTCTGAAGTCTCATGTACGGGGATGGATTCATAATTTGCACAGCAGACTCAGGGATATGCTTGGGAAGTCTTTTTCTCCTTGGAACAGCAACAGGAGCAATAGCAGGGATCTTATTAGCAGGAGTAGGATCAGCAGATGTTGAGAAGATTTGTTCTGCTTGTTCTTGCTGTGCTTCATAACCTCTCTCCCCTTTTTTGATATCATCAGCCATGATAGGGAGGAAGTCAATCAGCTTAGTCATCGTTTGCTGCAGTTTTTCAAGCTTATGCTCCATCTTGGTCAGTCTGGAGGCTAAGGCAGGATCAGCAGAGGTTTCGGCAGCAGGAGTGCTCACAGCAGGAAGTCTTGCTAAAACTTGTGCCAGTTGGGCTTCGAGTTTAGCAAGCTTCTGTGAAGTAGGAGAAACCTTGCTGACAGCAGGTTACGGGTTGGATCCAGTAGGTTCTTCAGAATGTGCCTCTTTATCAGTAGGGGTGTCCTTGAGCTCCCCCTCAATTGCTAGCATCTCAGCAGATGACTCAGCAGGAGTGGGCTCCCCCTCGGTTAGTACCCTTGCTGGAGAAAGGTGGTTGGGGCCTTCTTGGATGTTCTCAGCAAGGTACGCCTCGGGATCCAAGCCAGCGAGCATCTTCGATCAGCAGGGCCTTAATGAGTTCCTCTGATTGTTTTTCCTTTGCTCGTTCAGCAGGAACATCATCAGGGTCACTATCACTGCTACTGGATGCTTGGGTCTGCTTTCCATTTCCTTTGCCCTTGACAGCAACATGTTTTCTTCTAGAAGGAAGGGTCGAGTAAGCAGGGGAACGGATGGTGAAGCCGGGGAGGACAAGTCTTCATGCAGCAGCAGGTTTGGCAATCGTCTTTGCTGATGGCTCCTTTGGGGACACTGCTGATCTATCGATCTCGCCAGTGTAGTAAGGAGGAGGTGGATTGGCTTTATTTGCAGCATGGATGGCAATCTCCACTTCAGCAGGTCCTGTGATGGAGTCTGAAGTATCAGCAGACTCCGTCTCTGTGAGCGCCAATACTTCAGTAGGAGTGGCTGGCTCTGCCGCTGTAGTGTCAGCAGGAGTTGGTTTAGCAGGAGTCGCCACTTCTATGATCTCATCGATCTCCTTGAAGAGCTCAGTGGATGAGCTTTGCTGATCATCAGCAGGAGTCGGAGATGAGTCAGCAGGGATATAGTTGTCGATTTCATTTCATCCCTTGCTGACTCGAGAGTGAGAGGAACTGCTGTGGGGATATCTTCTTTAGAAGGAGGCTCCACATCGGATCCTCCAGCAGCAATGGCTTCAGCAGCCAAATCTTCATCATATAGTTCCATGTAGAAATCGTAGATTTCCCTCTCCTCCTCGGTCAAGGTCGAGAGGTCAAATTCAGCAGGCGTTGACTTAGATTTCTTTTTGGGCCTCTGAATTTGACTTGCTGCTCGCCTTTTCTTACTGGGTTGACCAGCAGGGATGCGTTCGTCACTTCTAGCATTTGGGGTTAAAGATGTTTGCCCCTGTGGCTCTGCTGGTCCCCTAGCTCTCCTTTCAGCAGCCGCTTTGGCTAAGGCAGCAGGGTTGCACCCATAATTTTTTAGCAGGGATGGAGTGATTACTTTGCTGCTCATGAGCTTCTTGGCCTAGGTCCCTGCTGGGAAGTTTTCTCCAAGTATTCCTTTGAGCAGCAGGGACAAAGTTCGTCCATGGCGAATCTTCGTCTTCCTCTTGCTGGAGAATGATTCAGCAAGGACTTCAAAAATTATTTGAGCCCAGTTGATTGGCTCTCCTGATTTCAGCAGGGATACAATAGAGATAACCCTTGTTGATGCCTCGTCCTGTGAGGTGAACTTACATAGCAAGGTCTTATGTATAATATCCATGAGGAAATCCCATTTTCTTGGGAAGTCCTTCCTCTTCTTGCTGGCATGAGTCTTGACATAACCCAGCTCAGCAAGCACAGCAGGGGTTACGGAGGGTGGAGTCAGCAGGCCCACACTTGGCATTTGTAGCACCCTGACAATGTTTGCTGGAGTAATGAGAACCAGCTGACCATTTGCTCGTCCAATTATGTTGTGGTCACGGACTTGCATTGCTGAGCAGAATTCCCTGATCACTTCCCCATATATGGGAGTATCAGCAGAGATCATATATTATACACCACTTTTCCTCAGCAGGGTTATTACTTCAGTGATTTCAGCATCTTCAATACCAGCAAAGGAATCTAAGTCAATGATAGACTCAGACTCGATTTTGTCTAACCAGTTGGCCATATCTGCTGATGGTAATCGGAAAAAGGTAGTCGGAGAAAGGTTCCGGCTGATTTCAGAAGGGTTTAGAGTGATTATAGAGAGAAGTTAGAGCTGTGATTTCAGTAAAGATTTGAGAAGGGTTAAAAAGAGTTTATATAGGAGGTAAAAGAAGTTGAAGAGTTTAGAGAGTGGTAACTGCTTTGAGAAGGTGAAGAGTTAGTGGGAGAAAAATATGGGTAGTGGTGAGAATTAATTACCGAAGTGATAGCAACCGCAAAAGATCATGGGGCAGAGTGGCATTTAATGAGGAGAGAGAAAAATTACGGCTTGATATGATGACCTATTTTTCCGGCAATAAAGATGGAAATGAGCAGGCTTGCTGTAGCACACCTTTGCTGATGTGAAAGGGTAGAGCTTGAGTCAACAGGAATAATATCCTTGCTGATTTTGGATGTTTCAACAGGATCATCCTTTGCTCATGAAAGCAGCAAGGCTTAACATAGTTTTTGAGACAGTAGTTCTCTCTGGACGTCTCATCCTTTTTCAAAATTATCCAGCAAGGTTGATGGAAGTTCCAGCAGGATTTGATCAGCAGGAGTTCTGTGATCAGCAGGGGTCCTTTCAGCAGCATTTTTGACGTTCCAGCAGGGGTTTACATAGTTTTTTGAGAGCTCTTTTGTCTGGACGTCTCCCATTTTTCAGAATTTTTCAGCAAGGTTGATGTAGATTTTTCAGCAGCATTTGATCAGCAAGGGTTCTTTCAGCAGTGACGTTTCAGCAGGAGTCTACATAGTTTTTGAAATAGCTCTTTTGTCTGGACGTCTCCCCTTTTTCGGAAAATTTCAGCAGGGTCTTCGTTGATCAGCATGGACTTTATCAGCAGCGTCTTTGTTTATTTCAGCAGCGTGAAATGCGTCTTTCAGCAGGGATAAGAAGGTCTGCTGAGACATCAGCAGAGCTTTTCCTTCTCCTGAAATTATCTTGCTAAGAACAAAAGTCCTTGCTTAAGCAGACAATATGTTAGTAGCAAAATGCCTAATTCACTTATTAGTTTGTTAAAACGATTTTCATCCAAGGGTTTTGTAAAAACATCTGCTAATTGATTTTCAGTAGGAATATAGTTTATCTCTATAGTACCTTACTGAACATGATCTCTAATGAAATGATGTCTTATATCTATATGTTTAGTTCTAGAATGTAAAACAGGATTATAAGCAATGGCAACAGAACTAGTATTATCACAGAATATAGGGATAGACATGAAATCAAACCCATAGTCAATAAGTTGGTTTTTCATCCACAGAATTTGAGCAACACAGCTTCCTGCTGATATGTACTCAGCTTCAGCAGTGGATGTTAACACTGAGTTTTGTTTCTTGCTGAACCATGAAACAAGTCTCCCTCCAAGAAATTGGCATGTTCCACTTGTGCTTTTCCTATCTATTTTACAACTAGCAAAGTCAACATCCGAGTATCCAGCAAGGTTGAAGTTGGAATCTTTTGGATACCATATTCCTAAGTTGGGAGTTCCTCTGAGATATCTGAAAATTCTCTTAACAGAAGCTAAATGTGATTCCTTGGGGTTAGCTTGAAAACGTGCACAAATACATGTAGCAAACATAATATCTGGTCTACTAGCAGTTAAGTATAGCAAGGATCCGATCATACCTCGATAACTTGTTATATCTACGGATTTACCTTGCTCATCTTTATCTAACTTTGTTGCTGATGACATGGGAGTTTTCATAGGACTTGCTGATTCTAACCCAAACTTCTTAAGTAGGTATTTGGTGTACTTCGATTGATTGATGAAAATTCCATCACCTCTTTGCTTAATTTGAAGTCCAAGGAAGAAGTTCAGCTCTCCCATCATGCTCATCTCAAATTTACTCTGCATAAGCTTAGCAAATCTGGCACAAAGTTTTTTATCAGTAGAACCAAAGATTATATCGTCTACATAGATTTGTACAAGCAAAGTTTTATCTTTATGCTTTTTAATGAAAAGTGTAGTGTCTACTTTACCTCTACTGAAGCCTTCATCAATTAAAAAGGAAGATAAAGTATCATACTATGTGCATGGAGCTTGCTTAAGACCATACAAGGCTTTATCAAGCCTATATACATATTGACGATTGGCATGATCAACAAAACCTGGGGGTTGCTCCACATAGACTTCCTCCTGAAGTTCTCCATTCAGAAAAGCACTCTTGACGTCCATCTGAAACACTTTGAAGTCTTGATAAGCAACGTAAGCAAGAAATATTCTTATGGCTTCGAGCCTTGCTACTGGAGCAAAGGTTTCATCATAGTCGATTCCTTCCTCCTGAGAATAGCCCTTAGCCACAAGTCTTGCTTTGTTCCTTGTGATGATTCCATCTTCATTCATTTTGTTTCAGAATACCCACTTGGTGCCAATTACTACATTATTTCTTGGCCTGGGAACAAGATTCCAAACTTTGTTCATGCTGAATCAATGTCAGGTAAGAGATCTTCAAACAAATTCTCTGAAGCTTTCTGGTTCAAGAAATGGGAATGTTTATGTAGTAGATTTGGCTAAGCTAAGTCCTGCTGAAACAACCTCCTTTCTTGCTAAAGCTTCAGCAGATGCTAGTTGGTTATGGCATAAGAGACTTTCACACTTAAACTTTAAAACAATTTCAAAACTAGCTGCTAAAGATCTTGTAAAAGGTTTGCCTAAATTTTCCTTTGAAAAAGAAAAACCATGTAGAGCTTGTCAATTTGGTAAGCAAACAAAACAATTCTTCTTAAGCAAACCTGAAAAATCAAACTCTATGCCCCTCCAACTATTACATCTTGATTTGTTTGGCCCTATATCAAGTAGTCTTGGTGGAATGAAATATGCATTCACTATTGTGGATGATTTCACAAGATTTACATGGGCATTATTTCTTGCTTTGTTGTGCTTGAGACCCTCCACATAGGCAACCTTGTTGAAGCAGACTAACCCATTTCCTGCTGAACCATATCCCTTAGTTCTTCCAGCACTATTATCTCCAAAGATCACTTGTGGTCCATCCTTTTCTTTAAAATTAGTGAGCAAGGCTTTATCTCCTGTCATATGTCTTGAACACCTACTGTCCAAGTACCAAATTTGTTCCTTGCTCACAACCTGCAAAACTGCAAAACATAAGCAATCACTTTGGTACCCAGCAAGACTTGGGTCCATTAAGGTTAGTACCCTTGGGGACCCATACTTGTCTCATTTTTGGTTTTTAAGACCAACCAGTATAGTAAGGGTCAGCAAGGCAAAGAGAAGCAATGTGACCAATCCTATGGCAACAATAGCATCTCAAATGCATCATGTTGTGATGTGTGTGCTGCTTACCTCTTCTCTTTGGTTGAGGTTGTTTCCAGTGTTTGCTTCTAACATAACCTTTGCTAAATTTCAAATTCCTCGCATTTTTGTAATTATAAGTAGGAGAAACATGGTTCTTGCTAAACTTTCCACCCTTGGTCTGTTTAGCTCCATGTCCCTGCTTATAGTTACTGTCAGCCGGGAATTTGTTATTTAGCAAGGTAACATTTCTATTACCTTTGGTTTTAGCAGGAGTTTTACCCTCTGCTGAATGCACAGAGATTGTTCTGCTGATAGACTCTTCTCCACTACTTTCAGCAAGGACTTCGCAAGTCCTGGATCCAATTCCACTTCTGTCTAGCATGCTTCTTTGATTTTTCAGCAAAGCACATGCATTTGAAGAGGATTTGTTCCAAGAGGAGATTGTAGTAGTTAATTCCTCAACTTGGGAGGATAACTTAAATTCTCTCTCTTGAGAGTCTCTGAGATGTTGTCTAAGCAAGGTCCTCTCATCATCAACAGCAAGTAACTTCAAATTCTCAACTTGCACCCTTTCAAGTGTAAGCAAGATTTCAAAGTTCTTGCTCCTTAGTTGATCAGACTCTGCTAAAGCAATTCTCAACAATCTTCTATATTTATGCCACTGAGATGCAACATCCTTAAGCAAGGAGCGCAACTCAGCTTCAGTGATGTCGGGAGAGTCAAAATCAAATACCTCAGTAAGGTCAACCTCCTTGTTGGGTTCGGATTCCCTTGCCATTAAGCAAAAGTTGGCAATCTCTGGTCCGGAGTCTTCTGAGTCGCTTTCACTGTCACTCCAAGACTTTTCAGCAATAAGTCCCTTGTCCTTTTTGAAGTTTGAAGTATTCTTCTGCTGGTACTTCTTCTTGTAATATTCTTTTCCCTTGCTCTTGTCATTAGCAGGGAATTTCTTTTCATCTCTTGCTGAACTTCGGCAATCAGCAGCATAGTGACCTGGCTTCTTGCAATTATAGCATAGATCCTTTGACGGATCTCTTTTACTGCTGCTTGTATTTCTTCTGAAGTTTCCTCTATCCTTCTTCATGAACCTTCTGAATTTTCTGGCTAGCATAGCCATATCTTCATCACTATCAGCAGATTCAGAGTCAGAATCTACTTGTTGCTTAGACTCAGCAGCCTTCAAAGCAACTCCTCTATCTTTCCTCCTTGGCTCAGATGTAGCCTCTTTCTGAGCTAATTCCATTTCATATGTAAGCAGGTTTCCATAGAGTTGTTGAAGATCAGTAGTGTGTAAATTTCTCAACTCTTTCACAGCAGTGGTCTTAGGATCCCACTGCCTTGGCAAAGATATCATGAATTTAAGATTAATGTCCTTTGTGTCATAGGTCTTCCCTAGTGCACACAAATTGTTAAGCAGGACAGTAAATCTTTCGTACATAGTAGTGAGATTCTCCCCCTGCTGCATGCTGAACATTTCATATTGTTGAATAAACAAGGATTGCTTATTCACTCTGACTTCAACCGTTCCTTCATTGAGTACCAGCAAGGCATCCCATACCTCTTTAGCAGAGGTGCAGTTAGACACACTTTCGAACATTTCCTTTTCAAGAGCCATGAAGAGAATGTTCATTGCCTTCTTATTGTATCCTACTAACTTCTTTTCTTCATCCGTCCATTCCTTTCTCTGCTTAGGAATAAGCTTATTTGGATCATCAGCAGATAGCTTTTCTAGAATGTAGGGTCCAACCTTTATTGCTTCATAGAGTTCCTCATCAATGGCATCAATGTATACCTGTATTCTCAATTTCCAATTAGCAAATCTATCTCTGGTACACATAGGGGGCTTGCCACCAAAATCATTTCTTAAAGCCATTAGAAAGTTTAAGTTTGGATCCTCTCAAGCTTTTGGGCTTAGCAAAGAGTGTTAATACTACTCCACTCTTCTTCTCTTTTACTTGGGAAGGCTATCACTAGAACTTTTGTTCACACAGAACAATCAACAAGAGGACACTTAGTCCAATTTACAATAGGTCACTTAGACCAACTTAGCAGGAGGACACTTAGTCTAATTTTGTCACACACACACTAAGCAGATTTGAGAAAATCTTGCTTACTATCTTCAAGTAGATTGCTCCTTAGTTGAGCAGATAGATAGCACTTGTTCAAGCTTTATGATGTCTTGCTTTAGTCTTTAAGATGTCAGAGAGTTTTGTTCAGTTGAAGGTAGTTGGTTAGTTATAAATGAAATTTATGACTTCTATTTATACTTCTCTAAAGAATCTATCCGTTGGGAATTTGAAATAGATCCGTTGGAGTGTACTGTCCTTGATGTGACTTGTACCTTTTCAGCAATCCTTGCTTAGTTCAAAAAGTTATCCGTTTTTCTGTCTTCTAGTGCCCTTTAGAAGAGTTTCACAGAAGTTGACTAAGCAGGGGTTAAGATAACTTTTTTGACAATCTTCACTTTGATAAGCAAAGGATCTTGCTTACTAAAGTCCTTGCTTATTTCCATTCTAAGCAGGACTATACTTGGAAAATTCTTCATGTCTTTAGAATCCTTCATAGCAGGCTTATCAAATTAGCAGACTTCAATGGTGATCAAAACTCCTTGCTTAACTACAAATTATATCCACCTAACATGTTGGATATTTTTCTAAGTCCTTTTACATTATCAAAGCAAGGACTATATTACATCATCAATTCTTATATATTAAGCACATAATAAAAGTTTAAGCAAGGATAATATAAGCAGGGGTGCAACAACAGATGTAATTGCCAATTTACCACCTCCCAAATCTGTGAAGGAAGTTAGATCATTTTTAGGACACGTTGGTTTCTATAGGAGATTCATTAGGGATTTTAGTAAGAAATCAAGACCTTTGACCAATTTTTTAGCTAAGGATGCCAAATTTGAGTTCAATGATTTATGTCTACGATCGTTTGAACAACTTAAGAAAGAGTTGACCTCAGCTCACATCATTTAATCACCAGATTGGGGACAACCTTTTGAACTAATGTGTGATGCATCTCACTATGCAGTTGGTGTTGTTCTAGGCCAAAGAGTCAATAAAGTTTCGCATGTCATATACTATGCTAGTAAGACCTTGAATGATGCTCAATTGAATTATTCAAGTACTGAAAAAGAACTTCTAGCAGTAGTATTTGCCTTAGAAAAGTTTAGGTCTTATCTCATTGACTCTAAAATTATTGTTTATACTGATCATTCTGCACTTAATATCTCATTTCTAAGAAAGACTCTAAAGCTCGTTTGATTACGTGGGTCTTGTTGCTCCAAGAGTTTGAAATAGAAATTAGAGACAAGAAAGGTGATAAAAATGTTGTTGCTGACCATTTGTCTCGTACAGTTGTTGAGTCAAATTCTGACGTACCACTACATGAATCTTTTCCTAAGGAACATCTTTTCTCTATTTCTAACTCATCCACTCTTTGGTTTGCTGATATTGTGAATTACTTAGTCACTAATGAGATTCCATCTCATTGGTCTAAACAAGATAGGTTGAAATTTTTTTCACAAATCAATCATTTCTTTTGGGATTACCCTTACTTATTTAAGTATTGTCCAGACCAAATAATTAGACGGTGTATCCCTGACCATGAGTTTATGAGCGTTTTATCATTTTGTCATGACCAAGCTTGTGGGAGTCATTTTGGAGCTAAGAAAATAGCTGCCAAGATCCTTCAGTGTGGATTTTATTGGCCTAATTTGTTTAAGGATGCAGTTGAATTTTGTGCCAACTGTCATAGGTGTCAACTTTTAGGGAGGATCACTAGACGAAATATGATGCCTATGCAACCCATCCTTGTTATTGAACTATTTGATGTCTGGAGTTTAGATTTCATAGGTCCCTTCACCAATTCATTTGGTAACTTATATATTTTATTGGCCATAGATTATGTGTCTAAATGGGTTGAAGCTATATCGACAAAGACAAATGTCAGCAAGGTTGTTGTCCAATTTTTGAAATAGAATATCTTTTCTCGTTTCGGTACCCCTTGAGCCATAATTAGTGACAAAGGTCGTCATTTTCGTCATAGGCAATTTGAGTCACTGTTGAGCAAGTACTCTATTACCCACAAACTTGCCACTCCTTATCATCCCCAAACAAGTGGCCAAGTAGAAGTTTCATATAGGAAAATCAAACAGATTTTGGAGAAAACAGTGAATTCTAATAAGAAATATTGGTCTTTGAAAATGATTGATGCACTGTGGGCGTACCGTACAACCTTTAAAACCAATCTAGGGATGTCACCTTATCACCTTGTGTTTGGGAAAGCTTGTCATCTTCCTGTTGAATTTGAACATCGAGCCTTGTGGGTTATTAAGTATTTGAACTTTGACTTAGATACAACTGGGGACCTTAGAAAGTTGCATTTAAATGAGTTAGATGAACTTAGGAATGATGCATATACCAATGCTAAGATTTATAAAGAGCGAACTAACATTTTTCATGATAAATCCATTTTGCGGAAAACATTTGTTGTTGGTCAAAAAGTTCTTTTGTATAACTCCAAGCTCAATCTTTTTCTTGGAAAATTATGGTCTAAGTGGGATGGATGTTATATTGTCAAGACAGTTTATCCTCATGGTGCAATTTTAATTGAGGATCCAAAGAGTGACAACACTTTTAAGGTAAATGGTCAACGCCTTAAGTCATTTTTACAATTTCAGATGAATGAAGCTGAATAGGTGATGAACCTCTATGATCCTCCTCCTTTGCGATGAATGCCACTTGTTTTACTTTCTTTACTCGTTCAAGGTCCAACTCTTCCTACATTATTCTTTCTTTTGCTTTAATTGTATTCATTGAGGACAATGCATGACTCTTAGGTGTGGGGGAAGTATTTCACAATTTAATTTTGTCTTTATTAATTATTTTTGTCTTTACTAACTAGATTGTTTAATCATGTGTTATTTAAAATTTTAAAAAAAATAGAAAAACGAAAGAAAAATAAAAATTGCTTGCAATTGGTAAAAAGAAAATAAGAAATTAAGTTCTATTATGTCTAAAAAGTTTTGTAAGATTAACATTTCATTTTAAATGACCTTATACAGAGACATACATATCTTAATTTTGAACTAATAACTCATTTTATCTAATTTTAGACTTTCGAATCATGAGTATTCTAATTCTTGCACTATTCGTCTTTTGTCACTTATCTACCTAGTAAGGTCTTAATATACGTAATTGGCCCAAATTTTCTTGTGACTTAGTAATCTTCTTGCGTGAGAAGCTATTGAGGAATTGTTGTAGTGGAAGCATTTTGCTGTATTTTGTTGAATGTATTTCATTATTCACTTGTAATTATGAATGTTAGAGGTTCTTATGCTCTTCAAAAAAAAATATACAAAGAGAGAGAGAGAGAGAGAGAGAGAGAGAGAGAGAGAGAGAGAAGAAAAAGAAAAGAAAAGAGCAAAAACTCAAAAGAAGAAATAAGGATGATTACTTATGATTCAGTTCTTTTACTTATATCATTTATAAATATGGTATTTTTTGGGGACTTCACAATTAATTCTGATTGGTGCTCCTTTAGGCTGAAGATACTTAGAATGATTTATAAGGAATGAGGGTGTAATTTCTCCTAAAAAGATAAAATGACTAAACTAGTGTGGGTGGTACTTTGAGTCGATACACATACACTTTCATGCACAGACTACTCATACATTGATGGCCTAATTTTAGAATAATTTGAGTTAGTCTTTTAATATTTTGTTATGTATGCATGCATTTTTTTCCTAAGAATTAGTTTCTTTGTACTTGATCATTAAAAATGAATTGTTAGTAATATTTAATTATTTTTTTTACATGGATTAACTTGTTTCCAAATTTTCTGTATTAATTGTGAGTTAAATTTTTGAAGAAAAAAATTAGCCAGTTTCTCTTTCCAATGAATTTTGTGGGTATATTCACTGCAAACCTTCACGAGACACAACTTGTCCACTATGGGTAACATAGGGGTTTAATGGCTTGTTGCACATGCTAAGTGCAACCATTTTCCTCCGAAAGTGGAGTAATGTGAGAACCTGAAAAAATTTTAAATGTATTTTACGATAAGAAATAATTTTATTTTGTGTTATTTTATTTTTGCATGGAGGTTAGCCTTTTTAAATATGAATGATGAATTCATATCTACAATGAAAATTTTTATGATGATGTGATATCCATGATTATGAGGTTAAGTTCCTTAAAAAGGTATTAAAAAGGGGACTAGCAAATCCCATATAAGATTATGTTGGAAGAGGGTGAGAGAATTACGTAACTGTTATACTTACGTGTTGATTAAAGAGTTGTTTAAGTGGCAGTAGTCGATCAAGGCATTGTGCATGTAGGACAACAGTTGTTAGCTGTTAAAGAGTAATGATAGGCAGCCGTTTTACCATCAAGATTAACCAATCATCTTATCTTAAAGCTTAACATTAGCTTACTGCTCTTGAACTCTATAAATACCTCATTCGAGATGAAATTTTAATTCCTTTACCAAAATTTCTCTTTTAAGAGTTTCGTTTAAACTTATCATCTCCATAAATTTCCAAGTTCTTCTCTCAGAAAATTATTCTCAGATAAGCTTTGATTTCACCCTTAGGAACGAAGAGGTAAGAACCTAGTACTCTACTTACTTTCTTTCGTGCATAGCATCAAAGATTTATGCTAAGTTTATATTCTTTTGCATTTTTATGAGACATCCTAGGCTGAGTTTATTCATGATAAGCCTTCCATGGTAGCAAAAACAAGCTTTAATATTAGTCTCTGACGAGATAATTCTAGTCCCTGATGAGATGAAGTTAGTCCCTGATGAGAAAAACCTTAGTCTCTGATGAGCAATGTTAGTCTCTGATGATGACGTCAGCCTTAGTCTCCGACAGGCTAAGTTTAGTCTCTGATGACGTCACCCTTGGTCTCCAACAGGCTAAGTTTAGTCCTTGATGACGTCATCCTTAGTCTCCGACAGGCTAAGTTTAGTCTCTGATGACGTCATCCTTAGTCTCTGACAGGCTAAGTTTAGTCTCTAATGACGTCATCCTTAGTCTCCGACAGGCTAAGTTTAGTCTTTGATGACGTCATCCTTAGTCTCCGTTAGGCTAAGTTTAGTCTCTGATGACGTCATCCGTAGTCTCTGATGGGCAAAATATGTTAGTCTCTGATGGCTAAGGATATCAGTCCCTGACGAGTTTGGCAATGAGAAAATTATTCCCCGATGCACAGTTTGTCATCAAGACTATAAAACATTACTTTCTTAAAATTATTTTATGATGTTATTATTTAAGACAGTAAAAGTCTAAGGACATCACATACACATTTTCTTTTATAAATTCTTATTAAGGTATTAAAATATTACTTGCATAATTTACAGAATCTTTCACTCACCAGTAAGTTGAATTTGAATCTTTGTTGCAAAAGACTGAGGCAAGTATATTCTTACTCTTATGCTTATTTCAGTTAAGCGCATGATCAATTGATTCGACATGCGTACAAAATTATGACATTTATATTTAAATTTCCTTGTGAAATAGAATGCTAGGCTTTAATTTCTGCTAGCATGATATGAATGAAAGTGCATGGATGTAAAGAAGCTTTGCTCTATCAGCTATTTTTTTTCAATATTATATCTGTGCAATAAATGAGAATGTTATGTCCCTTAAATGGGTTATGCCACATGGATGGCTAGAGGAAAGGAAAGGTGCTGATTTGTTCTTCACCTGACCTAGAGGAATTTTATGTGACTACGTACGTTCACACAAGGAGGAATCATGCGGACACAGTTAGGCCAGCTATATACCGTATGGTTAGCAAATCCAACGGGTTTAGCCCCCGATGGATATTTTTACTTCAAGGAAGTTATGCTTTGTTTTAAGAAGGATTACACAATTGTTTATCATCAGTAATCCTAAAGTTCCTTTAAAGACTTCTGAGGCATTAGTATTGATTTACCAAGCCTCTCAACAGAATTGAATCCTTTGAAACAATCCAGATTTGTTTCCCAAATTGTTTATATACTTGCTGGGCATAAATCGCTCATTCTTGTTGAATTTTAATGTTTTACAGGGCAGAATATAAAGGCTGAGCCCTCTGATAAGGGGAAGGCAAAGATGATCGGTTACTAAGTTTGGCTAACCCTTTGTAGTGCCAATAAGGAAGGAAGGAGGGAAGATGTTTGAAGAGTGATGTTTTGTATTAAAATATAGAGATAGAATAGCTTTTGCTAAAAATGTAATATTTTGGGTTGTAATAACTCTTTAATATTGTTTTTTCTAGTATTTATACTATGAATGGATGTGTGGTTATCTTTTCCTTCTTTTGACAAAGCCCTGATCCAGTGAGGGATTTTGGGGTCGTCACAAGTAATTTAGAATTTGTTACTTCTTTTCTTTCCTTTTATTTTTATTTTACTCGTGGACGAGCAAAAGATAAGTGAGGGGGAATTGATAAGTCCATAATTTATCTATTTGTACCACCTTAATTATGCTTAATTTATTATTATTATTAGATTATTTATTGCTTTTATTTTATTTTGCAAGAAAATAAATTAACAAAAAGTTATGTGAAAATAGGACTTTCAAGATACAATTTGAAGAATTGAAAACTCTTTCAAGAATGAACCTAGCAAGTTGAAGAAATCTCCACTACTTGAAGTGATAAAGTGATAGAGATTGGATGATATCAAAAGAGTTCAAGAGATGAAGTTTGAAGAAACTAAATACATTTCAAGTGATAAAATTGAGAGTTTTCATATTCTAGGAATGTATCTAGTTAGGCCTATAAATACTTGTACAATTAGAGGCTAAAGAGAGTTTTTTTTAGTTTTGAGTTTTCTTGTTCAAGTTTATACTTTTCCATTTGTTTTTCTACTTTCTTCCTTTAGTCGTCTATACATTATTTTTCTTATTGTTGCTATTCAATTACCAATTATTTCATCTTTGTAGACACTTAATTATGAAGTCAATAATATTTTATTCTTCATTATTACATCTTCTATTGCAGCCTTATTTTTCAATATACGTCACAATGATTTTGTACTTCGTTATTACTATCTCTCCTAATTATAATTTATTTATTTTTAACTTAGTTTAAATTATTCCATTTGAAAGATTCATATCATATTTATTGTTTTATTTATATTAGCATTAATTACACAATCTTCTCAATCATTACATCTCTATTTAACCTGAGTTGAATATCAAGAATATTAGAATTTTCTAATCTCTGTGGATCGACCTGTATGAGTATTGATACTACAAGGATTTGTGCACTTGCAAAAATTATACACATCAGTGGTTGTGCGGCGATATCGGCAATAATGAAAGTGTAGATCAAAATTGAAGAATAATAAGCATAAAACCGAAGAAGTCGTGGTGATGACTACGATACTGGTGGTTGTATGAGTAACAGTAATAGTAGATCTGGAGGAAAAGAGGAGGTGATGCTATACAAGTGGCGGTGTTGGTGACACTATACAAAGGAGGCAGAGGTTGTGGTGTTGAAACCACACAAGCGGCGACGATGATGAATGAGGAGGAGAAGAAGAAAAAGAGAAAGAAAAAGATGATGAAGAGCAAGAGGAGAGAGCGAGAGCTGCTGGTTTGAAGAAGAAACAGAGAGAGTGAGACATAGAAAAGAGAGAAAGAAGAAGCTGAGGTGAAATTTTTTGTTAATTGGGAATAATCTATTTTGTCATGAGCAAGGTAAATACCAAATACCAGTTCGTGCAAGTCAATACTCGGTCTCACTCGACCCTTGTACATGACTCTAACACTCAAAGTCTATAAGTGACTCGAACACTCAAAGTCTGTAACCGAAGATAGACTCAAATAAATCAATTGACGATGAATTGGCGTAAGATCGTGTCAAGGGAAGATAATTTCGATAGTTCATAGAGGGACCCATATGAGACCCTAATGGTTACTTTAGGTCTGAGAGGGCCTAATTTAAGTTAGTGCAAGCACTTTAACCACAACATGAGTTATTTAACATACTACATTAAGGTCTGTAATAATTCCTTAATGCTACTTTGACTACTTTCATGAATGTATGGATGTTGTTATCTGTTTTTTCCCTAAATGACGACGCCCTCGTCCATTATGAAATTGTGGGTTCCTCACACATGTAATGTAGTTATAACAAAAATATATTAAAGTACAATTTTAAATTTCTTTGTGTCTAAATTTAGCTTATTATTGCTTAAATATTTAATTATTACAAACAAGAGTCTCTCAGATACTCTCCATACATCATCACAAGAGCTTCGCTATAATTTTTTATCTAGAAACTACTACTAATTTACTCATACTAATTTCCTCGGGCCTCAAAATCGTAGTGAAATAATATAGCCCGTGGTACCCTTACCCTTTCTTCTTCATCATCTCTCTCTTACATTTTTATTATTACCAAAAAGAAAACCCTTAACTTTTTACATCACCCCAAGCTTAAGCAATTCACTGCTCCAACCTTTTCCATCTCTGGAAAGAGAAACTGCTAGGTTCTCGAGAGCGACGCCACTAGTATTCACTAGCTCCTCCTCCTCAATCGACCTTCTTTTGGTACTTCCAATTCCTTCTCAAACAATTTGCATTTGTTACTTTTTTTCGTTTCATTACTTTTACTTGTTTTGCTTTTCTACTTGTAGTTATGTATCTATTCATGCAAAAATTCACTTGTTTCGAATCTGAATCCCGTATTGCTGTTGATTTAAGCCAAATTAAGCTTAATCGGTTTGTGATTTTTGATTATGTTATGATGGTTAGTGCATGTATATTCTCAATGTTATGTATCTATACATTCTAAATTTCAATTCTTTTAATTGTTGTAAATCACGTATTACTGTTGATTTAAACCAAATTAAGCTTAATTTTTAAGTGTGTAGGACCATTTGCTAGCACTTAAAACCCTGTCATGTGGTGTGCAGTTACCCTAACTCATGCTAATTTTTTAGATCCCCACTCAAGTAGCTCTTTGCTTGTAGCATACTTGGCTATCATATACTTGAGGTGATGATAGGGATCAATCCATGAGACATCGTTGTCACTAGTTATTATTTATTTTATTGTTTAGTGATGTTATTTATTTATTATTTGGCTTTTTATTTCTTTTATTTAGATTCCCACTTTTTATTGAGTTTAGGGTTTCGTTATTTTCCTATTTATATTGTTGTAATAGCTACGTACAACACATTCGACTATTATTCAATTTTTAGCATATTATATTGGTTGCGATCAATAGCTCTCTCCCGGCTGCGGTTAGGAAACCCTAGGGGTAGCGATTGGATCTCCCTAGATCTTCAACTATTATTTAATTCATTGCTATTTTATGAATAGTTCTTCAAATTCAGCCTTGTCCTACATCAAGTGATATGTTGGGTGCTTGTATGATATTATTTTTGAGGTGACTATCATACTTGAGTGTTGATTGAGTGGCTAATTTTTGAGTGTATTGTTTATATGCTAATTTTTTAGATCTATTTCTAAGTTTTATTATGTTATGTGTTTCATTAGGTGGACGAGGGTCAGGCAGCAAGAACACGTGATAGCATTATCAAAACCTTGAAAATCAACAATTTGGAGACAAAACATGTGCGTCCATATTTAGCATTATATAACACCATTCCACATAAACATAGAGGGTAGGATCTGGAAATAAAACATGGATTCCACAAGTATTTGTATCTAAATCGAAAAGACAAAAAAATTTACAATAACAAAGAGGATTTCATGACAATGTTGGATATTGTTGAGTTATTGTACACTGATAAGGAGACTAAGGATGACTATATTGTAGTGTCCTCTTATTATTCTTTTTCAGGATCTAACGAATATCCAGAATTTCCAAAATTTGGATATTCTAATGCATATTCTTATGCTGTTGTAGATGCTGAGAGACTTTTGGCCTATCATTTGGTCTCGCGTCAAGAGACTCAATACATAGATGCCATGTATATTTTTGTGAGGTAATATCTACAACTTTTTAGTTTAATCTATTTGCTCAATTATTGAATTCTTATAATTTAATTGTCACAGTCATTATTATAATAGTATTGCTAATGATATGAAGTACTTAGAGTTCAGTCGAAAACATGCTAATTTCATGGAGAATACTGGGAAGGATAAGAAGGCAAAACGTATACGGGGTGAAATAAGAGAAAAAGGTATCTACATTATCAAATCAATTACGATTAGAATTTTTCTGTAGAAGCATATACCCCACCTTTCTTGTATTTGTTTGGGATACTCTAATAGCTTTGGGTTTTGAATATTCAGCAGTTTAAGTATTTTTTTGGTATGTTAGTGAAGTAGCTAATGAGTACTTGGATTAAATGGCCTTGAAGTAATCTTTCTTTATGAGAAAATGTCTTATTAATGGTTGGGCTCTAGAGCAATTATTGAAAAGAAAAAACTTCTAAAAGTTCCTCTTGTTAGGTTTGAAAGGTGTTGCACTATTGTCTTACATGAGCATTTAGAACATCTATTTGTCTATATCTACTCCAGTTCAGTTCAAATTCCATGTTAGTTCATGCGATTTCATGCTTTTTTAAAAAAAAAATTGGTGGGTGTATTTAAGTTATGTTTGCACAGCAGATTTTATATGTGGACATAAATTTTCTTATTTTCATGGTACTTGGTGCTGCTTAATATGATTGAATATAATTTAATTTCTTTACGATTTTGATAGTAGTTCTTATCTATTACTTTATGGTTACACTTTAATAGTCCGTATTACTTGTTAAAAACTTTAATATCATATAAATCATATTTTTTAATCATTTATCATTTTATTGAAATAATTAATTTAACTATCGCAGTATCGCATGAGTATCTATATACATACTTTTTCAATTACCTACAAAAAACTGTTTTTGTAATTAACTACTTTATTACATTTGAATATATCTATAAATGGCTGTAAAATTTTGAAATAAATAAATTGCAGGACACTTAGTCCAAAAATACAATGGGTCACTTATATCAAATAGTCACACATGCTTGAATTTATATCTTGCTGAATTCTTAGAATGTCAGAATTTCTTGGTTGTTCAGATTTTATAAATGAAATTTATGATTCCTGTTTTATACTACTCCAAAACTTTATCCGTTAAGAATTTGAAATAGATACATTGGAGTTACTATTGATAGTGACTTGTACCTATACAGATGTTCCTTGTTTAGTTCAAAAAGATAACCGTTATTTTGTCTTTTAGTGCTTTTTGAAAAAGCTCTCTAGGAGTTGACTAAGAAGGACAAAAGATAGTCTTTTTAAGTGATATTGTTATATCAGTCCTTGCTTATTTTCATTCTAAGTAGGACTGTCCTTGAACTTTTCTTCACATCTTCAGAACCTTTCCTGGTATTATTACACCTAACAAGTTGAATATTTTTCTAAGTCATTTTACATCATATAAGCAAGAACTATATTACATCATCAATTCTTATATCAGTAAATATAATTTTTTAAGCAATAATAATATAAGCATGGGTGCATCAACACGATAATATAGAAATTATGTGTTAATTTAAGTAATTACGAGCACTTTCATATTATTCAGAGATAAAAGAGATTTCGCCGATTAAGAGAAAAAAATATAATGTGAATTTCTAAAGATCTTTTATGGTATGTATGTGTATAACATATAGACAGATATACACATACATTCTTGAAAATGTATTGATATATGTTTTGCAATATTCTTGATATATGTATTAATATATGTTCTTGATATATGTTTTGCAATATTTTTGAAAATATATTGATATATGTTTTGTAATACACATACATTCTTGATATATGTTTTGCAATATTCTTGAAAAATCATATCCAACAAGATTAGGAAATATAAATAATTTATATTTTTCGGATGCATAATTTATCCATACATTTAAATCTTTCCAAGACATTACAAAATATAATATTAAAAATTATTTCAATCCATTTTTGAAAAGTAGTAAACATTCAATTTTATTATGTTTATTCTTAACATTAGATTTTATTATGTTCGGGTTAATATAGACATTATATCATGTGAACTAGTGTTTAGTAAGTTTTTTATTTAAATCTTGTCAACTGTGGAGAGAAAATTAAAATTTTCTATTCTTTTCTAGCTCAAAAAACACTCAGTAAGGGTGGACATATGGGATATAGGACGGTGATTTTTCTTTTCCCTCTTCTGAAAAGAAGAATTTCAATATAAATTGAAAAGGAATAAATTAATACAAAATTTATTATAACTCCTCATTTACTATATTTTTGCAAAAAGCAATTAGAAATAAATAAATTATTGACAATAATAAAATGAGCATAGCAATGTGGAAATTGTATGATTATTGACTTATTTACACTATACTAACAACTCATTGTTACTACCTCAAATGAATATGTATGTAAGGGTGTTGTATGTGTATTGATGTTTTTCTTTGGCAAAGGAAAGACTTGTGGTGGACTTACTGATGCTATTTATGTCACCTTGGAACACGAAGCAAAGTTTCCTCATACCACTAAAGCAAACTAGCAGTGAAGACATTTCGGCATTGAGACATCTGATGTTGGAATTCATTTGGTTCCCATTTGAACATGCTACTACAAATACACAGCCTTTCAACTTACTCAATGAGTTGAAACAATATATTTTTGATCTCATTTGTCAACCTTTGTAAGTTAATTGATTGCATGATCTATATCTTATATAGTATTTTTATCTTATTTCCTATATGTTTATGACATTCTTTTTATATAGGAGCTTTTATGAAGCCATGTGGAAGATTGATTCACCTTTCTTATGGACAAACATGGAGAGAGTAACTTTCTTCACAAAATTTCATGATGGGTTTAGAGGTCCCGACCTTGATACAAATTCACTAGAAAATATTTTGATGGTCTGTGATTCGGTTGGAGGAGAAAGAGGATTTGTCTCATGGCACGATTGCGTTCCTGACCAAGGTTTTTTGAGAGATATATATAGTTTGGGATCCAAAATCACATAGGAGAAAGAGGATGATAGTGTTTATTGACATATATCATTCTGAAAATCCTCACGTGATTTTGGATCCCCCAAACTATATATATCCCTCAAAAAACCTCCATCAGGACCGCAATTGTGCCATGAGACAAATCCCCTTTCTACTCCAACCGAATCACAGACCATCAAAATATTTTCTAGTGAATTGTATCAAGGTCGGGACCTCTAAACCCATCATGAACTTTTATGAAGAAAGTCACTCTCTCCAAGTCTGTCCATAAGAAAGGTGAATCAATCTTCCACATTGCTTCGTAAAAGCTCCTATTGAAAATAAATGTCATAAACATATAGGAAATAAGATAAAAATACTATATAAGATATATATCATGCAATCAATTAACTTACGAAGGTTGACAAATGAGATCAAAAATATATTGTTTCAACTCATTGAGTAAGTTGAAAGGCTCTGTATCTGTAGTAGCATTTTCAAATGGAAACCAAATGAATTCCAACATCAGATGTCTCAATGCCGAAATGTCTTCACTGCTAGTTGCTTTAGTGGTATGAGGAAACAACTTTGCTTCGCCTTCCAGGGTGACATAAACAACATCAGTAAGTCCATCACAAGTCCTTCCTTTGCCAAAGAAAAACATCAATCCACATACAACACCCCTACATACATGTTCATTTAAGGTAGTAACAATAAGTTAGTATAGTAGTAATAAGTCAATAAATCATACCATTTCCACATTGCTATGCTCTTTTTATTATTGTCAATAATTTATTTATTTCTAATTACTCTTTGCAGGAAATATAGTAAATGAGGAGTTTGAGATGATTATCAACTCTTAAAGAGATTTATTGAAGATAATTGTTGAATTTATTTTAAAGTGAGATAAAAAAAACTCTTAAGAAAGTGTCTACATTTGTCTTATCTATGGAGAGATAGATATCAAGGATCCAGCTCCTCTAAATTTCCTAGGGAACTAAAATGTGGAATTCCTTAAATCTCAATTGTATATTAAAATCAATGGCTAATATTACACAGTTTTTCACGTGTCATTTCTTTTTCTAATAAACGTTAAATGTTTTATAAATCCTATCCTTACTATGTATTTACCATTTTCATAGTTTCAATTTGATAACTTTACCTTATTATTTAAATAATTCATACTACTGGTATACTCTTCAATACAAATCTCAAAATTTATTTATTTCAAAATTTTATAGCCATTTATAGATATATTCAAATGTAATAAAGTAGTTAATTACAAAAACATTTTTTTGTGGGTAATTGAAAAAGTATGTATATAGATACTCATGCGATATTGCGATAGTTATATTAATTTAAAATGATAAATGATTAAAAAAAATATGATTTATATGATATTGAAGTTTTAACAAGTAATAATTAAAAATATCAAATCACCAACTAATGTTGATAAAAACTTTGAAATCGTTTATAACTTATAAGATTGTTTCAAATCAATTCATATAACAAAAAATGTATGGGATTATGTACTTTGATAGTATAGTTTAACATAATGAATCAATTTATATAAAAATAAATATCAAAAAATTAGCAAAATAGTAAAATATTGAATATATCATTACCAATTATTTGACTCTGCAATACTTTTATATGATCTAGCTACAAATCAATTATCGCTTTTTACTTATATTTTATTAATCAATTAAATTTATACATATTGGGACACACAAATTATAGAAATAGTCAGAAATAAATGAGTTGTATGAGTTTTTCAAAATAGGAAAGTATATATGATAAGTATATAGAAAAGATAAAGTTTTAAATGTATATAATGTTAACTGGAGAGAGAAATTAACATGTGTGAAGGATTAGATAACCTTAGCCATTGATTTCGAACGTAAGGTTGGGATTTAACAAACTCTAAATTATGGAGTTCCTTAAGGATTCTTGAGGAGCCGGATCCGATATCAAGAATTTGACAAAGAGAATAAGAATACCAAAAGAGTTTGACAAAAGGATAAGAAGATACCGAAAGAGTTTGAAAAAACTTTCAAAACTTTCTTGTATATGCTTCCACCAATAGGCCTTATACCTGTTGTATGTCCAAGTTCATCTCCTCACCGTTGATTCTGAGTTATTGAATTCCAACTTCTTTAGTCTGAAGTAATGTGTGAGTGGACAAAAAACCCCCTCCATGACTATATTGTCTAGATTTTCCCTTTGTATATATACCTGGCTGTCTCAGAGGTGGCGATTAGTGTAGTGTTAATCAGTAAAAGAGAAGTTGTTCAAAGACCTGTATACTACATAAGTAAGGTCTTACATGGGGCTAAAACTAGGTATCAAAAGGTGGAAAAATTTGTGTTGGCCTTGATAACAATTGCTTGTAAATTTAGACCCTACTTTCAATCTCATTCTATAGTTGTGCTCACAGACCAACCCTTGAGAAAAGTAATGCATGGTCCTCGAGCAAGTGGCAGAATGATTAATTGGGTTGTGGAGTTGGGAGAGTTCTACGTTACCTACAAGTCACGTCTGTCCATTAAAGTCCAAGTTTTAGCAGATTTTATTGTTGAATGCACCCTCCTAGTTGATAAAGAGGGGGATGCTGAGAAAGACAAAAGTGAGCAGCTTGAAGAATGGCGGTTGTATATATATGGAGCCTTTAACACAAAAGGCAGTGATGCAGGGTTAATCCTTATTAGCCCTGAAGGTTTTGAAATGAAATATGCCCTCTCTTTTAGGTTTCGTGCTACTAATAATGAGGCAGAATACAAAGCGTTGATGGTCGAACTGAACTTGGCAAAAGCTTTGGGGGTACATAATATACTAGTACATACTAACTCTCAGTTTCTCAGTTAATGGTCAAACAAGTGAAAGGGGAGTATAAAGCCAAAGATGTGAAGATTGCTAAATATCTAAGCTTAGTGAGAGCTATGATAACCACTTTCAAAAAATGTGGTATCCAAATGTTCCAAGAGAACAAAATGAAAAGGTGGATTCCCTATCAAAATTGGCTAGTGGGAACCTAGAAGAATGCATAAACGGGGTTTATGCAGATGAGGTAGAGACACCTATCATAGACGCAAAGTTGGTTGCATCGATCGAGCAGGAGATTTGTTGGATGACCCCCATCCTTCAATACCTTAAAGAATGCATTTTGTCATAAGACCTTAGTGAGGCAAGAAATGTTCGTATAAGGTCAGCTCAGTATACCATGATTAACAATACACTATACAAACGATCATTCGTCCTACCATATCTTAGGCGCCTCACACCACTAGAAGCTTTGTCGGCTCTTTAGGAAGTTCACTTCGGGGTATGTGGACAACATTTGGATGGAAGAGCTTTGGCCTATAAAATAATGAGATAAGGATATTAATGGCCAAGAATGCAACAAGAGGCAATTGAATTTGTAAAAAGGTGCGACAGGTGTTAGAAATTTGCGCAAGTAATTAGACAACCATCGGAGCTCCTCTCTTCAATAAGTGTTCCCATTCCTTTTGCAGTGTGGGGAATTGATTTCGTTGGACCACTCCCCGTTGGGACAGGCCAACGAAAGTACTTAATAGTGGTCATAGACTACTTCTCAAAGTGGATCGAGACCGAGGCTCTAGCAACCCAAACTACCTAAAAGGCATAGAAAGTTTTATGGGAGTCGATCATATGTCATTTTGGTTTACCCCGGGTTATTGTCATGGACAATGGAACACAATTCAAAGAAAGAAGATTCAAGGCCTTCTGCCAGAACATGAACATTGAGCAGAGGTTTGCCTTTGTTGGACACCCACAAAAGAATGGTCAAGTAGAGGTAACAAATCGAATCATTATAGATGGGATAAAGATGAGGCTCGAAGAAGCTAAAGGAATCTTCGTGGAGGAGCTACATACTATTTTATTGGCTTATCGGACCACTTGTAAGGTTGCAATAGCTAGAACACCGTTTAACCTTGTGTATGGTACAAAAGTCGTCATCCCTTTGGAAGCAAGATTACCTTCAATAAGGATTGTAGGGTTCAATGAGCAAGAGAATGATGAAGGTTTACGGGCCGGATTGGACTTGGTGGAGCATGTTAGAGATAAAGCTCAATGAAAAATTAAGGAACATAAGAAAGTGGTGGCCAAATTCTACAATCTAAGGGTGAAGGGAAGGGCCTTCAAGCAAGGGGACCTAGTGCTCAGGAAAATGGAATTATCAAATCCAAGGGTTGCCGCTGGCAAATTAACCCCTAACTAGGAGGGGCCCTACCGAGTCAAGAAGATACTAAGGCTAGGTAATACCAGCTCAAGATTATAGAAGGCTAGGAAGTACCGAGGTCATGACATGTAAGCAATCTTAAGATTTATTATCAATGATTTACAATTCTAAATTTTGCAAAGGGATTTCCCTCTTTATTTTAGCCAACATGAATTAAAGGAGAAAATGTTAGCTTTTGAATCTATTTGCAATAGAGATAAATGAGCAAGAAAAATAATGTAAGCGTTCAAGAAAGTTGAATGTTATAAATAAAGCCCAGTGGCCTATAAAATTTTACATAATGATAAACACAAATGAATACAAAATAAAAACCAACTAAGGAGCTTGCTGCCCCTGATCCTCCTTGTGGGCATCCTCCCCTTCCTCTTCCTCATCATCCTCGATGTCTGTGACCTCTAAAGGAACTTGCTCAAGAAGGACCTCGAGTCTCTTTGCATGACGGCGGCATGCCACTAGCATCTTTTTCTCTCCCTCTTCCATTATAGCCTCGCGATCTACATTAGTCATTTCTAATCGTTCAGTATTCTCCCACCAATAACTAGCTTCTTCTTTCAATAGATATGTAGCATATTCCGTCTTAAGATCATTAGTTACACCCACTATACGAAAAGCTTTCTCTATTTCTTTAATCCAAATTTGAGCAGCAGTGGGAACTCCATCACCATTAAAAGTAGGTGGACAACTATTGGTAAAATCCTTAAATGTCACCCTCCTAGATTGTACTTGTGGAAGTACTTGGTTATTGTTATTCTGAGAGGCTTCCTTAATCATATTTACCAATAAGGCAATAGGATTCTCCTGATCATTATTTTCTGGATTATTGTTTAGGTTAGGGTTCTCTTGGTCAGCTTGGTTGGTAGCCTGACGAGTTCGAGGTCTTCCTCTTGGAGCCATCCTATAAATTAAGGAAAATATAAACTTACTATCGAAAGTTCCTTCTTTCTCTTCAAAGAATAAGATGTATACAAAAAGGAAAGAAAGAATTCTAAATTAAACCATCAAAATATATATATATATATATTAAGTAACAAAAGTTACATTATAGCAAATTGGTACAATAAAGCTTCCTCATTACAACATTAAATAAAAACATAACAACATTGACTACTACTAAAGCCTAATACAAGGGTTGGGAATCAAGTTCACTCATTGTTCTGCTTGCAAAACGACATGCTCCTTCGACCTTATCTATAAGATTATACATCAACTGATCTCGATTTGCTATAGTGAGCTGGCGCAGCCTAAAATAATGACTAACCGAGATCACAACTTCTGTCAAGGTCTCAGTGAGAACTAAGGACACATCCTGAAATGATACCCTCCAAAGGTCCAACAGTCTGCTAGTTCTTTGATGAGCCATCGACTGACGCATCATAGTGGTATTACGTGTTGCCAACTCTGATTGTGTCATACGGATTCTACGTTGAAGGTAATAACATAATCCATTTGGAAAAGGCAAAGGTACTAAATTCTCTGGTGGTGGTACCGCAGGTGCAACATTTGATAGGATAACTGGGGTAGAAACAGCGTGTGAAGTGGCTAACACCGTAGGTAATGTGTGCCTATCAGCAGGGGAACCTCTTACTTGGGAAGTATCCAAGGTTGGAGAATCTGTTTGGTCATGGGGTGAGGAAGGATTCTTCATGTGAACTGAAAAACTTGACCCCTCAAATGGGTTGGTTGGGTTTTGCTTAGTTCCCTTAGGTTCTGCAGACTCCTTAACATGTTTATTAAAACCTCTAGGTATTTTAAAATGAAAAACCTGAGTTGGTTTATTCACTCTTTTGAGAGGTGTCACTCGCTAACATGCACCTGTCCTCCCACGATTGCTATCTAACAGATGGTGTCCACCAGCCTTGCAAGGTCAAGCAACATTACTA
Source organism: Centella asiatica (assembly GCA_014636745.2). Lineage (NCBI taxonomy): Eukaryota > Viridiplantae > Streptophyta > Magnoliopsida > Apiales > Apiaceae > Centella > Centella asiatica. The sequence continues at coordinate 9,459,384 of CM025780.1, read as the reverse complement.
CTAGGGATATGTTCCTATTCTGAACTTTTAATCATAGGTGCCTTGCCCTTATCTACATGTCCGGGAGTAGGTAGATTCATCTATAAATCAAACATGGCTTAAATCAATGTCAACTTCACATTTATAATAAGGATCTATCATACATAATATTACTGCAGCAGAATATACAATAAATTCAGCATGAATTAATCTATCTTACAACCTTATATCTTATCAAATAACCCATAAACAATCGAGACTTAACTTAGACATCTATTTCTTATTCAGCTCTCCTTATCCTTTGAATCATTCCCTTACTTTACTGAATCCCAATTTCTATTTTTCCAGCAGAGAACAGGTCTCATAGCTGGTGCTTGGCTGCTGTTGCTCTGATACCAACTGTGGTGCCCCCGAAAATCCCCCAAGCCGGGCCCCAGAAACTGTCAGCTATTTGGGTGACAGTCCCCGAGATCCCCAGGCTGGAACCTCGGGCTGCACCAGAAAACTACAACACAACATCTCAACAGCAAAACAAATAACACAACATCTCAACAGCAAAACAAATAACACAACCAAGCATTAACAACATACCTGTGGGAAATATATTCCCAAATACATCATTAAAAATCTTAAGGTCCACATCATCTTACAAAACCTCAAAGCTTGAAAATAAACAAGCTGCAGCAGAAACAAAACCTTAGATGGCTCATATGGCCTTACAACTCAAACATACTTAAGCAATTCTCTCCTTCCCTCTCTTAGGGGACTCAGCCTTCACGACATAACCTGAAAAACATTCATAGCATTCCACATGAGCGTTTACGCTCAGCAAATTTATATTCATAAGCTAGAAGAAAAGATAATTCAAAAGCTTTAGTATTCATTGAGGTTGGGCGAAGCAATGCCAACACCTCCTGAAAAATCAATCAACATGTACCATTTAGGGTTCCCAAGTGATATGAAAGGGTTGACCCTCTCTCAATAAATCAAGATTCGCCCTTTACTCATCAAATAATGTATCACCTAACCAGACTGATCATTATCTGACTACCTTACATAATCAAATTTCATCCCAGCTGGTCAGCCTGGTCGTTTGATTCATCATTTGACATACGTAGTCCTTCGCAGAAAGCATATGGTCTGCGGAAAGAATCTCATTACCGATGCCTTGCCTCAGTCTAACATTCTTTATCATCATTGGCCAGAATACCCGGCGAAAGTATTCAACAGCCCCTTAACTTTCCATATGGATATATCTTCTTGTAAACATTTTCTCAATTTTGAATAGCCTTGACGTGCTGAACAATTAAAAGCAGCGACTGCCAACAACACATATTGGCGTGCTTCACAATTAAAAGACAGTGATCATCACAAGCGGAACAATATATCCATACAGAAGTTACTTGGGTGTACATACAAGTCCATGACTTGCAACACCCAAACATCATCATTTGGTGTGCTAGGAAATTTAAACAGCTAGCAACCACCCAATAACACATAGTTCAATTATCAACATCTTTTCACGTACATCGGATTCAATGATCGTACGTTACTTAATCATAAGAGAGATCATCATCATGCATAGGCATTAACATCATTCATTTATGTAAATCGAATCAATGATTCTACGTAATCAGTAAGAAAGAAAGAGGAGTAAATATATACTTGCCTTGGTCCTTAGCTAAAATTCACTATATCAGTTGAAAAAGGTTTCTGCATAACATCATTGTGGGTATATCATGAGAAATCCATACTTTAAAGATGGCTATTCATAAAGAAAATGGTTATCAGGGCATGAGGTTGCCCATCGGGGAAAAATTCCACTCGTCAGAGACTATTTAACTCATCAGAGATTGCTGACGTCATCTTTACTCATCGGAGACTAAGGTTGACGTCATCGGGGACTAATTTCTCATCAGAGACTGATGACGTCATCTTAACCCTATCGGAGACTAAGGGTGACATCATCGAAGACTAACATCAACACAGTCGGGGACTAATGATGACGTCATCAGAGACTAACATCAACACAGTCGGGGACTAATGATGACGTCATCAGAGACTAACATCAACACAGTCGGGGACGAATGATGACGTCATCAGAAACTAACATCAACACAGTCGGGGACTAATGCTGACGTCATCAGAGACTAACATTAACACAGTCGGGGACTAATGCTGACGTCATCAGAGACTAACATCAACACAGTCAGGGACTAATTACATCTCATCAGAAACTAAAAACATCTCATCAGAGAATAACAACATCTCATCAGAGACTAAGAACATCTCATCAGAGACTAAGTTGGACCTCGTCTCAGATACAGGGTCGTCTTCCTCATTCCTCCAAAAGTGGTGATCTCAACTCCATAAATCCACTCTCAACATGCTTTAAGCTATGAGCAACACTTCTAGACACAAAAGAATATAATCTTTTCTTTTTCTTTCTTAAAGACTTGCTCTTACAGCTAACCTTCTCGGATATCAAGCAAAAAGAAAGGCAAAAGAGAACTTAAGATTCTTACCTCCTGGATTGACGAAAGAGATCAAAGCTTGATTAAAAGTGATTGTCCAAAAGAAAGAACTTGAAATTAAACGGAGATGGCAGGTTTAAAGAAGAACTTTGGAAGAGAAAATCTTTTGAAAAGAGACTGAAATGTTCCTCTGAATGAGGTATTTATAGTAGGCTAAGATTAAGCTTTGAAATAAAATGATTGGTTAAACTGGGCGGTAAAAACGGCTACTCATCATGATCCTTAGCAGCTAAGTATCGTAATAAGCCTGCTGTCCTATATGCACATACGTTTAATCCACTTGATGATACAAGCAGCTTATTAATCAAAGTAACATACGTACACAATGATGTCATCAACTTAGGCTCTTAAGTCCTTTATGAGGTTTGACCAGTTCTGACGCAAAGCTTCTTCAAACAATTACGGATGTCACCAAACATAAACATCATTGCTTATCCTTGCAACCAACAATCAAACAACAATAACCCCTTTAATGGGTCCAAAAATATTTAGACATTCAAAAACATCATATATTAACTATACACGTTATTATATAAAATAAAATAAAATAAAATATGAATAAATAAATTATTTATAGTTAAACAAATTTTTCGGGTCGTTACAGAGGTGGTAGCCGCCTAGCATTATCTTGTACACTGAGTCAAGACAGGCTTCCACTGCGTCTGCCTAAAACTGAGCTGAGGCTTTGTATTCCTTGATTGCGTCAGCAGGGCCCTCTCAAGCTCATCTTTTAGCCCACGAACTTGGGATTTAAGAAAGAGATTCTGAGCAATGAGAGTATCATTAAGTTCTTTTGAACTTTCTATCTCTTTTTCTATACCCTCCTTCGCAAAGCAATAAGAGCACACCTCAACTCGAGTAATCTTGAACTGGCACTCCTTCTCTATAAGGTCGTTCTCTAGCTTGCAAAGCTTCTCCCATTACTTTTTAGCATGGGTGGTAAGCTCAGCGGCATACACGTTATGCTGTAATTCAAAAGAAGAATTTAAAAGTTAGTAACAATAAAACCAATAATGGTTCAAAATTCAAAAGAGAATCATTTACCATAGCATAGGTATGAGCAAAATTGGAGACGAGGATCGAAAGCGAAGCTTCCTTGGAAATCTCCTTGTCCACCGGGGGCACCGACCTAATGAGAAATTCCTTAGTGGGACCATGCTCACCAAGGATAGTGTCACCTCGAGCAAGGGGTCATCCCAGCAGAAATGGATCTTGTGGATTGGTGAAAATGGGGACCTCCCTCTTGGGGCCAGTAGTAGCTCCCTTCTACTTCTTTAGGAGAGGTGGAAGATCATCCATGGAATTGGAGGCATGAGAGGGGCACCCTCCGTCTCTACATCAACATTAATTGGCTCAAATAGAGGAATTTTGCCCCCTTGTTGTTCAGAAGAAGGGGTACAATCCTCATCCATGTGCCTCTTATGAGCAAATTTTATGTTATTTGCCTTCTTCGAAGACACAACTTTAGCTCACTCCAAACCTGAGAAAAATAGAAGGGTTGGTTAAGTTCGATGGTAAAAATAAAAAAATAAGTTAAATAATAGTGGAGAAAATACTTTGGCCTTTTGCAGGGTTGAGACCCCATCTAATGAAGTTCTTCTCCAAGAGGAGATCCTACACGTTATCTTCATCGGTCCCATCCACTGCCAACTCTTTCACCATTTCTTTCTCCGCCTCTGACATAGTCCAATTCACTTTATCACTATATAAAATGTTCTACCTTAGAGGAAGAATGTCACCCCAATTTCCCCCGTTTCAATGGAGATAGTAAAATTTGGTTTTCCAGCTAGGGACAGAGTCTTTTAAAGGTAAAGGTATTGTACAGTTTAGAAACTAAGTTGCGGTGTTGAGAATACACCCAACCAACATTATTACAACCAATGTGCCTTAGTTAGAACATGTATCGAAACATACGCACTGATGGAATCTTATTCTTCTGTACACACCTAAGCAAGAAAGCACAGATTACCCGTCATCCGTTAGGGGTAACTTGGCTCAAGTGGATAGGGTAACTCCTAAGTAGCTGGGGAATAAACTCGTGAAGGGGGAATCAGAGTCCGACCTCCATACAATCATAAAAAATGCACAAGTCTGTGCCAACATTGTAGGCCCTTTCAGCCTCGATCGCTAATCTAAGAGAATATGGGGCATATATACAGTGGCGGAGGGCATATTTGTGGAGTTTTGATTTTGAAATAATGGAAGAAATATTCTTATAGGCATCAAAATTATGGTTGCTGGGAATTTTATCCCTAATAGTATCCGCAACATCATGGGTGGACCCATAACGTTGGGCATTGATAATGTGATCGATGGTAGGCCCACTAGGCCTAGAAGAGGTACATTGGGTTACAGGTGTTTCACTCTCCCCATGGGTTGAAGATGGGCCTTCTAAGACCCAAGTAGGGGAAATCGTGTCTAAGAGGCGAACAAATGGAATATCAGAAGTGAAAATAGGTGAATAAACAGATTTAGTAGAATTACTTGAATCCATGTCGATTGAAAAGATAGGTTATAATGAACTTGATACACAAATTGACGAACACAAAGAACACCGCTTGAATGAGGGTAGCAAAGGCATGTCGGAATTCACCTTGTGGTGGTAAACGCTCGCCGGAAATCGCCTTGTGGTGGTAAACGCTCACCGAAAATCGCCTTGTGGTGGCAAACGTATGTCGAAAATTGCCAAAATATTACATAATAATAGATAAATCTATATTTCTTAATTATTTTTCGCAATTTTTATCAATAATTTTATTGTGGTGTTCCATTTTATTCTTTTTTATCGTGATACTTTAATTTTGAGAGATGTACATGATCTTTTTAATGTTTTATATATATAGTAATGATCACTGGTTGACTTTTTATTCAGATATTTAGATTTGTGATATGATTTATTTAATTCATATAATTAGATATGGAGTAAGAACTAACTGTCAGGAATTATAGCATTTGATGATGATGTACAAACTTAGAATTGTTAGATTTTGTAATTGTACAAGTACCCGCAGTAGTGTTCTATCAAAGACTACCATCAGAGTCTGCAGGTACGCATCAGAGACTACAAAGACTGCATTTGGAGAGTTCAACAAAAGTCAAAATTGGTCAAGAAAAATTAGTTCATCAGAGACTAAGTTTTTGTTCATCAGAGACTAAGTTTTTGTTCATCGGAGACTAAATTTTTGTTCATCAGAGACTAAGTTTTTGTTCATTAGAGACTAAGTTTTTGCTCATCAGAGACTAAGTCTTTTAGAGACTAAGTGTTTGTTCATTGGAGACTACTGTTGAAGCTACTAGAGACTAAGGCAAAGACACTTCAATGCATTAAAGTAGTGTTGAGAAAATTTAACCGTCGCCAAAGTTATTTGGCTAACGCCAAACTCAAACATTACTCAACGCCAAAGTCATTTTGACAATGGCCAAAGTCATTTGCCTATCGCCAAACTCGTCGGTTAAATCAACAACAGCGCCAAACTCAAAATGACTATTGCCAAAGTACTAAAGCATCAGGGAAAATGTTTATCGTTGAAGTCAAGTACTCAAGCATCAGGGATAATTATCCACTGATGAACAAAACAGCTTGTCATGGGATAAATATCCACTAATGAACAAAACAACTCGTCAGGGGATAAATATCCACTAATGAACAGAGACTATCCATCAGGGGATAAAATAATCAAAGACTAAAAATGACATATGGGATGACACATGGCTGAGTTCACAAATTCACTAACTCAAGATTAAAGGCGGTGGATTAAAAATATAGATGGTGGTCTAATAAGGAGAGATTGGCCACCAAAAAAGCTTCAAGGAGATAAGTTATACACTAAATGTGGCGGCCCCGAAAAAACCCCCGAGCCAGGCCTCGGGTACTGTCAACAATTCAGATGATAGCCCCCAAGATCCCCAAGCTGGAACCCCGGGCAATGCCAAAAAAAAAAAATAAAACCATACAACTGAGACAGACACATCATAGCCAAGCATTTACATTATCTGGATGAAACATATATTCTCAAAACATCATAATAAAATCTTAAGGTTCACATCTTCTTACAAAACCTCAAAGCTTGGAAATAGACAAGCTGCAGCGGAAACTAACTTTAGATGGCCCATCTAGCCTTACAACCTAAACATTTCTATGATGGCCTTCCATTTCACTTTCCCTCTAAAGGCCATCCATAGGAGAGAAATCAAGAAGCTCTCACTATGCCATTTTCTCTTTTCCTTTATTAGGCGACTCGGCCTTCTAGACATAACCTGTAAAACATTTCATAACATTCCACATGAGCGTTTACGCTCAGCAAGTATATATTCATAAGCAAGAAGAACAGATAATTCAAAAGTTTTAATATTCATTAAGGTTGGGCGAAGCAATGCCAACACCTCCTGATAAATCAATAAACATGTATCATTTAGGGTTCCCGAGTGATATCAAGGGGTTAACCCTCTTTTAAAAATAAATATTGATTCGCCCTCTCTTCATCAGATAATGCATCACCTGACCAGACTGCTCACTATCTGACTTCCTTTAACAATAAAATTTCATCCCAGCTGGTCAGCCTGGTCGTTTGATTCCATCATTTGACATACGTAGTCACTTGCAGAAAACATTGGTCTGTGAGGGTCTGATTACCGATGCCTCGATCTCTCATTGCCTATCATCATTGGCCAGAATACCAGGCGAAAGCATTCAACAGCCCCTAACTTCCCATATAGATATATCTTCTTCTAAACATTTTCTTGATTTAAAAACTTTGGCGTGCTCAACAATTAAAAGCAGCGACTGCCAATAACCTTGGCGTGCTCAACAAAAAAAAGCAGCGACTGCCAATAACGTAACTATATATCCATACGAGACATGCTTAGGTGTGCATACAAGATCACGACCTGCAACACCCTTACATCATCTTCATCATCTTTTGGTGTGCTAGCGATTTTGAACAACTAGCAATCACCCAATAACACATAGCTCAATAATCAACATCTTTTCACGTACATCGGATCAATGATTGTACGTTACTTAATCATAAAAGAGATCATCATCTTGCATAGGAATTAACATCATTCATTTACATAAATCAAAATAATGATACTACGTAATCAGTAAGAAAGGAAGTGGAATGTATATATTTGCCTTGGTCCTTAGCTAGTTTCTAATCTCAAAATACTGGTGCGTGAGACGTTCTGTAAAAAATATGATTGTTGGTATAACGTGAGAAATCCATCTTTTGAAAGATAATATAAAACTGTGCATAAACAGGGGATGATCATCAGGGACTAAATTAATCATCATGGGATTAATCATCCATCAGGGGATGACTTACCCATCAGGGGATACTTCACCCATCAGGGAATAGTAATCAAGGGATGACTTACCCATTAAGGGATACTCTTGTTCATCGCCAAACTCATCGGGTGACAACTTGTTTAGTGCCGAACTACCCAAGTCATCACTGGACTCATCAGTGGATGATTTGTCCAGCGCCAAACTCACTTGTTTAGCGCCAAACCTAATGAAGACAAATCATAGGTGTTTATCAGAGACTAACATCATTAGTCATCATAGACTAACTTTTACCCATCGGAGACTACTGACATCATCAGAGACTAAACTTAGCCTTTATCTCATCAGAGACTAATGTTAACTCATTAGAGACTAATGTTATCTCATCAGAGACTAACATTAACTCATCAGAGACTAATGTTATCTCATTAGTGACAAACATTAACTCATCAGAGACTAATGTTATCTCATCAGAGACTAACATTAGAGCTTGTCTCCACTACAAAAGAAAGTCTTCCATGATCAGGAACGATATCTAGTGGTAAAAAAACTCAATCTAAGATGCATAATTGTCCTTTCATTAACTCAAACCAACATACCCTTTGAAAGCTTTATTCTTTTCTAAAGACTAACATACACAATGAATACTTTTGGATACTATGTAAAAATGAAAAGCAGAGGAGAACATAAAATTCTTACCTCTTGACTTGACGAAAGGGATAAAAGCTTGCCTGAAAGCAATTGTCTGAAAGAAAGAACTTGAAATTATATGAAGATTGTAAGTTTAGAGAAGAACTGTAGAAGAGAAATTTTTAGAAAGAGATTAAAATTTTACCTCCGAATGAGGTATTTATAGAGGTTGAGATTAAGCTTTGAGATAAAATCATTGGTTAATACAACGGCTACTCATCATGATTCTTAACAGCTAATACATGTAACAAGCAGCTGTTGTCCTTCATGCACATAAGCTAGTCACTTAAGCAGCTTACTAATCTAATTAATATACGTACACATGATGTAATCATTCTTACGTACGCCATTCTGATCAGCAAAAGACTTACTAGTTTAGATGCTTATATTCCTTCAAGCAATTGCGATTATTACCAGACATGCAAACATAATTTGTTCGTCCTTGTAACCAATATCTATAATCATAATATTAACTATACACATTAATAAAAATAAAAAAAATATATAAGTGAATAAATTGATTAAAGATAAACAAATTTTCCAGGTCGTCACACTGAAGGTGTTAACACTGATAAAGTAAAATATGGAGATAAGTCATACTTATACACTAGCATGCGTATATAGTTGTTGGTATGAAAACTGTAGAGATAACTTATAGAAACTTAAAGGAGCAAAATTTGTAAGCTGGTCCAATCAAAAATCAGGAAGCTCATTGAGATAAGATATTTACTACAGAGATAACTTATCATGGGAACTCCAAGAAGAAAATAAAGGAACTAGTGTGCTGATACACTAGAGATGTTATATAATAGGTTGGTGTGTAAGGAAGGTCGTGCAAAAAGAAGAAGTTATGTGACAGAGCTGCAATTACTTAAGAATGTGAGAGATATTTTTGGAGACAACTCACTGAAGAAGCTTGGAGAACAAGGGAGCTATGTCTATAAATAGAGACATGGAGCAACTGAGATAAGACATATGAGAGATACATTAAGATATCACTGAGATACACGAGAACACAAGTATACATATTATCTCAGATTATATAGCAGCTGTAATTATATTACAGAAAGTGTAGCAATTGTATACTTTCAATTCCGTAACTTTTAATACAGTATATTCACTGAACACACAAAGTTCCAAAAGAATTTTTTGATTTGTATTCAACGCCCCCCCTCCACCCCCTTTCGGGCAAAATTCCAATACTCAAAAGGGAAGAGTACTTGTTGTGGGAGAAGAAAATATTTTTGCATCCTCAATGATGGACCTATTATTCCCAATATGATTCTCAATATGCTGACATCCTCAATGATGGACCTATTATTCCCACGTTGTGCCACAAGGTATTGTTAATGGCATTCCAACCCCAGAGACATTTGTACCTAAAAAGCCAAATGAGCTCTCCAAAGAAGAAAAAGAGTAAGTCCTAAAAGACAGAAAAATCGTGAACATCCTCTATAATGGGTTGGACAATGATATGTTCAACAGTGTCATTAACTGCCAAAGTTCCAGGGAGATGTAGGAAACCATTCAAATATTATGAGAAGGAACTGAAGATGTATAGGCCAATAAAAGGTCATTACTCATTCAACAATATGAGTATTTCACTGCCAAACTTGGAGAATCTATTACTCAAATATATGATAGATTAAACAGACTCATCAATGATGTTAGATTACATGGAAAATTCTATAAGAATATAGACACAAATATTAAATTCATAAGGTCACTTCCACAGTTATGGGATGCCAAGACAACTGTTGTAAGGGAAGCTAAGGACATGAATACCATGTCCTTGGATGAGCTCTATGAAAATCTCAAAATTTATGAGCTTGAAGTGCAATAGAGAAGCATGCTAAATCCTGACTTCAAGAAAGAGAAGTTTGTTGCATTTACAGCAAAGACAAGTAATGTGAAGCTTGATGGGAAAAGAGTTCTCATGAAGGAATCCGATTATGATCAAGAATTTGATAAAGAAGCTAAAGATGCAGAGGTAAAGGAAGAACTCTACACACCTGAAGATTTAGAAGACATTGATGAAGTTCTACCTCTAATAGCTAGAAAATTCAAAAAGCTTAAATTTGTCAGGAGAAAGCCTGGATTCAACAATGTATTTTCATCTAAGAATGACAGTCAATCTGGCAAGGTTGACAGATCTAAGTTCAGGTGCTTCAATTGTGATGCTCTTGTACACTTTGCTAGTGAGTGCAAGAAGCTCAAGTCTGACAAAAAGACAAGGGAGCCCAGGTATGCCACAAGTGATGAGGATTACTATAAAAAGAAATACTATGATCTCGTCAACAGTAGCAAGGGCAAGAGAAATACACTGATCACATAACGCAAGGATTGGGCTGAATCAGAATCAGAGGATGAAGAATATGTTAATATGGCACTGATAGCTAACTCCTCTGATAGTAGTAACACTATTGGAAGTTCAAATTCCAAGAACTCTCAGGTAATTGACTTGACTATTTCTTCTACTATGTCATTACTTGACACATGTAAAGAAATGGACCATTTAAAAGGAACACTTAGATGCTTTGTAAAAGAAAATGCTAGACTCAATGAAACAATTGAACTGTTAAAGAATAGGAATTCTTTCTTAGAGTCTGAGCTAGGTGTTTTTAAACAAGTTAGGAAATAGTGCAAAAAGGCACTAGATGATTTTGCTTGTGCTAAACAAATAGAAGAATGGCTAAGAGCACAACTTAAGAAAGAGCTTGACATCATAAAAGAATGGACCAACTCCTCTAAAATAGTTAAGGAGATAGTAGAAAAATATAGCACCAGTCAAAATGAATGTCTATGCTATAATAATAAGGTCCAGGGTAAGCAGCCATTGATTGATGAATTATCAATCACTGGAACTGGTGAAACTAGCACAAGTAAAAGTACTCTAGTAGCTACTGCTCCTACCTTTAAAAAGATAAAATTTGTTAAGACAGGAGCTACTAAAGAAAAATCGAAGGAGACTATGCTAAAACAAAGAGTTAGTCAGCTGGAAAAGAAATTAAATGACTTTAGAGCCAAAAGCTATAATCCAAAGCCCATTCACTCATCAATGGTTAAGTTGAAAAATAATAAGAATGGTAAGGAGGGAATTAACATATATACTAATTATACTTCTGTTATTAATGCACCTAGGAAACATTGCTGGAAGTATGAAAATCCCAACCACGTTGCTTATAAGTGTAAAGATATCCCTAGCAACATGCGTGCTAGCCTTCTGATAAAATGAAAGAGTTAACTATTAAGAACCACTCAAATGTTCAAAAGGTTAAAAATAGTTATCTGAAATCTCCTCTAAAGATAAGGCAAAAATCGGATGCACCTAAGGCTAAGAAGAAAGTTATTTCTTCTAAGCAGTGGGTGATAAAAAAGATAAAATTGGAAAACCCTTAAAAACTGCTAAATTAAACTTTAAAAATGTCAATGGAACCAAGGAAGTCAGGGTTCTTAAATTAACTTAGCTGTGTACTATGTGTAGGGTATAAAGAAACAAATTTGGTTATTGGATAGTGGTTGTTCAAGACACATGATTGGAGACAAGACCTCGCTAACACAATAGGAGGAGAAAGTTGGCCCACGTGTTTCTTTTGGAGATGACAACAAAGGATATACCTTGGGATATCGCAAAGTCACAAATGGTTATGTCATCTTGAAGAATGTAGCACTAGTTGATGGTCTTAAGCACAACTTGCTTAGCATCAGCCAACTGTGTGACAGAGGTTACAATGTTGCTTTCAAGAATGAAAATTGCTTGATAAGTAACAGTAGAGATGGAAAAATTGCTCTATCTAGAGTTAGGAAAGGTTCACATGCTTTTACAGTAAAACATCAGTGGATGAAAGTTGGCTATGACATAAGAAGTTTTCTCACCTGAATTTCAAGACAATCAAAACTTTGGTGAAAAAAGAATTAGTGACAGGACTTCCACTATTGGAATTCACTCAAGATGGCTTATGTGGAGCTTGTCAAAAAGGCAAGCAAAAGAAGACTTCCTTTAGAAGCAAGAAGATTTCATCAATTATAAGTCCAATACAACTAATTAACATGTCCAGCAACCTCCTGGCTTTGAATATCATTAATTTCCCAATCATGTCTACAGGTTAGAAAGCACTCTATGGACTTAAACAAGCACCAAGAGCATGGTATGATACTCTATCTCAGTTTTTAATTGAAAATAAATTCACTAGAGGTATCATAGATACAACTTTATTTCATAGAAAATATGCTGGTGATTTAATACTTGTTCAAGTCTATGTTGATGATATTATCTTTGGTTCTACTAATGAGAGTTTATGCTCTAAGTTTTCTAAGCTTATGCAAAGTAGATATAATATGAGCATGATGTGAGAATTAACTTTCTTTTTGGGTTTACAGGTTAAACAAACCTCTAATGAAATTTTCATTAGTCAAACAAAATATTTAAAAGACCTTTTAAAGAAATTTAATTTACAAGATGTTGAGTCTTTGTCATGTTTAGTGGTTGTTGCCATTGCCATGGGAGTTTTAGAAGTTGCAACCTAGCTCAGACTCTAAGAAAGAATTTCTATTCTTTAACAGTTCAATTGTTTCAATGAGTCTAGCATTCTTTTACAGAGCATCTAAGTGTTCCTTTTAAATGGTACATTTCTTTACGCATGTTAGTTAAGACTTCCTCTTTTTCTTCTTTGGAGAGCTCATTTGGCTTTTTAATTACAAATGTCTCTAGAGTTGGAATGCCATTAGCACTACCTTGTGGCACAACTTTTGTGGAAATAACAGGTCCATCATTGAGGATGTCAGCATATTGAGATTCAGTTGATTCCAAATGCACAAACATTCTCTTCTTCCGCAAGAAGTACTCTTCCCTCTTAAGCATTAGAATTTTGACATTTCCATCCTACTGTCCCATCTTTTGATCTATTGATTGGTGTTTTAATCAATAGGCTCTGATACCAATTGTTTGTCCCACAATATGGTTTGTAGAAAGGGGTTGAATAGAAACCACAAAATTCTTTCAAACTTTGTGAGTTTTGTGAATATATTGTATTAAAAGTTGCAGAATTGAAATAGCACAATATATCACAAGTGTTTCTGAACTTTTATAAATCAATAAAATATTACAAAAGCTCGCTGGTGTGAATGACCAGCTTCTAACAACTCTGTTGAAAATAACAGCTGCACTCTAGAATATAATTTCTAACTTCTCTCAAGTTATGAAAACTTGTTTCTCTCTCTCTGTAAGTTTATTACAGTTGCGATATAATCTAAGATAATATGTATATTAGTGTTTTTGTGTATCTCAATGATATCTTTTTGTTATTTTTTGTATTCTATCTCAGCTGCTCCATGTCTCTATTTATAGACATAGCTCCCTTGTCCTCTAAGCTTCCACAGTGAGTTGCCTCCAAAAATATCTTTGATATTCTTTGGTAATTGCAGCTCTGTCACATAACTTCTTGTTCTTGCATGACCTTTCATGTACGCCAACCTGTTATGTAAAATCTTTGGTGTATCAGCACACCAGCTCCCTTATTTTCCTCTTGGAGTTCCCATGATAAGTTATCTCTGTAGTAAATAACTTATCTCTATGAGCTTCCTGGTTTTTGATTGGACCAGCTTCCATATTTTCCTCCTTCAAGTTTCTATAAGTTATCTTTGCAGTTTTCACACCAGCAGCTATATACGCATGCTAGTGTATAAGTATGACTTATCTCCATATTTTACTTTATCAGTGTTAACACGTTCAGTGTATAACTTATCTCCTTGAAGCTTCTTTGTTGGCCAATCTCTCCTTATTGGACCACCATCTATATTTTAATTCCACCACCTTTAATCTTGAGTTAGTGAATTTGTGAACTCAGCCATGTGTCATCCCATATGTCATTTTTAGTCTCTGATTATTTTATCCCCTGATGGAGAGTCTCTATTCATCAGTGGATATTTATCCCTTGATGAGTTGTTTTGTTCATTAGTGGGTATTTATCCCATGACGAGTTGTTTTGTTCATCAGTGGATATTTTATCCCCTGTTGCTTGAGTACTTGACTTCAGCAATAGATATTTTCCCAATGACTTTGGCGACAGTTATTTTTAAGTTTGGCAATGTTGTTGATTTGCGTGACGACTTTGGTGATTGTCATTTTGAGTTTGGCGCTATTGTTTGATTTGTCCGACGACTTTGGCGATAAGCAAATGACTTTGGCGACAGTCAAAATTACTTTGTGTTAAGGTTAAACACTGATGATGATAGTTTAGTAATAAGTTGTGCAAATTGTAAATGCTCGAGGTGTTGTATAAACCTTGAAATAAGCACAAGTTTTGCATCCGTTGATGATAATAATATCCATCAGTGGATGATTTAGTTCTACACAAGACAAGTCAGAAAATGGAACATTTGAAGGGCTTGGCTTCGTGGAGAAGAATGTCTGATATTACTCAAACAGTCAAAGTATTACGCACATCAGATATTCTAAACAGAGTTACGTTGATTTCATACCATCAGGGTGAACCTGTCAGGGGCAGCTCGTCAGGGGAACCCGTCAGGGGGAGCTCGTCAGGGGAACCAGTCAGGGGGAACCCGTCAGGGGGAGCTCGTCAGGGGAACTAGTCAGGGGAACCTATCAGGGGATGACGAAGGCAGACCAACCCATCAGGGGGACACTTCAAGTTATGTCAGTGTCAGGCCAATTCATCAGGGTAACCTGTCGGGGGGGATTGGTCAAACATGACATCAGTGGAAGCCATGAATGTATGCAGTCAGTCATAACCATCAGGATCAAGAAGCAATGAGTAAATCTCAAGTGAAGAACGAAGCCCTGATCCAGTCAATATGCATCAGGGGGTCCAGAAGCACTGATCAAGATCCATCAGGGTTGACCATCAGTGGATCGTTATGACAGCATACATCCGTCATCAGCATATACACGAAAATCAATGTAACTTGAACAGAAGCAAGAGATATCAATTGGAAAAATATTTCTTGAAGTCTGTATCCATCCAATGAGAACTCTTGCGCATTAAATGCATACAGATCAGGGAAAGAAAAAGAAGCAACAAAGCATGCATCAGTCTGACACATTAGGCAGTGATGTGACATACTTGCGGCTAAGTTGAAAAAGGTAGCACGTCTCAAGCACGTGATTTTCAACCACTGATTTACATATATAAAGAAGGAGTTTTCATTGATAAAATAGATACGAATAGAAGCACACAAAAACACTAGGAAGCTCTGTAATATTTCTTGAGAGATTTATTGTCAAAGAGAAATCTTTGTAGCTAGTGAGTGTGAGAAGCTGTGAATTTCATTCACAGAAATTGTAGCTGTAATTCACATTTGTGATATTACAGATTTCCAGAAAAACAACAAGTTATAATACAACTATTTTAACTTGAATCTGAGTGTTATTATTTCACTGTTTTTCTGTTATCTTGCTATTTCTGGAAGGAGCTATCGAAGTTCAACAGAGCGAAAAAGTTTTGAGTGTTTGTATTCATCCCCCCCCCCCCCCCCCTCTACAAACACTTGAGCTTATTTTGCTCTAACACTTTGGCATTGAGTAATGTTGAGTTTGGCGTTAGCCAAATAACTTTGCCGACGGTCAAAACTTTTCAAGGCTACTTTAATGCATTGAAATGTCTTTGTCCTAGTCTCTAGTAGTTTCAACATTAGTCTCCGATGAGCAAACTCTTAGTCTCTAAAAGACTTAGTCTCCGATGAACAAAAACTTAGTCTCCGATGAACAAAGACTTAATCTCTGATGAACAAAAACTTAGTCTCCGATGAACAAAAACTTAGTCTCCGATGAACACAGACTTAGTCTCTAATGAACAAAAACTTAGTCTCCGATGAACTAATTTTGCTTGACCAATTTTGACTATTGTTGAACTCTCCAAATGCAGTCTTTATAGTCTCTAATGCGTACCTGCAGACTCTAATGCTAGACTCTGATAGAACACTACTACGGGTACTTGTACAATTACAAAATCAAACAATTCTAAGTTTGTACATCATCATCGAATGCTATATTTCCTAACAATCTCCCCCTATTTATGTTTGTCAATGATAAGCATAAATGAAGGTTTGATGATGATGTCAAAACACAACCTTATAGCACCATTTATTAGAATTGAATTTGAACCATGTAAAAACATAATTGTACATGAACATAACAGTGATGGTTTTTTTGTTTTCAGTTCCTCAATGCCTAGCCATCAATCTGTTAGTCTTTTTAACAATTATCCCTTTGTCTTTATCAGAATTATTTTGTTTCCCCTGCCTTGATCGTTCTCTCCTTTTTTGACATCAGCCTCTTAATGGTGGAAGGTAGAAATAACCAGTAGAGGTTGACTAGAAATAATGAATTGTTTGAGCTTAGTTTGAAGGCCATTGATTATGAAGAGCTGGAGCTTTGTGTTGTACTTTCTTTGATCAATGCTTCAAAAACTTTTTGTGAGTACTGCTACACTTAACCTATGTGAGATCAAATATTCTGATATGAAGTGTACTGCTACATCATCCAATAATCTTGCGTTGCTTGTTTCCAACCAAATATACACAAGTTCTTTTCTTAGTATTCTCTGATGTTTGATCAGAAATGGTAATCAAAGAATACATGAGCTACAAAGGTGGTGTGTGACATAATTTCTCTATATTCTTTTCTTTAAGGATCTCATCCTTGCTTACACCCTCCCCTTTTGCATGACTTTTACAAGTCAGCCTCTCACACTCACTTTCTTTCCACTTTTATTTTAATTTCTTTGTCCTCACCTTTTTCTAGACACAAGGTCTGACTCTCATTTTGAATTCTCTCATGCTCACTAAATATAAAATCTTCCTATTGTAGGTGTCCTGGAGTGGTGTAGAAAATAAGAAGTGTTTTGTATCAGTGGATGTTTGATAAAATACAATTGTATTATCCACTTATAAGTTGAGAGCCGCTATTTGTTTCAGCTTCAAGAATTGGCTTCTTTGATGATTGAAATATCAAAGAATCTGAAACCAATGGAATTAAGAAATTTCCCATTGCTTCTAAAGAAATATCAAAGAGAGAAGAAGAAATAATAAGGGTAGACTTTGAATATTGGTTGTGATCATTATAGACTCAAATACATGTGTCCTTGGAGGTGGACTATTTTCAATAGATATAGTCTTTTGAGAGGTTGCACCTAGAGATGTGCTTTTTCCTTTTAGAACTTAATATCTTTTTGAGAGAATATTAAGTAGTCTCCAAGGGTTCTCATTGTTCCTTATTCCTTCCTCATAACTTCCTCTAAATGCTTATTCTCCCCCTCAGCCATTGATGGTTGTGGTAGTTTTCTTTTTACAACCTTTTTCTTTTGAGAGATAGAGGATGTGGCTTTTGACATAGACTTGCTTTTAGAGGGTTTTTCTACTTGGGTGGAAGGAGTTGGATCATTACTAATATCCTTCATTATAGTAGAATTAGAAGAAATAAAGAATAAAGTAGTAGAGAGTTAAGACATACCTAAATCAGCTATGACAAGATCTTCAAATAGATGATGAATAATAAACATAGGGAATCCTGCTTAGTATAAAGTTTCTTTACTATATATATAATCAGGAGTTAATTATCCATTGATAGTTAAACTATTGGGGGATAATAAGTCACTGTTGCATTATCATTTAATAAGAAAAATTATTGACTAATGCTTTACAGTGTTATTACCTTTATGAACAAATAATTTTGTCAAAGAATAGTGTTGACTGCTTCATTCAGCTGTTAATTAGTCTCTGGTAACTAAGTCATCAGAAAATAATTAACTACTGCTGCAATACAGACTTGCACAAAATTTTCAGAGTATCTTATTCACCAAAGTTGAGCATACCTAGTTCACTTACCAACCTGTTAAAGGTGGCTTCATTCAATGGTTTGGTAAATATGTCTGCAAGCTGCGTCTCAATTGGAACAAAATAAAGTGCCACAGTACCATTCATCACATGTTCTCTGATGAAGTGGTATCTGATGTCTATGTGCTTTGCTCTAGAGTGTTGCATAGGATTTTCTATAATGGAAATAGCACTGGTGTTGTCACAATAAATAGGAATTTGATTATACACCATACCATAGTCCATTAGTTGATTTTTCATCCATAAAATTTGAGCACAGCAACTCCCAGCAGCAATGTATTTTGCTTCAGCTGTTGAGGTTGACACAGAATGTTGTTTCTTGCTAAACCATGACACAAATTTGCTTTCAAGAAATTGACAGCTTCCAGTTATGCTTTTCTTGTCTAATTTGTAACCAACATAATCTATATTTGAATAGCCTATTAGATCAAATCCAGAATCTCTAAGATACCAAATTTTAAGATTTGGAGTACCCTTGAGGTATCTGAATATTCTTTTAACTGCAATCAGATGAGATTCTCTAGGATCTGATTGGAATCTAGTAGATAAACAAGTTGAAAACATTATAACAGGTCTACTTGCAGTGAGATATAAAAGAGAGTCTATCATGCCTCTATAACTTGAAACATCAACCTTTTTACAAGTTGAGTCTTTGTCAATTTAGTGGTTGTTGCCATGGGAGTTTTAGAAGTTGAAACATCTTGTAAATTAAATTTCTTTAAAAGGTCTTTTAAATATTTTGTTTGACTAATGAAAATTCCATCAGAGGTTTGTTTAACCTGTAAACCCAAAAAGAGAGTTAATTCGCCTATCATGCTCATCTCATATCTACTTTGCATAAGCTTAGAAAACATAGAACATAAGCTCTCATTAGTAGAACCAAAGATAATATCATCAACATAGACTTGATCAAGTATTAAATCACCAGCATATTTTCTATGAAATAAACTTTTATCTATGATACCTCTAGTGAATTTATTTTCAATTAAAAAACTGAGATAGAGTATCATATCATGCTCTTGGTTCTTGTTTAAGTCCATAGAGTACTTTGTCTAACCTATAGACATGATTGAGAAATTGATGATCTTTAAAGCCAGGAGGTTGTTGGACATACTCCTCTTCTTGTATTTCCTCATTCAAAAAGACACTCTTTACATCCATCTGGTACACTTTACAATTTGCATGAACAACATAGACAAGAAATATCCTAATTGCTTCCAATCTAGCTACTGGTGCAAAGGTTTCATCATAGTCAATTCCTTCTTCTTGTGAATAACCTTGTGCAACTAGTCTGGCCTTATTTCAGGTCACTGTACCAACTTCATCCAGCTTGTTTCTGAAGATCCATTTAGTACCATGATTGATTTATTCTTTGGTTTTGGTACTAGTCTCCAGACTTTGTTTCTTTCAAACTGATTGAGCTTCTCTTGCATAGCAATTACCCAATCAACATCTAGTAAAGCCTCCTCAATCTTTTTAGGTTCAATCTTGGATAGAAAGTTGAGTTATAGACATTCATTCTAAGTAGCACTTCTGGTTGACACACCTTTAGTTGGATCTCCTATAATTTGCTCAATAGGATGATACTTTGTCCATTTTATTTGTGGAGGTAGACTTTTTGAAGAAGAAGCTTCATGATTGTAATTTCCTCCATGGTGTTCAGTGCTCTCAGCTTCTTGTGAAGCTCCCCCCTGAATTAGTGGATATTTCTAGATTGGAGTTTGAGATATCCTCTAATTCATTTTCCACTAATTGCTCCCCTTTAGTGGTTACTATTGGGGTTCCGACAAATAAAACGCAACGGAAAAACATGATTTAAAACAAAAAATATGAAACCCTAACCCGAGGATCCATGCGAAACAATTTAATACAGATGGTTTAAGATTTTACCGATTAACATTGTAGAATCCGAAGCTTTTATGAGGGTATTGAACATCTCTAAATCTTTAACGCAATCCAACTGGATGATACCTCTACGGTATCCACACGAACACCCCACGAACCGTCTCACGATCCGAAGCAAAGAGAATTGCAATACTAGCTGTTGAATCTGTTTCTCTCTCTCTCTTAACTCTAGTCTCTTTCTTATGAGCGGCTAGGGTTTTTCAAAAAGCGTATATTAGAGGGAAAAACTGATATATCCTATATATAGTTGTGTATAGAGTAATTCCAAACCCTAATCTAATTAGGAGAATAAAATCCAAATTTTATATATATTATATATTTTAATCAAGTCTCACTTAATTAATATATATATATATATACACACACAAATAAATATATATTCGTATTTTCTTCCAAAGGACTACTATACATAGATTACATACATATAATTTAAAGCCATGATTTAAATAAAATCAATCTTATTGATATATTAAAATCACTGACATTTAAGTTATATCTCCTTAATTAATGTTCTTAGGGTGCGACCTTGTAGGTTATTATTACGTTGACAATAATTTTAAATCATATTATAAAATTATAAACAGTGAGTGTCATCTAGTAATACATCACTGTTACCCAAATAATAATAAAGTCGTTGATTCAATGCAACCTTTTCGTGACCAATGTTTCAATGTAATTTAATCCTTTTAACCTTGATATCTAAAATTAAATTCAAGGCATAGATCTGTCATCCTCTTCACAATTTAATCTTAGTTTTCTTGATCAATGAGTAGACTATATGAAACAAATCTCTATTTAAGCATGGTCATGCATATCTTAGTCTCACTCAATCAAGAGACCTATAGATATCACCCCTAATTTATAGGAGGGTTAAATTTCATGTACATCATTCTCATTTTTCACATAACTCATGATGCATCCAACAATCACCTTTATTGTCCACCCGGTTAAAGCTGACTTTTGGCAATGTCAAAACACATAATTGCTTATGTAGAAATGTCATGACTTCAGGTCGAAGGACCATTACATCATTGTCACTATGAGAATTACTTATGACACATAGCATAATGCTCCATGTAGAATTCCAATGGTGGATCTGTCCAGTATACTATTCTCTAACATGTACCTATGCATCAACTTAATATATCTCGTATATATTTATGACCAATGAGTTGTGGCCATCAGTCAATCCACATACTAATCTCAATGTATTATTGTTGTCCCACTAACAATAATACTCAACTAGGGACATTTAAGAATAATGATATATAAAATACTTATATGATCTCAAATTCAAGTCACATATTTGAATCCATATAATTAGTATCATTCTTCTAAGGACATTTATTATGTTAACATTTATATAACGCAGTAAATAAAACATAATAAAAGAAATTATCATTTAACCAAAACATAACATATATATAGTGTCACAATCATTACATAATTGGCCACTAGGGCATACACTCCAATAGTTAAAGGGATATCCACTGGCAAAGTGGCTTCTTGGGGTTCAGCTTCATCATCTGATGAGTCATTTTTAGCATTTTCTGACTCGTCTTCATTTTCAAACATCAGAACCTCATCCATTCCTTCATCTAGAATTCCCATTATTTCCTTACCATCAAATGCAACATGTATAGATTCCATTACAATGTTTAGTCTAAGGTTGTAGACCCTGTATGCTTTGCTTGTTAGAGAGAAACATAGGAAAATTGTTTCATCAGCTTTGGGATCAAATTTTCCTAAATTCTCACCTTGACTTTTTAGCATAAAGCATCTGCCACCAAATACATGAAGAAATTTGACATTAGGTTTCCTACCTATCACAAGCTTATAAAGAGTTTGTTGTGAGCTTTGTGATCAATGTCCTATTTTAAGTGAAACATGCAGTTGTAATTGCTTCAGCCCAAAAATAGGTAGGTAGTTTGGATTCTTCAAGCATGGTTCTAGCAGCTTTAATAAGAGTTCTATTTTTCCTCTCAACTACTCCATTCTTGTAAGGGGTTCTTGGAGCAGAAAATGTGTGAGATATTCCTTTGTCCACACAAACATTCAACTTTGGAGTTCTTAAATTCTGTTCCATTATTAGTTATTAGAACTCTAACAGTCAGCCTAGATTCAATTTCTACTTTCTTGATGTGATCAATCACCAATTGAGCTGATTCATCTTTGGTATCCTGAAATTTTACCCATGTGTATCTGGTGAAATCATCAACTATCACCAGAGCATATCTTTTCTTTGAGATAGACATAATGTTTACAGGTCCAAATAAATCCATGTTAATTAGTTGTATTGGACTTGTAATTGATGAAATCTTCTTGCTTCTAAAGGAAGTCTTCTTTTGCTTCCCTTTTTGACAAGCTCCACATAAGCCATCTTGAGTGAATTCCAGTAATGGAAGTCCAGTCACTAATTCTTTTTTCACCAAAGGCTTGATTGTCTTGAAATTTAGGTGAGAAAACTTCTTATGTCATAGCCAACTTTCATCCACTGATGCTTTAATGTAAAAGCATGTGAACCTTTCCTAACTCTAGATAGAGCTATTTTTCCATCTCTACTGTTACTTATCAAGCAATGTTCATCCTTGAAAGCAACATTGTAACCTCTATCACACAGTTGGCTGATGCTAAGCAAGTTGTGCTTAAGACCATCAACTAGTGCTACATTCTTCAAGATGACAAAACCATTTGTGAATTTGCGATATCTCAAGGTATATCCTTTGTTGTCATGTCCAAAAGAAACACATGGGCCAACTTTTTCCTCATATTGTGTTAGCGAGGTCTTGTCTCCAATCATGTGTCTTGAACAGCCACTATCCAATAACCAAATTTGTTTCTTTATACCCTACACACAGTACACAGCTAAGTTAATTTAGGAACCCTGACTTGCTTGGGTCCATTGACATTTTCAAATTTTAATTTAGTAGTTGTTAAGGGTTTTCCAGTTTTATTTTTCTTTATCACTGACTTCTTAGAAGAAATAACTTTCTTCCTAGCCTTAGGTGCATCAGATTTTTGCCTTATCTTTAGAGGAGATTTCAGATAACTGTTTTTAACCTTTTGAACATTTGAGTGGTACTTAACAGTTAACTCTTTCATTTTATCAGAAGGTAAGTTTCTAGCATGCATGTTCCTAGGGATATTTTTACACTTATAAGCAAGGTGGTTGGGATTTCCACACTTCCAACATTGTTTCCTAGGTGCATTAACAACAGGAGTATAATTAGTATAATTCGTAGGTGCAATGTTTTAGTTTTGAGTAATGTTGAGTTTGGCATTTGCCAAATAACTTTGGTGATGGTCAAATCTTCTCAAGGCTACTTTAATGCATTGAAGTGTCTATGCCTTAGTCTCTAGTAGCTTCAACATTAGTCTCTGATGAACAAACACTTAGTCTCTGAAAGACTTAGTCTCCGATAAACAAAAACTTAGTCCCCGATGAACAAAGACTTAGTCTCCGATGAACAAACACTTAGTCTTCGATGAACTAATTTTGCTTGACCAATTTTGACTTTTGTTAAACTCTCCAAATGCAGACTTTGTAGTTTGTTTATAGATAAACAAACTTAGTCCCCGGAAAATTTGTTTATCTATAAATAATTTATTCAGTCATTTTATTTTATTTTATTTTCTTATTAATATGTATATGGTTATTATATGATGTTTTTAAATAACTAAACATTTTTAATCCATTAAAGGATTATGCTTGTTTGGATATTGGATTATAAGGTCAAGCAAATTATGTTGATATTGCTTGAAGGAGCCCACTATTTCGGTTTAGCAAGTTCCCTGAGGAATGTAGTAGTTTACGTAAGGGAATGCAATGATGAGTACATATGTTAATTTGATTAATAAGCTGCTTGTGTGTCATCAAGTGGATTAAATGTATGTGCATGTAGGACAGCAGGCTTATTACTATGCTTAGCTGTTAAGAATCATGATGAGCAGCCGTTTTACCGTCCAGTTTAACCAATCATTTTATTTCAAAGCTTAATCTCAGCCTACTATAAATACCTCATTCGGAGGAATATTTTAGTCTCTTTTCTAAAGATTTTCTTTTCTAAAGTTCTTCTTTAAACCTACCATCTTCGTTTAATTTCAAGTTCTCTCTTTTGGACAATCACTTTCAAACAAGCTTTAATCTCTTTCGTCAACCCAGGAGGTAAGAATCTTAAGTTCTCTCTTGCCTTTCTTGTTGTTTGATATCCGAGAAGTTTAGCTGGGGGAGCAAGTCTTTAAGAAAGAAAAAGAAAGGATTATATTCTTTTGTGTCTAAAAGTCTTGCTCATAGCTTAAAGTATGTTGAGAGTTGATTTATGGAGTTGTGGTTAAGATCACCACCCTTGGAGAATTGAGGAAGACGACCCTGCATCTGAGACGAGGTCCAACTTAGTCTCTAATGAAATGTTGTTAGTCTCTGATGAGACGTTCTTAGTCTCTGATGAGATGTAGTTAGTCTCCGACTGTGTTGATGTTAGTCTCTAATGACGTCAGCATTAGTCTCCGACTGTGTTGATGTTAGTCTCTGATGACGTCAGCATTAGTCCCCGACAGTGTTGATGTTAGTCTCTGATGACGTCAGCCTTAGTCTCCGATGAGTTAAGATGACGTCATTAGTCCCTGATGAGATAATTAGTCTCTGATGAAGGAATAACTAGTCTCCAATGACGTCACCCTTAGTCCCCGATAGGGTTAAGATGACGTCATCAGTCCCTGATGAAAGGTAGTCTCCGATGACGTCATCCTTAGTCTCCGATGGGTTTAAGATGACGTCATAAGTCCCTGACGAGTTATTTAGTCCCTGATGATGTCATCCTTAGTCTCCGATGAGTTAAGATGACGTCATAGTCTCTGATGAGTGAAATTTTTCCCCGATGGGCAACCTCATGCCCTGATAACCATTTTCTATATGAATAGCCATCTATTAAGTATGGATTTCTCATGATATACCCTTAATGATGTTATGCAGAAACCTTATTCAACCGATATAGTGAATTTTAGCTAAGGACCAAGGCAAGTATATTTTCATTCCACTTTCTTTCTTACTGATTACGTAGAATCATTGATTCGATTTACGTAAATGAATGATGCAAATGCCTATGCATGATGATGAATTCTTTTATGATTAAGTAACGTACGATCATTGAATCCGATGTACGTGAAAAGATGTTGATAATTGAACTATGTGTTATTGGGTGGTTGCTAGCTGTTTAAATTTTTCCTAGCACACCAAATGATGATAAAGATGATGTTTGGGTGTTGCAAGTCATGGACTTGTATGCACACCAAAGTAACTTCTGTATGGATATATAGTTTCGCCTGTGATGATCACTGTCTTTTAATTGTTGAGCACGCCAATATGTGTTGTTGGCAGTCGCTGCTTTTAATTGATTAGCACGTCAAGGCTATTCAAAATTGAGAAAATGTTTACAAGAAGATATATCCATATGGAAAGTTAAGGGGCTGTTGAATACTTTCGCCTGGTATTCTGGCCAATGATGATAAAGAATGTTAAACCGAGGCAAGGCATCGGTAATGAGATTCTTGTCCGCAGACCATATGCTTTCTGCGAAGGACTACGTATGTCAAATGATGAATCAAACGACTAGGCTGACCAGCTGGGATGAAATTTGATTATGTATGGTAGTCAGATAATGATCAGTCTGGTCAGGTGATGCATTATCTGATGAATAAAGGGCGAATCATGATTTATTGAAAGAGGGTTAACCCTTGATATCACTCGGCCACCCTAGATGATATATGTTTATTGTTTTATCAAGAGGTTTTGGCATTGCTTCGTCCAACCTCAATGAATATTAAAGCTTTTATCTGAATCTTTTTGCTTATGATTATATACTTGCTGAGCGTAAACACTCATGTGGAATGCTATAAATGTTTTTCAGGTTATGTCGTGAAGGCTGAGTTCCCTAAGAAAGAGAGAGAGGGAATGGCTTAAGAGTGTTATAGTTGTAAGGCCATATGAGCCATCTAAAGTTTTGTTTCCGCTGCAGCTTGTTTATTTTCAAGCTTTGAGGTTTTGTAAGATGATGTGGACCCTAAGTTTTTTTATTGATGTATTTGGGAATATATTTCCCACAGGTATGTTGTTAAGGCTTGGCTGCGTTATTTGTTTTGCTGTTGAGATGTCGTGTTGTAGTTTTCTGGTGCAGCCCGGGGTTCCAGCCTGGGGATCTCTGGGACAGTGTCCGGGGCCCGGCTTGGGGAATTTCCGGGGGTGCCACATGGTTTTTCTAGGTATTTTCGAATTTATATTTCCCCTAAAGAGCAAGAGAAAACCACTTTCACTTGTCCTTTTCGAACATTTGTCTACCGTCACATGCAATTTGGGTTGTGTCATGCCCCAGCCACTTTCCAAAGATGTATGATGAGCATTTTTTCTAACATGGTAGAAAATTTTCTTGAGGTCTTTATTGATGAATTTTTTCATTTATGGTTCATCATTTTCAGAGTGTTTTCACCATCTTGACGTAACTCTTAACAGGTGTAAAGAAAAAAATCTGCTTCTAAATTGGGAAAAATGTCATTTATGGTTAAAAAAGATAATGTCCTTGGCCACATTGTGTCTGAAAAAGGAATTGAAGTCGACTAGACAAAGATTGACATAATTGCCAATTTACCACCTCCCAAATCTGTCAAGATAGTTAGATCATTTTTAGCACACACTGATTTTTATAAGAGATTCATTAGGGATTTTAGTAAGAAATCAAGACCTTTGACCAATATGTTAGCTAAGGATGCCAAATTTGAGTTCAATGATTTATGTCTACAATCGTTTGAACAACTTAAGTAAGAGTTGACCTCAACTCCCATCATTAAATCACCAGATTGGAGACAACCTTTTGAACTAATGAGTGATGCATCTGACTATGCAGTTGGCGTTGTTCTAGGACAAAGAGTCAATTACTATGCTAGTAAGACCTTGAATGATGCTTAATTAAATTATTCAACTACTGAAAAGGAACTTCTATGTGGCGCCCCCGGAAATCCCCCAAGTCGGGTCTCAGGCACTGTCAGCAATTTGGGTGACAGTCCTCGAGATCCCCAGGCTTGAACCCCGGGCTACACCAGAAAACTACAACACAACATCACAACAGCAAAACAAACAACACAGCCAAGCATTTATAACACTCATGTGAGAAATACCTTTTCAAATACATCATTACAAAAACTTAAGGTCCACATCATTTTACAAAACCTCAAAGCTTGAAAATAAACAAGCTGCAGCGGAAACAAAACTTTAGATGGCTCATACGGCCTTACAGCTTAAACATTCTTATGCCATTCTCTCCTTCCCTTTCTTAGGCGACTCAACCTTCACGACATAACCTGAAAAACATTCATAGCATTCCACATGAGCGTTTACGCTCAGCAAGTACATATTCATAGGCAAGAAGAACAGATAATTCAAAAGCTTTAATATTCCTCGAGGTTGAGCGAAGCAATGCCAACACCTCGTGATATTCAATAAACATATATCATCTAGGGTACCCGAGTGATATCAAGGGTTAACCCTCTTTCAATAAAACATGATTCGCCCTTTCTTCATTAGGTAATGCATCACCTGACCAGACTGATCATTATCTGACTTCCTTTAACAATCAAATTTTATCCCAATTGGTCAGCCTGGTCATTTGATCCATTATTTGACATACGTAGCCACTTGCAGAAACCAATTAATCTGCAAAAGGTTTGATTACTGATGCCTTGCTTCGGTCTATCATTCCCCATCATCATTGGTCAGGATACCAGGCGAAAGCATTCAACAGCCCTTTAACTCCCCCGTATGGAATATATCTTCTTGAAAACATTTTCTCATTTTAAATTGGCATCCTCCACAATTAAAAACAGTGACTACCAAACACATTGGCGTGCTCAACAATTAAAAGTAGAGAGCCGATGATTTTTCTATATACCCATACGGAAGCATGCTCAGGTGTGCATACAAGTTCACGACTGCAACACCCTTACATCATCATCATCATCTTTTGGTGTGCTAGTGACTTTAAACAGTTAGCAGTCACCCAATAACATATAGCTCAATCATTAACATCTTTTCACGTACATTGGATCATTGATCGTACTTTACTTAATCATGAATGAGATCATCATCATGCGTAAGCTTTAACATCATTCATTTATGTAAATCGAAATAATGATTCTACGTAATCAGTAAGAAAGAAAGTGGAGTGAATATATACTTGCCTTGGTCCTTAGCTAAATTCACTATACTAGTTGCAAAAAGGGTTCTGTAAAACATCATTGTTGGTATAACATGAGAAATCCATACTTAAAAGATGACCATTTAGATTAGAAAATGGTTATCAGGGCATGAGGTTGCCCGTCGGGAAAATTTCACTCGTCAGAGACTATTTAACTCATAAGAGACTGATGATGTCATTTTTACTCATCAGAGACTAAGGCTGACATCATCATCAGAGACTAATTAACTCATAAGAGACTGATGACGTTATCTTAACTCATCGGAGACTAAGGCTGACGTCATCATCAGAGACTAATTAACTCATAAGAGACTGATGATGTCCTCTTAACTCATCAGAGACTAAGGCTGACGTCATCATCAGAGACTAACATCTATCTCATCAGAGACTAACATTAACTCATCAGAGACAAACATTAACTCATCAGAGACTAACATTAACTCATCAGAGATTAACATTAAATCATCAGAGACTAACATTAACTCATCATAGACTAACATTAACTCATCAGAGACTGACATTAACTCATCAGAGACTAGTGTTATCTCGTCAGAGACTAACTTCATCAGAGACTAATATTTACTCATCGGATACTAACATTAACTCATCAGAGACTAATATTTACTCATCGGATACTAACATTAACTCATCAGAGACTAATATTATCTCGTCAGAGACTAATATTAGAGCTTGTCTCCGTTTCGATGGAAGACCTTACAATAACAAACTCAACCTAGGATACCTCATGAACATGAATATGCAAAAGAATGCAGCCTTTCTTTTAAAACTTTATTCTTCCTTGAAAACCTAGTATGCACGGCTAATACTCTCAGATGACATACAAAAAGAAATAATCAAAGGAGAACTTAAGATTCTTACCTCCTGGGTTGACGAAAGAGATCAAAGCCTGTTTGAAAGTAATCATCCAAAAGAAAGAACTTGAAATTATGTGAAGATGGTAGGTTTAAAGAAGAACTTTGGAAGAGAAAATCTTTAGAAAAGAGACTGAAATGTTCCTCCGAATGAGGTATTTATAGTAGGTTGAGATTAAGCCTTAGAATAGAATCATTGGTTAATCTGGACGGTAAAACGGCTGCTCATCATGATTCTTAGCAGCTAAGCATGTGTAATAAGCCTGTTGTCCTTCATGCAAATAAGCCAGCTATTAAAGCAGCTTACTAATCTGATTACTATATGTAGGCAATGACGTCATCATGCTTAAACTCTTAAGTCCTTCAGGGAACTTAACCAATAAACACAAAGCTTCTTTTAAGTACTTACGAAGGTTACCAACATAAAAACATCAATTGCTTGTCCTTGCAACCAACATCCAAACAAAAATAACCCCTTTAATGGGTCCAAAAATATTTAGACATCCAAAAACATCATCTATTAACTATACACGTTAATATATATAAAGAACAATATGAATAAATAAATTATTTATAAATAAACAAATTTTTCGGGTCGTTACATTCTAGCAGTAGTATTTTCCCTAGAAAAGATTAGGTCTTATCTCATTAGTTCTAAAATCATTGTTTATGCTGATCATTTTGTACTTAGATATCTCTTTTCTAAAAAAGACTCTAAAGCCCATTTGATTAGGTGGGTCTTGTTGCTTTAAGAGTTTGACATAGAAAATAGAGACAAGAAAGGTGCTAAAAATGTTGTTACTGACCATTTGTCTCGTATAGTTGTTGAGCCTATTTCTGACATACAATTATACGAGTCTTTTCCTAAGGAACATCTTTTCTCTATTTCTAATTCATTCACTCAGTGTTTTGCTAATATTGTGAATTACCTAGTCACTAATGAGATTCCATCTCATTGGTCCAAACAAGAAAGGTTGAAATTTCTTTCACAAGTCAAACATTTCTTTTGGGACGACCCTTACTTATTTAAGTATTTTTTAGACCAAATAATTAGACGGTGTGTCCCTGACCATGGGTTTATGAGTGTTTTATCATTTTGTCATTACCAAGCTTGTGGTGGTCATTTTGGAGCTAAGAAAACAACTGCCAAGATCCTTCAATGTGGTTTTTATTGGCCTAATTTGTTTAAGGATGCAGCTAAATTTTGTGCCAACTGTCATGGGTGTCAACTTTTAGGGAGGATCACTAGACGAAATATGATGCCTATGCAACCCATCCTTGTTATTGAACTATTTGATGTTTGGGGTTTAGATTTCATAGGTCCCTTCACCAATTCATTTGATAACTTTTATATTTTATTGACAGTAGATTATGTGTCTAAATGGGTTGAAGCTATATTGACAAAGACAAATGACAGCAAGGTTGTTCTCCCAATTTTTGAAAGAGAATATTTTTTTTCTCGTTTCGGTACCCCTAGAGCCATAATTAGTGACCAAGGTCGTCATTTTCCTCATAGGCAATTTGAGTCACTGTTAAGTAAGTACTCTATTACCCACAAGCTTGTCACCCCTTATCATCCCCAAACAAGTGGTCAAGTGAAAGTTTCAACTAGGAAAATCAAACAGATTTTGGAGAAAATGGTGAATTCCAATAGGAAAGATTGCTCTTTGAAATTGATTGACGCATTGTGGGCTTAATGTACAGCCTTTAAGACCAATCTAGGGATGTCACCTTATTGCATTGTGTTAGGAAAAACTTGTCATCTTCCTGTTGAACTTGAACATCGAGCCTTGTGAGCTATTAAGTATTTGAACTTTGACTTGAATGCAACTAGGAACCTTAGAAAGTTGCATTTATAAAGAGAGAACTAAAATTTTTCATGATAAATCCATTTTGCGCAAAACATTTGTTGTTGGTCAAAAAGTTCTTTTGTATAACTCCAACCTCCATCTTTTTCCTAAAAAAATACGGTCTGTGTGGGATGGATCTTATATTGTAAAGATAGTTTATTCTCATGGTGCAATTTTAATTGAGGATCCAAAGAGTGACAACACTTTTAAGGTAAATGATTAGCGCCTTAAGCCATTTTTACAATTTCAGATGAATGAAGTAGAAGAGGTGATGCACCTCTATTATCCTCCTCCTTTGAGATAAATGACACTTGTTTTCATTTCTTTCTTCATTCAAGGTCCAACTCTTCCTACATTATTCTTTTTTTTTTTTTACTTAATTGCATTCATTGAGGACAATGCATGACTTAGGTGTGGGGGAACTTTTTCACTATTTAGTTTTGTCTTTACTAATTAGATTGTTTAGTTTTAATCATTTGTTATTTAAAATTTTAAAAAACATTATAAAAACAAAAAAAATAATAATAAAATAAAAATTGCTTGCAATTGGTTAAAAGAAAAAAAGAAAATAAATTCTATCATCTTTAAAAAGTTTTGTAACATTAGCATTTTATTTTAAATGACCTTATACAAAGACATATATATCTTAATTTTGAACTAATAACTTATTTTATTTGATTTTAGACCTTCAAATCATGAGTATTCTAATTCTTTCACTAATCGTCTTTTATCACTTATCCACCTAGTAAGGTCTTAATGTACGTAATTGATCCAAATTTTCTTGTGACTTAGTATTTTTCTTGCATCAGGAGCTATTGAGAAATTGTTTTAGAAAAAGCATTTTGTAGTATTTCATTGAATGTATTTCATTATTCTCTTGTAATTATGTATGTTGGAGGTTCTTATGCTTTTCAAAAATAAATAATAAATAAAGGAAAAAAATACAAAAAAAAAAAGAGCAAAAACTCAATAGAAGAAATAAGGATGGTTACTTATGATTCAGTTTTTTTCCTTATATCATTTGTAAATATGGTATTTTTGTGGACTTCACAATTAATTCTGATTAGTGCTCCTTTAGGCTAAAAATACTTAGAATGATTTATAAGGAATAAGGGTGTAATTTCTCCTAAAAAGATAAAATGGCTAAACTAGTGTTGGTAGTACTTTGAGTCGATACACATACAATTTCATGCACAAATTACTCATAGATTGATGGCCTAATTTTAGAATAATTAGAGTTAGTCTTTTAATATTTTGTTATGTATGCATACATTTCTTTCTGAGAATTAGTTTCTCTGTACTTGATCATTAAAAATGAATTGTTAATAATATTTAAATTTTTTTACATGATTTAAATTGTTTCCAAATTTTCTGTATTAATTGTGAGTTAAATTTTAAAGAAAAAAATTAGCCATTTTTTTTTCCATGAATTTTGTGGGTATATTCATTTCAAACCCTCACGAGACACAACTCGTCCACTATGGGTAACATAGGAGTTTAACGGCTTGTTGCACATGTTAAGTGCAACCGTTTTCCTACGAAAGTGGAGTAGTTTGAAATTTTGTTGCCTATTTTCTTTCCATTTATTTTTATGTTACTCGAGGATGAGCAAAAGATAAGTATGGAGGAATTTGATAAGTCCATAATTTATATATTTTTATCACCTTAATTATGCTCAATTTATTATTATTATTAGATTATTTATTACTTTTATTTTACTTTGCAGGAAAATAAATAATTGGACTTAGCAAGATACAGTTTGCAAAATTGAAGACTTTTTCAAGAATGAACCTAGCAAGTTGAAGAAATCTCCACTACTTGAAGTGATAAAGTGATAGATATTCGATAATATCAAAAAAGTTGAAGAGATAAAGTTGGAAAAAACTAAATACATTTTAAGTGATAAAATTTAGAGTTTTCATATTCTAGGAATAAATCTAGTTAAGCATATAAATACTTGTACAATTAGAGGCTAAAGGAGTTTTTTTAGTTTTGAGTTTTCTAGTTCAAGTTTACATTTTTCCATTCGTTTCTCTACCTTCTTCCTTCAGCCATCTATACATTATTTTTCTTATTGTTGCTATTCAATTGTCAATTATTCCATCTTTGTAGACACTTAATTACAAAGTCAATAATATTTTATTCTTCGTGATTACAACTTTTATTACAGTCTTATATTTCAATATACGTCATAATGATTTTCTATCTCGTTATTACTGTTTCTTCCAATTATAAGTTTAAATTAGTTTAAATTATTTCGTTTAAAATATTCATATCATATTTATTGTTTTATTTATATTAAGATTAATTACATAATTTCCTTAATCAATATGTCTCTATTTTGCGTGAATTAAATATCAAGAATATTAAAATATTTTAATTTTTGTGAATCGACCTATATGAGCATTAATATTACAAGAATATGTGCATTTGCAGAAATTATACACATCATTAACTTTTCCAAGGCACCTGTTAATTTGTCGTCTTCAACGCAAGACTTAATAGCCTTATTCTTCTTAACTTTGGGCACACCTATTGTCTATCGGAGCTTGTGAATGAATGTGTTGGACTTAAGAAACCAGCATTATTATCCAAATCAAAGGCTTCTTGTGAGAACCCAAAATTTAAATGAGTTTTGTTATATGATAAATTCATTATGTGTTTATTTATTTATGCATGGAGGTGTAATTTATTTATTCGGTTTAAATAATGAAAGTTCATGGCAGTGTGATGTCCAAAAGTTTTAAATGTATTTTGAGCTCAAATCTTTATATTATTATTTTATTTAAGTTTTATCAAAGAAAGGGTGATGATTTTTATGTGAGAAGGAGATACAGGGGTGTGAACAGTTGTGAGATGCAGCTCCCTTATTCAAGCCAAGTACTGTCATGAGATAATTACTAATTTAGAAAAACTTGTTACATAAGGCACCAACGGGAGGAGAAATCTTGCCCAATGGATTGTCGGCTATCCTAGATGATTGGTTGATACTTTGGCAGCCGTAACACCGATTCCTCCAGCCAATGGTTCTGTTTTAAGGCTTATTTTTCTTTTCCAGTCAACTATTGAAATCAAATCTCAAACAATCCAACAGCTCTTATTGATTGGCCAGTGATATAAATATATCATCTGAATACAACCCTAGCCCCACTTTCATAAATTTCTTTATAGTATACCACCAACTTCTGGTTCTCTTTCAAAGCAACTGTCCTTTTCTGGAAGAACAACTCAAGCTTTTAACTTCTTCTTTACAGCCAAGGAGGTAAGAGCATTACATTAAAGTCCTGCTCTGTTTCTTACACCTTTGTTTTGTTATGCATGCCACGTTTAACATCTTGTTCATTCAGTTCCAAAAATATGAGTTAATGCATGCTTTTAACATCTAGAGTTCATATTTTATTTCAAAAACTATCCAAGATAAGTGTAAGAATGTTGAAAACCTTTGACTCCCAAGTATTCTGTTCATCAGTAGTTGCGAAGCCATGTTTGAACTTTGTCAACCTGAGTTTAAAAGCCTATACCGTGTCTATAAGAGCCAGTAAACCCTAGAAGATGTTTTGTGTTACTGAAAAGATGATGGGAGTTAACCTACGGTGGTTATAGTTGAAAACACCACCCATGGAGGAGTGAGGAAGACGACCCTGTATCTGAGACGAGTTCTAACTTTGTCTCTAATGGGTTGGAGTTAGTCTCTGACCGTATGAAATAGTCTCTGATGAGATACATCAGTCCCTGAAGAGTTAATGCTAGTCTCTAACGAGATAATGTTAGTCTCCGATGAGTAAATGTTAGTCTCTGATGATGACGTCAACCTTAGTCCCCGATGAGTTAAGATGACGTCATCAGTCTCTTATGAGTTAATTAATCTCTGGTGACGTCAGCCTTAGTCTCCGACAGGCTAAGAATAGTCTCTGATAACATCAGCCTTAGTCTCCGACAGGCTAAGTCCAGTCCCTGATGACGTCATCCATAGTCTCTGATGGGCAAAAAAATTTTGCTAGTCTCCGATGAAGGAATTTCTTAGTCTCCGATGAAGGAAATTCCTAGTCTCTGATGGGAAAATTATGTTAATCTCTAGTGGCTAATTACCCTCTGATGCATAGTCTGTCTTCAAAACTATAAAACATTATTTTCTTAAATTATTTATGATGTTTTAATTATTTATTTCATCTCAAGGATTCTTATAGCAGATTTAAGACTTTAAAAGTTTAAGGACATCACATGTGCATTTCCATTCATATTTTTAACCAAGGTCTTAAATTTATCATGTTATATACATATTTTACAGAATCTTTCACTCATGAGTAAATTGAATTGATTTTGTGCAAAGGATCGAGACAAGTATATTCTCACTCTTATGCTTATTTCAGTTAAGCGCATGATCAATTGATTCGACATGCGTACAAGGTTATGACTTTTTGTTTAAATTTTCTTGTGAATCAGAATGCTATGCTTTAGTTTCCGCTAGCATGATATGAATGAAAATGCATGGATATAACGGAGCTTTGACTTATCAGTTATTTTTAAATTTTATATCTGTGCAACAAATGTGAATGATATGTCCTTTAATTGGGAAATGCCATATGGTTGGCAAGAGGAAAGGAAAGGTGTTGATGTGTTCTGTCACCTAACCTAGAGGAATTATAAGTGACTACGTATGTTCACACAAGGAGGGGTCATGCGGTCACAGTTAGGCCAGCTATATACCGTATGGTTGCAGATCTAACGGGTTTAGCCCCCGATGGATATTTTGAGGAAAATGTACACAGGTGAATACCTGTTTTCCTTTAAGGAAGATCACACATTTTTTTATCATCAGTGATCCTCAAATATTCTTCAAAGATTTCTGAGGCATTAGTATTGATTTGCTGAGCCTCATAAACAGAATTGAATTTTTCCATCAAGATTTCATATTTGTTTATTTGATTTGATTATATACTTGCTGAGCATAAATCGCTCGTCTTTGTTGAACTTAATGTCTTGCAGGGCATGGTCCAAAGGCTGAACCCTCTGACAAGGGAAAATTAAAGAGGATCGACTATTAAGTTTTGTTAAACCTTTTGCCTGCCAATAAGGAAGGAAAGAAAGAAGATGTTTTGATGTGGTGATGTTATGTATTAAAAAATAGAGATAGAATAGTTTCCACTGAGAATATAATATTTTGTGTTGTAATAACTCTCTATTATTTCCTTTTATCAGTATTGATGTTATGAATGAATTTGAGGTTATATTTTCTTTTTTTGGCGAGGCCCTGGTCCTGTATGGGATTTTAGGGTCGCCACACTTCTAAAGTGATTTCATTTTGAGATATCGTGCTGTCAATTCCATCAATAGTAGAGCCTATGTTAATTGCATCTTCAATATGTTTCCTTTTTCCCTTGTAGTGCCAGAACCTTCTCTTGTTTCTCTATCTCTAGCAAATAACTCTTCTGATCAAAATGATAAATTGGTTTATACCTCCAATTTGCAGCTTTAGGTTTCACCTCATAATTAAAAAAATGGGAAATGATTGGTATCTAGTAATAACATAACAAAATTTAGACAAATAAAATGATAAATTTCTAATTAAAACACTAACCTCTATTTAATATTTTCAAACTTAAGGTTCAGCGTCCCACTTTTTTGTTAGTGGACACCAAGCGAAGCCATTTAAGTCGCAACACTCGGCAAAATGTGCTTTAAGTGTTTTTTTGGCGACTTAACAAGTGATACTTCTTCAAATTTGCCATTTCAAGTGCTTCAGATAAACTTTTGAACATATTTTTATACACTTGAATCGTCAAAGTGCCATCGGATCTATTTCCTTGAATTTGTTCATGTATCATCGCATCAATGAACAATTCATCCATTTTCGTTGTCCATTTTAAGTTCTCCTTCTTCGAAGATGAACTCTCATTTTTTTTTCTACATTCTAAATCTGCAGAAATCTTTCATGCTTATAATCATATTCAATTTTTACTTTCTAAAGGATTTCTAAAACTGAATTTTTAGATGTCTTGAATTTGCCTCATTTGAAAATTACTATTTTCTGATTTCAACAGCTAGATCTCAAGCTATATATCTTATCTTCATCTTCCTTGAGAAGATAGCCCTCTAAGA
This sequence comes from Centella asiatica, assembly GCA_014636745.2. Classification (NCBI taxonomy): domain Eukaryota; kingdom Viridiplantae; phylum Streptophyta; class Magnoliopsida; order Apiales; family Apiaceae; genus Centella; species Centella asiatica. The sequence goes on along the minus strand of CM025780.1, from coordinate 9,422,076 downwards.
TATACTTTTGAGTTGTACAGAGAGAACAATAATACTAAACTTTGTGTTTGCTTTTCTTTTCTCTGTATCTGATAGTGCAGAAAATTATAGACAACGAAACGGAAGCATAAAAATAGCAATTTAAAATTTTTCTGCAATCTCAGGAATCACCTTATACAATATTATTAATTGAGAAAGGATTAAAATCATACCGTTGTAAATTCGACGACGGTGATGTAGAATCTTTTCGCACGAATTAACACCGCAATCTTATCCTTCACACTCCAATCAATCACCTTGATCCCTCCTTGCAATTTATTCCACGTTCTTGATTGTTCCACTGAATCCAACGTTTACTACTCAAGTGTATAGTACTCTAAAGGTGATCCACCAGAGAATTTTGATTATGAAGAATATTGGATTTCTCTCACAATATTTTGGTGACAAATATTAAGGAGGCTACCAATTATTATTTCAGTTGGGGTTTAATCTATTATAAGTCTCCTTATATAGACAACCCCTAAACTAATTCCTAAACCATTTAGGAATTGGTTATTTATTAAATAATAATAAAACTCCATTATCTAATTCCTAAACCATTTAGAAATTGGATTCTTTATTATTAAATAATAACACCACTTTCTAATCTAATTCATAGACTACTTAGGAATTGGATTATTTATTAAATAATAATAATATAAG
>CM025780.1:9395355-9415029 GCA_014636745.2 Centella asiatica | reverse complement strand
TGTGCAGTATGTGTGTGTGTGCAGTGTGTGCAGTATGTGTGTGTGTGTGTGTCTGTATATGTATGCAGTGTGTGTGTGTGTGTGTGTGTGCAGTGTTTGATGAAGGCTTTTCAATATTTTGTAGGTTGCAATGGACCATTATGATTTAAATCCGGGTCCCGAAGATAACAGTTTGTTGGATGATCAACCAACTCATATAACTACTCACATATACAACACGAATGAATTCAAAGTACTCGACGTTGCTCAATAGAGTAATCAGCGGTATGATCTTTGGATGCTGAGTGACGCACAGAAGGATATACTTAATGCAATTGGAATGCATGCATTTACATACAGATGTATATTCCCAAGACACGATGCATGCTTCATTACTGCATTAGTGGAAAGATGGAGATCATCAACAAACACATTTCATTTTAATAGTAGTGAGGCGACAATCACATTGGAGGACATCCACTATATAATCGGTTTACCCATTAATGGGAAACCCATTACTTGTGGTGTTTTATCCGAGAAGGAACAAAAAATATTGTTTCAAGACTGCTTTGGTGAACGGTTCTATAACAAGTTTTACAAGGAAACAAAGCACGGTGGTGGTATCCGTTTGACGTGACTTTTGGAGTGTTTTCGTGAACTGCCAGAGGATCCAATATAGCTATCTACACAAGAGCCTACATACTGTGGTTGTGTGGTGTTATATTGTTTCCCACTAAAACCAAAGGCATATGCTCAGCTAGGTATGAAAAAATTATTGTCTTTGTTATTGTAATTCTTTGTTGTCATTATTTGATATTAATTTGGTTAACGTGTTGTTTTAATTTTCATGTTAGGTACATGGTGTTTGTTAGAGACATTGAAGATATAGTGAACTACGCTTGGGGTTCAGCAGTCCTAGCAGCCATTTACCGAGCACTCCACGATGCATCTCACTACAGAGAAGTTAAGGGTAAGATTATGTTACCTAGAAGGATAACGGAATGCATGACAATGGTGCAAACTTAGGCATATGACAGATTATGGATTGGACGTCCAATGCCTCGTCCTGGATCTGAGTTGTGGTCGCCGCGTGTGTTGGCATATGCATACGCTAAACATGCTTTCTATAAGGAGAGGTGAGCAGATCCACACCACAACGTCCTAACATACCGATCTGAGTTTGAAAATCAACTGCAAGATAAATTTATCTAGAAGCCGTATAAGTTGATTCAAATGGTTGATGATGATGACGAGGACGCTTGGATGGCACGACTATTCGCAAACAATCGAATCCCACTGATACATTTTGACGAGATTGAGTATCAAATGCAGACAGAGTCCTTAGGCAACTGTGTCATTATCAAAGGACACATGACCCTCCTGTTGATCACACTCATCTACGGTTGAATTGGGCGAAGAAGGAGAATAGAATCCAAGTCTCCAATTACGAAGCATTCAGCGTGCCGTACATAGAGATGTGGCATGACTTCCAGGAGAATCTTGTGGGTTTGTTGGTATCTGAAAATACCAAGTACAACAAACTGGACATGGACGTGTACTACTTGTGGTACAACAAAGTGACACGAAAACGAATTGCAAAACTGGATGTCACTGATATCCGATACAGTAATCGTGTCATTGTTGATCAAGCTCATGTAATAAACGTGGTACGTATAGTTAATTATAATCCTTGTATTGCATTATATCTATTTTGTAACACTATTAACATATACTTGTATCTTTTTATTGTGCAGTTAAAACAGATACTGAGGATGTTGCAGCAATGGCCGAATAAGCCTCCCGAGATTGAACAACAATATCAAGCACTCTTAACTGATAATAGTGCCCTGTTTCAACAAATGCAATTGTCCAAACTCGGGGTTTATTCGGAGCAACCCCTTTACACTCCGTCCTTCATTGATCCTTTTGAACCTCCAACTTCCATAACTTTTACATCGGATCCTCCAATGTCCTTCACAACTGATTTCAATCATTTCGCCGAATATGCAACTCCAACCCATTTCTCCTAAGAGGCACCACCCGTCCGTAATCCGGCTAGAGTGTCAAGACACGATCTACTGATGGTTCCGGTGAAAGGGGGCATGGTGAAGCCGTTAAACCCTTGGAAGGTGGATTGGTTAACTCGACACTAGTTTAATGGTGAACCAGTCGATGATTCACAGTATGAGCCTCGAAAAATTAAAGGTTATAATATTAATCAATAGGAGGCCACAGAATTATCGCTTGGAGCATGATTAAGCAACACAATTGTGGACGCCTACCAAGAATTGTTGGCAGAAAGAGACGCCGTCATAACACGGGCGAGAAAGAAGTTAAAAAGAAATTTCTATTATCTACCGACTTTCTTCATTGTCGTGGGTCAAACCATAATAAATGCCAGAGTCGAAACTGATATTGCAAATGCAGTTGACTTTGTACAACACTTTGTAGAACAAAATGGTTTACATGTTTTGGAATGTGATGTCATTTTCATGCCATTCCATTCCCGCATACACGAACATTTTGTCCTGGTGATGTTCAATGTTAAGGCATGGGCAATAAAAATCATTGATCCCATGCATCCTGCGATGACTCCGACACAGTTGGATGCTCGATACCAAGCAGATATTGCAGTTGCGGTAAGTACAAAAGATTTTATGTTGATTTACATATGGTTTTAATTTGTTATTGTCACTTACTAATTTTTATTTTTGAAATGAGCAGAAGACTCTTGTACCTATCTTACTAAGATTTGCTGACCCCGAAACCAATTGGCCCCCAACAGATGCAAAACTCAGAAAGAAAGTTGAAGTGGTGAAACAACATAATGGTTCAGACTGTAGGGTTTACATTTGTAAATATATGGACGCAATCTCACGTGGACTAAATCCCATTGCAGCTAAATGGACACTTCAAGATGCATCCATTCTTCGCTTGCGTCTTCCTTGGGAACTGCACAAAGGAATGGTCAGGGGTCCCCCTAGAGGGTACAAGATGGCAGGATCACTGATGTTGGATTCTGATGAAGAGTAATGAATAATATGTACGATAAATGGAGTGAAGTTGTATTTGTTTTAATTATATTTGATTCAGATGTAATACAATTTGTTAGGTCCCAAAGGGTAAAAATACTAGAAGGGGGGGCTGAATAGTATTTTTCAAAAATTAAGTCTTGCTTAGAAAACTTTACTGAATTAAAACACTTCTAGATTATAAAAGAGTTTCTTATGTTTTCAAAGAATTTAGCAGCGAAATTTGTTTAAGCAAAGTACCCATTAGTTTTTGTAGCAAAGGTTAATGGCTATAAGTAGCAAAGATAGTAAGTCTTTGCTGAAAGAGTTCAGCAGGACTAAAGCAAAGCACAGCAAAGCAGGTAAGCAATATAAAAGATAAGCAGGAATAGAGATAGAATTTTTATAGTGGTTCGGAATAATCCTACTCCACTCTTCTTCTCTTTTACTTGAGAATGCTATCACTAGAACTTTGTTCACACAAAACAATCAGCAGGAGGACACTTAGTCCAATTTACAATAGGTCACTTAGACCAACTTAGCAGGAGGACACTTAGTCCAATTTTGTCCAATAGTTGGTTCATTTGTTAGTCATAAATGAAATTTATGACTTCTATTTATACTTCTCCAAAGAATCCATCCGTTGGGATTTTGAAATAGATCCGTTGGAGTGTACTGTCCTTGATGTGACTTGTACCTTTTCAGCAGTCCTTACTTAGTTCAAAAAGTTAGCCGTTTTTCTGTCTTCTAGTGCCCTTCAGAAGAGTTTCCCAGAAGTTGACTAAGCAAGGGTTAAGATAACTTTTCTGACAATCTTCACTTTGATAAGTAAAGGATCTTACTTACTAAAGTCCTTGCTTATTTCCATTCTAAGCAGGACTATACTTGGAATATTCTAAGTGCATAAAGGTCCTTGCTTAATTCCATTCTAAACAGGACTATACTTAGAATATTTCTTGCATCTTCAGCAACCTTCTTCAGCAGACTTCAATGGTGATCAAAACTCCTTACTTAACTAAGTAGTATATCCACTTAACAAGTTGAATATTTTTGTAAGTCCTTTTACAACATTTAAGTAAGGACTATATTACATCATCAATTCTTATATATTAAATAATGAATAAACATTTAAGCAAAGATTATATAAGTAGGGGTGCAACAACACAATTTATGTTTCTCAGTGTAATATATATGTTTTTTGTCAATGGTGTGTTATATATTTGTATTTATTGATTGTGTGTTATACAATTTGAGATTTCAGTGTAATATAATCTATTACACTGAAAACATATGACATAAGGCTTTAAAATAAAAATAACATTTTATCAAGCAATTTTTTTTTTAGATTGGCAGAAGACTTAAAAAAAATGCTCTTTCAAGAATAAATATCAAGCACAACACTGGCGAAAGGCAGGCAAACGATAAAAAAAAAAAAAAAAAAAAAGACTGGCAAAAGAGAAAAGTTTTTTTTACACTGAAAATGTCTGACAGAAAACTTTAAAAAAAATAATAGTTTATCAAGAAATATTTTTTTAAAACTGGCGGAAGACTTTAAAAACAAATGCCCTTTCAAGAATTTATATCAAGCACAAGACTGACGGAAGGCAGGCGAAAGGGAAAAAAAAAACTTTGGCCCTTTCCGCCCGTGAGAGTGGCGGAAAGGGGAATTTTTTTTTTTTTTTACCTTCCGCCAGTAAGATTGGCAGAAAAGAAAAAAAAATTTTGACCTTTTCCACCACTCTCACTGGCGAAAAGGGCCAATTTTTTTGGCGGAAGGGATTTTTTTTTTTTTTAAAATTTGATCTCCAGCGTCGGATTATCCGATCGACGGCTAAAAATGTGTTAACTACGAAAGATTCCATAACTAATGTTAGACATGGATCGACTCTCGTATATATATATATAATATTGATAATAATAACGGTAACATAGATACTCAATGTTAAATGTTACTATTCAGAGTAATAGATAATAAAAATAATAAAAAGAAATCCAATAGAAGAAATTATGGTCTAATGGAGAAGTGCCAATACACTGTGGAGAAAGAGGGGCAATTGTTGGAGGAACAAGGGACGGCAACGATTGTTGGAGGAACAAGGGACGGCAACGATTGTTGGAGGAGGAGGCAATGACAATGGCGACAGCAACAATAATTGACAGAACAAATCTGATCGTCAACAAAGGAAGAAAGATAAATTTTCATGGTAGATCTGAAGTTTATGTTCATAAATTCGAGATGACATTATTAGATCTAGCTACTAGAATGATTAATCCAAATGTGGCGGCGAAAGATCTTGCAATGGTGACAACTAAGGAAGATATAGAGAGATCGTGGTGGCTATGGATGCAGGTAACTGGCTGGCCGATGATGAGGATGACGGTGGCCATTGGTGACGACGATACGGCGGTTGTTGACGACGATGTCAGATGGCGGAGGTGACGATGGCATCCAGGTTGAAGGTGGAGATAACAAATGTGCCGCTTGAAGGTGTAGATAACAAATGCGAGGCTCCTGTAATGAAAGAAGAGACGATGGGTAACAAATATAAATCTATAACTTATTGGGAATGTTTTAAAAGTTGGGTCACTGCTATGAAATTTCACTCTGTTTCATGGACCGGCCCAGAATTATATCTAATTTTAACATCTGGATTGGAGGATAAAGCTGAAAGGGTTTACTAAAGAAGCACCGAGGATCTAGCGAAGCTTCGGAGAACGCTATATATCAACAGAAGTTACCGAGTCCAAAAAGAGGAAACAATTTATTCGCCTAAACATAAAATGATCCATAACAAACAAGCCTATACATCTAATAAAAAATGTATGCACTACATCCTTTTAATGTACTGGTATCATGATATAATAGAGAGAACAAGCACAAGATTAGAGACAAAAAACACCTGGATAATAAGCTGTAACGATTAAATAAACTGCTTGACCACGAAACAATAATTCATGGAAGAGTTGAATTCTAAATCCATGCTTAACTAAATTGTTTCTGAAAATAGAAATTTCAAGGTTTGCTTTTCGGTTAACCGCAGTCTAATCTATGTTGTTGTGAAATCCAGGGAGAAGTGAAGCAATGAAGCCAGAAACAAACATTTGGATCTCTTTTACAATTCCCCACCAGCGATTGCCATCATTGCCCACAACAGGTTCTTGTTCATTCATAGCTGCCTGATGTCCACCATTCCTAGCCCGGTTCTCATCCTCAGCTCCAGGTTGTTCACCTGTCACAAGAAGTCATAACCATATGATGATTATCAACTTATCTTTATCTCTAGTAATACTTCATTTTGTTGTTTCTTTTACAAAGATGGCCACCACCTAGACTTGCAATGTTTATGTAAGCTGCAAGTTGTGAAACCCATAAAATCTTTGCCAATAACCAGTAATACTTAAAATACATGACTACCGATGTAGTTTGATTCAATCTTAAATACATAAGGTGTGAATGACCGAATGCCACCTAAACTTCCGATTCTTTTCCTTTGTCCTCAGGACAGCCTTTGGCCTCTCGCACACCAACACTAATCCCTGAACAGGTGATCTTGAGGGTGGACCCCCCTCCCACCCACACACACACACAACATTGGCCTAGATCAGCCTCTCGTATACACTATACAACGATAGCCATTTTCTATTCTAAAACAAATCAAACTGTTGCCACCGAGGCTTTGATGCATGGGATGATAAAACAAACATGAGCTTTGATTTTCAGACAACACACCAGCAAAAGCAATCAATCAAGGAGTATCTCATGTCGGTATCCTTTACCAACAAAAGGTAAAAGTAAATTATATTGAAAAAAAATTCTTTTTTTCTTGATTAGAGATTTAATAAAAATAAATGCATTAGAAGATTCCATTGACTATCAAATACTGCTGTTTCTTTATAAGAAGCAAAATATCTCAAATATACAGAAATCCATGTAAATGATAATGCATATGCAGGAAGTTCTATGTTACATGGACTCTTCATTTTACCTCAGAAGTAATTGTGTCCAATTATCGACACCCAAAGAAGGGCGTGGGTGTGGGACACTATATTATGTAAAGACGTCATGAAATTGAGGCGTACCCGTGTCGGAGGACAAAGTACCTGTATCCGACCGGATACACCATCAGAGTCCATGTAACTTAGGCAGGAACCAAAGTTTCCCAAACAGGATAACTTTGGAAGCCTATGTTTTTTTCTGTAGGTATGCTTTTGAGCTATTCCATGAATTTCACATGTACGGGGAACAGGTACCTGCAAAAGCAGCATTCTCGTTCCCTTGTCTTTCTGCAGCAGGCATATTATCCAGCCCACCAGCTGGTCTTGGTGGCTGGGGAGGTGCAGCTGCTCTCTGCATACCTTGTGACAGCCATCGAATCAATGGTGCAAGAGCTCCAGTTTGATACCTTCAATTAACCAAATTGTCTGTGTTGTCATGTTTTCTTAAATAAAAGAAGCTACTTCCCTAGTACAGTATAACTACATAAAAGGGAGGTAATGGAAAGAGATGAAATATAGCCGCTTACAGATAAATTAGTGAAGCAAAAAACATGAGAAGGAAAAGCCTTTGTCTTGATCCATCTTGGTTAAACAAAAATATAACTGCTGCCAGCTTCAGAATAAGAAAAAAGTCAATCTGAAAAGCAATTTGAAATCTCCTCCCAACTTGTCTTTGTGGTCCAGGCTGTTGTTGCTGTTGTTCTTGCTGTCTTAGTCGCCCTTGTTCCTCACCCACTTGTCCAGACTCGGAAGAATTTGGTCCAGTTCTAAGTGCACACATGTAGGAACAGATAAGGAAATTTTAAACTAATCAAACTTATCCAAGAAAAATGTTTACATAAAACAGAAAACACCAACAGTGGATGATAACAGAAAATAGCAACAGCAGATGGATCATGATCAGATCTGTGGTGCTCTGTTTTCTCGGTAGAAGATTTCAACATCAGATCACAGTTCAGGTGGACTGAATCTGCTTCAATCCTTGTTCAACATATCCGTACTACCTAGATAGCCCTACCCGAAACTACTTTTAGACTGCAGAAAAAATCACAACAGTGAGTGGATTGGGCAAGATATTGAAGATGTTTGTTCACAACTAATAATTTGGACCGAAGTAGACACGAAACTCTGGACTCGAGCAGGTTTTCCTTGAATTCTCCTTGAGTAACTATTCCATTGAGTTTCGTTTAGAATTCAATAAATCTGAGTTGATTAATTTTGAAGAATAGATCCGATTGTTGTAGATTTAAGGATCTGACAGATTTTGGTGAAAATTGTTCTGAAGAATTGTTATTTCTGAGAACATTGAAGTATGAGAACTAGGTCATACACTAATAGATTATTGGCTGAGTATACATTAATGGAGCAAGTAACTTTTATAGCTATATAGAAGCTACTAATGAAAGGCTTCAATATTTGGAGGATAGGCTGGAAAAATTCATTGAACGTGTGGCGAATATGTTGCAAAGGAATTTTGACAGCAGCAATAGCTTCACCGATTCATTTGCTGACAAAGCTCAAGAAAGAAGCTTCTGCAAGAGGACAGCAGCAAAGAGGTGTTTAGAGACCCTGAGCATGCAGAAAGGGAAAGGAATAAGAAACAAGAGGAAGAAGAAGCTAGACTAGTTAAGAAAAGCCCAAAGAATTAGTTGACTGATGATGAAAAGGAACTCCAACATTAGAAGCTTGTATTTCCAGCTTATAAAGAGGGAGATGATGCTATGAATTGGATACAAGATTGTGAATAACACTTTCAAATTTATGGCATTAACCATAGTTATAAATATTGTATGATTCCCGATTCGAATGATTCGAATCATACGATTCGGTATGATACCCCCGAACAATAAGGAATTGTTGGAGAATCAAAGTATGCCCAAGAATTGTATGTATCAAGGCAGAATCGAACAAGAATTGTGTGAATCGTGTGATACTGCGATACCCACTTGATTCAGGTATTGGGTCATCAAAGCCAAAAAGGGGGAAAATAAGAAAAGGAAAAAGAACAGAAATCAGACCTGGCGCCTCGGTTCCCCAACTTGAACATTCATATTACTCCCAAGGCACAATAACTCAGCTCTCATAGTGATTGATTCTTCAATTAACCCACATAAGAGCTTTCCCAGACTATAAAAATAAAAAAATAATAAAAAAGACGGAAAGATCAGAAGCAGAGTATCACGACTTCACGAGACAGAGACATGAGGGTCGGAGGTCATCGTCTGGGTCATCATCGAGTGGTAGTGGGTCTCCTTGTTTTATCAGAATGTCCTTTTATACTTGTTTTATCGGCAGTCGAGCAGTGCTATATTTTATTTTCTGTTATACAGATAAACATATATAAAATAATGTTTAAGTAGCTTCACTGGCCTGTGTGATATTGGCCTGTTTTATAATGTAAAGAATGTTTGTAGCGTGCTGCAATTATAATAATATTATATATGAAGTATACAATGTTTTTTCTTTTACTTTTTTTTAATAACTGAAAGTATGTTTGGAGCTTTTGAAAACTTGCAAACATGATTTGACTTTCTAGTATATAATATATTAATATCCCTATCACACGATACAATACTCGATACGATACATAAAATACGATACGTGGATTTTCCATTCTCAATAAAAAAACGATATGATAACTATGGCATTACTCATCTAGGAGAGTAGCCATAGCTGAAATGCACTTGCAAGGGGTGCCAAAATCTTGGTATAAGGTGTATGTGAGTGGGAGAAATAAGGTGGAATGGAGTGAATTCTCAGAGGCCTTTGTAATCAGATATTCTGATGTTGAAATTGGAGATGTGTATGAGCAACTCAAGTTGCCAGAGCAAAATGGGACAGTTAATGAATATTATGACACTTTTGAAAGGTGCAAGGGTAGACTGCTGTTGGAGAAATTACCTTTTATGCCTGAGGAGTCTTTTGTTAGCAACTTTATTGGAGGACTGAGAAAGGACCTTTGAGATCCTTAGAACCACAAACCCTGACCAAACCTTTTAAGCATGCAAGAAACAATTAAGTTCCAACAGTCAAACCGTCTTCATATCTGGGCAGAATTGGAGTAAGTGGATAGTTTGGCTCTGTTGTTAATCAACAAAAACCAAGGATTGAAGTGTAACTTTTTAGAAAACAAGCCCCGTTAACATATCCAAAAACATAGACCAAGAAACCAATTGCATTGATTAAGCTCAAAGAGATGAGAGGATAGCCAAAGGCCTACGCTTTTATTGTGATGAGAAATTCACCAAAGAGCACCAATGCAAAACACCAAAGATCTTTATGATGGTAACTGACAGAGAAAAGGAAGTGGAATAAGATGGACCACCAGTGTTTGATGAAGAACCTGAGGAAGTGGAAAGATTGGAAGTAGCCTAACAAAAAGAGATGGCTGTGTCTTTGCATGCCTTGGAAGGACAATCAAACCCTAAAACAATTATGATACAGGGAAAGTGCGCAAGAAAACATTCTCAATATTTATTGATGGAGGAAGCACTCACAATTTCCACGATCCTAGGGCTGCTAAAAGGTCGCAATGTGTATTTGAAGTGGCTGAACCCATGAGGGTCACAGTAGCAGATGGCAGCATGTTGGAAAGTTCTGCACTGTATAATGGATTTCAGTGGGAAATGGGAGGCCTACTTTTTAAAGATGAGGTGAGGATCCAGCCCTTCAGAGGATGTGAAATGGTATTAGGAGTGCAGTGGTTGCAGAAGTTGGGGCGAATAACATTTGATTATGAGTTGTTTTCCCTTAAGTTCCAATATGGAGACATGTTACATTGCAGGGAAAAGGAAGGTCAGAAGTCTCCATAAGTATAACTTCTGCTGAGGCTCTGTGGAAAGAGTTACAAACTCAGGAGCATGGGATTGTGGTGACATTACCCTCTGTTAACCATAGTGGCTGCTAAGTATACCTCTCAAAGCAAATCCAATATTAGGCCCTATAGGTGTTCAGTGGAGCAAAAGGATGAGGTGGAAAGGCTGCTGCAAGAGATGTTGAGGACAAGAATAATAAGGCCCAGCCAAAGTTCTTATGCATCACCAATCCTATTAGTAAAGAAAAAGAATGGATCCTGGAGGTTCTGTGTTGACTGTAGGCAATTGAATTCCTAACTATTAAAAATAAATATCCTATTCCACTGATTGATGAAGTACTAGATGAATTGGGTGGATTGAGGAATTGGGTGGATCAAGGTATTTTACAAAGCTAGATTTAAGGTGAGGGTACCACCAAGTGAGGATGGCTGAGCAAGATATTGAGAAAACTTAATAGTAAAATGAGATTTATTAATATTCTATATATGTGAAATAAACTTAAAAGTTATATAAAGTAAAAAATTAAAGTAGGCAGTAGGCAGTAGGCAGCAAGGAGTTTATACAAGACATCAGTTAAAAATTTATTGAACTCCTGCTATTGAGTTATTGCTGTGGGACTCAATTAACAGAAATAATGGCCAACAGTCTAATTCTACATTCATGTGGTTTGTTACTTAATTAATGTTACTATATATTTACTTGTTTAGGACATTATTTCTTACAAAATTGAACATTCAATGCTTGTATATAAAATATATTTTATTTTTTAAATATTGTGAGCCTCTCTTCGAAGAGTCGCGTGCCTCTCCTTATACCTTGCGCCTAAGCCCCAGGAAGACCTTTGTGCCTCTGTGCGCCTTTTGCCTTTCACAACTATGTTCTCTTCTATTTCTTCTAAGAATTTAAGAGGTAAGGAGTCTTCTCCATACCCACTCACAGAAATCCCTCTAGACAGAGAACCCAGCAGATCTGACATCACAACCATCTTTCATCAAGCAGATTACCATCTCATAATCAGATATCAACAGTTTGTTGCTTCATTTGGTTTCCCATGAGTGTCTAATCAAGTCAATCAATTAGTTCAGTTTGAGGAAGAAACCTAGGTCCTCGAAAAATATTGAGAAATCAATTTGGATCCTTGTGAGTTCTCTAAAAAAGTGATTAGAAATGTTAACGGGTAATTGATTTGTATGAAAGAGATCCAAACCCAGCAGGACGAGAGATAGCACTGTTCTTGAAATGTTAGTGATCCTGTGTATGCAAGTTCTATGCCCAGCTAGGCATATACCGCAATCCAATGCTGAAAGATAGTTTAATGGCCTAACTATATCACAGTAATCAAGTTAGCATGTTTGTCCAACAAAGTTTGTTATAAATATATTTAAAATATATATTATAATATTTTTCATTTATTTTTTGTATCTTAAGATATGATATATGAAATATGATATTGGGGTTTTCAATACTCAATATAATTACAATTTAACTACTAGGTTCCAAAGTAATTCGCAAGCCCAACTTACCTAATGGTTCGTTAACTATTGAAAAAATTCCCAAGTAATTGATCAATTGTTCTAAAGCCTGAGTTTGCATGATAGTTTAACTTCAAACTTAAGTTGGAGTGGTTTAAACAAATCATAAAGATTCCTAAAGCTCTACAAGTTTAAGTGCAATTGTTAGGATTAGACAGAGAAATCCAAAGTGGCCTTGAGTTGTCTATCATTGATGGGACTCAAAAGTTCACATATTTTGTTTGTAATGGAGATTTGATTTCCCTGTAGAGAAAAAGTCTATTACAGTAAAACTTACTGATAGTGTAGATAAAGATGAGGTTGCAATCAAGATAAATACCGTTGATGAAGTTGCTCCGGTTCAAGTAGATAACATCAAGCTCATTAGTTCAAATGCAAAAGCAATAACCTAAAAAGTAGCTTCCAATATTGTATGCTACATAATTACAAGGCACTCCATGGCATCCAAAAATTTTCCCTTGTCCATGTGAGTTATTCTAAAGCATTACATAACTCAAAGTTGAATTTTCTCCAAACTACAAGAGAATGATGTGCACCACCAAGACAATGAAGCTATATATTCTATTTGTATTTAATATATTATTATTAGGTAGTATCTTATCATTAGATTTGTAGCTGGAAGGAATTATTAGAATTCATCCATTTAATTAATGATTTTATTAATTAGGACTTTGTTAGTTTTAAAGTTTTGGTCCTATTTAGCGTGTTAGTTTTAAAGTTTCGGTCCTATTTAGATAGGGAAGTTATTAGTTAGTCCCAAATAAGTCGAGCAATTGTTACAAGTTGCAGATCGATACCAACAATTGTCAAAAACTGCAGTTGTTGAAATTTATATTTACTCTTCAAGTCACTAAGATTACAGAGGTGTTCATATCTTGTCAAGCATTATTAGTATATTAAGTAAACTAATCTATCAAGGGGTGCCAACTTTGAAAACTTACAAAGAATAACATACTACCATAATTAGAATATACACATTAATTAGTCCAGACCAAATTCTCAAAATAATTAACCTATCTCTCTTTAAATCACATAGCTTTCCATACCATATGAGAGGCAGAGCCCTCTCATAGAAAGGTCACACAATTATTACCAAAAAGGACTTAACAACCAAAAAACCCCCTCAAAATTTCTTACTTTTTTTTATTTGAACCCTTGAAATTTATTTTTTGTCAAATATACCTCAAAACTCTAATTGGGGTTTTCAGAAAGGCCAAGATCATGGTTTAATTACCAACCATGATTAGATAAAACTGTGATGGCTTTCTTATGTATAAATAAAAAATGAAATATATGATGTGCAATTTCCACCTCATATCAAACCAAAACAAAAATAAAATAAAAATAAAAGCTCTGTGCCATTGAAGCAATTGAATAAAATCCGACCAGTCAAAAAGAGTAATAAACTAGTAAACTGGTCAAACTTAAAATTACTGGACCACAAGCAGAACTGGAGGAGTAAGACAGACAGCGATGACTGCACTGAAGAATTGCAGCGGCGACCAGACGGGGTAAGAACTACAGTACAAAGATAAACAATCACAACCTTAGATTGCAATGCATAAAATTCATGACCGGACTGCAGTATATCAACCGACACCAAGAAATATAACATTGCTGTCCTTAGATTCAAGACCCACCATGTCCAACCAAAACCATCAGAACAAGACTCGCTGATCAGATGAAACCACGATGCTGTTTGAAGGCCCAACCTCCCCAGTGAATAAGGAAAAGCAAAACTACCCACCGCATCATCATCGTTGTTCAATTCAAAATTCCTTAATCCTAACCCTAGAACCACTAATTCAGTAGCCAGTGTTAAGGTTTCCGATGAACTATTACTTTGTAAAGATCAAATAGGAGATGGGGATTTACAAATCTCCCATCGATCCAGTAGATTATCTGCTAGTGAATAGCTGCTCCAGTGATTTCCATCACTGGCCACTGTTACTTCTAGTTGTCGCCTCCAATCTACTGCATTTTCCCATGTGGATAACCTTCATTCCTCTGCTGCCGAACGGCAATGGCTCCTTTTGACTTTGGGTTGGATTGCCATCACCATTGTACTTGATTGTTTCTGTCGTTTTTTGTTTTCAATCGCCATAGGACTTGTTCAATTGACGCCGGCATACCTTCACACCAGCTCCTTACACATTGTTTTGGTTTAACTACTGGGTGATATTGATATAACCAAGTGAACTCTAACTTTGATTGAGTAGGTTGTTTTCTTTTTTAACTAGATCGTTAGGCTGGTGGAGTGGTGGAGTGTGGCCAGTATAGTGGGAAAGGCATAGACAGTGTAGGTGGGTCACAGTGAAGAAGTACAAAAACATTTTTTTTCTTTTTAGCGTTTTGGTGACAAGGGAATTTTCAAAAAAGAAAATTTTCTGTATGAGTTGGAAATTCCACATCATTAAATTTTACTTCTAATTTATACATGCACAAGTCACGACATCTTTAACTAAGATTGGTAATCTAACTCTTATATTGGCCTTTTTGAAAACATGGATTAAAATTGAATGATAAAAGTGATAAAAAGATATATCAAAGGTAAAATCCAAAAGACGTAAAAAGTTTCCAGCGGTTTTTTTGGGTCATTAAGTCACCAAAGAGAGATAAAGCAAGAAAATTTTCCAGCGGTTATAGTCTAGGAAACAGGGAATCACTGGGAAGCTAATGAACTGTCAAAGTAGTTCCTCTGAGGTTCGAGTTCGCCAAGATTTGCTTATGGGAGTCAACAGCGAACTCACAAATTATTTACCAGAACTCAGCATGAGATTCGACTCAGTTGACTCCAGTTTGCGAACTAGTATGAGGCTGACTGATTCATTGACAGTCGAACATGTAAGTTTGTTGAGGAAAAAAACAAGAAGATAGAGTATAAAACAGATGGAATGCGAGTGATGCCTGCTAAGAAAAGAACCCTAGATTCTTCAGCAACTGCCAGACCAAAGGAAATCGACTTCTTCCTCGATTAACACCTTCTCTTTGACCCTCATCAATCAATATCTTCTTCCTCGATCAACCTCTTCCTCTCGTCTTCTCTTCTTCCCACACCCATGTTTGTTTTCTTGGAAACAGCCATGTAAAGTAGCCATGGGACTTCTACTAACAGTAGCACTGCAACGACATCTCAATGCAAGTGTTGTACTGATAATTAATAATGTACAAATGTTAGTATATGCATTAATGTTTATAACATACAATGTTCATATACGTACAAATATTATGTTTAATTATATGTGTGTGCCGAATCCCTAAATCACCAAACTTTGATATTTTTTTAATCAAAGAATCCCCGTATGGTGAACACGAATCCCGGAACCCAAATAGATGCTTCCTTGGTTATAGCCAACAATTATAAAATTCTGTATTCAGAATTTGGCTGTTAAAGAAATAGGCCAGATACTGCAAAGTTTTGGAATCCTGGAATCCTTGTAACTTGTCTAGCTATCTCTTAACTTGAACAAGGTCGATTAGGGTTCCTTCACTTGAGTAAAGGTGTTGATCAAGTTGTGAAGTAGTATCAGTCCTTCAAAACTGAGATCTACTTGAATTTTTCTCTACCAAGAAAACAGAGTATGGCAAATCTGATATTAATCGATCAGATGTTGCAGTTTTAAGTGATTACTTACATCTGTCAACTTCAATTGAAGTTCCGAGTCGGATACAAGTGTTTCAGAACAGAGAAATTAAGTAGAAAGTGAAGAATTGCAAGTAGAGAGCGCGAATTGCAGAACTGGAGATCTCTGCAAGGAAGAAGTTTCCAGGTAT
Source organism: Centella asiatica (assembly GCA_014636745.2). Lineage (NCBI taxonomy): Eukaryota > Viridiplantae > Streptophyta > Magnoliopsida > Apiales > Apiaceae > Centella > Centella asiatica. The sequence goes on along the minus strand of CM025780.1, from coordinate 9,398,922 downwards.
CGACTTTTCTCTGATACCAATTGTCAGGACTGTGTTGTCCTGATGAGATCCAGAACCCAGAAATCTAGAGAGATTCTAAAGAGAGAGTAATACAATTTAGAGAGAGTGAGATTGAAGAGAGACAGGAGATACTAAGAGATAGAGAGAACCTTTTGGAGGGAAAAATCTTATTCATTCAACATAATGACTTAGTAAGCAATACATCATGTTTATATAGCACCTTAACCTATACTCAATTCCCTTATCTTTCACCGCTGTAACTAACTTCTAACAAACAATAAGAGTGACAGCTCATTAGCACTATTGCACTACTTAACAATGTCTACATCAGCATACTAAGCGTGATACATTAGGATATCCATATAAACTGTTGTAATCCTTAATTTTATTTGGATTGAAATATCACAACCCATTGATTGAGTTGTGATTGTGAGAGGCTAGAACCCATATGATTGGACTTACAAAAGAACGAGCCTCGATTTTGAGAAAAGTAAATGGCTGTATATTTGGATAAAAATACCCCAATTTGAGGGTTACATGTTCCTAATGTTGTGTTCATGGTGTCCAATTCAACGACCAAAGATGGCAGAATGGCATGACAATAAGCAACAACGGACAACTGCAACGACTGCAAAGACATAGCACCAAGTAGAAAATTTACAGAGATCCTTGGAAACAATGTAGTACTGAGGAGAAATACTGAAAAAGTTTATGGGTTCTACCAAGTGAAGTTCTTACATCCCCTTCAGAGACAGGACCCTAATACCATATACCACGCAGCACTATCAGAACACTTCTCTTATTGGTCTATACACCTCTCTCATATATATAAATATTGCAAATTCATGGGTCAGAAGAAGCCTGCAAAGATCCATTCTTATATAACTCTTATCAATTTTCTGGGGAATCGATTTCCAACGTGATATTTTGCTAGCTATCACACTTTTTTTTCAATGATAGTTCTGTCATTTTAATATTTCCACCTACTGAGAAAAATACAAATAGTTGCAGTTATAGCAAGAACATTATGGCATCGAATTCATAAGACAATAAAGCACTCCCTATTACCCTGAGCACTGGCAGATTATGCACATTTATGTGATTTTTTAAAGTAGCTAGTAAGTGCACCTGGTATCAGTTAGAGAATTCACATAATCCACTAATCTAGTTATGAAATAAACAACAAACATAAAATCAGAATATGAGAAATAAATTGACAGTGAGCTAAATAACTGTTTGCATACACCTTTTAGCATTTCATGTTGCCATAAGAACACTCACGTCGGTACATTGTAAGTCAAAGGAATAAGAGTGGTTGGCGGAATTGCAGCCATGGATCCCATGAAGGGAAATGTAGGAACGGCATAAAGTCCACTTCCACGGTTCATCTGTTCCTGGTCCTGCTGCAAAGGTAATAAACCGGGAACAACTGTAGGGTACATAACTGGGAACATTTGAAAATATCCATTCGGCAAAGGTACATAGACACCTAATGGAGGTACCTGAGACATTTATGAAACAATGCTTATCAAGATACTGTCAAAGCAGCTGACATAATGACATGGATACTCTGTGCATACATTTCCCAAAATTGGACTTGTAGCATATGACTCCATGAAGTACGCCTAAGAATAGTATGCATCTCTTTCAGTTTTTCCTCAAATTGGACTTGTAGCATATGAAAATATAATGCACCACTATATGTTGATCATGCAAACATGTAGCTTCCCCAGTTCAAAAACAGGAAGACAAGTTGAAAGAATCAAAGTATAACTATTGCAGATTCACCCAAGAGCAACAAAAAAATTTTGGCTTCATTCGTGGGTTGATATCCCAAAATTCTCAAGAGACATGCTGCTTTCATAAGGGAAAAAATGTGCCGATCCTTCACCAGATCCAATGAACATTCGCCACAGCAACTGAGCCTCTAATGTTTATATAAGTAATTCAATCCTATGAAGGATTAAGGGACATGCATTTTATTATTATAGTTCTTTTGCTGATCCAGAGAGCATCAAAATGAAAGTTCCTGTAGGACTTGCAAAAAGGATCTTCTTTAAAGTGGTGAAATAGGAATAATTTGTAAGCCTCCATTGATACGAATTACCTCATCCACAATCCAAGTTACTTGACTGAGGTTCAGTGGTGTCTAAAGCATCAATAATTTTGAGAAGATTGGTAATGGCTTGCCATCGGAATTAGGAATAGCATTTCCACAGTTTGCAGACAATGGACACCAAATACCGCTAATTGATTTCTTCAAGATGCATCCAAGAACCCAAAGAAAAGATAAGTTGAAGCCCATAGCGGAGCATCCAACTAGAGATCCCGACCAAGGACTCGCATGGAGTAATTTTCGTCAATTATCTAACGCACATTGTTTGCAAAAATAATCATTAACTTCAGACGGAAAATTTTAACCAAGTTCGTCCGTTAAAAAATATCCGAGCTTAATTTGGTTCTGTTAAGTACCAACCTTTCCCTAAATTGGAAAATCAATGACCAAGACCATGATTTTGGTAAAACTCACAGTATAAAAGAAGAAATTGCAATCCGATCCCAGATTTATTAAACCTAATAGATTAGACATATTTCTGAGGAAAACGGATCAATTTCCAGAAACATTTCTTTTAAACACAAAAACTTTTATAAACCCATCCGTTTAATCTTTGGATCGTAGAATATCTATATCAGAACAATCAGTGCGACACTAATATTATGAATTAATACGAAATTCACCTGCTGTTCACAACGACGCTGATCTTCAACTATTCCGTCTACCTCAGCTTTCATCTCTCTCCTGTATCTGCTTCGTCGGTATGATTCGTTATTGTACCGTGGTCAAATATTTTATGGCACGTTTGTTGAGAATAACTAGGCTAACCGTCCTTCCGTCCACTTTGATCTTTATTATTTCAATTTTGTCCATCTAAATTTTCACTTAAATCTTACGTTCAATATTGAAAAGAAAAAAAACAATATATATCTAATTTTTTTTCTTAAGAACTCACTTTTTCTTCATATTATGTTTATTTTAAATAAAACAAAGCATTGAATTAACACGCGTACCAAAATATCATGTTCTAGAATATTTTGGATCGATGTTATTTCTTCTTATTTTTTAAATAAACATTATATGAAAACTCAAGTTTGTTCTTAAAAAAAATCACATAAGCAGTAAATGTATATTTTTTGGGTAATATTAATTGAGAAAACTTAAATAAAAATTTATGAATAAATAGAGAACTTAAGTGACGAAATTGAGAGACAAAAGTGATAGTTTTGCCGAATAAATTAGATATTATATCATGCACAGCCTACTCATTAATTTTCTATTATACAATAAGTATTGTTTATTTGAGTATGTTTTTCAAGAAAACATTTTCCGTTTCCAAACAAAAAAAATGTCGGAAAACAATTTTTTTGAAAAACTTTTGTGTGGAGCCTAAAAATTTTTTAAGAGGGAAATCGATTGAAGTGTATTTAATATATACAAATAAATAATTTATCTATATAAACAATATATATATAATAATAATAATAATATATAGTCATAACATATATATA
>CM025780.1:9358434-9394955 GCA_014636745.2 Centella asiatica | reverse complement strand
ATATTTACATATATATATATATATATATATATATATATATATATCAAAATTAAGAATAAAATTTCATAAACTTCAAATATTATATTTATATTTACATATATATATATATATATAGGATTAAGGTAAATTGAGATATAGTTAACTAAATCTACTTGTTTTGATTGCTTTTGTTTTATTTTTAAAAACTTTAATTAAAATGACCTAATTTTGATTAGTGTAGCATGAAAATAAGCATGAGTTATATCTTATTTTCCTTATCCTTATGTATATGTATATATAAATATAACATTTGAAGTATATGTAAATTCATCTTTAATTTTGAGTTTTATCGATAGGATACTTCATTTATACCAGACTTCAAACACCGTCAATAATTGACAAAAGAAAAATAATATCATTCAAGCATGCATATCAATAAATGAGAGAAATAATAGTAATCTCTATTACTTTATCTAAAATAATTTTCTAATAGCGGAAGTCTGTGAGAGACACATGCATGCCTTATAATCTAAATATCTCTATAATAACCTCACGCTTCACTCTTCCTCTAAATGTCATCCATAGGAAAGCGATCAGGAAGCATTCATCATGTCATTTTTGTTTTGTCTTTATTAGACGATTCAGCCTTCTCATCATAACCTATAAAACATTTAATAAAAGCTACGTGAGCGATTTACGCTCGCAAGTATATATAGTCATGCATTGGGTGAGCCTTGAAAGATAGATAATGGATAGGGTTTAAGTGTTTGTAAGGTTGGGCGGAGACAATGCCAACACCGCTTAATAAATTGAAAAGATATAGCTTCTAGGATCTCGGAGTGATAATGAGGGATTTGGCCATTTACTTGAAAAAATCATGAATAATTTACATACATTTTGTAATCATGTCCGTTTGGCGCACGTGCCCTTAGCAACTCCATATCAAATAGTATATCAGCTGGCCAGTCTGACCACCGTCTGACTTCATCATAATGACATATGTAGTCAAAGAAGAAATCTTTTATCCGCGAGAGTTCGATTATTGATGCCTCGGTTTCCGTCCCCTATCATTCCTAGGCCAGGGTTCTACCCATATGCATTCCACTAGCCTTTAGTTACTCACACGAATTTACTTTACAAGTATGGGGTGAGAAAAATTAAGTCTTTTTACATCCATGTAAGATTTACATTGACGTGTTAGCGAATTTGAATAACTAACATCTGCCCAAAGAATGTTTGATTCTAGTACAACATTTTTCACGTACATTGGATCAATATATTGTACATTACTTATCTTTGAAAGTACTGATCTTATATAAGATATAACATAACACTAGATATTTACGTATATCGAATGAATGATAATACATATTAAATGAAAAGGATAGAATGAGTATATACTTGTCTTTCTCCTTAGCTATTTCTAAATCAAATCACTTGTGAGTGAAAGACTCTGTAAAATATGCACATTGACATAATATGAGAAATTTATGCCTTGGATAAAAATATGAGAATGCACATATGTGATGTTCTTGTATTTTTAATACTTTAATATGACATCTGAAATGTTGAGGTTTATTAATTAATTAATATTATCTTAAGTAATTTAAGAAAATAATATTTTACACCTTAAAGCTAGACTGCGCATCAATGAATAGTCACTGTAGCATAAAAGTGGTCTTTAGGAATAACCATCAGGGGATGCATTTGTTCATCAAGGGATGTCTTACTTGTCAGGAGATAAATTTTCTGTTAGGGGATAAATTCCTCGTCAGGGAATAGATTACTCCTCAGGGGATAGATTACTCATAAAGAGATAAATTACTCGTCAGGGGATAGATTACCCGTCAGGGGATAGATTACCCGTCAGGGGATAGATTACCCGTCAATTGATAAATTTTGTTCATTGCCAAACTCGTCGGTGGATAAATTGTTCATCGCCAAACTTAACAAGTCAATGCCAAACTCATCGGTGGATAAATTGTTCAATGCCAAACTCATCGGTGGATAAATTGTTCAATGCCAAACTCATCGATGGATAAATTGTTCAGCGCTAAACTCATCAGTGGATAAATTGTTCAACGCTAAACTCAATAAGTCAGTGCCAAAGTCATTTGGCCATCAGAGACTAACAAAAGTGCTTATCGGAGACTAACAAAAATTTCTCATCGGAGACTAACAAAATTTGCTCATCGGAGACTAACAAAAATTACTCATCGGAGACTAACTTTTAACTTATCAGAGACTAATTTTATACTGTCGAAAACTAAGTTAGAACTGGTCTCTACTTCATGGGAGGACTTTTTTATTCTTTAATGGATGATGTTATCAATAGATAACCGGCATTCCCTCATCAACTTACCCATGATGTGTGTCATTTCTTCTCACAAGACCCACATTCACACACAGTTGAAAACTTAAACTAATGCAGTCTACTGCGGCTTTTATAGTTGCAAAGTTATGCAACTTTTGAAGCCTTATTCTTATGGACATTGCTAGGCTCCAAGAACTCTGGTAGCCTAAGACACAAGCATGGTAGCCTAAGACACAAGCATGATGTTTTAACTACTGATATAGAAAATTTTTGGAAGTTAATATAGTTGATACATTTCAAAAACCAATAACTCCTGATGTTATGAGTATGTTTTAAAATATGCTTTTTAAGCAAAGTGTTTTACAATCATGACATGAATAAAAGGATAAAATAATATAGGAAAAGAGCAAAATTTTAATATAGTGCTCTTACCTCTTTGGCTTTAAAGAAGAAGTTAGAAACTTGGGTTCCTCTTGAGAAGGACAGCGTTCTATGAAAGTGAACCTGAAATTTAAATGGGTGGTCGGCTGTATAGAAATTTATGGGAGCAGGGCTAGGGTTGAACTCCAAAAGATATATTTATATCACTTGCCAACCAACAAGAGTAGCTGAATCATTTTTGTGAGTAGATATCAGCCATTGGCTGTATTGGGCAGTAACATGCCTTAGAATGAAGTGATTGGCTAGATTGATCAATGTTGTGGCTACCAAAAGTCAGTCAATCACCTATCATAGCCAACAATCTATTGGACAAGAATCCTCCTCCCGTTGGTGCCTTATGCAACACTCTTTAAAGAAATATATTTTAAAATATAGTCAGACATATATCTGAGAGTGTATTGTTGGAGTTAATTTATTAGTCATGGATCACGTGCAACTCAAACCCTGATATAATATAATTATATCACTAGCACACATCAATCTTTGGACAATAATATACACCGCAGTTCCTCGTTGTAGTGAGTCTTCCTCAAGTAATATTTACTATTATTTTTTGTTAGTGCTTGGTTAAAATAATCATTTAAATATTTGAGTTCAAAATGTATTTATATTCCTTTGGACATTATATTTTCATAGAAACTTTCTTTAAAGATATGAATTAATTATTCATATAGAATGTGAAATAATCCTTCATACATAATATGAATTAATCATTCATACAACATATTCCTATTTTTATTTTTAGGTTCTCACAATTTACATATAAAGGTTATGACTATATAATATTATTATATAAAAATATTTTCTTTATATAGAAATTATTTATTTATAAATATTAGATATTAAATAAAATTGAATATATTTTCCTCTTAAAAAATTTAGGTTCTATTTGATGCAAAAGAAAGTTTTTACAAAAAATTGTTTTCTGTCATTTTTTGTGTTTTGGAAATGAAAAATATTTTCTTGGAAACATATTCTAGTGTTTGTTATATAATAAAAAACTAATGGATAAGTTATGCACAAGACAGATGAATTTAATATGATTTTTACTATATTTTTTTTAATTTATTTTAAAAATTCAAAAGAAATTGTTAATGATTATATCTTTTTATAAAATTTTATATCGAAGATTTATAGTACTACAAAAATTGTGGACATGCATCTTTGTACAAAGTTAACATAATATCCCTAAGAACATGTACATTTTTCTTTTTCTTAATGCATAAACAACTTAGACATAAAAAAAATATTTAAATCAAGTAGAAAAGTGATCATTTTTATATGTTTTGTAATGTGATTGTACTATCAAATATTAAATTTACATATATTTATTTTTTTGGAAACAAATTACTTTAATTTTATTTTAAAGATAGTTATGAATTAATTGTAGATTGAATTGGATTGGAAAGAGTACAAACATTTAATTTCACGAATTGGTGAGCGAAGGATACCTTGAACTAAGTTTATATTTCAATTGAACAAAATATTATTTGTTGCACTTTAATAACTTCTAAGTTTTAATGATTAAGAAAACATATGTGTTATTTTTCAAACATGTTTAATGAGTGTGTAGGAATATAAGAGTCAATATAAGTTAAGTTATAAACTGTTTATTAGAATCAAGCTCTGAACAAAATCGAAGAATATAGATTCAACTATATCATAATCGACCTAACGGTAACTTTTGATAGAATAATTTATTTCCAACCATGTTGCTCAAAACAATTCTCAAAAGGAAGATTTAGGGAAGCTGCAAATGGAAGGAAAGTGTTGCACTAAAAGACAAACTGAGAAATGACAAACTGTTACATTAGAAAAGTCATTAAATCAGTCAGCAAGTATAAAGAATAAAAAATGAATATTCTCTCTATCCTTTTTTATCCCTTGTTGCTTGAGTACTTGTCTTCAGCTATAGACATTTTCTCGATGACTTTGGCAATAGTCATTTTGAGTTTGACGCTGTTGTTGATTTGCCCGACGACTTTGGCGATAGTCATTTTGAGTTTGGCGTTGTTGTTGATTTGCCCGGCGATAGGCAAATGACTTTGGTGACAGTCAAAATAACTTTGGCATTGAGTAATGTTGAGTTTGGAATTAGCCAAATAAAATTGGCGAAGATCAAATCTTCTCAAGGCTACTTTAATGCATTTAAGTGTGTTTGCCTTAGTCTCTGGTAGCTTCAACATTAGTCTCCGATGAACAAACAGTTAGTCTCTGAAAGACTTAGTCTTTGATGAACAAGAACTTAGTCTCTAATAAACAAAAATTTAGTCTCCGATGAACAAAAACTTAGTCTCCGATGAACAAAAACTTAGTTTCCGATGAACTAATTTTGCTTGACCAATTTTAACTTTTGTTGAACTTTCCAAATGTAGTCTTTGAAGTCTCTAATGCGTACTTGCAGTTTCTAGTGGTAGTCTCTGATAGAACACAACTACGGGTACTTGTACAATTACAAAATCTAACAATTCTAAATGTTAAACATCATCATCAAATGCTATAATTCCTAACAATCTCCCCCTATTTATGTTTATCAATGGTAAACATAAAGCAAGGTTTGATGATGATGTCAAAACACTAACTTATTACACCATTTCTTAGAATTGTGTTTGAAACATGTAAAAACATAATTATACATGAACATAACAGTGATGATTTTGTTGTTCTCAGTTCCCTAATGCCCAGCCATCAATCTGTTAGCCTTTTTAACAATTCTCCCCCTATCTTTATCAGAATTACTTTGTTTCCCCTACCTTGATTATTCTCCCCCTATTTGACATCAACATCTTAATGTTGGAGGGTAGAAATTGTTAGTGCAAAAAATTATAGACAACGAAGAGGAAGAATGAAAAATAGCAATTTAAATTATTTTCTGCAATCCCAGGAATCACCTTATACAAAATTATTAATTGAGGAAGGATTAAAATCATACCGTTGTAAATTCGACGACATTGATGTAAAATCTTTACGCACGAATTAACACCGAATCTTTATCCTTCACGCTCCAATCAATCCCCGTAATCCGTCTTGCAATTTATTCCACGTTCTTGATTGTTCCACTAGATCCAACGTTTACTATTCAAGTGTATAGTACTCTAAAAGTGATCCACCAGAGAATTTTGATTATGAAGAATATTGGATTTCTCTCACAATATTTTGGTGACAAATATTATGGAGGCTACCAATTATTATTTCAATTGGGGTTTAATCTATTATAAGTCTCCTTATATAGACAACCACTAAACTAATTCCTAAACCATTTAGGAATTGGTTATTTATTAAATAATAATAAAACTCCATTTTCTAATTCCTAAACTATTTAGAAATTGGACTCTTTATTATTAAATAATAACACCACTTTTTAATCTAATTCCTAGAGTACTTAGGAATTGGATTATTTATTAAATAATAATAATATAAGAATAATTCTTATTTATTTATAATTATTATTTCTAAAATACTAAATTATAAATATTAAGCTATTTAATTTATTCCACCATGGTATAAATTAAATTACTTAATAATTATTATATCCCAATATCTTCATAATTTATTATTTTTCTTTTATGGTGTGACCCTTTAGGTTCAATATTAAACCGGTTGTAGAAATAAATTAAATTAGAACTATTCTAATTTTATTTATACGAATTAAACACTTTAATTCATTAAATATAATTAATTATATTAATTATACTTATTCTACATCATGAGGGATACCTCTCAGCATATCATGACTATCCAGATAATATGAAATCAACGTTTAATCACAAAGAACTTATTCAGTGAATAGTTATCGTACAATTCAATCCTTCTACCACACAATGTCCCGATTAAATATAAGACATGGAATTACTGTCAAGTCTTATTTTGTTTAATCATATGCATTCTGATTCATAGATGCACAACCCAATATAATGTCAATTAGAAACACATTCTAATTATCATTCCACTCTGGCCAGAGATTCCCGAGTTGTCACTAATGGAATCGCATATGACATTCTCTCCCTTTACTGGAAGCGGTAGATCCTTTGTTGATCATTCACTTATCTCCATGTACACTTTATTATACCCGAACATACACTTATATACACTACTTGAGTTAAGATATATGACAAAGTATAATTTAGTGTACACAAGATAACCGCAACGATCATAAGTCTAAGGATCACTTGTACAACTATCACTAGATGAACTCCTATTGACAAGCAGGTAAAACTCCATTAGGTGTTCATTTAAGCGAGTCACGTTCAGTGAACTTATTCTCTAATAAGCACTTACATACTTGCTTTAATGTCGTCACACAAATGATTATGAGATCAATCATCCTCTTGTTAAGAGCAAGCACAATATGTACTAATCTTTTCAGATTCACTAACACCCTTATTAGTGATCCTATGATTAGGAACATTTTTAGTTTCGAGTTACATATTTTAGATCTCATTAGCATGATCTCATCATAATCCTAAAATATAACTATAAACTATGGGTTAATATATTTAACAACTTAAATGTGACTATCCAGAAAATTGTTTATCTATAAGTAATTTATTTACTCGTTTTGTTTTTTTTATATATTAACAAGTATTGATAATATATGACATTTTTGGATGTATAAATATTTTTGGACCCATTAAAGGGGTTATAGTTGTTTGATTGTTGGTTGCAAGGATAAGCAATGATGTTTATGTTTGGTGACCTCCGTAATTGCTTAAAGGAGCCCACTTTTCCAGTTTAGTAAGTTCCCTGAGGAATGTAATAGTTTACATAAGGGAAATGACATGATGAGTACGTATACTAATTAGATTAGTAAGCTGCTTGTGTGTCATTAATTAATGAAGCATTTGTGCATGAACGACAACAGCTGCTTATTACATATACCTAGCTGTTTAAGAGTAATGATGAGCAGCCGTTCTACCATCCAGATTAACCAATCATTTTATTTCACAGCTTAATCTCAGCCTCCTATAAATACCTCATTCGGAGGAACATTTTAATCTCTTTTCTAAAAATTTCTCTTCCAAAGTTCTTCCTTAAACCAACCATCTCCATATAATTTCAAGTTCTCTTTTCTGGGTGATTACTTCCAAACCAACTGTGATTTCTTTCATCAAACTAAGAGGTAAGAATTTTAAGATCTCCTCTGCTGTTCTTTTTTGCATAGTATCCGAGAGTAGTAGCCGTGCATATTAGGGTTTCAAGGAAAAGTTAAGCTTTGAAAGATAGGCTACGTTTTGTTGCATATTCATGTTTATGAAGCATCCTAGGTTGAGTTTGTTCATGTAAGGCCTTCCATCGAAGCAGAGACAAGCTCTAATGTTAGTCTCTGATGAGTTAATGCTAGGCTCTGATGATGATGTCAGCCTTAGTCTCCGATGGGTTAAGATGACATCATCAGTCTTTGATGAGATATTTGTTAGTCTCCGATAGACTAAGGTTAGTCTCTAACGAGGTAATGTTGTTAGTCTCTGGTGGGCAAAGTATGATAGTCTCTGATGACTAAAATTCTTAGTCCCCGACGAGTTCAGTGCTGAACAAGTGAGTTTGGCGCTGAACATTTATCCACCGAGGAGTTTGGCACTGGACAAATCATCCACTGATGAGTTCAGTGATGACTTGGGGAGTTCGGCACTGAACAAGTTGTCACCCGACAAGTTTGGTGATGAACAAAATTATCCCCTGATAGGTAAGGTATCCCATGACGAGTAAATTATTCCCTGATGGATGGATTATCCCCTGACAGGCATGCATTCCTTGATGGGTAAGGTATCCCCTGACGGGTAAATTATTCCCTAATGGATGGATTATCCCCTGACAGGCATGCATCCCTTGATGGGTAAGATATCCCCTGACGGGCAACTTCGTGCCCTAATGAACATTCTCTGATTTTGCATAGTCATCTTTCAAGTATGGATTTCTCATGTTATACCCACAATGATGTTTTACAGAAACCTTTTGCAACCAGTATAGTGAATTTTAGCTAAGGACCAAGGCAAGTATATACTCATTCCACTTTCTTTCTTACTGATTACGTAGAATCATTATTTTGATTTACGTAAATGAATGATGTTAATGATGATGATCTCTTTGATGATTAAGTAATGTACAATCATTGATTCGACGTACGTGAAATGATGTTGATTATTGAGCTATATACTATTGGGTGTTTGCTAATTGTTTAAAGTCCCTAGCACACCAAAAGATGATGAAAATGATGTAGGGTGTTGCAAGACTTGATCTTGTATACACACCCTAGCAGTTTCCGTATGGGTATATAGAAAAGTCATTGGTAGTCAACTTTTATCTGTTGAGCATGTTGATGTGTTTGGCAGTCGTTGCTTTTAATTGTTGATCGTGCCAATTTAAAATGAGAAAATGTTATCAAGAAGATATATCCATATGGAAAGCTAAAGGGCTATTGAATGCTTTCGCCTGGTATTCAGGCCAATGATGATTAGGGTATGAGAGACCGAGGCATCGGTAATCAACCCTTTACAGACCATATGCTTTCTGCGAATGACTACGTATGTCAAATGATGGAATCAAACGATCAGGCTGACCAGCTGGGATGAAATTTGATTGTTAAAGGAAGTCAGATAATGATCAGTCTGGTCAGGTGATGCATTATCTGATGAAGAGAGGGCGAATCAAGGTTTATTTGTTAAAGAGCGATAACCCATTGATATTCACTCGGGAACCCTAAATGATGCATGTTTATTGATTTATTAGAAGGTTTTGGCATTGCTTCGTCCAACCTCAATGAATATTAAAGCTTTTGAAATATCTGATTCTTTTTGCTTATGATCATATACTTGCTGAGCGTAAATGCTCATGTGGATTATTATGAAATGTTTTATAGGTTATGACATAAAGGTTGAGCTACCTAGTAAGGGAAAAGAGAAAATGACATAGTGAGAGCTTTTTGATTTCTCTCCTATGGATGGCTTTTAAAGGGAAAGTGAAGCGAGAGGCCATCATAGAAATGTTTAGTTTGTAAGGCCAAATGGGCCATCTTAAGTTAATTTTTCCGTTGTAGCTTGTTTATATTCAAGCATTGAGGTTTTGTAAGATGATGTATTTGAGAATATATTTCTCGCATGAGTGTTGTAAATGCTTGGCTGTGCCATTTTCTTTGCTGTTGTGTTGATATGTTACAGTTTCCTGGCATAGCCCGGGGACCCAGCCTGGGGATCTTAGGGGCTGTCATCCAAATTGTTGACAGTGCTCGAGGCCCGACTTTGGGGGATTTCTGGGGGCGCCACATTAAACATATAAATAAACGCCTTTGAATAAAAAATTCTTTTATTAATAAATGAATAAGATTACAAAATAAATATTCCATCACGTCTAACGTAATTGGCTTGAGGGCATATTACTTTCAATCTCCCACTTGCACTAAAGCTAATCGCCCTGGTATCTAATACCCATCTTCTCTAAGTGGCGATCAAATTGCTGCTGAGATAATGCTTTAGTAAATGGATCTGCAATGTTGTTCTGAGAGTTCACACGCTCAACGGTGACGTCTCCTCTCTCAATGATTTCTCTAATCAAATGAAAGCGCCGCAGCACATGTTTGGATTTCTGATGAGACCTAGGTTCCTTGGCTTGTGCAACAGCTCCAGTGTTATCACAATATAAAGGCACTGGTCCTTCAATGCTAGGAACCACACCAAGTTCTGTAATGAACTTCTTCATCCAAACAACCTCCTTTGCAGCTTCACTCGCAGCTATGTACTCTGCCTCTGTCGTTAAGTCAGCAACTGTTTGCTATTTGGAACTCTTCCAACTCACTACACTACTGTTTAAGGTAAATACATACCCTGACACGGATTTACTGTCATCTTGATAAGTTTGAAAACTTGAGTCTGTGAAGCCCTCTAGTTTCAAATCTGACCCACCATAGACAAGAAATACATCCTTAGTTCTTCTTAAGTACTTTAGGATGTTTTTCACTGCCTTCTAGTGTTCCTCTCCAGGATCGGCTTGATATCTGCTTGTTACACTAAGTGCGTAAGTAACATCAGGCCTCGTACATATCATCCTATACATGATAGATCCAATAGCCAAAGCATATGGTATCTTACTCGTGTAATCTCTCTCTTCAGTTGTCTTTGGAGACATTTTCTTAGAGAGATGAACTCCATGGCTCATCGGTATGAGTCCTCTTTTGGAGTTTTCCATGCTAAACCTCTTTAGCATTGAATTAATGTACGTTCCTTGGGTCAAACCTAGCATCCTCTTAGATATATCTCTATAGATCTTTATCCCCAAGATGTAGGATGCTTCTCCTAAGTCCTTCATGGAGAAGTTCTTTGACAGCCAAATTTTAACTGATTGAAGCATAGGTATGTCATTCCCTATCAGTAATATATCATCGACATATAGTACTAGGAATGTCACAGCGCTCCCACTAACCTTCTTGTACACACATGGTTCATCCACATTTTTGATAAAATCAAACTCTTTGATTGTCTCGTCAAAACGAATGTTCCATCTTAAAGAAGCTTGCTTCAATCTATAAATAGACCATTGCAGCTTATAGACTTGAGTTACTCTACTCTTAGAGGCAAATCCCTCTGGCTGTGTCATATACACATCCTCCTTAAGTTTCCCATTGAGGAAGGCCGTTTTCATGTCCATTTGCCAGATCTCATAGTCATAGTAAGCTGCAATTGCAAGCAAAATCTGAACAGATTTGAGCATAGCTACTGGTGAGAAGGTTTCATCATAGTCAATTCCTTGTCTTTGTTTGAAACCTTTTATAACCAGTCTGGCCTTATAGGTTTCCACCTTGCCATCTGCTCCAGTCTTTCTTTTAAAGACCCATTTACACCCTATAGGCGTTATGCTTTCAGGTGGTTCAACCAAAGTCCACACTTGGTTTTCATACATGGAGTCCATTTTGGATTTCATGGCGGTTCACCATTTCTCTGAGTCTCTACTACTCATTGCCTCATTGTAAGATACTGGATCGTCATCCTTTATGACATATACCTCATCATCATTCTCAATGATGAGTCCAAAATACCTTTTATTTGGTATTGGTATCCTTCTAGATTTACGAATAGGCTGTTGTACAGAAGATTGTTCTACTTGCATAGGTTCCTTCGTTTGATCTGTAGTGATTTGTGGTTCTTGAACTTCTTCAAGATCTATCTTGCTCCCATTGTTTCCTTCAAGGATAAACTCCTTTTCCAAGAAGGTTGCGTGTTTGGAAACTAACACCTTTTGGTCAGTGGGATGATAGAAGTAATACCCTAAACTCTCTTTAGGATAACCCACAAATCTGTACTTTTCAGATCTAGCCTCCAACTTATCGTGGTCAACTTTCTTGACATAAGCTGGACAACCCCAAATCTTAAGATGCTTAAGATTAGGTCTCTTCTCTGTTCACATCTCATGTGGAGTTTTAGGAACAAATTTTGAAGGTACCTTATTTAGTAGATAGGTCGCTGTTTGTAAGGCATAACCCCAAAAGGAAACTGGAAGATCGGTATAGCTCATCATGGATCGAATCATGTCCAACAAAGTTCGATTTCTCCTTTCAGAAACTCCATTTAATTGGGGTGTTCCTGGAGGAGTCCATTGTGAAAGAATACCATTATATTTGAGATAATCAAGAAGCTCACTACTTAAGTATTCTCCTTCTCGATCTGATCGAAGAATCTTAATACTCTTGCCAGTTTGTTTCTCTACTTCCTTTTTAAATTCCTTGAATTTATCAAACGTCTCGGATTTGTATTTCATCAAATACACATATCCGTGTCTAGAATGATCATCAGTGAATGTAACGAAGTATGAGTACCCTCCTCTAGCATGTGTTGTCATAGGTCCACATACATCTGTGTGTACCAACTCTAACAACTCTACAGCTCTTTCTCCATGTCCGCTAAATGGAGATTTTGTCATCTTTCCCATGAGACAAGACTCACAAGTTAGATATGATTCATAATCAAAAGGTTCCAGTAACCCATCCTTGTGTAACTCGTTTAGTCTTGTTTCATTAATATGACCAAGTCTAAAGTGCCATAGGTAGGTATAATTAAAATCATTTGTTTTCCTTTTTCCGGTTTGTTCAATATGAAATACACTACTTTGTAAGTCAAGAATGTAAAGTCTATCATGCAATTTACCAGTTCTATACAACACATCATCTTTGTAAATAGAAAAACGTTTTTTCTTTATTGCAAAGTCAAATCCATCCTTATCTAACGAAGGAATAGAAACAATATTTCTTAAAAGAACTGGAACATAGTAACAATTCTCTAAAATGATAGACTTGCCACAAGGCAAAGCTAAACAATAAGTTCCTATGGTTAATGCAGCAACTCTTGCTCCATTTCCCACTCGTAGGACTACTTCTCCTTTGTTTAGCATTCTACTTCCCTATAGGCCCTACAATAGGGTTGTCGCCCTGATGACCGAGCGTCGTCGCCCCGATGACCGAGGGTCGTCGCCCCGATGACCGAGACGGGTAAATATCCTCTGATGAGTAATTTATCCCCTGACGAGTAAATATCCCCTATTGAGTAGATATCCACTGATGAGTAATTTATTCCCCGACGGATAGTTTATCCCCTGACGGGTAGATATCCATTGGCGAGTAAATTATCTCCCGATGGGTAGCTATCCCCTGATAACCTAAGGCGTATCCCCTGACAAGTATTATTCACCCCCTGATGCAAACTTAACATGATTTTAATAGCAAGAACCCTTTTACCTAAACATAGCTATTTTCCTTTAATCAAGTCTCGCAACAACACATAAACCTGTCATACATTGTCATTTTGAGTAAGGCAAGTAATATATTTGTTATTTTTCCAACGTATAACTCATTTGTTCCATTATACGTGTTTTTCTTGCAAATAATATGCTTACTATTCTTCAGCATATAAGAGCTGCTTATGCAGACATGCATGTGCTATGAAGCTTATTGAAATTTAGCGTTTGATCCATTCACTCGATCAGCGTTAAGACATGTTATGCATATACTCAAACCTTTTTCTTACGTATACATGGTTGCTTTGTATACATACTGTGTGACAACCCAAAATTTTATTTTCTTAAATAATAGAAATAAAATGTTTATGAGATGTTTTTCCTTTGAGGTATGAGGTACGAATTTTAATACTTGAGTATTATGTCCATGTGATGTCCAAAATTCAATAATTTTAGTTCCTTTGTAAAAACCATCAAAGGGATATGAATTTATTAATCTCAAAACTTTATGAGATTAATTTAATCAAGCATGAATAAGGGAATGAGTGTGCTTAGTAACTACAACAAAAGAAGGTTTCCCTAAGAACACCCTCAAATAGTAAAATGCTATTCCATGGATGTTTGGATATTATTTTTGGAACCACCTAAGGGTTATGATTTTTGGATTTCTGAGATGGGGGCAAACAATTTATGTATATATGTTGTTAGTGATGTTCGTAAATTGCTTAAAGGAATGCAAGTTTGAGGATTAGCAAGTTTCGAGTAGCCTAAATGGCTTACGTAAGAGAAATGATCTCATAAGTACGTATGATGTTTGGGTTAGTAAGCTGCTTAGTTGATAGCTTTTGTGCATGTGTGACAGCAGCTGCTTGTTACATAAGGCACCAATGGGAGGAGAAATCTTGCCCAATGGATTGTCGGCTATCCTAGGTGATTGGTTGATACTTTGGCAGCCGTAACACCAATTCCTCCAGCCAATGGTTCTATTTCAAGGCTTATTACTTCTTTTCCAGCCAAGGGCTGAAATCAAATCTCAATCAATCCAACAGCTCTTATTGATTGGCCAACGAGATAAATATATCATTTGAATACAACCCTAGCCCTACTTTCATAAATTTCTTTACAGTATACCACCAACTTCTGGTTCGCTTTCAAAAGCAATTGTCCTTTTCTGGAGGAACAACTCAAGCTTTTAACTTATTCTTTACAGCCAAGGAGGTAAGAGCATTACATTAAAGTCCTGCTCTGTTTCTTACACTTTTGTTTTGTTATGCATGCCATGTTTAACATCTTGTTCATTCAGTTCCAAAATATGAGTTAATGCATGCTTTTAACATCTAGAGTTCATATTTTATTTTAAAAACTATCCAAGATGAGTGAAAGAATGTTGAAAACCTTTGACTCCCAAGTATTCTGTTCATCAGTAGTTGCGAAGCCATGTTTGAACCTTTTTCAACTTGAGTTTAAAAGCCTATACCGTGTCTATAAGAGCCAGTAGACCCTAGGAGATGTTTTGTGTTACTGAAAGAATGATGGGAGTTAACCCATGATGGTTATAGTTGAAAACACCACCCATAGAGGAGTGAGGAAGACGACCCTGTAACTGAGACAAGTTCTAACTTAGTCTCTGATGGGTTGGAGTTAGTCTCTGACCGTATGAACTAGTCTCTAATGAAATACATCAGTCCCTGATGAGTTAATGTTAGTCTCTAACGAGATAACATTAGTCTCTGATGAGTTAATGTTAGTCTCCGATGAGTAAATGTCAGTCTCTGATGATGACGTCAACCTTAGTCCCCGATGGGTTAAGATGACTTCATCAGTCTCTTATGAGTTAATTAGTCTCTGGTGACGTCATTCTTAGTCTCTGACAGGCTAAGAATTTTCTCTGATGACGTCAGCCTTAGTCTCCGACAGGCTAAGTCTAGTCCTCGATGACGTCATCCGTAGTCTCTGATGGAAAAAATTTATTAGTCTCCGATGGAGGAAATTCCTAGTCTTTGATGGGAAAAATATGTTAGTCTCTGATAGCTAAAGATATTTTTCCCCGACGATCAGAACTCATTCTCCTGATGGATGTGTAACGGTCTGAAAATCCCTCAGACTTGTTTAAAATGGAAAGTCTCTTTTTTCCGATGCACCAATGATTGCATTAAAAGTCAAGAGATAAAAATGCTCGGACATCACAGACATCACATTTGTACATACTCACATTTATATTCTAAGCATAGATTCTCATGCTATGTCAACATGTATGTTTTATAGAGGTTTATCACCAAACAATTGAATTAGATTTAGCTCAGCTAAGGACCAAGGCAAGTATATTTTCATTCCTATGCTTATTTTAACGCATGGTCAATTGGTTCGACGTGCGTACAAGGTTATGACTTTATATTTAAATTTCCTTGTGAATCAGAATGTTATGCTTTAATTTCTGCTAGCATGATATGAATGAAAGTGCATGGATATAACTGAGCTTTGATTTATCAGTTATTTTTCAATCTTATATCTGTACAAATGTATGAGAATGTTTACAGATGTGCAAGTGCTTGTGTTAGTCTTAAGAGGAAGAATGTTGTACGTAGTTTGCAAGGACCTCCTTTAAGCTAAATAAGACATGCAAAATGGTTAAGGAAGGAAGAATGAGTGAAAAATCTCAAAATCAAGATATGTTTTTAAAAGTGCTAGAGGTTTTGACAATTGAATCCGTCATACCTCACAAATAGTTTGAACCCTTGTTACCCACCTTACATGATTATATATTTGCTGAGCATAAATCGCTCATCCTTGTTGTTGTTAAATGTTTTACAGGTGATAAGGGAAAGATATAGGGGCTTAAGGTTTCGATGAGTTAACTGTGGGTAGTGATGAGGAGAAAAAGAGGACTGAAGATGTAAAGGCTCAATTGAAGTGTTAAGTTTGTTAGACCTACGGGTCTCAACTTCATGTAAGGATGATGATTAAAGAAATTGTAATAGCTTAGTTTCCGCTGCAAGTTTTGTACTCTGATTAATTGTAAGGATGTACTATTAATCACTTTAGTACATTAGGGTTGTATGGATGTGAGGTTGTGGTTTGTTTCTTTCCCGTGACGGCGCCCGGGTCCCGTGTGGGATTTTCGGGGTCGCCACATACTGATTGAGAACAATTGTTACTTGTTCAACTTGAGCTAAAATCTTATTAGTAAATGTTTGACCACTTGTAACCAGTTACATGCATCCTATCTGTTTCCTTGTCAATACATGACGTGTCGAACTATTCAATTCAGCTTGATTTATTTAATGTCTTCTACATGGTTAGCTGTGTGAATACCTTGTGACCCTTATTGAAAATTACAAGGTCAGCTGTATGAATACCTTGGTAATCTTCACCGAGGCGTCATGATTTATCCACTTAATAAGCGAGAGATGGGAACCAACCTAGATGTGAGAATATGATACTCTATTTTGTCAGGCCCTAGAGATTATAGATGTAATTAAATTTACTAAATGTCATACGTATGTACATAGCAGACCACATTGGGATAGCCTTGACCAGCTATTGTCAAGTGGTAAGAGATACTCTCAGTAGGCCCTAGTGTTGAACAGAGTTAAGGCGATCAAGTAAGTTATAGTACTGAAAGACGTCAAGAGAGCTTATGTGGATTTATTTCAGAAGCATTATGTTACCTGTGACAGTCCCAAAAATCTCATACCGAACTTCGGGTATCGTCAATAATTGACAAAATAACATTAAAAACATCCAAGCATAAATATCAATAAATAAGAGAAATAAATAGTATTCTCTTTTACATTCATCCAAAATAAAATTCTAACAGCGGAAGTCTATGAGGGGCCCACATAGGCTTTACAATCTAAACATTTCAATAATCGCCTCACACCCCTGAATGCCATCCATAAGAGGGCAATTAGGAAGCTTTCATCATGCCATCCTCTCTTTGCCTTTAGAAGATGACTCAACCTTCTTGTCATGTCCTGTAAAACATTAGATACTAGCAATGTGAGTGATTTACGCTCACAAGTATATAATCAATTGTTGGGTGAACTTTGAAATATGGATAATCTATTGGCTTAAGTGTTTATGAGGTTGGGCGAAAACAATGTCCACACCTCTTGATAACTTAAAGGAAAAAAAAAAGCTTTCCAGGCCCCCGAATGATAATGAGGGGTTGCCCCTTTACTTGAAAGAAATTTTGAATCATTCATTTGCCTTCTCTTCATCAAATAGTGCATCATCTGGCCAGCCTAACCACTATCTGACTTCATCATCTCTTCATCAAATGACATATCAGCCGGCAAGCTTGATCGTTTGACTTCATCATAATGACATACGTAGTTAAACTAGAAATCTTTTATCTGCGAGGGTTCGGTTACTAATGCCTTGGCTTCTGTTCCCTATCATTCTTAGGCCTAGGTGTCAAGCAGATGCAACCCACTAGCCTTTAGTTACCCACACGGATATACTTTACAAGTATGAGTTGAGAAAAAAATAGTCTTTTTCTATTCGTATAGGATTTATCTTGGCGCGTTAACGAATTTGAATAGCTAACATCCGCCCAAAGAATGCTGGATTCTAGTACAAAATTTTCACGTACATCAGATCAAGAGATCGTACGT
This sequence comes from Centella asiatica, assembly GCA_014636745.2. Taxonomy (NCBI): domain Eukaryota; kingdom Viridiplantae; phylum Streptophyta; class Magnoliopsida; order Apiales; family Apiaceae; genus Centella; species Centella asiatica. The sequence continues at coordinate 9,376,889 of CM025780.1, read as the reverse complement.
TCTTAACTTTGAATAATTTAGATCATGAATATTAACATAATAATATCTTGGATACATTATGTATATCAAAAGAATGACCATACGTATTAATTGAAAGAAAGTAGAGTGAGTATATACTTGCCTTAGTCCTTAGCTAAAAATCAAATTCAATTCACTTGTGAGTGAGACACTCTGTAAACATGCATATAACATGAGAAATCTATATCTTTGATAAAAATATTAGAAAAATGCACATGTGATGTCCGTGAACTTTTAAATGTCTAAATTTGACATTCTGAACCTTTGAGGTTTAATAAATAATTAATAACATCTTAAAATAATTTAAGAAAATAATATTTTATACTTTTGAAGGCAAACTGGGCGTCAGTGGATAAACATTGAAGCATAAAAGTAGTCATCAGGGGTTAAGAATGACCATCAAAGGATAAATTAACCATCAGTGGATAATTTCCCCGTCTGGGGATATTCAGTCATCAGGGACTAGTTTACCCGTTAGGGGATGATTTTCTATCAGTGGATAGTTTCTCGACCATCAGGGGATAGTCTTCAACCATCAGAGGATAATCTTCGGTCATCAGGGGACGACCTTTGATCATCAGGGGATAACTTGTTCATCACCAAACTCGTCGGGGGAAAAAAAATGTTCAACGCCAAACTCAGTAAGTCATCACTGAACTCTTCCGTGGATAATTTGTTCAGCGGCAAACTCAATAAGTCATCGTTGAACTCCTCAGTGAATAATTTGTTCAACCCCAAACTCCTCGGAGACTAAAAAATTTTCTCATCAGAGACTAACAAAATTTTCTTCGTTGGAGACTAACAAAATTTGTTCATCGAAGACTAACAAAATTTGTTCATCGAAGACTAACAAAATTTTGTTCATCAGAGACTAACAAAATTTTGTTCATCGGAGACTAGCAAAATTTTGTTCATCGGGGACTAGTATTTTTAGCCTATCAGAGACTAACCTTATGCTGATGAAGACTAAATTAGGACTAGTCTTCGATACAGTGATGATTACCCATGGTTAAAGGATGGTGTTATCACCAGATAACCAAAACTACGACAACTATCATCATCTCATCTGCAGTGCATATCATTCTTATTGTCTCTCTTTTTAGAGAGAAAAATATATATTCTCTTTTATATGTCAATTTGAAGTTCCAAAAAATCATTAATGACTTAATTTCCTATATTATCCTTGCATTTGATATTAATTTGTTTGTTTTTAATTATTTTTAATAAATTTTTAAAGGATAATATTGTACTTTTATACTTTTTTTGTTAATTAAACATATAATAAAGATATTTCTTAATAAACGTGTTTTTCTTTTTTAAAAAAATCAGATGGAAAAGGGAATGGAGAGATAGGGTAATTTGTTTTGGAAAATATATCTCGATTCACTATGAATTCTATGCGGGACATATAAATTATCTATATATAAAATAGTTATATAAAGCAATAAAAAATATGACAAAGACAGTACTAAATAAAAGATTTGTTCATCTTCTTCATTAAAATATTTTATAATTTGGGCTAATGCTAGCTAGAATAGGAAAATTATCTTTTACGTTTTCCACTTATTTGATCAAACATCTTATGTCCCACCGAGAGAGTATATATAATACTCCATCGATTTCAAAATTAAAAATAAACTTTAGTTTATATAAAATATACAAAATAGATTTATAAAATTTTATTATTAAAAATTAAAATAAAATATTTTATTTTCAATAATTTTAAAGTGAACTATATTGATATACAACAAGATTATTCTTAATAACAAACTCTTATACTAATAAATATTTACAAATTCATATAGCAAATAAAACTTTAACACTCATAAATGGTACTATATTAAAAAGGAAACATATCTCTAGTAAGTACTTTCATCAATTTTTATCAAGCATCTCCTGTATTTTCTTATAGACACTGCTAGCCTTTAAGAACACTGATTGACAAAGATGCAGGCGTGATGTTTAACTACTAATATAAAAAGGAAAATTGGAAGTCAAATGTTTGTTTACTAGGTGGTCGTCAACATTTCTTATTCTCATCTTGGATAGCTTTTTGAAAAAAATGGCATTAACTCTAGATGTTAAAAGTATGCATTAATCATACTTTTGGAAGAATAAACAAGGTATTTTTACAAACATCGCATGCAAAATAAAAAAAAGTATAGGAACATTGTAGAACTTTAGTATAGTGTTCTTACCTCTTTGGCTGCAAGGAAGAAGTTAAAAGATTGAGTTGTTCCTCGAGAAGGACAGTTGTTCTTGAAGGTGAACCTGAATTTTGTGGATGTTTGGCTGTATAGAAAATTTATGAAAGTGGGGCTAGGGTTATATCCAAATGATAAATATATCTCACTTGCCGAGCCACAAGAGCAGTTGGATTGTTTGAGATAAATTTCAGTCATTGGCTGTAAAAGGCAGTGACAAGCTTTAGAAATAAGTGATTGGTTAGAAAGTGTGGATGAAATGGCTGCTAGAAGTCAGTCAGTCATCTATCATAGCCAACAATCTAGTGTACTGTTGGATTAGACCAACTGGTTGACGGGCGACTTGCAACAACTTTGACATAATGTAATTAAACCTTTTGTCCCACAGCAGTCTTTGATTTAAAAAAATCGGTACTGTAGCTCACACCCGAGTGCCTTCCCACGGGACTACATAAACTTGCACTTGAAAAATACTTGAATAAAATAATCATTTAAAGATTTGAGCTTAAATATATTTAAAATCTTTTGGACATCACATTGCCATAAAATTTCCATTTAAGATATGAAATTATTATTCATACCGAATATGAAATTAACCTTCATATGTAATATAATTTAATCATAATGTGAAATAAATCATGCAACAAAATTCATCTTATTTTTCAGGTTCTCACATCCTCCGCCCCTTAAAATAAGTTTCGTCCTCGAAACTTGACTAGTGAAAGAGTTGGGGGTACTTTTGCAACATCGTCTCTTCTAATTCCCACATTGCTTCTTCAACATTGTGATTCCTCCATAGAACTTTCACGGAGGGAATCTCCTTATTCCTTAGAATCTTAACTTGTCGATCCAAGATTTGCACTGGACTCTCTTCGTAGCGCAAATTTGGCTGAAGCTCAATCGGTTGGTAATCAATGATGCCAGTGTGATCCCCTCTATAGGGTCGAAGTATTGACATATGAAAAACATCATGCACGTGTCCCAAGGCTGGGGGTAGTGCCAATTGGTAGGCTACTTCACTAATGTGTCAGAGTATTTCAAATGGCCCAATGTAGCGGGGGCTGAGTTTCCCTTTTTGTTTGAAACACATGACGCCTTTCCATGGAGAAATTTTTAGTAGAGCATGACCTCCGACTTCTAATGTTTGATCCTTCCAATGTTGGTCTGCATACTGCTTCTGTCGGTCTTGTGCAGCTTTCATTCTCTGTCGAATGACTCTAATTGCATTCTCAGTTTGCTGAACCATCTCTGGTCCCTCAAGTTGCCTTTCTCAGACTTCATTCCAATATAGCGGTGTTCTGCACTTCCTACCATATAAGGCTTCAAACGGGGCCATGTCAACGCTTGCATGGAAACTGTTGTTGTAGGCGAATTCAATGAGCGGTAGATGTTCATCCCAGTTACCACTGAAGTCTAATGAACACGCCCTCAACATATCATCCAAAGTTTGAATTGTCCTTTCAGATTGTCCATCAGTTTGTGGGTGGAATGCAGTACTCATGTCCAATCGTGTCCCCAAATAATTCTGAAAACTACGCCAAAATCTGGACGTGAAGCGCGGATCGCGATCTGATACAATAGAAATCGGTACTCCATGTCGGCTTAGAATCTTCTTCACATACAGCTTGATCAACTGATCCATCTTGTAGTTATCTTTGATGGGAAAAAAGTGAGCAGACTTGGTTAACCTATCCACTATTACCCATATTATGTTAGCTCCCTTCAGTGTTGCCGTTAGTCCAACAACGAAGTCCATTGTGATGTATTCCCATTTCCATTATGGGATATCCAAGGATTGTAACAGTCCACTTAGCCTTTGATGTTCAGCTTTGACCCTTTGATACGTGAGACACGTACTGACCCATTCAACTATCTCTCTCTTCATGTTTGGCCATCAGAAGTTCTGCTTCAAGTCTTAATACATCTTTGTCCCTCTTAGATGTACAGAAAAACTGGAATTGTGAGCCTCTTGCAGTAATTCTCTTTTCAATTCCACCTTGGCCGGAATCCAGAATCTGTCCTCAAATCTCATTAAACCATCTTCGTGGATTCAACATTTTCCATTTTCTTCTCTGATCAGTTTTTCCCTTTCTTCTATGAAGTCCTCTTGAGCTACCTTGATTATGTCCAATAATTGTGGTCTCGCTCTGACTTCTTCCTCAATTTCCTGTCTCTGCCTTGTTGTGATGACGTTCAGTTGTAATCTTTCCAAGTCCATCCTTACTTCTTCCTGAATTGTCTAATCTCCCTCATCTGCTCAGTGCATCAGCTACTACGTTTGCCTTACCAGGGTGATAGTTTATTGAGCAGTCGTAGTCCTTGATCAACTCAAACCATTGCCTTTGTCTCATGTTCAGCTCTTTCTGTGTGAAGATGTATTTCAGGCTTTTGTGGTCGGTATAGATATCACATTTCTCCCTATACAAGTAGTGTCTCCAAATCTTTAAGGCAAAAACAATAGTAGCTAACTCCATGTCATGAACTGGATATCGTTTCTCACAGTCCTTTAATTGCCGAGATGCATAGGCGATGACCTTGCCATGTTGCATCAAGATAACTCCTAGCCTAATCTGGGAAGCATCACTGTATATAACAAAATCCCCTTTATCATCTGGTAAGCTTAACGCTGGTGCAGTCGTCAGCATTTTCTTTAGCTTTTGGAAGCTCTTTTCGCATTCCGAAGTGTATGCATACTTCACCGTCTTCCTTGTTAGATTCGTCAATGGAATTGCCAATTTTGAAAAGTCCTGAACGAATCTGCGGTAGTAACCTGCTAATCCTAAGAAGCTCTGTACTTCAGTAGGCGTCGTTGGTTGTGGCCAATGGGTGATAACTTCAATCTTTGTGGGATCTACAGACACACCATGCTCGTTGATCACGTGACCCAAAAATTTCATTTCTCGAAGCCAGAATTCGTACTTCGAGAATTTGGCGTAGAGTCTTTCACGTCTCAGAGTCTCTAATGTCATTCTTAAATGTTTAGCATGTTCTTATTCCATCTTGGAGTATATGAGAATGTCATCGATGAACACAATGATGAACTTATCCAGTTGTGGCTTGAAAACTCGATTTATCAGGTCCATGAAAGCAATTGAGGCATTAATTAGTCTGAATGGCATTACCAGGAATTTGTAATGGCCATAACGAGTCCTACATGTCGACTTTGAGATGTCTTTAGCTTTGATCTTTAGTTGGTGATATCCCGACCTCAAATCGATTTTTGAGAAGTACTTCGCATCCTTGAGTTAATTAAACAAGTCGTCAATCCTTGGTAGTGGGTATCGATTCTTTACTGACACCTTATTCAATTCTCTGTAATTGATGCATAACCTCATCAATCCATCCTTCTTCTTTACAAACTGCACTGGGGCTCCCCACGGTGAGACGCTCGGTCTGATGAATCATCGATCTAACAATTCTTGCAACTACACCATCAGTTCTTTCAACTTAGAAGGTGCTATCCTGTGTGGAGCCTTGGAAATCGGAGTAGTCCCTAGTAATAGCTCAATCCCAAACTCCACTTGCCTATCTGGCGGTAATCCCGACAGCTCTTCTGGAAACACATCTCTAAATTTCCTCACAATGGGGATATCTTCTAACCTTGGTGCTTCCTTCTTGGCATCATGCACATAAGCTAAGGAATTATGTGTTTTGACATTACCAAAAGTCACCTTTAACAGGGTGGACAATAAAGGTGATTGTTGGATGCATCATGAGTTATGTGAGAAATGGGAATGATGTAGATGGAATTTAACCTTCCTATAAATTAGGGGTAATATCTATAGGCCTCTTGATTGAGTGAGACTATTAAATGCATGGCCATGCTCAAATAGAAATTTGTTTCATATAGTCTACTCATTGATCAAGAAAACTTAGATTAAATTGTGAAGAGGATGACACATTCATGCCTTGAATTTAATCTTAGATATCAAGGTTAAAAGGATTAAATTACATTGAAATATTGGTCACGAAAAAGGTTACGTCGAATCAACGACTTTATTATTACTTGGGTAATAGTGATGTATTACCAGATGCCACTCACTGTTTATAATTTTATAATATGATTTAAAATTATTGCCAACGTAATAATAACCTACAGGGTCGCACACTAAAAACATTCATTAAGGAGGTATAATTTAAATGTCAGTGATTTTAATATATCAATGAGATTGATTTTATTTAAATCATGGATTTAAATTATATGTATTTAATCTGTATATATATTAGAGTCCCTTGGAAGAAAATACGAATATATATTTATTTAACATATATATTAATTAAGTAAGACTTGATTAAAATATATAATAAATACAAAATTCAGATTTTATTTTCCTAATCAGATTAGGGTTTGGAATTACTCTATGCATAGCTATATATAAGATATATCAACTGTTCTCTTAAAAAAATATACGTTTCTAAAAACCCTAGCCGCTCATCAGAGAGAGACTAGAGTTAAGAGAAAGAGAGAAAGAAACAGATTCAGCAGCTAGTACTGCAATCCTCCTTGCTTCTGATCGTGAGATTATTTGTGGGTGTTTGTGTGGATACCGTAGAGGCGCCGTCCAGTTGGATTGCATTAAAGATTCAAAGACGTTCAACATCCTCATCAAATCTTCAGATTCTGCAGGTTTAATAGGTAAAATCTTAAACCATCTGTATTAAATTGTTTCACATGGATCCTCGGGTTAGGGTTTCATTCATTTAGTTTTTTTTTGTTCCACTGCGTTTTTATTTGTCAAAACCCAACAGTGGTATCAGAGCTATGTGCGAAACATTAATATGGATTTATGTGTTTGATTGTATTCGATATATTTGATATATGTTGTTAATAAATGTTTACCAATTCTAATATTGAATATATGATATTCTGCATGTATGGATATTCTGAAATTACGAATTCTGATTATATTTTATGCATACTTATTGGGTATTCTGAATATTTGATATGTAAGTTAGGCGATGGGATGTGGGAATAATGATACACTTTCTGTTTTGATTGGATCAAAATTATGAAGGTTCAATTAATATGATTAATCAAAACATAATGTATTTGATATGTTCTGGATGTATTGTTATTAAGGGACCATGGCAGGGTTAATACAATTCTGGACATATAGGATATGTTCCAATTTCTGGAATTGTTTCAAAATTTTGTATAGAGAAAAGTACACAATATAGATTGCGACTTATAAAAATTTCTCCAAGGCCGATGCCCCTTGGACCCCACTAGGGGCCTCCCATCCCCTAGGACCCCAGCAAGGGGGAGAGGGGGTGCCCCCTTGACCCCCCATCATCGTGCACGATTATCGTGTCCCCAATATGGTTTAATGGTTTAAAATTAATTATTAATATATATATATATTTTAAATTGTTTAAATCATGTTATTATGTGCTTATTGTGATATGCATGGTACACAGTTATGACCATACGACCCATAGGTTAATGGTTTTGGTTTTGAAATACGGCTTGCATGTCGTGCCTTCTCTTTTATTTCTGGATGTAATATTCTCGTCTCATCTTACTCCCCTCGAATGTAACTCGAGGTTTCTTTCCATAATGTAATGTAAAACATAGAATAATTTTAGTAAGTATAGCTTCCATTATTATATAATCTATCAAGATGACCAGTAGAAGATGGAGATGAGGAAAAGGAGGCATGCAAAAGGAGTTTCAAGGGAGCTGCCAAGTTTGAAGATCATTTATCACATTAGATTGACCTTCAATCTTTTCATTAGCTTGAAAAGATTGGCATAAGATTGGGCCATAACTGTGTCACATTTAATTCTACACTTTATTTATGCTTATATATGATATAATGAATAAATGTGCATGCTTAAAAGTTATAATTGGTGAGATCTAAATTAATTAATAAAATCCCTCATAAAATCATTAAGTCTAAAACAGATGCCTTCCAATGATTAACTCTCATCAAGGCCTTGATCGATGGGTGTAGGTTTGCCAAAGCAAAGTACCCCGTTTATCTTGGTAAGGTGCGATAGGGTAATTGTGATATCTAAACTGTTAAAATTGGGCTCAACTTAACTAGGCTATCACAATAGGATTGTGGGCTTAGAGGCATAGAGTTTGTATAAGTTCATTAGTTGGGCTTGAACAAATGTTGTTTCGACAAGCTATCCAAGAGTTATATATGATATAATTGACAAAGTGTTGTCTACCTAAATAATTATGTTTTGAGAGATTAGCCAAAGCTAACTTAGGGCATAATGAAATATGGATCTTGGCTCACTAGAAATATTTAAAAGAAATAATTTCTGAATTACTGGTGAGGGCTATTCATTTGAATAAAATAGTGAGAGGTATATTTTGAATGTGCCATTACCAAATACATAATATTAAAATTTATACAAATTTACTTATTATTTTTACATTTATGAATTGTAGATATCAATGGCAAAAAACAACAATAATAGTAGCCTTTCACTGCGATCAGTCCTTGAGAAGGAAAAATAGAATGAGATTAATTTCCTAGACTGGCATAGGAATTTGAGGATTGTCCTCAAGCAGGAGCGCAAGCTCTATGTCCTGGATGGACTAATTCCTACTGCACCAGCTACCACTGCACCACGTGCAGAGTAGAATGCTTACAAGAAGCATCATGATGATGCTTTGGATGTGGGCTGCCTTATGTTAGCAACCATGAACCCTGAGCTTCAGAAGCAACATAAGTTAATGGATGCTTATGACATGATTGAACATCTTAAGAAGTTGTTTGAGGGGCATGCTCGGCAAGAGAGGTATGATATGAACAAGGCATTGTATCATTGCAAGCAGGGTGAACGTGATCCAATTGGTCCACATGTTCTGAAGATGATAGGGCATATTGAGTACCTAGATAGGTTGAGCTTTCCAATTACTCAGGAGGCTCAAACTGATCTTGTTTTGCAATCTCTAAACAACAACTATTCTTAATTTGTTATGAATTTCCTCATGAACGAGATTGAGAAACCACTTACTGAGTTGTTGAGCATTTTGAGAACTGCTGAAAACAACATGAAGAAGGTAGGACTTGCTCCCATGTTGATGGTGCAAAAGGGGAATGCCAATGGATATGGAAAGGGTAAGAAGAAGAAAATGGGATCTAAATCTGCTACCAAATCCAATAAGGCTTTGATGCCTAAAGGTGGGATAGCTAAAGAAGGTAATTGTCACTTCTGTGGAAAGCCTGGACACTGGAAAATGAATTGTCATGCTTACCTGGAAGATCTAAAGAAGAAGAAAGGAAGTGGGACTTCCGATTTAGGTATATTTGTTATAGAAGTTAATTTATCTACTTCTACATCTTGGGTATTTGATACTGGATGTGGTTCTCACATTTGTGTTAATGTGTAGGAACTACAAAGGAGTAGACCATTGGCTAAAGGTGAGGTGGACCTACGCGTTGGGAATGGAGCAAGAGTTGCTGCATTAGCTATAGGAACTTACCTTTTATCTTTGTCCACTGGGCTAGTATTAGAACTTGAAGACTATTATTATGTGCCTGCTATAAGCATGAATATTATCTATGTTTCTTGTTTGGACAAGAAGGGTTTTTTGTTTATAATAAAGAACAACAGTTGTTCCTTCTATTTAAATGAAATGTGTTATGGAGTAGCACAATTGTTTAATGGTCTTTATGTTCTTGATTTACATATGCCCCTCTATAATATAAATACTAAACGACTAAAATCGAAAAATTCTAATCCGTCTTATATCTGGCATTGTCGTTTGTGCCATATCAGTAAGAAACGCATATCCAAACTCTATAAAGATGGGTATTTGGACTCATTTGATTTTGAATCATATGATGTATGCGAGTCTTGTTTGTTAGGCAAAATGACTAAAGCACCTTTCACTGAACATAGTGAATGGGCCAGCGATGTATTGGACCTCATACATACTAATGTATGTGGATCCATGAGTTCGCTAGCTAGATCTAGGTTTTGCTACTTTATTACATTTACTGATGATTTCAGTAGATATGGATATGTGTATCTTATGAAACACAAATTCGAATCTTTTAAAAAGTTTAAAGAATTCAAGAATGAAGTACAAAACCAATTTGGCAAAAGTATAAAAGCCATTTGATCAGATCGAGGTGGTGAATACTTGAGCCAGGAATTTGATAATCTTCTTAAAGAGTGTGGTATAATATCACAACTTACTCCACCCGGAATGCCACAATGGAATGGTGTGTCTAAAAGGAGGAATCGAACCTTGTTAGACATGGTACGATCCATGATGAATCATGCAGATCTTTCAATAAGCTTCTGGGGTCATGCCCTAGAAACTGCTACCTTTATACTTAATCGTGTTCCTACAAAGACGGTTCAAAAGACACCATATGAGATGTGGACTGGGAAATGTCCTAGTATGTCTTTTATGAAGATTTGGGGATGTGAAGCATATGTAAAATGTCTAGCTTCCGACAAACTCGGACCTAAATCGGATAAATGTAATTTTGTGGGATACCCTAAAGAAACAAAAGGGTATTATTTCTATCAACCTTCAGAGAAAAAAGTGTTTGTCGCTCGTACTGTAGTTTTCCTAGAAAGGGAATTTTTCTCTAAAGAAAATAGTGGGAGGAATGTAGAACTCGAAGAAATTCGAAAACCACAAAATATCAATGAACCTGAGCTGGAACATGAGCAGGAACCACAAGTTGTTGTGGAAACTGAACTTGCTCAAGTAACACAAGCCCTTCGTAGATCTGGTAGGACATGACATGAGCCTGAGAGATATTATGGATATCTTGTTACTCAAAGTGGCAATGTGATGCTCATAGATGATGATGAGCCTGCTTCCTACTAAGAAGCTATGAACGGACCTCAGTGTGAGAAATGGCTTGAAGCCATGAAATTTGAGATGGACTCCATGTATGCCAACCAAGTATGGACTTTGGTTGACCCACCTGAAGGGGTAAAACCAATTGGGTGCAAGTGGGTTTTCAAGAAGAAAACCGAAATGGATGGTAATGTACAAACCTATAAAGGTCGACTGGTAGCAAAAGGTTTCAAACAAGTTTGTTTTCCCAATGAGATAGTCGAGAACTTGTAGAAGGGGGGGGGGGGGGGGTTGAATACAAGTTCTCTGAATTCTTTTCGATTTCTTGTTCTTTAAAAAATTAATTATTACTTGCAGAATATAAAGAACAAGAAAAAATTTATAAACAATTGCTTTTATTGATTTTAACAATTGATTACAAATTCTAACAATCACAACAATATGATCGTCAGCTTCGTTTTTTTCTATATTGTATATCTATGATAAACTATCAAAACATACAGCTTCTGTTACAACTCTGTAAACCTAATTACAGCTTCCTAAACTGAATCGTAATTAATTCAGTTACCAATTCTGAATAAAATTCAGCTTCCTTATTCGAATCAAGCACAATCTTTCCTTTTTGATTAGGAATAGATTTCTGGTTAGTATCCTTACCAGCTACGTCTTCAATAATATCTCAGTCCACGTGGAAGACATTCCTTATTCAATTCAAACTCTGTATCTCATCAAGGAATAATTCATGACTAGTCCTCGACTGCTTCAACCTTAGTCCCTGATCACTCTAGTCTTTGGTCTTTAGTCTTTGATCTGGTTGTGTAGTCTCTGACAGAGTCATTAGTCTCCGATGCTTTAGGCTTAGTCTTTGATGATGTCAGCTTAGTCTCTGATGCTTTAGACTTAGTCTTTGATGACGTAAGCATTAGTCTCTGACAGACAAAACTTAGTCTTTTGTAGGCAAAATCCTTAGTCTCTGACAAGTGTTGCCTTAGTCTACGATAAGCCTTTTCTTAATCTCCGACGGATCAAAACACAATATGACTTTGTTGAAGCTGTGATACAATCTCCAGTAGTTATTTACAATCAGAAATAAATCTATCTCTTTATTACAAATGAATAAATTACAATCAAAGAGATAACTACTAGCTACAAAACTTCAGTGTTACTAATTAACACTTTCTATACATTTGTATATCTAAGTAATCTAAAGACAATCATCATCAAATGTTATAAAACCTAACAAAGTTCAAGGTGTTGACTACGATGAGACTTTTTCTCTAGTAGCCATGGTTAAATCCATCAGGATCTTACTTGTTATTGCAGCCTTTCATGATTATGAAATCTGGCATATGGATGTCAAAACAGCTTTTCTTAATGGAAATCTACTTGAGGATGTGTATATGACACAACCTAAGGGTTTTGTCACCCCAAAGGATGCTGAAAAGGTATGTAAGCTGCAAAGATCCATTTATGGATTAAAGCAAGCATCTCAGAGTTGGAATCTTCGTTTTGATCAAGCAGTCAAAGAGTTTGGCTTTATCAAGAATGAAGATGAACCTTGTGTTTACAAAAGGGTTAGTGGGAGCCATATTGTTTTCCTAGTACTGTATGTCGATGACATATTACTTATTGGGAATGACATTCCTTCCTTGCAAGCAGTCAAGACATGGTTGGGAAAATGTTTCTCTATGAAAGACTTGGGTGAAGCAACCTATATTCTAGGTATCAAGATCTATCGAGATAGATCGAGAAAGATGCTTAGCCTAAGTCAAAGTTCGTACATTGATAAAGTGTTGAAACGATTCAGCATGCAAGAGGCTAAGAGAGCTTACATTCCTATGTCGCATGGAGTAATGCTCTCTAAAGCTCAATGTCCTAAATCACAAAATGATAAGGATCGCATGAGTAAGATACCTTATGCTTCGGCAATTGGATCTATCATGTACACAATGTTATGTACGCGTCCTGATATTTCATATGCTTTGAGCGACGAGTAGATATTAGTCAAATCCAGGTGAATGTCACTAGACAACAGTCAAGAATATCCTAAAGTACCTCAAAAGGACTAAGGATTCATTCTTGGTATATGGAGGTGAAGAAGAACTGGCATTAAAGGGTTACACTGATGCTAGTTTCCAAACTGATAAGAATGACTATAAGTCACAGTTGGGTTATGTGTTTTGCCTTAATGGTGGAGCTGTGAGCTGGAAGAGTTCAAAGCAAGAGACAGTTGTCGATTCTACAACAGAGGTTGAGTATATTGCTGCTTCTAATGCAACCAAGGAGGTTGTATGGATAAAGAAGTTCATTACTGAACTTGGTGTTGATCCTTCTATTGTTGATCCAGTAGACCTCTACTGCAATAACAATGGTGCCATTGCACAAGCGAATGAACTTAGATCTCACCAACGATCCAAGCATATACTTAGGCGATTTCATCTCATTCGAGAGATCATTGAGAGAGGTGATGTACATATATGCAAAGTACCGACAGAAGAAAATGTTGCAGACCCACTGATCAAGGCTTTGTCACAGCAGAAGCACGATGGTCACACTAGTTTTATGGGTATTAGATACATGAGTGATTGGCTCTAGTGCAAGTGGGAGATTGTTGGAGTGTATGCCCTAGTGACCAATTATGTAATGATTGTGACGATATATTTATGTTATGTTTTGGTTAAATGATAATTTCTTTTATTATGTTTTATTTACTGTGTTATATAAATGTTAACATAATAAATGTCCTTAGAAGAATGATTTTAATTATATTGATTCAAGTATGTGACTAGAATATGAGATCATATAAGTATGTTGTATATATCATTATTCTTAAATGTCCCTAGTTGAGTATTATTGTTAGTGGGACAACAACAATACATTGAGACTAGTATGTCGATTGATTGATGGCCACATCTCATTGGTCATAAATATATACGAAATATATTAAGTTGATGCATAGGTACCATGTTAGAGAACAGTGTACTGGACAGACCCACCATGAGAATTCTACATGGAGTATTATGTTATGTGTCATAAGTATTCTCATAATGACAATGATGTAATGGTCTTTCGACCTGAAGTCATGACATTTCTACATAAGGAATTATGTGTTTTGACATTACCAAAAGTCACCTTTAATCGGGTGGACAATAAAGGTGATTGTTGGATACATCATGAGTTATGTGAGAAATGGGAATGATGTAGATGGAATTTAACCCTCCTATAAATTAGGGGTAATATCTATAGGCCTCTTGATTGAGTGAGACTATTAAATGCATGGTCATGCTCAAATAGAGATTTGTTTCATATAGTTTACTCATTGATCAAGAAAACTGAGATTAAATTGTGAAGAGGATGACACATCCATGCCTTGAATTTAATCTTAGATATCAAGGTTAAAAGGATTAAATTACATTGAAACATTGGTCACGAAAAAGGTTACGTCAAATCAACGACTTTATTATTACTTGGGTAACAGTGATGTATTACTAGATACCACTCACTGTTTATAATTTTATAATATGATTTAAAATTATTGCCAACGTAATAATAACCTACAGGGTCGCACACTAAAAACATTCATTAAGGAGATATAATTTAAATGTCAGTGATTTTAATATATCAATGAGATTGATTTTATTTAAATCATGGCTTTAAATTATATGTATTTAATCTGTATATATATTAGAGTCCCTTGGAAGAAAATACGAATATATATTTATTTGACATATATATTAATTAAGTAAGACTTGATTAAAATATATAATAAATATAAAATTCAGATTTTATTCTCCTAATCAGATTAGGGTTTGAAATTACTCTATGCACAACTATATATAGGATATATCAACTGTTCTCTTAAAAAAATATACGTTTTCTAAAAACCCTAGCCGCTCATCAGAGAGAGACTAGAGTTAAGAGAGAGAGAGAGAGAGAAACAGATTCAGCAGCTAGTACTGCAATCCTCCTTGCTTCTGATCGTGAGACGATTCATGGGTGTTCGTGTGGATACCGTAGAGGCGCCATCCAGTTGGATTGCGTTAAAGATTCAGAGATGTTCAACATCCTTATCAAATCTTCGGATTCTGCAGGTTTAATCTGTAAAATCTTAAACCATCTGTATTAAATAGTTTTGCATTGATCCTCGGGTTAGGGTTTCGTTCGTTTCATTTTTTTTTATTTTGTTGCGTTTTTATTTGTCGAAACCCAACATTTATCATGGTAAAGAAGTGAGACAGTTTGGTAGTCTTACTTCCGTGAAATAACACTTTATTGTTTGAAAGTGTTCTTATGGAAACCTTCTTCCTCTTACAGTCTATACTAGCTTGAATTCTTAATATTTTAACAATGTCTTGAAAATTGTGTTTCGAACTGGCTGCAAATCCTTATTTTATTCAACTATTTTATAACATATTACTTGCTGAGCTTTTATCGCTCATATTTGCTTGGTTCTCTTTCAGATAAACACGAGAAAGGAGAAAATTCCAAAGGTACGGAATTGATGTTTTAGTATCAGTAGCATTGGCTATTACGGGCTCATAAATATGACTTTCAATTTGGTTTGATCTTACTTTAAAGATAAATTGATGTTATTCTGTTGCTAGAATTTCCCAAAATAATGTTTGTAATAATCACTGAGAATACTCTATTTTAATTATTATTATAAAGGAAAAAGGTTATTTGTGTGATAGCTCTTTTGTACCCCCCTTTGATGACCCAATTTTCCATTGAAGACCCAAGTCTCAACAGTTAATATTAAACTGAAGACACTGGTCTATGAATAGGGAAAATTGGGGCTGTGACAATTCAGTTTGGATTACATATTATAAGAGCTAAACTAGAGATGAAGGGCCAGTCCTAAACAACTATCAAATAGTCTTTACCTAACCTGAAATTTACAACATTCTTTAGAAGTAAACTAACTAACTTAAGACTAAGCAAATGAACTTTAACAAATGTTGGCTCTTGTATTGAAGATTCTTAGCTAGATCCTCCCAAGGAGGGTTTAAAATCCATGCATTCTTGGCTCAGGCATGACACAGAAACAAAAGTTTAGAAAAGAAAACGTAACTGTGTGGATATATACACATTGATAACATGATAAAAAGGAAACTATTTAGATTACATGATATAAAATGAAATCACACCAAATAGAGGTAGCCACAGATAAAACTATTCTTGATTGGAAATTGCCCTATTGTAGGAGAATGAACTAACCTTGATCAAAGTAAAAAGGGAGAGACAAAGGGCAAGATAGATAAATAATTACAAGCCAGCATTCTATTGGATTGATGTAGAACAAGAAGTTATAAGGATGATTTCTGTATAAGGAAAATAGGGCTTTTTCCTTAGCTAAACTTTAAGGAAAAAAGCTTTGAAACTTTCTCCCAGTTCACTTTCTTTCTCTCTTTTTCTTCTTTTTTTCGAACTGTTTCTCCCATCCCCTATCTTTGTTGCTTGGGGGGTTTCTATTTATAGGCCCAACTCCTTTGTCCTCCATGCTTCATCCATAAGCTATCTCTCAAGATATTTATGATATTTCTCAATAATTGTAGCTCTATCACATAACTTCTATTTTTAGATGGCCTTTCTTCCACGCCAACACTGCTATGTGACATCCATTACGACTGGTTTCTTCCTATTGGACCACCCTCTTTTAGTTTTATATTTTCTAGCTTTTCTAATTTATTGGATTGCTGGAGTCGGTTGTGTGTCATGCCATGTGTCACCCTCAATCTCCGATGACCATTTTATCTTTGGTGTAGTAACTTAAACAACAATCTTTGATGTGACAATTTTCTTAGTCTTTGATGAGCCAAAGGTTAGACTTTGATGGGTTAATCCTCTCTCCGATGAATCAGAGCTAGCATGAGAATGTAGATGTAATTAAATCTACTAAATGTCATACGTATGTATATAGCAAACCCCATTGAGATAGCCCTGGCCAGCTATTCTCAAGTGGGTAGAGATATTCTCAGTAGGCCATAATGCTGAACAGAGTTAAGGTGATCAAGTAAGTCATAATACTGAAAGATGTCAAGAGAGAGCTTATGAGGATTCCTTCTTATTGCTTCATTTCTAATTTCTTCATTTTAGAACATTATATTGTCAACCTTTCTTCTATCTAAAAATATGGATTCTCCCTACATAAATTCAACAGTTGAGTTTTCAAAATTTATTTTTAACGCTGTCTTAAATAAAATGATATTTCAAATTAATTTCAAATCCTTATTTATTTCAATTGTCTTATATTATATTACTTGATGAGCTTTAGTCGCTCATACTTGCTCCATTCTCTTTCAGTTAAACTCGAGAAAGGAGAAAGTTCCCAAGGGTAGGTTTTGGCTGTTCGGGGCTCATAAATATGATTTTCGGTTTGGTTTGATCTTACTTTTGAGAAAGGTTATGTGGCACCCCCGGAAATCCCCCAAAGCTGGGCCTCGGGCACTGTCAGCAATTTGGGTGACAGTCCTCGAGATCACCATGCTGGGACTCCAGGCTACGCCAAAAAACTTACAACACAATCTCATAACAGCAAAACAAACAACACAGCCAAGCATTAACAACACTTATGCGAGAAATATATTCTCAATACATCATTACAAAATCTTAAGGTCCACATTATCAATGCCAACACCTCATGATAATCAATAAACATATATCATCTAGGGTGCCCGAGTGATATCAAGGGTTAACCTTCTTTCAATAAATCATGATTCGCCCTCTCTTCATCAGATAATGCATCACCTGACCAGACTGATCATTATCTGACTTCTTTTAACAATCAAATTTCATCCCAGTTGGTCAGCCTGGTCATTTGATTCATCATTTGACATACGTAGTCACTTGCAGAAAGCATACGGTGTGCGAAACATCTGATTATCGATGCCTTGCCTCGGTCTATCATTCTTTATCATCATTGGCCAGAATACCAGGCGAAAGCATTCAACAGCCCTTTAACTTCCCATATGGAGTATATCTTCTTGAAAACATTTTCTCATTTTACTCATCAGAGACTAATGATGTCATCTTAACCCATCGGAGACTAAGGACGACGTCATCGGAGACTATTTAACTCATAAGAGACTGTTGACATCATCTTAACTCATCGGAGACTAAGACTGATGTCATCGGAGACTAACTAACTCATAAGAGACTAATGACGCCATCTTAACTTATCGGAGACTAAGACTGACGTCATCGGAGACTAACTAACTCATAAGAGACTGATGACATCATCTTAACTCATCGGAGACTAAGACTGACGTCATCGGAGACTAATTAACTCATAAGAGACTGATGACGTCATCTTAACTCATCGGAGACTAAGAATGACGTCATCGGAGACTATTTAACTCATAAGAGATTGATGACGTCATCTTAACTCATCGGAGACTAAGACTAACGTCATCGGAGACTAACTAACTCATAAGAGACTGATGACGTCATCT
>CM025780.1:9332555-9358424 GCA_014636745.2 Centella asiatica | reverse complement strand
CGTCATCGGAGACTAACTAACTCATAAGAGACTGATGACGCCATCTTAACTCATCGGAGACTAAGACTAACGTTATCGGAGACTAACTATCATCTTAACTCATCGGAGACTAAGACTGACATCATCGGAGACTAATTAACTCATCAGGGACTGATGACATCATCTTAAGCCCATCGGAGACTAAGGGTGACGTCATCGGGGACTAACATTAACTCATCGGGGACTGATGACGTCATCTTAAGCCCATCGGTGACTAAGGGTGACGTCATCGGGGACTAACATTAACTCATCGAGGACTAACATTATCTCGTCAGAGACTAACGTTAGAGCTTGTCTCCGTTTCGATAGAAGATCTTACAACAACAAACTTAACCTAGGATGCCTCATGAACATGAATATGCAACAGAACGTAGCGTTTCTTTTAAAGCTTTGTTCTTCCTTGAAAACCTTAGTATGTATGGCTAATACTCTCGAATGCTATGCAGAAAAGAACAACAGAGGAGAACTTAAAATTCTTACCTCCTGGGTTGACGAAAGAGATCAAAGTCTGATTGAAAATAATCTCCCAAAAAAGAGAACTTGAAATTATATGAAGATGGTAGGTTTAAAGAAGAACTTTGAAAGAGACAATCTTTAGAAAAGAGACTGAAATGTTCCTCCGGATGAGGTATTTATAGTAGGCTGAGATTAAGCTTTGAAATAAAATGATTGGTTAATCTGGACGGTAAAACGGCTGCTCATCATGATTCTTAACAACTAAGTATATGTAATAAACAGTTGTTGTCCTTCATGTACAAACGTTTAATCCTCTGATGAAACACAAGCAGCTTATTAACCAAATTAACATACGTGAGCACTGATGTCATCAAACTTAAGCTCTTAAGTCCTTTAGAGGACTTAACCAACAAACGCAAAGTTTCTTTTAAGAACTTACAAATGGTACTGCATATATAAACATCATTTGCTTCCCCTTGCAACCAACATCCAAACAAACATAATCCTTTAATGGATCCAAAAATATTTAGACATTCAAAAACTTCATATAATAACTATATACATATTAATAAGAAAATAAATATAAAAAAAATAAGTGAATAAATTATTTATAGATAAACAAATTTTCTGGGTCGTTACATGTTATGTTATTCCGCTGCTAAAATAATGTTTGTAATAATCACTAAGTGTACTCTATCTTAAATGTTAATATGAAGGAAAGTGGTTTTGTGTGTTAGCTCTTTTGTAACACCTTTGACGACTCAATTTTCCACTAATGACACTAGTCTCTAGTCGGGAAAATTGGGACTATCACAGCTTGGTATTAGAGCCTAAACTCTTGAAAGAAAATGTATGATCCAAATGAGAAAAGTCGAGATTGTTGAGTCAATCCTGAAATAAAATGTTACTGTCTAAGTAGTGAGGATGTCATGCGTATGGGTAATATTAGAAATTTGTCTAATATATTTTATCAGGTATGTATAAAAAATATATATATACTATTATGTCTTTACGTTATTAGTAGTTATTTTGTTAACTTAGGAAGTCTGATCAAACTTTTCATGGCTTTGTAGATGTCTGACATACACCAACTTAATAATATCTAATTAACAACTAAGACAGGTAAGTGTTCCCTAAAGGATATCTTATCGCATCAACTTATGCCAATTAAAACCAAAATCGTTGAACCTATTATTGATGACCTTGAGTCAGAAAATGAAAATGATCCCACAAAAGATTCCCCTTCAGAACAAGAGAATTCATGGGAGGAGACCCCAACCAAGCCACAACTGTTGTCTCTCCATTCACCATTGTACCAGATATTCCATCTAGCTTGCATATTAACAAAGAGCCTGTTCCCACAAATTTCCATGCCTTCAGTTTCACCATATCTGCTTCTGAGACAAACTTTGTACCCCCATCTGCACCAGTTCCAACCTTGGTACCAGCACTTGTAGCACCAGTTTTGACTATAGATGTTTTGGATACAAAGCAAAGGCTCCGAAACCAACTTAGATATAATGAAGTAGATTTACGGGATAGGGAGGAAGCAATTTTTCTCCAGGTTAGGGAGGCTTATGAATGTAGGCGCATGTTGGAAAGGTGGTGTTTTGCAAAGGGTCGTGTAGAATCCCAATATAGAATGGCAATGCGGGCTGTTAACCAGTGAATATCTGAAACAAAACGTTGTGCACCAATCTCTGAGGCATCAATGGAAACCCTGATGGCCTTTTTTGACTACTAACTAAGGTTAACCCGTTCCTTTGAGGATGTTTTGGTAAGCTGGGTCTATTCAGGACTCAGTGAGGAGTATCTAATCTAAGGATCAAAAGGTAATTTTGGAAAGAAAAAAAAAGCACCGCAATAGCTTTTGGAACAGGGGGTTACGTTTTTTAAACTAATAGATGATAAGGTGTTTTTGTTATATTATCTTAACCTATAGCTGGCCTAGGCTTGTAAGCCAACCTGAGAAGGGAGACTTGACATATTTTTGCATCTTGTATAAATGATGATAAATATAAGTCTATATAGTTTGCACTTACTATTTCACATGATATACCTTGTTCTTATGTAGTAATTAAAAACAGGGTAATTTTAAATAAATGATTTTAACAAAAATATGTATTGATCAAAACAGAAAATGAATAGGAGAAGTCATAGCGGACGTGGAAGGCCCCTCCAACAAGAAAACCAAACTAGTGAAGTACTACTAACCCTACGCAAGACCTTGTGAATCTTTTGAAAGAAGCATTTGGGAACTCCCAACCGAGTCCTCAACCTAATAACCCAACACACAAGGCTACTTTTAAAGATTTTAAAGATCTGAAACCACCTATATTTTCTGGGAAGGAAGGTCCAATAGCAGCCCGTGAGTGGGTCAAAGAAGTAGAAAAAGCCTTTAGGATTTGTGAGGTTGCAAATTATTAGAAAATCACCATTGCCTTTTAGCTATTAACCAGAGAAGCAAACTTTTGGTGGAAGAGTGCAGAGTAGTTAGAATTGACTCAGCAAGCTGCTCATAACAACGTTAGGGAGATTCCTTGGGAGAGATTCACTGAAATGTTCCTTGCAAAGTATCTTCCTTTAAGCATGTCTGATGAGATGGAAGTTAATTTCCTTAACTTGAAACAATGAAGTATGACAGTAACCGAGTATGAAGAAAAATTTATTAAGTTGTCCCGCTTCGCTCCACATCAGGTTGACACCAAACGGATGAAGGCGGGACGATTTGAGCAAGGACTTAATCATTGGCTCTACAATAAAGTAGCAATTCTGGCACTAAATGATTTCTATGTTGTTGTTGAGAAAGCTAAAATAGCAGAATGAGAGACTAAAATCCTCGCAAAGTATAATCATGAGAAAGGAAAGAGGGATGACACCATATGGAAGAGGTATAGACCTCAAGGGAGTCCACAGGTTAAATAAGAAACTGGAGTAGGAAATTTTCTTAGCTTTAACTCTAACAAAAATAAATGTCATTGGAATGGAGACTCATCGGAGAGTAGTGGACAAAGAAAGGAGGGTGTTTGTCCCAAATGTGATAGGAATCATGGGAAGGAGCCCTGTTTAAAGGGACTAAAAGTTTGTTATCGATGCAAACAGCTCGGGCATATATCACAAGACTGCCCCAACTTTCCTGTGATAAACCAGAATATACCTCAGAATCAGAATCTAGGAAGACCTACCTATACCATGTGCTACACTTGTGGCATCAGAGGTCATATTTCCCCAAACTGCCCCTAGAAAGCAAAGAAGCTTACTAAGGGAGGAAGAAAGGCACTAGCTGGACCTAATGCAAGTTCTGCACGTCCTATGGTGTGCACTTACAACATGACCGTCAGTGATGCACTACAATTAGCTGACATGGTAACAAGTATGCTTCTAGTCAATTCCATACTAGCATATATACTATTCAATTCTGGAGCAACTAAATCTTTTATCTCTATGCGTCTAGTTGAGAAACTAAAACTAGAACCGCAAGAAATTCCCAATCCAGTAGAAGTTATGATTGCTGATCAAGAGAAGTATTACATTACAAAAGTTTTAAATCAGTGTATTATTCAACTAGGAAAGTTTGAGTTTCCAGCATATTTGATACCTTTTGCATTAGGAGAATTTGATTTTATTTTGGGTATGGATTGGTTAGGAACATATAAGGCCAAAGTTGATTGTTTTAGGAAGCGTGTATTACTCAATACACCTCAAAACAACAAGGTAACTTTCCATGGAACCAAGCCAACAAATTCTAGCCATATTCTTTCTAACATTCAAGCTAGGAAACTGATCAAGAAAGGATGTGAAGTTTTCCTAGCCTATGTTCAAGACATTTCAAAAGAGAAACCTACAATAGATAATATCCCTATAGTTCAAGAGTATAAGGACGTATTTTCCGAAGAATTACCAGGCTTACCCCTTGTCTGAATAGTAGAATTTGGCATTGAATTAGCTTCTGGTACGACACCCATATCAAAGGCACCATATTGTATGGCTCTAGTAGAATTAAAAGAATTGATGGTACAATTGCAAGAATTATTAGATAAAGGTTTCATTCATCCTAGCGTTTCACCTTGAGGAGCCCCTATCCTATTTGTAAAGAAGAAGGATGGATCAATGCGTTTATGCATTGACTATCGTGAATTGAATAAGGTAACCATTAAGAATAGGTATCCTTTACCAAGGATAGATGATCTCTTTGATCAATTAAAGGATGCAACCTATTTTTCTAAGATTGACTTAAGGTTTGGTTACCGTCAATTAAGGATAAAGGCTGATAATGTTTTGAAAATAGCATTTTGTACCCGATATGGACATTACGAGTTTCTTGTAATGTCATTTGGTTTGACAAATGCGCCTGCAACATTTATGGACTTAATGAACCGAGTATTTAAACCTTATCTAGACAAGTTCATTATTGTGTTCATTGATGATATTTTGGTTTATTCCAAAACAAGGAGAGAACATGAAAAACACCTTCGACTTACTATGGAGATTCTTAGAAAAGAAAGGTTGTATGCTAAGTTTTCTAAGTGTGAGTTTTGGTTGCAAAGGGTACAATTCCTTAGTCATATCATTCATAGAAATGGAATATCGGTAGATCTAATGAAAATTGAGGCAATTACTAAATGGCCTCAACCAACTACTCCGACTGAGGTAATATGTTTTCTTGGTTTAGGTGGTTACTACCGACGATTTGTAAAAGATTTCTCAAAATTTAGCGGTACCACTAACCAACCTCACCAAAAATGTAGTGAAGGTCTTATGGACTCCAGAATGTGAGGAAAGTTTTAAGGAGTTAAAGAAAAGATTAACTATGGCACCAGTCCTGACCTTACTCGATGACACAGAAAATTTTATTATTTATAGTGATGCATCTTTGCAAGGACTGGGTTATGTGTTAATGCAGCAAGGAAAAGTTATTGCCTATGCCTCAAGGCAATTAAAGGAATATGAAAAACGGTATCCAACTCACGACTTAGAGCTAGCAGCAATCATTTTTGCATTTAAGATTTGACACAACTTTTGTGGGAATAACAGGTCCATCATTAAATATGTCAGCATATTGAGAATTAGTTGATTCCAAATGCAAAAACATTCTCTTCTTCCACAAGAAGTACTCTTCCCTCTTAAGCATTGGAATTTTGACATTTCCATCCTTCTGTCCCATCTTTTGATCTATTGATTGGTGTTTTAATCAATAGGCTCTGATACCAATTGTTTGTCCCACAAGATGGTTTGTAGAAAGGGGGGTTGAATACAAATCACAAAATCCTTTCAAACTTTGTGAGTTAAGTGAATATACTGTATTAAAAGTTACGGAACTGAAAGAATACAATATATCACAAGTGTTTTTGAACTTTCATAAATCAATGAAATATTATAAAATCTCACTGGTGTGAATGACCAGCTTCTAACAACTCTGTTGAAAATAACAGCTGCACTCTAGAATATGATTTCTAGCTTCTCTCAAGTTATGAAAACATGTTTCTCTGCAGCAATATGATCTGAGATAATGTGTATACTAGTGTTTTTTTGTATCTCAGTGATATCTTGTTGTTTTTTTTTTAATTTTTGTATTCTGTCTCTGCTGCTACATATCTCTATTTATAGACATAGCTCCCTTGTCCTCCAAGTTTCCACAGTGAGTTGCCTCCAAAAATATCTCTGATATTCTTTGGTAATTACAGGTCTGTAACATAACTTCTTCTTTTTGCATGACCTTCCTTGCACGCCAACCTATTATGTAACATCTCTAGTGTATCAGCACACCAGCTCCCTTATTTTCCTCTTGGAGTTCTCATGATAAGTTATCGCTGTAGTAAATAACTTATCTCTATGAGCTTCTTGGTTTTTGATTAGACCAGCTTCCAAATTTTTCTCCTTCAAGTTTCTATAAGTTATCTCTGCAGTTTTCACATTAGCAGCTATATACACATGCTAGTGTATAAGTATGACTTATTTCCATATTTTACTTTATCAGTGTTCACACCTGCAGTATATAACTTATTTCCTTGAAACTTCTTTGGTAGCCAATCTTTCCTTATTGGACCACTATCTATATTTTAATTTCACCGCCTTTAAACTTGAGTTAGTGGATGTGTGAACTCTGACATATGTCATCCCATATGTCGTTTTTATCTCTAATCATTTTATCCCCTGATGGGTTGTTTTGTTTATCAGTGGATATTTATCCCCTAACGACCAAATTTGTTCATCAGTGGATATTTATCCCCTGATGCATAAGCACTTTGGTGCTTCACAATTTATCCACTAATGTCTGAGCACTTAACTTCAACAATAAAGAATTTCCCAATGACTTTGGCTATAGTCATCTTGAGTTTGGTGATGTTGTTGACTTTCCTAACGACTTTGACGATAGTCATTTTGAGTTTGGCGTTGTTGTTGATTTGCTCGATGACATTGGAGATAGGAAAATGACTTTGGCGATAGTCAAATCTTCTTAAGGCTACTTTAATGCATTGGAGTGTCTTTGCCTTAGTCTCTGGTAGCGTCAACATTAGTCTCCGATAAACAAACACTTAGTCTCCGATGAACAAACACTTAGTCTCCGATGAACAAAAACTTAGTCTCTGATGAATAAACACTTAGTCTCTGAAAGACTTAGTCTCTGATAAACAAAAATTTAATCTCTGATGAACAAAAACTTAGTCTCTGATGAAAAAAAAAACTTAGTCTCCGATGAATAAAAAACTTAGTCTTCGATGAACAAAAACTTAGTCTCTGATGAACAAAGGCTTAGTCTCCAAGAGGCTCATTTTGTTTAATCAACTTTGACTTTTGTTGAGCTCTCCAAATGCATTCCTTGTATTCTCTGATGCTCACCTGTAGTCTCTAAAAGTAGATTCTCATAGTGCATTACTGTAGGTACATGTACAATTACAAATTAAACAATTCTAAGTGTTTATATATCATCATCATTAAACAACAATTAAGAAGCAATCAAATGATTAGTCAATTTAATTAAAGGGTAATTACCCTAATCCAATAAATAAACTGGGACCAGTAATTAGTCAACTACTCAATTTATTGATCAATGACATAACTCTCATTGGTCCTATAGACTTAAGAATGCCAATAAGTAACTACTTTGCTTATAGCAATAAATGGGGTCAAGTAGAAGGTCAATCAATTGATCTATCACCTTTTAATCTTAAGTGAGTAAAGTGATAAGATTGAAGCTGTATTTATACAATGTCTTCGAATCACTCTGTACTATTATTAAAGGAATGAATCCCCAATTCAAACACAAACATCAAAGACCTTTATAAATGATGGATACTACATATGGTATTGATTAAATTAGCTAGTTCAGTATCAAAGGGGTTATAAGTACACCTTATGCACTTTAACATAATGACATGAACAAGAAGACTCACATAAGCATTATGTTGCATTTACATACTGAAGTAAACCAAGAATGAGTAAGATAAGCTTACTGCGGAATCAGGCAACTATATATTCAATATGATGTTTATTTTAATTATATGCACTATCAATTCCTTCGATATGCTTAATGAATTGTTATGATATGATATGCAAGTACTTGTTTAAAACATATTATCAATTGCATCGATGTACGTACAAGACCATGTTAAAAAACTATTGATAAATGCATAGCTTCAATATTCTACTAGCATAATGATATTCTTGTACAAATTTACATGTCGCGCCCGGGGAAGATTTGATGGGGTTGAATTTAATTAGAAAATATTTCAGATATTTATGCGACAAATCAAAAGAGTTCATTAATTACAGAGCCGCCAATTGGTATGATTTTTAAAAAACCAAGGATGTACCAACTCAAACTATTTAATTTTTGTATCCTGAGGAAATGTAATGCTAGGAACAATGAGAATGATCAAGTAAAGTATGATGATTTGTATTGTTCTTGTGGGTTGGTAGAAGTGGGGGGCCTATGCTATTACAACCTCCTTTGCGGGTTGGGGTTATATGTAAAGTAAGTAAATGGTGAGGTGAGGATTCCACAAATGCTATGAGACTTGACTTGAGTGATGGACAAAGGGGAAAAACATAGGGAACTCCTTGATATGGTAAAGATAGAGCCTAACCTTGAGGGCTAGGGGCGTGTGTAAGGGTGCATGATGGTGTAGGGTGTAATGTGTGGATGAAGGGAATTGGCTCCAAATAGGGGGGCTAAGTCCATAGGAACCCTTCTTGGCCTGTCTAATTAGAAATTCTAGGCTCTTGCTTTAGCCTCACAAGATGAAGGATTTCCTAGAGAGAAAATTTTCTAGAGAGAGAAGGCAGAGCTCTGATATGAGAACTCAAAAATGTCAATGAATTTTGATTATGAGATTTATTTATTTTCTATATGAGGGTTAATTTCTTATTGGGTATAAATGATGAAATTATATTTTCTTATAAAAATTCAATGGCAATGTGATGTCCAAGAGATTCTAAATATATTTTTAAGCTCAAGTATTTAAAAGATTATTTTATTCAAGATTGTCTTGTGTGAGTGGGTGATCACGCGGGAAAGGCTCACCGAAGTGTGAACAGGTTTAGCTACAGTACCTGTTTTTATTTAAAACCTGACTGCTGGGAGACAGTAGCATTTAATGTGCATCACCTCCATCAGTACCCTAGAG
Source organism: Centella asiatica (assembly GCA_014636745.2). Classification (NCBI taxonomy): domain Eukaryota; kingdom Viridiplantae; phylum Streptophyta; class Magnoliopsida; order Apiales; family Apiaceae; genus Centella; species Centella asiatica. Next base: position 9,349,302 of record CM025780.1, on the reverse strand, counting down.
TGGGCTAGGATAAACGACCGATGGACACTAGCAGCCGTTGCAACCCCTCTTTTTCTCACCAGTCACTTCTTTTCCTTTCACAGCCAACGGCTGATATCAAATAAATCCGACGACCCTTGTTGTTATAACACTAGTTCCACCTTCATAAATTTCTATACAGTATACCACCAAATCCAAGCTTACTCTCAAAACAACTGTCCTTTTTGGAAGAACAACTAGAGCTTTTAACTCTTTCTTACAACCAAGGAGGTAAGAGCATTGCATTAAATTCCTTCTCTATTTCTTACACTTTTGTTCTGTCATATATACCACGTTTAATACCTTGTTCATTTAATTCCAAAAGTATGATTTGATGCATGTTTTTAACACCTGGAGTTAATGTCATTTATTTCAAAAAGCTACCCAAGATGAGTGTAAATATGTTGACAACCACCTGGTAGACAAGCCTTTAGCTACCAAACATTCTTTTTGACATTAGTTTGACACCAGGCTTGAGTATTTTCTTCCACCTGAGTTTTGAACCCTAACTATGTCTAGGAGGGCTTGCAGACCCTAGGAAACGTTATGAATCCCTGAGAGGATGATGAGAGTTGACCTAAGTATGGTTATGATTGAGAAAGTCACCCTTGGAGAAGTGGGGAAGACACCACTGCACCTGAGACAGCTTCTAAAGTTAGTCTCCAACAGTGTTGGCGGTAGTCTCTGAAGGAACGTTGTTAGTCTCCGATGAAGGAAAGTTGTTAGTCTCCGATGAGGGAAGTTTGAGATTAGTCACTGATGACATCAGGCTTAGTCTTCGACAGGCTAAGTTTAGTCCCTGATAACATCATCAGTAATCTCTGACGGATAAGTATGTTAGTCTCTGATGACTAAAGAGATTAGCTTCCGAAGAGTTTGGCAATAGCCCAACTGAGTTTGGCGTTGAACAAACTAACCACCGAGGAGTTTGGTGCTAAGAAGATCTTCCACTGACGAGTTCAGCGATGACTTAGCAAAGATGGCGCTGGACAAGTTGTCACCCGACAAGTTTGGCAACGAACAAATTATCCCCTGATGGGTAAGTCATCCCCTGATGACTATTCCCTGATGAGTGAAAGATCCCCTAATGGTCGACGACTATCTCCTGATGGCCGAGAGACATCCCCTGATGGCCGAGAGATATCCCCTGACGGGTAGTTACCCACTGATGTCCGGTTATCCCCTGACGCGTTGTCTGCCTTCAAAACTATAAAACATTATTTTCTTAAAATTATTTTATGATGTTTAATTATTTATTCACGCTAAGCAGTTCTTATAGCAGTTTTGGAATCATTAAAAATTTATGGACATCACATATGCACTTTCTCTCATATTTTAGCCAAAGTACTAAATTTATTTTAGGATATGTATATTTTATAGAATCTTTCACTCTCAAGTAAATTGAAACTGTTTGTGTGCAAGGGACCGAGGCAAGTATATACATTCAATCTGATGCTTATTTCAATTTAACGCAGTATCATTTGATTCGATATGCATGCAAGGCTTTGATTATATGTTTCGACTGTTTTTATGAATGAGCATGCTATGCTTTAAATTCCGCTAGCATGATATGAATGATAATGCATGGATATAACTGAGCTTTGATTTTTAGCTATTTTTCAATCTTATATCTGTGCAAACAAATGAGAATGATGTACCTTAAATGGGTTATGCCACATGGTTGGCTAGAGGAAAGGAAAGGTGCTGATTTGTTCTTCACCTTACCTAGAGGAATTATAAGTGACTACGTACGTTCACACAAGGAGGGATCATGCGGTCACAGTTAGGCCAACTGTGTACTATATGGTTAGCAGATCCAACGTGTTTAGCCCCCGATGGATATTTTGAGAAACATATGCACAGGTGTATATTTGTCTTTCTTCAAGGAAGGATTACACATTGTTTATCATCAGTGATCCTCAATATTCTTCAAAGATTTCCGAGGCATTAGTATTGTTTCACTGAGCCTCATAGACATAATTGAACTTCCTTCAATATTCCAGCTATATTTCTCTAAATTGTTTATATACTTATTGGGCGTATATCGCTCATCTTTGTTGAATTTTAATGTCTTGCTGGACACAATGCAAAGGCTGAACCCTCTGATAAGGGGAAAGCAAAGATGATCAGCTACTAAGTTATTTACTCTTTTTGATAACGCTGAGGAAGGAAGGAAGATGTTAGAAGTTGTAATGATCTTGGAATTGTAATTTATAAAGATTAAATAGCTTCCGCTGTAATTGTATTATTTTTGGGTTGTAATAACTCTTGAATACTGCCTCTATCCAGTATTTATACTATGAATGAATGTATGGTTATCTTTTCCTTCTTTTGACGAAGCTCTGATCCAGTAAGGGATTTTGGGGTCGCCACATCTGAAGAGTAAAATTTCTCAATCCCTTCAAATGAAGAGGTTAGGGGTATTTATAGGCCTTCAAGAGGCCATGTTTCATGCATGTGATTTATCTGACACTTATATTTTTGTGGCTACAATATCTATGTTTTCTACATGTTTTGCCATCTTTTCAAAGTTTGTTTAATCATATGTCTTCGATCGCTAGTCCAAAACCCTCGTAAAATCTCATAATCAAACGGCCTTTTCAACCCTCTGTTGGTAGTAAAAAAGGAAGTTTGGCCTCTAGACAAGTCTCTACATGTTTGTGATATCATCATTGGTTGGGGTGATGTCATCACAAGGTGTATCTTGTCCTTCATGTTGTTGGTGTGCCTTTTCATGTTGAGGTTGTTGTCCTCCAAGTTGAGATGGCTGCACATCGTGGGGCATATTAGGATATGCTTCCTTATACTAGGCTATATGTTGGTTGGCCATGTCATGACATGCCTTGGATGAGTATGTAGAGTGTGGCTTGAGACTTCACCAAGGTGCTTGTTCAAGGCTTTGTTCATGACTTCTAGGGAACATTTTGAGCCTATCACACTCACTTTCCCATGCATGACTTCGGGGTGCCACGGGGCCTTGTCGGGAGCCAACAATGCTATGTTATAGGCCATCTTAAAATCCCTTCGTGTCATTTCAAGTTTTCCACGAGCAAAACATGCTAAAAAATCCAAAATGATGGTGTGAAAATTTTCGTAGCAATTCGGAATGGGTAGTAGGAATTTGGGGCAATACCACAAGAAAACGCCCAAAAATTGGCTAAGTCTGGGGGCCAGTGACCGCTCCTCCTTGTGGGGGTTTTCTCCCTCTACTTTCCTTTGGGCTTGAATAGTCTTCCTTTAATGTTCTCTAAGTTCTCATGTACTTGGATAGAGGTTTGGATGACCTTGAGAATGCATATAATTGTACAAGGGCCTTAAATGGCCAAAATTTGGCCAAGGCATGGGGTCTAGAGACCTCCCCTTATGGGGGACCTCTTTCCCATAACCGTTGCTTCATTTCTTGACTTTTTTCCTCTTCTTTAGGTGACCCTTGAATGCATTCACACTTGTACTTGAGTCTGGGGGGATCTTGGGAAACACATGGTGAGAGTAGGGCTTAACTTAGCCAAATTTTGGCTAAGTCTAGGACCCTAGAGGCTGACCCTTGTGGGTGTGCCCTCTAAGGTTCCATTCCTTCCTCCTTTGCTTGCTTAATGTCTTCCTTGTAGGTACCTTTAAAGGCTTCATTCATGGCCTTGCAATTGTGGAATATTGGGAGTGACTTATAAGGCACAACATGTAGTGAAAGCTTAGCATAACCAAATTTTGCTAAATATAGGGGCCTAGAGTCCGCCCATATGAGAGGGTACCCTTTAGGCTCCCACTTAACCATCCCTTCCATGCTTATCGCCTTCTCTTTCGATGCTTTTGAACACCTCTAGCTTATTATAGGACTTTGAGAACCTTAAGGCCTTCTTGTGGGGGGAAGGTGTAGCATGAGAGGGCTTAAAGAGCTAAAAATTACTAAATAGAGAGGGCCAGAGGTTGCCTGCTATTAGGAGGCCTTATCCCTCTCCCTTATTGCTTGCTTTTATGCTCATTGTCCTTCAATTGGGTGCCCTTGAGTGCCCCTTTCTTGGTGTAAGATTTGGAGAACCTTGAAATTTCAATATGAAAGTGCAAAAGGCTTAAAAGCTAGAAATTTGACTAAGGGAGGAGGCCCAAAGGCCGCCTCTATGGGGGGCTTCCCTTCTTCTTCCTTGGCTAGCTTGATTGCATCTCTTAGGTTGGTCTTTGATAATGTGGAGCACTTGGGCATCCTTTGGACACCTTGAACATGTGATAATGATGAGATCCTTGGTTCCCCTTACTAATTTTCTTATGGGCAAGGTGCCTTGAGGGGCTCCCAACTCCTCCTTATTGTTTGCCTTGGGGGTATTGACCCTTGGCTTGACTTCTTAGTATTATAAGTTTCATGTACGTGGGGGTTAGAGGTCATATGCCTCATGGCATCCTTGTGTAGCACTATGCTTAAGTTAACTTGCCGATCACGTTTCCATACTTGGCCAATTTTTAGTTAAGTTGGGGAATCTCCATACATGGCTCCCAAAATGTGTTACACCAAATCTTTTCTAATCATCTTGGATATGTGAGGGGAAGTTGTAGGAACAATATGAGGCTCGATAGTGTTTTGTCTCCAGATGGCCTACTATGGCACATCTTTCATGGCTCTTAGACTTAAAAATTATTTTGGCATTGCAAAACCTTTGTCAACACTTAGCCAACTCTCCTTTTCATGGGCATAGTAGCCTTCAAGTTTGATCATGGGTCTTCTTAGGCATTCTTGGGACCTCATGAGTTGTTCTTAAGGCATTGGAATGATTTGACATGTTCTTGAGGTGTGATGACGTGGTGCCCCAGTGAGATCCACGGGGCCCTTCTTTGGCCTATGTAGCAAATGACATGTCAATAACCTTTCAAATCATTAATCATCACTAATTGTGATCAATTATATTTAGCTGAGATTAATTAGAGTTATTAATTATACCCCGAATATTATTTTGAAAGCAATTAATTGTGAATTCTTTTGACCTTAATAACTCCGTTGTCTACGAAAGAAAAAATTCTGGGTTCGGGAGTTTGGTTATGCAAGGGGAAGGTGTTAGACACCCCTCATATTCATGAGTTTCGTGGTTGTTACTATTCTCTCTCCTTTAACTAATATTTAATAAACAATATTTACATCTAAACTAATTAAAAGAAATTAAAACTTGAAAGATAAACTATTAGGGAATTATATATTAAGGAAATAAATATGTAATGCATTAATTGAAGATATGATTGAATTTAGAAACGATTAGAAAAGGCAACTAACTAAAGATGGCATAATTAATGAGAATATAAAACAATTAATAACTAAATCTTTATTTGATTTTATGAAAAAGGAAAGTGAATATTTATTATATTAATATTAATTGAAAATCCTATCGAGGAGTAAATTAGAAAAAGTTAATCTAGAGCCTTACCAAAGTTGATTCACAAAATATTTCATTTAGAAATTTACAAAAGAGAAATTTATTACTAGTTAAGAACTTAATTGCATTAATAATTGAAAATACTATAAAATTATTATTTTTCAGATTCTAAAAGCATTAATGACTAAGATATTTAATTAAGAAACAAAATTAAATGGGAAAATCAATTTTTGAAATTTTTATTTAGGAAATTACTTAACTAAGACTAGTAGCATACAATTAATTATGAATATTTGCGAACAGTAAGTAAAAAATAATTTTATATTTTTTTAAGTCCTAAAAAGAGTGAAGATGAAAAAAAAAATTATTTTTGATTTTTAGAAGTCATTTAGTATTTATTAAATTAGAAAAAGCCTAGAAAGAGAAGAATACAATAATTCAAAAAATTACAAAAAGTTTATATTTAAAACCTACATATATTTCAATGGGACTCTGGAGGTTTTGGTGAATTATGAACATGCTATGAACTGTTTTAACAATTATAAAGAAAAATATGCCGGTTTTGCTCAAATCAAAAGAAGAATTTTAATTCCAAATCATAACAATAAAATATTTTTCTCATATTTTTCATAGAATCTACATGTATCAAGGAATAAGAAAAAATTTATTTTTGGATTTTTAGAGTATTTTTAATAATAATTAAACAATTAATGCAATTGTTCATGATATAATCGTTGTAGAAGAAGTATTCAAAAAACTTTTTAAATCTTATATTTGAAATCCATGGATTTTTCCATGGGAACTGAAAAGTTTGAGAATTTTTTAAACAAGAAAATGAACAAAAATTATCAAAAAACTTTACGTTTATCAATTAATTAATAAAGGATATAATATAAATTACAAAATTACAAAATTTAAACCGAAATAACTACATGATAGCAGAAATTTAACAAACAAAAAAACGTAATGAATGTTTGATACCATATGAAGTATTTATGAATTAATGAAGGAAATAAGAATATATAACCATAATAAATGCAAATACACGAACTAAATAAATTGTGAATCGTAAAAGTACCTTAATGCAAAGAAATTATAGTAAATAGGAATTCTCTTTTACAATCTTGAAGTCTAGAATTGAATAGAGTGTTTGACTCTTCACTTGTGGATATTAATAATATCTCAAAACTAATTTATTTAAATAAAAGAATGAGAGAGATGGAGTATTTACTTAAAGATAGAGGAGACGACTACTCAATTTAGATGTGAAAAATGATATAAAAGTCATAAGTTTTTATAGAAGAGCACCTTGGGTTTTAAGGAATCAATTATAGAATTTACTTGGGCACAAATTTGAGTCAAAATAAAACAAACTAAAAAAAAACTCCAAAAATCAACATGCTCGACTAGCCACATCAGCATGATGTCATCATTTTGTATTTTGTATTTATTTTATTTTATTTATTTATTTTATTTTTTGTTGTTGTTGTTGCAAGTATTGAATCAACGTCATTTGACTTTGTATTTTGTATCTTTTATTTTATTTTTTTGTTGCAAGTATCGAAATAACGTCGTTTGATCAGTGTAGGCTTTTGGATCCCATGCAACAAGTTTGTGTTCACCTCCCTTTAATTGAAATTTTATAAAAATTATAAGGGAAAGTGTTTGAACCCTCAACCTTGGCCATGCACGTCCTTGTCCTTCACCATTGAGCTACCTCTTGTTCTTATTCAAGGAATAGAGAGAAAATATATTTTATTGTACCTGGAGGAAATATTTTTCCTAATTAAATTGTAAAAATGCTAGCAAATGATTTAAAAAATTCTAAAATACAGAAAATGTATCTAAAAATTGGAACTCAACTCAAAAAATTTGCAACGACTTAATTAAAAATAGAAAGTGGACTCAATAAATAAGAAAATTAATAAAATCGCTATAAACTCAATTTTGTGTCCGACTTTTATGCAAACCGTATTAGAAAAATCATGTAAATACCGTACCCTATCTTTGACACTTGGATCATTAAATAACATCAATAAATAATAAATGGGGTAACCTATAAAATTAACTTTTAACCTTAGGGTTTGCATTTTTCGGTGTCTACATTATATATATTATATTTCATTCAACATCTTATATGTATGATGGAATAATTCGACCTGAATGTTACACCACGATGTGTGGTTTATGTAAAGAGAAAGGCACATGAATTCCCCTTATACATGAACCTACGGAGTCAAAGTATATCTGAAGTGATTACGTACGTTCACAAGAAAAAATTACATTGTTGGTTACCCGTATATCCGAAGTGACTATGTACGTTCACAAGAAAAAATTACATTGTTGGTTACGGTGTGGTGTAAAAACGACACCGTTCAAGTTTCAGTTAGGTACTTTACATTTATCACCCATCTAGATTCTAGTTGTTGATCTTGTGTTCTAGTTTTATCGAATCTATTTATATCTTTGTTCAAGCTTCTGTGTTTGGTTTGCAATCCTAGTAATCTTGTTGGCTTTCAATTATATTTCCTTTCTTGTTTTAAGTCTTCAGTATCATATTCAGTTAGTTACCTATATCTCATATATCTTAATTCACTTAGCAATTTAAAAGTTGAGAACTTAGTTTATGCGTTAATCTCCTTTGGGCCGTTAGTTAAATCCTTTTATATGCATTCCTCTGTTCTTCATGTTTAATTTATGTGATATATGTTAATAGCGAATTTTAATTCACATTACCTAGTAATGATATGTCAATTAGAATACGAAGTTTGTGGTAAGAGTCATATTTGTTTAATTGCACTGCCATTCTTTGTTTATATCGAATCATCAATAGTTAATACATAATTAAAGTTTATCTTTCATATCAGGGTCGTTTTTAAACAAATCCTCATCGACACTAAAATCCATGTTATTTACCTAGGTAGGAACTTTAGTGCAAGTGATCGATCACTACACTTTATCTAATTGCCTGATGATCTAATTCAATTCTATTATGTGAAATAGGGACAAATGTGTTGATAATCAAAAGTAGGATTGTCAAATCTGATAATTATTTGAAGTTTGTAAGAGCGTAGTTCGCCCACTATCATAATTTAAAGTAAAACCGTACAAATTAGTTAATTGCTACTTGGTTTGCCAAGGTTAGTTTTAGGACATCAACATCATGTAATCAACTTTATATCAAATTTATCATGTATTCATCATTCAACAAGTGGACAATAAATATTTTCTTTGCATTAATTATATTCCGAAGAAAATATTTAGTAATTGAAATTTATGAGTGAAAATAATTTTCTTTCCCATGTATTTGAAAAACATTTTTATGACTTAAATATAAAAAATGTGTATGTCCTATGAAGAGGTTCTATCTATTATTAAAAATATTTTTTATCATCAAAACTATATTAATTTGGGACCTTTTAGATGGTCACGTGTAATACCACAAAATTGCAATATAGAATTAATAAAAATCCTATGACTCAAAATAAGGATTTAACGAAATGAGATTCACACTAGATTAAGCCTCAAAACTTGCTTACTCTACTGTGACATCAATTCACAGTGTAACTCAAAATAAGTATTTAACAAAATGATATTCACAATAGATTAAACCTCAAAACTTGTTTACTCACAATTCACAGCAGACTCGAGTGAATACTGGTTGTAGATATGCATAGGCGTTGAGAGAGAGAAAAGTTCTCAACTTCGTTTTCTGGTTACAACTCACTAGAATACTCCTCTATATATAAATTTCAAGTCGTCGAAATTGATATCATCGTTGTAACCAACAAGAATTTGATATCATCCTTGTAACTGACAAACATTAATAGGTCATCAACTGACGAACATTAACAGGTAATTAACCCATGTAACTTATATATGTTTAAATGACATCAACCCGTGTAACTGACATGTTTAAATGACATAAATTGACCATTACCATTAGTAAATACTCATAAAACCGTTAGTTACAAACTTCAAAATTCCAAACTTTCGGAACAGTTTTTTGATGCAAAGATGCCCCTTAACCCCTTTCGGGGTTTTCCAACATTTTCAAAAGTTTCAAATCGCTATATTATGTGTAAATAAAGGTCACGGTGCGTGAAAATTATGGCGAAAATACTATCAGATGTAAAAAAAAACATTTACAAACACATACAAATTCAATTATGGAAGTCAAGAGTTCCCATTCCAACGGGACAAATTAAAAATTACAGCAATTCGAAACTGAAATTTTACTCGTTCAATTTCCAGAGTGAAAAGTTTACAATGCTTAATGTTTTCCTGTCATCACAAGTACTGCCTGAAAATGGCATGATTCATGTTATTTCCCTTTATGTGATAAGCCTAGAAGTTTATTTTTTTATTTATGAAAGATGACATATTAGACTTTAAATCCATATGTCTGAAGTGCAGTCACCACCAGGATATCTCATCTCATGTGCCAGGGAAGGACCATCAGGTTCCTTCCCAAAGTCGACAAAGAAATTTGGGTTGATCATCAGCCCACCATTCTTGATGTCAACATCAATTTGTAACATGTGGGATCCTTTCTCTATGACCTCAGGATAGAACTGTTTGTCCCATTTACTGAACAGCGAGTTTGTAACATAAAGTCTCTTCCCATCTAAGCTCAATTGAATCATCTGAGGTCCTCCTCTCAGTCGATTTCCCTATAGAAACGAAACAAGAATTTCTAGGTATTTGGTTTTACATGGTTAATCAATGATAACTACTGCAAACTATGTTTGTTATTATAGGCTGCATTTAGAACCAATGAGAACTTAAACAGCATTCGATTATTCACATGCGTCAGGATTTGTGCAGTTGTTAAGAAATGCAACCATGTAAAAGAGAATCAACTGAAAATTCCTGCATTTCAGTTGATAATAAGGATAGTGCATACCTGGACCTGTGGGACCTCAACCTGGTACGTGCTACCATCTTCAGCCTCGGCAGTTACGAAGCTTCCTTTCTGAATAAGCCCCCCGACCCATACTTGGCCTACCAGTATAGGATTCTTAGGATCCTCAATATTGTACTGTCTAATATCTCCATGAAGCCAGTTCACCAAATACAGATATCGATCATCAAGAGACACCAGAAAATCTGTTATAAGCCCCGGCATCTCTGGAAGAATCCAGTTCTCTACCTTTAGTGACTTCACCGATATTACCACCTGCCAAGTCATAAGATATTTGTCTTGTATTCAATTAATGCCACCCACTTAAATACTAGAAAACTAGGTATGTGGAATTGGACTTTACCTCATGGTTCCAGGAGCCATCTTCTGTCTTAAAAAATCGAACCATGTTGCTTGTTAAGGCACACCCAACATACCCTGTATCTTTAGATGGATCATGTAGAAACCTTATCTGTAAATCAATTTGATGTAGTACAACGCTGACATGAGAAAAATTTGGATCGATATTCAAGCCTTTGCAATTGTTTCAATGGAAAACCAAGTCAAAGCCCAAGAAGGAGAAGATTCTAGTTGTTTATCTAGTTATTATATTTTGAATTTGATTTGATATTAGTTAAAGAGATTTGATTTGATTAAGGAAATCAATTAGGGATCTAACTAGTTAAGATTTTTAGGTAAGTAAAAGTACTTATTTTCAAAGTTGTTTGAATATGAGTAGTGAGATTGGTTATGAAGTGTGTCAGAAGTTTGTTTCTTGTCCTACAACACTGCCCAATCCCATATCCCACCTCAATTGATAATACAAATGACAATTTGTTTCACCAACAAAGTAACAAGTTCCTAGAACAGTAAATCATTTCTCACTTGCATCAGGGAAGAAACCTAACATTCTCACCTCTAAAGGTAGAAGGCCTTCATTGCCTAGATCCATCGTCTGCTTTATTTCACCATCGGGCCAGCTATAGACATGCAAATGACGCCCATATAAACCTTCAGCAACATGTTGAGGGTTGAAACCTGTAGTGAAAGCAGCCGGGGCTCCCCATGATGTGCTGATCATAGTCTTGTATCTGGGTTGGTACCAGAAGTCATAGCCAAAGAGTGGGCTGTGTCCAGGTTTCTCCCACCTAATATATAGTTCAAACGAAGCTAAAGATGTATTATATGATAATATGTTATAGTCGTCCATCTTCTGTTTATAAATTATTTAGGATTGGGAACATAGAATTTAAACTCTATATTCTATAAGTCCATATTACATATATATTCCTACATGATATGGGTAACCGTGTGATCACTATTGTGAATCTTTACGTAATGAATAATGTAGTTCACATCATAATATGATATAGAGTTCTATGAGGTTTTTTAGATGTATGGACACATCATTACCAACATTTTGAGATTCAGTTCCGTCCATATCATAATCTGGCAGTCTTCTACAAGTAATAGTAAAAACTGATGAATTTACACAAGAGAAAGGATGCTATACAATTATACTCCCTCAGTTCCAAAATTAGATATACATTACTCTTTTAACGTATACTATTTGCAAATATTATAATTTCATTTGTGGTTTGAATTTGTAAAAATATCAAAGTATAAAAGTTTGTATTTAAAGTACTCTTCATATATTTTATGATATTTCACTTCAAATTTATTAAAAATAAACAGTTCCACTTCAATTTTAAATTTTAAGATTTCGCAAACCTATTTAATATTTTATGTGAACTGAAATGTATCTCTAATTTTTTTAATGGAGGGAGTACTATATTTGAGGTAATAGACTTCAAAAGTTTATCCCCATTAAGAAGTGATGATTATTCACTCAAGAAAAGTGCTTGAATGTGTTGCAATGGGCCTCCAACAAACTTGAATAAAGTCAAAATATATTGAAATGGTAAAAGGTGAGGAGAATTACAATTTCGTAGAAGAACAATAATCAGTGTAGAACATAATTGTTTGGTGGTGAAGTAAATAACACGTTTACATTCTTGATTTCTGATTTATTATGTGATGGTATGTTAATATTTATTTATTTTTAAACTAAGATATCAGAATGTGTACCTTCCTTTGACATTCAAATCTGAGTCAAGCAAAAGAAATCCATTTCCCTCAGCCTTTCCATCTTTATCACCAAGGCATGACACCATTATTTCCCCAGAGGCAAGACAATGAGCTGTATGTGGATATGCTAACCCAGTTTTCCCCAGGATTTCATTAGGCTCAACTGCTTTATGGAAGAACGGAGCTCTCGGATTCTTCAGTGTGTCAACTGCATATATGCGCCCAGATCTGAAAGAATTGATTGAGTGTTAGATGAATGGCTCTTTAATAAAAGAAAACTGACAAAAATCAGATAAAAAAAACTTTTAAACAAAAAACAAAAGACTCGTGCAAGAACCAAGCAACATCAAATAGTAGATAAAACAGACAACATTGAGAGGAACAATACAAATTGCGAAAGGGAAATCCTTCGCATACATTTTCTTTTACCAATTTTAAAACGGGAAGAGCATGCTATAGACTTAACTTCTGAATATTTCAGTCAAACCCAAACTTATAAAATTCAATTGCAATTAGACTATTAGAATGTTATATAAATGTTAAGAAATCATTAAATAAAACTCTCCAAGAAAACAAAAGGAAGATGATAACCACTAACTGTATACGAAACACCAAATAAACCAACACATACACAAACTTATAATTAGTTGAATATGATTCCTATCGTACTCATAAAACAACCTGGAATATGTTCTGAAGTAGAAGTATATTACTGACGAATTCAAGTTAAGATCTTCTCAAGCACAATAACCCAAAAATACTTTCTCCTTGATCCTACTCTTGCATGTCCAGTATCAAGGCATCTAAGTTGGTGTAATTACCATAATTGTGATATACAGATATTACAAACATTAGTAGGAAGACTACACAAGATTAGCAATGCCAATACGAGGACAGAGTTTCATTTCCTACACAAGTGCAGGCAGAATAAGAAACCGTCTGGCAGCTGAAGGATCTCCATAGCATGAGCTACATGAATTCCAACCAGAATGATGTAATTCATCTCCTAAATGAGGCATAGACAGCCTGTGGATGACTTGTGAATAAGTTTTCGAACTAGGATCCACATCTACTGTACCCAGGTAGTCTGGCTTCTGCCTTCCCGTTCCTGTAAAGTAAAATTTAGAGAAGAGTTGAATAAAACAACATTATAAAAGAGCGCTGTTTTTATATAGGACAAAGTACCCTCTGATAGTCTGGACTCCATTTTGATGTAATCGTGTTCGTACTTTCTCATTCATATTAGAAGGGAAAACGCAGTAACACTATGTATCTCTAATCCAGGGACTACTTTGGAAGGATAACACCTTCGGGGACATTATTGGGGTTCAAACCGCAGCTGCAGAGTGTTTGACATAGAAATTCATTTTATGCGTATTATGCTGTCCACAGCTTCAACCATTAAAACTAACAAGTGAATTAAATTGATTATGTGTTATTTCTCTTATATTAGACTAAGAAATTTCAATGTCCTAATTTCCGTTCCCAAATTAAATGTCCTAACTTGACTTTGGGGGTCAAATTAACCATTTTTTGACTTTAAAATTAGATACCTATATTTACAATATAACAATAACAAAAGTTAAGCCTTTCAGTAAATTCTATGAACTTTCTTAAGACTACAATTTTGTCGCGTATATATCTATAAAGTAGTAGGAATTGTAATACTAAAAATGGTTAGCTTGACCTCTAAAGTCAAATATTAGGAAGTTGAATATGGGACAGAGGTAGTATTAGAATAACCATCAATAGAGAGACATTATAAATGATACCAATATCTCTGTAATGCTCTTTCTAAACCTTTCTTTGCCTTCTACATCTCATAGTTATTTTGCAGATCGGTGTCCACTTATCCACTCACTGATGAATAAATCAACGAGGAAACTTTTGCAATTCAGAAAACTAGTGAGCATGACCACATCAGAGATATGATATAGATTGTGAAAGGTCATAGATCAAAGCAAATATGAATTCCTCCATACCAATTCTTAGGTTGCAATTTCTCAATTGAAATAGCAGTTCATGTTAAAACATTTTATTTCTCTTTCATAAAGTACTCTTACAATAATCAACCACAAATTAAATGCACCGAGTTACAGGTATGTCCATCCACCTTAATCAAAAGAACAAAGACAATTTGATCACTATGCATTTTCAGAGCAATTGCGAATCATATTTTTCCCCTTTCCAAAATTAGAGATACATATTTCTTTTTTGGTTGTTCCAAAATTAGAGATACATTTCTATCTTCTACTATAAAAGACCATGAAGTTCATTAAATGCTATTCCACTACTCCAACTAGCTTCATTATCTCCACTACTTGTTGGACCACACCATAATTACCACTACTATTACTTCAACTAACGTGATAATAAAGATATATTTGGAACATAAAAATTATCTTTAAAAACCGTTTTAGAAATGTATATTTAATTTTGAAACGGACATATTATTCATTCATAAATTTTGTGAACACCAAGAATTTACTATGGTATTAAGATAACGATATAGATCACCAATTCTTCTCATAAATAAGCAAATAAGTAAGAAAACTCCCCATCTACAGGTTTACAAATAGCATTACATTGGGGATAAGAACGAAGTCTGACTATGGGATCAAATGTTAATTTAAATATTTGACGGAATAATCAAGCAAATTCATATGGGCAGCCACAAAATGGGTCCATTTGAAGAACCCATGACTTGAAATTATTCACTGTATATCTTCAAAAATTAGTAATATGCAGCAATTCTTGATAATTATAGAGAAAATCAAGTAATAAAGGGTAATTACCAGTATAAACACAAGTAACATAAATGAGAGACTCTTTGGGACCAGCCATGGCATCTAGTGGGGTGGCATACCCGGGCCCCTTTTTGCAGCATGTCCCCTTTTTGCAGCATGTCCCCTTTTCAGTGTCAACATCAGCAATAACCGCATGTTCCACTTCCACCATATCTACAGCAGCCATCTTTCTCTGTCTAGAATTCGCAAAAACCAGATCCGATCACTTCCCTCTCTGTATCACGATGGGTATATAAGTGTCACCGCCTTCATTTTATATAAAGCCTATAATAATGAAGATGAGTTGATGACTAAAATATATGGTGATGAGGTGCCACTTAGTATCATCCGTCCACTGCGTGTCAAACTAGCTTTCTTTTCCGATTTTCTTTGGACTGAAATGAATGTATTTTCACTTACCCACTTGTCGTGCGGTATGGTACGAAAATTTATAAATTATCACCTCGGATTTTGGTTGAATTTTTATATTGGCAAATATTAACGGTTCTCCGATAAAATTGTTAATTTTTTATTGTAAAGACCATTAACCTTTAAAGAAAATACTTTAGTCACCTGAGTTTCATTCAAATTTTCCCTTAATTATCTGTATACTTTGAACAATAAAAAATAACAAAAAAGAGTCAAAAGATATATATACAAAAGA
This sequence comes from Centella asiatica, assembly GCA_014636745.2. Lineage (NCBI taxonomy): Eukaryota > Viridiplantae > Streptophyta > Magnoliopsida > Apiales > Apiaceae > Centella > Centella asiatica. The sequence goes on along the minus strand of CM025780.1, from coordinate 9,333,489 downwards.
AATGTAACATGTGTGTAATTTGTAAATGATTTTTTTATAAACAAAATGTAAATTTAAAGAATTAGTATATTTATTAAGAACATGATATTTGTATATGTATTATACATAAAATTATAAATATATGATAATATAAATACTTTAGTTGACAATGAAACTAAGAAAACAATAACTTAGCCAAAAAAAAAAAAATAGAAACTAAAAATGCAATGATCAAACTCTATATCATTTATATTGATATGTTAGTAAGCTCCGGGTGGAACCATCATTAATTTTCAATAACATTTATATACTCATATATATATATATATAGGGACTAATTTATGGTTTGTGTTAGTTATGTATCTCTCATAACTAACTTATTTTATACCGTTGGATCAATAATCAGATGGTTGAAAAAATAATTTTATATACCGCCACTATTAGAGGCGCCTACTGTAAAGCCCCAGACTTTTGTAACTATTATTATAATATTAAAATATTTATTAAATAAACTTTAATCAAAATTCCTAAGGTCAAAAAGGACATTTCACTCCCAAAAGCTAGATTAAATTTGTTCATATTCAACAATGGGTGACGAAGGAAGTCAAGACTGACTTAAAACTTGAAAAGAAATATGGTATGCTTAATGTTATTAAAATTGTTGATATCACTGACTGTCTAGACAGTGATAATAATGATTTTGTACCTACTAAAGCTCAAAAACCCAACAAAGTTTGGGTACCAAAGAAAACTTAAATGTTTTATAAATGTAGGGCAACAAAAGGAACAAAGCTGTGTGGATCTTGGACAGTGGTTGTTCTAGGCATATGACTAGTGATAAAGCCCTACTATCACACTTAAAGGAGAAAGCTGACCCATTGGTGACTTTTGGGGATGATAACAAAGGACTCACATTGGGATATATGTTAGAACTAAATAAGCTCAAGTGTTTGTA
>CM025780.1:9319631-9332455 GCA_014636745.2 Centella asiatica | reverse complement strand
AAAACCAAAATTGTATAACTTTAATCTATTTGTATGAACAGATAAAATAAATGTACAAGTATTTCCTATAACTATTACAAAAGAAATATACATTTTAGAAATTAGGATTCCTTCTGAGTTTGACAGAAACAAAGGGTAATGGATGACTTGATTCAATAGGTTGTGAATCACTTTCAAGGCCTTGTCTCCTTTGATCTGGGTTTTGTTCTGGAATCCTGAGTTTATTGTCTTCACCTCTTATCACTAGTTGTTCCAGCTCTTTTTGAAGAAGTCTTCTGAAGTTGACAATGTTGACATTCTTGCTGGACTCCAGAGCTTCAAGGATAAATTCAATCTCTGACAGGTTAGCTGCAGCAAGTTGTGACCAGTAAAAGGTGATGATCTCCTCTTTTGCATTTTTGAATTCAACACCCATTAAGTTTGTGATCATCTTTGGATATTCTTTGAATCCTTTTACTGGTGGCACATCCCTTACTACTGCTGCATTTCCATCATCAGTTCTGGTTTCTTTAATCTCCTTTAGCACTCTCTGTATTAGCAGGATTTTGAATTGGATGACATGTTCATTCTTGTGATAAGCAATTTGGCTTAGAACATGCATCGCTTCCTTTAGGTCAAGCCCATCAATTTCTTTGATTCTTATTCTTTTCTCTTGCCTATCAGTTGTTGTGAAGAAAAGCTTTAATGGTCTTTCTAAGGCTGTGGGCAAGCTCCTTTCATCGTTGATGGCTTTTCTCAGCTTTTCAATCATCCCCTTCAAGTCTCTGTTTAGCATTGTTGATCTTGACACTAAGTTCAAGTCTCAGGGGATAGTTATAACTGTATACACTCGTCATTAGGTCTTACACATGAATCATTGAAGCTTGTTGAAGAAGCAAGAGATATAACTGGAAAGATATTTCTTGAAGTTTGGTGGTCCAATGACAACTCTTGATCATTAAATGCTCAAAGATCAGGGAAGGAAAAAGAAGCAACAAAAGTTAAAAGTAGTTTGATACATAACTCCAAAAGGACGAATGATGGGACATACTGCGGCTAAGTTGAAAAAGCAGCATGTCTATGCATGTGGGTTCAACAACTGATCTTCTACATATACAAAAAGTTTTCATTACACCAATGACTGTGGCTGAAGCACACATATACACTAGAGAAAAGCTTTGTAATATATCTAGAGAGAAATATTCAAAGAAAATTGTAGCTAATTAATCACATTTGTGATTAACCAGATTTTTAGAAAAACCTCAAGTTTTAATACAACTATTTTAACTTGAATTCTTATGTGTTTATTTTCCTTTGAAGCATAGTTCTTTTGAAATCACAGCTATTCCAGTCTTAGCAAATTAATTTGAAAAAGAATAAAAAGTTTGTAGTGTTTGTATTCAACCCTTCTACAAACACTTGAGCTTATTTAACTCTAACAGATTGTGTGAAGTATATCAGTAAGGAAAGATGACGAAGTCCTCATTCAAAAGCAAGACTATTACATCTATTATAGATCTTCTTGAACTTATCCACATGGATCTGTTTGGATATGCAAATGTCATGATAGTTACCAAGAAAAGATTTGTTTTATGATGGATGACTATTCAAGATGTACTTGGATAAGATTTCTACATAGCAAAGATGAGAACCCACAAATAATCATGGACTTCATCAAGAGAGTTGAAAAAGAGTCCAACTAAAAACTGAGAACTCTCAGAAGTGACAATGGAACAAAATTCAGAAGTACAAAACTGAGAGACTTTTGTGCTGATAAAGGAATTATGCAATTCTCAGTCCCAAGAACTTCAGAGCAAAATGGAGTGGTTAAGACAAAAAACAGGACTCTTATAGAGGCAGCAAGAACTATGCTACAAGATGCACATCTGCCTACCTATTTCTGGGCTGAAGCAATCAGCACTATATGCTTCACTCAGAATAGATCTATAATCAACAAGGTAAAAGGAAAAACTCCATATGAATTGATGTCAGGCAAAAAACCTACTATAAAGTTCTTGCATATCTTTGGAAGTAAGTGTTTTGTGCTCAGAGATAGTGAACACCTTGGAAAATTTGAGGCTAAGGCAAATGAAGTAATTTTTTTGGGGTACTCTCTCACAAGCAAATCATACATAATTTACATCATCAGATTGTAGAAAATTGTGGAGAGTATACATGTCAACTTTGATGATTCTAAATTTTTAGGACTGCAGGATGATGATGAAACTGAGCCTCTAAGATTTGAAAATGAAACCTATTCAGGAGACTCAGAAGATGGTGAACTAGAACTAGTTGTTGCTGCTGAAAAGCCAAGAGAAAACATCACTCCACCTAGCATTGATAATGCATCTTCATCCAATGCAATTTCAGAAAGTGATGAAAATAATTTGATTGAAAATTAAATTGTTGTAATGACCAACAACTCAAGGGGAGCTTCTCATGAATCCATTAGCTCAACTCATGATGATCATACCATAAATAAAGTCTCTTCATCAAGAAGAAATCTGTCAGTGCAAAGGAGGTGAAACAAGAGTCATCCATTTGAGCTAATCATTTGAGATCCTAAGACTAGTGTGAGAACAAGGAGAGCTACACAAAATGAATGTCTATTTTCATGCTACTTATCTCAAATTGAGCCTAAGAAAATTGAAGAAACATTGTTGGATCCTGATTGGGTGATTGTCATGTAAGAAGAACTCAATCAATTTGAGAGAAACAAAGTCTGGAAATCGTGTGCCCAAGCCTAAAAACAAAATCATCATCGGCACCAAATGGGTTTTTAGAAACAAAATGGATGAAGCCAGCATTATAACAAGGAATAAGGTAAGACTGGTTGCTAAAGGGTACTCACATGAAGAAGACATTGATTACAATGAAACCTATGCACCAATGGCAAGGCTTGAAGTAATCAGAATTTTCTTAGCGTGTGTTACCTACTCCAAGTTCAAGGTATACCAGATGGATGTGAAGAATGCTTTTCTGAATGGGAAGTTGGAAGAAGAGGTGTATGTCCAGCAATCTCCTGACTTTAAAGATTTCAAGCTTCCCAACCATGTCTATAAATTGGATAAAACACTCTATGGACTGAAGTGAGCACCTACGACATGGTATGACACTATTCCCTATTCCTACTTGAAAATCATTTCACTAAGGGTGTTATAAATAAAACTTTATTTTTCAGAAAGCATGCTCAGGATATCATACTTGTACAAGTTTTTATAGATGACATTTTATTTGGGTATATTAATGAAAGCTTGTGGAGAAAGTTTTCTAAGTTAATGCAGAGTTGGTATGAGATGGGTTTGATGGGAGAGCTAACTTTCTTCTTGGGACTTCAAGTGAGCCAAAGAGCTGATGACATTTTCATAAGCCAGTCAAAATATATGAAACATCTCCTAATGAAGTTCAATCTTGAAGATTCAACACCTGCAAAGACTCCTATGCCAACTGCCACCGAGCTTGATGCAGTTCCTAAGGGCAAAAATGTAGACATCACAACCTACAGGGGTATGGTAGGTTCTTCTTTATACCTTACTTCAAGTAGACCAGATATTATGTTCTCAACTTGCCTGTGTGCTAAAAGTGTTAGGAATTATAACATTTGATGATGATATATAAACACTTAGAATTGTTTAATTTGTAATTGTACATGTACCTATAGTAGTGCACTATGAGAATCTACTTTCAGAGACTACAGGTGAGCATCAGAGACTACAAGGAATGCATTTGGAGAGCTCAACAAAAGTTAAATTTGTTCAAGCAAAATTAGCCTCTCAGAGACTAAGCTTTTGTTCATTGGAGACTAAGTTGTTGTTCATCGGAGACTAAGTTTTTATTCATCAGAGACAAGGTCTTTTAGAGACTAAGTGTTTGTTCATCAGAGACTAATGTTGAAGCTACTAGAGACTAAGGCAAAGACACTCCAATGCATTAAAGTAGACTTGCGATGATTTTACTAAAGCCAAAGTCATTTACCTATCACTAAAGTCTAGGCATTAGGGGATAAAATTTCTCGGCATCAGGGGATAGGTTTCTCGGCTCAGGGGATAAATTACTCGACACCAGAGACTGTCTATCAGGGGATAAAATTTTCAAAGACTAAAAATGACATATGGGATGACACATGGTTGAGTTCACAAATCCATTAACTCATGTTAAAAATGGTGGAATTAAAATATAAATTGTGGTCTAATAAGGAGAGATTGGCTACCAAAGAAACTTCAAGGCGATAAGTTATACACTGTAGGTGTGAACACTGATATCAAGATAAGTCATACTTATACATAGGCATGCATATAAAACTGCAAGTATGAAAACTACAATTATAGCTTATAGAAACTTGAAGAGTAAAATATGGAAGCTAGTTCAATCAAAAACCAGGAAGCCCATAGAAATAAGTTATTCACTACAGAGATAACTTATCATGGGAACTCCAAGAGGACATTCAGGGAGCTGGTGTGCTGATACACCAGAGATGTTACATAATAGGTTGGCGTGCAAGGAAGGTTTTGCAAAAAGAAGTTATGTGACAGAGTTGTAATTACTAAAGAATATCAGAGATGTTTTTGGAGGCAACTCACTGAAGAAGCTTGGAGAACAAGGGAGCTATGTCTATAAATAGAGACATGAAGTAGCTGTGTTAGGTTTTAGAATATTTGATGATGATTGTCTTTAGATTACTTAGAGTACAAATGTATAGAAAGTGTTAATTAGTAACATTGAAGTTTTGTAGCCAGTAGTTATCTCTTTGTTTGTAATTCATTCATTCTTTGTAAAGAGATACAATTATTCTTTATTTGTAAGTAACTGCTGGAATGGAGTATCAAAGCTTCAGCAAGTCAAAGTTTGTATTTGGTCTGTTGGAGTTTACTAAAAGGCTTGTCGGAGACTGGGAAAACTTGTCAGAGACTAAGGATTTTATCTATCAGAGACTAGTTTTGCCTATCGAAGACTAAGGCTTACGTCATCAGAGACTAAGTCTAAAAGAGTCGGAGACTAAAGCTTACGTCATCAGAGACTAAAGCTTACGTCATCAGAGACTAAGTTTAAAAGCATCAGAGACTAAGCTGACATCATCAGAGACTAAGACTTAAAGTATTGGAGACTAAATAACTCTATCGGAGATTACACAATCTGACGTCATCAGGGACTAAAAGACCATAGACTAGTGATGACGTCACCAGAGACTAAAGATGAAGCATCAGGGACTAATCGTGATTTATTTCTTGATAAGATACAGAGTTCGAATTGAATAAGGATTGTCTTCCACGTAAATCAAGATATTATTGAAGACATAGCTGGTAAGGAAACAAGGCAGAACTCTATTCCTAATCAAAAAGGAAAGATTGTGTTTAATTTGAATAAGGAAGCTGAATCATTATTGATTTAGAATAGAAACTGAGTAATTTTCAGTTTTAGAAGCTGTAATTAGGTTTACAGAGAATTGTAATTTAAAGCTGTATAGAATTCATAGTTTGTATCTTTTCTATACAGAAAAGAAAAGAAGCTGATGATCATATTGTTGTGATTGTTAGAATTTGTAATCAATTGTCAAAATCAATAGAAGCAATTGTTTATAAATTGGTTTAAGTTCTTGTTCTTTATATTCTGTAAGAAAAGTTAATTTCTTAAAGAAAAAGGAATTGAAAAGAATTCAAAGAACTTGTATTCCCCCCCCCCCCCCCTCCCCCCCTTCTACAAGTTCTTGGCTATCTCACTGGGAAAACAAGCTGAGATAAAATAACATAGATACAACAATATATCACTGAGATACACAAAAACACTAGTATACATATTATCTCAAATCATATCGCTGTTGTAATAAACTTACAGAGAGAGAGAAACAAGTTTTCATAACTTGAGAGAAACTAGAAATCATATTCTAGAGTGCAACTATTATTTTTACCAGAGTTGTTAGAAGCTGGATATTCACACCAGTGAGCTTTTATAATATTTCATTGATTTATAAAAGTTCAGAAACACTCGTGATATATTGTATTATTTCAATTCCGTAACTTTTAATACAGTATATTCACTAAACTCACAAAGTTTGAAGGAATTTTGTGATTTGTATTCAAATCCCCCTTCTACAAACTATCTTATGGGACAAACAAAAAGCTAATCCTAGAGAATCTCATCTAATAGTCTTCAAAAGAATTTTTAAATATCTCAAGGGATCTCTAAATCTTTGAATTTGGTATTCCAAGGATTCAAATTTTGACCTTGTTGGCTATTCTGATGCTGATTATGCTAGACATAGGATTGATAGGAAAAGCACATCTAGAAGCTGTTAATTTCTTGGTGGTAGACTAGTTTCGTGGTTTAGTAAGAAACATCATTCAGTTTCAACTTCCATTGTTGAGGCTAAATACATTGCAGCTGGAAGTTGTTGTGTTCAAATCCTATGGATGAGAAATCAACTTTTGGATTATGGCCAGACCTTGAATTAGATTCCAATTCTGTGTGATAATATAAGTGTCATAGTCATTACAAACAATCATGTCCATCACTCTAGAACAAAACACATTGATATTAGGTATCATTTTATTAGAGAACATGTTTTGAAAGGCACCATTGAGTTACATTTTGTCTGTACTGACAAGCAGCTTGCTGACATTTTCACAAAATCTCGTGATGAATCCACATTTTCAAGACTAGTTAGTGAACTGCGTATATGTTAAGTCATAATTTGTTCATGTCTTTTCTTGTCATTTTCATATTCTTAAATATTATTTATGCTTATTTTGTGTGTTTTGAGTTTTATTTATATTTAGGAATGCAAAATGGAATAAAGAGCTGATAAGTATTTTTTTTTTTAAATCTGTGATGAATAAGACATAAGGCGTGGGCATGCTTTATAGAAAGTCATAAGCTGTCCCCTAAAGGATTTTGTGTAGGATTTTAAGTCAAACTAGGAAATTTAAGATATATTGTAATCTTTTAACTTATAAACTGTTAGCTACGTTTTTACTAAGGGTAAAACCTTATTTTATCATATTTGTAATAGGTAAAGAGTTTTAGATTTTTATTCTCCAAGTAAGGAAGGAATCCTATATGAGATCAACTTTTTTCTTATTTAAGGAGATAATTATATAACCCTAAAGAGCTCTTTGGGCGTCGAGTTTTTCAACAATTCTATTCTCTATTTTATGTATTCTTCATCTACTATGTGTGACTAAGTCTATTTCTAGTCGAAGGATATTCAAGTATTTGATTCACCTTCAATTGTGAGATCTAACTGATTTTATCTATTTTATTATTCTTGGGTTTTTGTAATTTCTCTATTTTTCAAGTTTATTATTGTTATGATTAATTGGGTAGATGCGCAACTAATTAATTGTCAAAATAATATATCGCTTTTTAGAATATCAAATTCGTAATTGTTTGATGGTTCTAATATTTGAAGCAATTAACAACATTGGTTATGGTCAAGTTTCTGATTGTAGTTATGGGATTTTGTGATCTAGTTTAAATGAATTGAACGTTTTGAGTTTTTTTTATTAGAATTAGGTCTCTCTAATTTTTAATGTTATTGGTGAATTAAATCATATGATCGTATTTATGGTTGTTCATTGATAAAAGAATTCGCCATTAGATCATATCTTAGTTATCGATAAATTAAGGAGAGATTGGTTGTTGATACATGTTCGACAACTATAACCAATTTATTCTAGGATAATTGAATAATTCTTGCATCGATGATCAATTCAAAGAATCAAAGTTGAGAATAATCCTTTGGCTAGTTTTCTGACATATATTTGTTAAATCCTTATTTTAATTGTTCATGCAGTTTATATTACTTGAATTCAAAAACCCCTGTTTATTTTATTTTTTCTTGACAAAATAAATAAATCTTAACCAATCTCTGTGGATACGACCCTACTATCACTTGCTACAAACTAGTTTTTTTGAGTAAGAATTTATTTTTGTTAGATTCGACACACATTAGTATGTTAAATTTAATGACCTAGAAATGTTGCAAGAATTATAGTTGTGAGCATATCTAATTGATCTTTGTCTTCAAATGATCACCAATTAGGTATGTAAATCCAACTATTTTCTTTGTGCTTTTTATTGCAGCAAACTAGAGTTTGGTGCTTGTCTTTTTAAGTTCAGCGTTACGCAAAACTCTATTTTGGAGCCAAGTTTGGTGAGAGTTTATCAATCATCTAGCTTGGTGAGTGTTAGAATGCCTTTGTTTAGGTTCAAGTCATTCTAGTTTGGTGTTTTTGATATCTCAGCTATGTTTGGCACTTGTGAATTGAGTTTGGTGTTAGCCTAATTAAGTTCAGCGCAATTCTCCTTTTTGTTTTTAGAGTTTGGAGCTATTTTACAGCAGGTTGGTGATATTGCGTCTCATTTTTTAGTTTGGCGATGTCCTTAGACTAAGAGTTTAGGGGTGTTCGAAATAAGTTCAGCGCAGACATTTTATTCAAAAAAAAAATTATATATTTTTTAAATATTTTTCGACAAGTTTAGCGTAAGTTTTCAATTAGTTAAGCATTTAACTCAATTTGGCGATGTACTTTTGAGTTTTGTGCTATTATATTTTGTATTCCGAGGAGTTTGGTGCTGTGACATTTGACGGGGAGTTTGGCGCAAGGTTAATTTTCAATTTAAATTGTTCAAACTCTAAAATCTTCGCTTAACATAAAGAGTATATATATTTGCTCGTGAGCCCTAGTTTTTTATTTCATCACTAAACTCTAAAATCAAAAATTTCCCAAGGTGCGAATTCTCTCAAACTCTCAAACATCTTCAGAAACTTCAAAAGCTCTAACTTTTATTCAACAATGACCTCACAATTCGTCATCCAAAAGACAAATTTTTGCAGCATCTAGTCTGCAATGACTGTTTGTGAACGATTTCAGCCATGGGTACGGTTTCTTAATGATTCGTTTGTAGATTATGTGATGATTAAAGGACTCAAACTTAACAAGGGAGCCCTTCAACATCTGTGGACAACTACTCAAACCTCTTCCACAAAAAAAGATCTCAACATCAAGGTCACCTTCAATGGTGTTGAGTACACCATCATTGACCGAACCATAAATGAAACACTACACCTCCCAATGGAGAACTTTTCTAATGATCTTTCTGCCCAAGATTTAATCACCTTCTTTCGACACATCAACTATACTGGTGAATTAAATCTGAGCAAAATGGAGAAGCAATACCTCAGAATGGAGTGGAATTTCGTCTTTGACACCATCTCTAGAGTGTTTGCAACCAAAATCAGTGGCTGGAATGGGCTTACTAGCCTGGTGCAAACACTAGGATTTGTTGTGGCTACCAATTTAAAGATCAACATCGACAAGCTACTGCTTATTGAAATGGTCAAGAAAATAAGAAGCTTGGCCAGTACAAATCCGACAAGTGGGACAAATGTTAAGTGCTACTACCCAAGATTTCTCATGATGATTCTTCTATATCTGGGGGTAGACCTTACATCATTTGCTAAAAGTGAAGTAGAGGAGTCATCCCAAAAGCTCGACAACATCACTGCTTCTCTTTTCACAAAGAAGAAGAATGAGGAAGTAAGACTTCTCCTGACACAACATATGGAAGGTATAATTTCATCCTCTTTACTTGTCCAACCCCCTTCTTCTTCTTCTCAAAATGTTGGCCAAGAGGATGTAATCTCTCATCCTCTAACCCAGACTGACCAACCCATTCCACCTCCACAATCTGAACAAACTGCTTCTAATCCAAGGCCCTCTGGTTCTCAACACCCCCAGGGTTCAAAGAAGAGAAAAACCACAACCCATAGGGTAGGAACCAATGAGGTAGTTCAAGAGGGAAGTGAGGCTAAGGAACCCTCAACAATTGTTCTTCCAGTTGTACCAAGGAAGAAGATGAGTAAGAGGGAAACTACTGTAAGCCACCCTGTGTCTGGTAGTCTCTTACAATACAAATTAACTTACTCTCCTATGAAAAAATATATTACAACAATCAGAGAGTAAACTACCAGCTACGAAAACTCAATTGCTATAAACTAGCACTAATTGCACATTTGTATTTCTAAGTATTCTAAACACAATCATCATCAAATGTTACAAAACCTAACAGATGATGAGATTAGTTAACAAAAACTAGAGAGTATAAGGCCAAGGCAACTATATATACTACATCTTACTGCTGGAGAGATAAGGGGGAGTACTTACAGGGCTTCTTCCTTAGATGATTTGGCATCCAAAGTCAAAGCCACAGAGGAAAACCTAGCTTACATAGGTAACTGGGTACTCAAGTCTCAAGTCTATCAACAATTTCCTTAGTCAAATCCCAAGTTGATGACTTGCAGCTTCAGTTCCAAGCCCATGTCAGTCACCCTGAAGGTCAAATGCACTCAATTGTTGATGCTATCAAAGACCTCAAGGCACTGAGACATGAGGTGCAGGATGTCAAGGATGAGGTGACAGAAACCAAGGCAGGGATCAAAGCCATCTTGACATTTTTAAAGAAGAGCAACGCTACTGCTGTTGTTGCTGTTGGTCCTTCCAACCTCAAGTCTTCCCCTCCTACAATGAATGATAACTCAACTAAGGGGGAGAATAAGGAGAAGAATGAAGAAAAACCTCAATCATCAGACACCGAACTCTTTCCCCAAGATTACTGGTTCATGAGAGTTGAAGAATCTCAAGGGACACCTTCATAGGGGGAGGGTATCTCTCATGTGTTCACTGATGATGCTTTCTCCCGTGATGCCATGTATGAGCGAACATATGTAAATGTAGCAGCAATGAGAGATAAGGTGGCAGAGAAGTCTGAAGTATCTCAACATGCACATCAGATCAAGAGGATCAAGAAGAGGGCAGGTGCAAAGAAGGGGAACTTAAAGAAAGCTTCCAGGCAAAGACCTTACTACAACAATAAGAAACAACTTGCCCAACCTACAATCTTTGTTGACCCAATCACATTTGAAAGACCTGATGAAGACACATTCAAGAAGGAAGATGTTGAGAGGGTCATTGACATAAAGTTTGTATGGGAAGGGACAAGGATGATTAAAGCATCTTAGCTCATCTAAATGATGGAACAACAAAAATAGTATCAATGAAGGAGCTCATCAATGAAAATAATTTCAATGTTCATATTCTAAGAAGGCTGGTTGTTCTTGTCAGAGGCACATATTCTCAATCCAAACTAATAAGGGCAAAACCTATTCAAAGAATAAAGTGGAACATTGATGAGCTACTTGAGATAATAAGGAAGAATGTTGAGTCTACTAAAACCCAGAAAAGGGCCACTGAAGAAGAGGAACAAAGAGAGAATAAAGAGGGAGAAGAAGCTATGGGAAGTATAAAGTCTAGAGAACAACCTAAGAGGACATTTTACAATCCATATAAGGTGATTTACACTGAAGGTTATGGAAGTAAGACAGAGTACAAGATGGATAGTATGACAGATAAGCCTTCCTGGTTTCTTTGAAACATCATAGATCAACTGAGACCTTGTCCAAATGCAGAAGATCAACAAGCTATGGAGTCTCTTTATGAGATATATGAAATTAGAAGAAACCTGGATAAGAACAGGAAAAGAATTGTGAGAACCCAAAAAAAATAGGAATGTGATGAATGAATGATTTATTCATATTTTGTATGAAGGATTAATTCACATTCTGTATGAATAATTAATTCATATCTTGAAGGAAAATTTTTATGTTAATGTGATGTCCAAAATTTATTGATGTCAATTCCTTTGTAAAACCATCAAAGGAATATGAATATGAGAATCTCAAATCTCATATGAGTTTAAATTAATCAAGTATGTATAGAATGAGTAAATGAAAGGATTACATATATGTAAGAAGACTATTGTGGGTAATCAAAGTATTATGTGTATTATTTTTTGATTAGTAAGCTGTATATGTGTCAACAACTAATTAAGATTAAACTGCATGTATGCTAGCTATTGAAAGTGATATGATGAGCAGCCACTTCACCGACCAAGTTGGCCAATCATATCACCCTAAGGACATAATTTTAGCCTACTGCTCTAATTGATTTACGAACACTATAAATACTTCATCTGAGGTATAAATCCTAACCTCTCTTCTAAAACTTGTCTTTAGACAACCACCCACATAAATTTCAGATTCACTTTCTAGAGCAACAGTCCTTTTCTAAGACCAGCACGAACTTTTAACTTCTTCCTTAAAGACGAAAAAGTAAGAGCTTTATACCAATCGTATACTCTATTCTATTCTGTTTTATTCTCTCATGCACATAACATTTGAAAGTATTAGTCGTGCACGTTAAAATTTATCTAAGAAAAAATTAAAGCTTCAAAAGTTGCAGTAGTAATCTTTTGCACACAACAGATAGGATAATGAGGCACCCTAAGTTGGGTTTATCCATTGTTAGACATCATCCATGATCATATGAAAGGTTCTTTGTAACTGAGACAAGCTCTAAATTAGTCTCTGATAATATAAAATAGTCCCCGAGAGATTAATGTTAGTCTCCGATGAGTAACAAATGTTAGTCTCTGATGAGTAACAAATGTTAGTCTCCGATGAGTAACAAATGTTAGTCTCCGATGAGTAACAAATGTTAGTCTCTGATGAGTAACAAATGTTAGTCTCCGATGAGTTTGGCGCTGAACAATTATCCATCGATGAGTTTTGTGCTGAGTTTGGCGCTGGCTAAATAGTTAGTGTTGAGTTTGGCGGTAGTCAAATGAATTACTGATGAGTTTGGCGATGAACAAAATTTATCCACTGAGGCCAGTTTATCCACTAATGAGAAATTTATCCCCTGATGGGTGAATCATCCCCTGATGAGTAAATTTCATCCCCTAATGGCTATCCCCTGATGAGTAAATTTCATCCCCTGATGGCTATCCCC
>CM025780.1:9290923-9310739 GCA_014636745.2 Centella asiatica | reverse complement strand
AAAAGTCTCATACCAAAATCCTAGAGGTTTAGGATTAGCTTCCGGCATTGTATCCACCTTATGCTTCACCTTCATTACCTTTTGAATCTGTCTTCGAAGATCCATGTTGAGATCAGAAGTTCCAAATACAATAGTTAGCAACCATTCCAAATTTTCCTTAGTATGTCCCTCCAAGGCTGGCTTCTCAAATTACAAAGAATGAATGAATTACAAACAAAGAGATAACTGCTAGCTACAAAACTTCAGTGTTACTAATTAACACTTTCTATACATTTGTACTCTAAGTAATCTAAAGACAATCATCATCAAATGTTCTAAAACCTAACACCTCTTGATAATTCAATAAGCATGTATCATTCAGGGTTCCCGAGTGATATCAAGGGGTTAATCCTCTATTAAATAAATCTTGATTCGCCCTTTCTTCACCAGATAATGCATCATCTGACCAGCATGATCACTATCTGACTTCCTTTAATAATCAAATTTCATCCCAGCTGGTTAGCCTGGTCGTTTTACTTCATCATATGACATACGTAGTCAGCGCAGAAACATTGGTCTGTGAGGGTCTGATTACCGATGCCTCGGCCTCTCATTCCCTATCATCATTGGCCAGAATGCCAGGCAAAAGTACTCAATAGCCCCTTTACTACCCATATGGATATACCTTGAAAACATTGTATTGCTATAAAACTTTGGTGTCTCAGCCAATTAATAGTGGCGACTACCAAAAACTTTGGTGTGCTCAACCAATTAAAAGCGACGACAACCAATAACTTTTATATATATATCCATATGGGACATGCTCGAGTGCGCATACAAGTTCACGGCCTGCAACACCCTTACATCATTTTTTGGTGAGCTAGCGAATTTTAAACAGCTAGCAACCACCCAATAATACATAGCTCAAACATCAACATCTTTTCACATACATCGGATCAATGATCGTACATTACTTAATCATAAAAAGAAATCATTGTCTTGCATAAGCAATAACATTATTCATTTACATAAATCAAAACAATGATTTTACGTAATTAGTAAGAAAGGAAGTGGAATAAGTATATACTTGCCTTGGTCCTTAGCTAGTTTCTAATCTCAAAATATTGGTGCGTGAGAGGTTCTGTAAAATATGATTGTTGGTATAATGTGAAAAATCCATCTTTTGAAAGATAATATAAAACTGTGCATAAGTAGGGGATGATCATCAGGGACTGAATTAACCATCAAGGGATGATCATCAGGGACTGAATTAACCATCAGGGGATTAATCATCCATCAGAGAATGGTCTTTGATCATCGGAGGATGATCTTTCGGCCATCAGGAAATAATTCACCCATCAGGGGATAGTCATCAGGGGATGACTGACCCATCAGGGAATAGTCATCAGGGGATGACTTACCCATCAGGGGATGGTCTTGTTCTTTGCCAAACTCGTCGGGTGACAACTTGTTCAGTGCCGAACTCCATAAGTCAGCGCCAAACTCTTCGGGAACTAACATTCTTTAGTCATCAGAGACTAACAAATATCTCATCAGAGACTGATGACGTCATCTTAACCCATCGGAGACTAACATTAACTCATCAGAGACTAATGTTATCTTGTCAGAGACTAACATTAGACCTTGTTTCCATTTCGATGGAAGGCCTTACATGGATAAACTCAACCTAGGATGCCTTATGAACATGAATATGCAAATGGACGCAACCTTTCTTTTAAAGCTTTATTCTTTCTTGGAAACTTAGCATACACGGCTAATATTTTCGAATGTAAGAAAATAAAGGAGAGTACAAGGTTCTTACCTCTTCATCTTTAAGGAAGAAAATTGAAACTTGAAATTTATGAGGATAGTGGGTTTAAAGAGACGTTTTAAGAGAAAGGTTTTAGAAAAGAGATTGGAATTTTATCTCAGATGAGGTAGTTATAGCAGGCTGAGATTAAACCTTGAGATAAAATGATTGGTTAGTCTGGTCGGTAAAACGGTTGCTCATCATAACACTTTAACAGCTAACAACATATTAAGCAGCTGCTATCATTTATGCACATAGGCTTCATCAACTAATGATACCCAAGCAGCTTACTAACCAAATCAGTATACGTACTAATCTTACGTAAGCCATTAAGGCTGTTTTGAATGAAACATGCTAATCTTTACACTTGTATTCCTTTAAGCAATTTACAAACATTACCAATAAAATATATACATAAATTGCTTTCCCCCAAATCATACATTCGATAATCATAACCCTTTGATGGTTCCAAAAATATTCAAACATCCAAAATCATAATATTAACCATACACGTTAATAGGAAAATATGATTCAATAAATTAATTATAGACAAACTAATTTCCAAGTCATCACACCTAGCCTCAAAGTGCTCGCTATCAGTGGATAAAAGGCCTAGCGCCAAAGTGTTTGCTATCAGTGGTTAAAAAACTTAGTGCCAAAGTGAGTACCATCAGGGAATAATGAACTTAGTGCCAAACTATGCTTTTCACCTTTGGGTAAAGTCCATGGATTTCATGCACCAAACTTTAAGGAAAGATGACTGCACCGACTTGATAGAGCTAAAGTAACAGGAAAGAAAAGTGATTGGACTTTATCGGCTACTTTTCTAATCATGGCAAGTCTACAATAAGAAAAGTAAAAGAGAGAGATGAAAAAGTTTTAAAGAAAAGTAGGAATTGAGAGAAAGTGAAGTGTCAAAGTGTTTGCTATTAGGGGTTAACAAGCTAAGCACCAAAGTGTGTGTCATCAAGTGGAGAAAAAGCCTAGTGCCAAAGTGCTCGCTGTCAGTGGACAAAAAGCCTAGGGCTAAAATGTTCACTAGCAGTGGTTAAAAGACTTAGCACCAAAGTGAATACCATCAAGGAATAATGAAATCAGCGCCAAAGTTTGGTTTTGACCTTCGCCAAAGTCCACGGAGCACCAAACTTTAAGGAAAGATAACCACGCCAACATGGCAGCACTACAGTAACAGGAAAGAAAAGTGATTGGACTTTTTTGGCTACTTTTCTAATCCTGGCAAGTCTACAATAAGAAAAGCAAAAGAGAGAGATGGAAAAGTTTTAGAGAAAAGAAGGAATGCAAGTAATCTTTTCATATCTTTAATATATCAAATCTTGCTTATGTATTTTTACACGCTTCCATCTAAAGAAATAGTGTTGAACAAGAAATATGCATATAATATAGACAACCTCTCTCTATCTTATAAAAAATGCGTACACAATAGAACAAGAAGATATAAATTTATATCTCTTTAGAAAATAGAAGCTAAAACTCTTGTTTCATAGATAAAAGCTTATTGAAAAATTAGGTTGTAGCAAAAACCTTGAGATTAATAAACTTTATTAGTCTTGAAATTTCTGTGTTATTTTGAGCTTTATGTTATATTATTTTTAACACATAAAAGTTACAGAAGAATACAATACTTGTTCATTCATTTTGTTTATTGTTTGCAAAAAGTTTAAAAACTTAAGAGTATTATATTCAAACCCCCTTCTACAATACTCATCTAGGGAAAATAACATCTCTAGGTGCATCCTCTCAAAAGGATGTAACTATTGAAAATAGTCTACCTCCAGGGACATAGGTATTTGAGTCTACACAAAACACATCTATAAAGACCTTTGAAAGGAAGAAGGAGATATAAGCTTTGATCAATGATCAACCTAATACTGAGAGTTCACACACGGAGTCTCACATTGATGCTCCACTTTCTCCAATTCAAGAGGAGCAGTCAAAACTCAACTCTAAACTTATTCCTTTTTTTCACCTAATATTTCTTCAGAAGCAATGGAGATCTTTATATTCCATTGGTTTCAGATTCTCCAGTAGTCCCATCATTGGAGAAGCTAATTCCTGCAGCTGAAACATAGCAGCCAGTGACTGAAGCATTAGAGGTTACTCTTATCTTGTCAGTATTTAATACAAGTGTTATTTCCAGAATATCCACTAATGTAGAAATCTCTCTAATAATGCTTCCATCAATCTCTTGGTCACCCACAAACCCAACCGTGAGAAGAGGTGTCCAACGTTAGAGACTACTATTCAGTTCATCTTGGTCTCACAAAGTCAAATATCAAAGGACATTTAAGAACTCAAACAACTATTTTTCTTGGCCTACTTTAAACTGGTTATTCCTTCCTCTCCAAGTTCAGATGTTGATGTCAAAAAGGGGGAGAGACGAGAGAGCGGGAGAGTAGTTAGGGGGATGTTCAAGCTATAACAGATTCTCATTAGGTCAAGATATGTGCCTTCTGGTGATACGCTTGTACCATTTGAAATACTCATCCAATGGGACTCTCTCAATGGTGTCCAAAACCTCAGCTTCTAAATGATTTACAAGCTGCTAAAATCTGTTCACGAAGAACAACTACAAATCTAGAAAGTAATTTATAGCATCACAAGTTCTAATAACTTGCTTCTCATGTTCTAAGAACTTACTTCTCAAATTCTAAGAATTTACTGTGTTATTACAATTGAAATCTCTCTTGTATCGTTATTGTAATACTAATTACCTAATTGTAATAACGATTTTTATCTAATATGAATATGAATATATATAAGTCTCGACAATCCTAATTTGATTCAACTCAGTTGCACGACCTTTTTAATCCAAATTTAGTTCTGTTTCGGATCTTAATCGACTTCTTGATTACAACTTCAAATCTGATTCATATTAGGACTTCAATTTCTAGTCAAACACGATCTTCATATCCTCTAATAAATCTTTATGTGTTGATGGATTTTATCTGCTAATAGATATTTATCTACTAATGAGTTTTTCTGTTGATGAACATTTATCTGTCGATAGTCATTATTTGCTGATGACCAAATTATCCTCTATTGACCATCTATCATTTGATGCAGATTATCCTCCGATGAACAAAATATCCACCGATGAACAAATTTATCCTTTAATTTGATTGGCTACTTGGATTATTTATCCTCTGATGAACAAATTACATCAGAGGATAAATATCCACTCGATCTAACTATTATCCACAGATGAACAAATAGCCCATTGAAGGATAATGCTTAGAAAAATCCAGCTTCAAAAACTTATCTGCTAATGTTTATACTACACATCAATAGCTACCATACAATTGAAAGACTAACAATTCTAAGTGTATACATCATCATCAAATACTATAAACCTAACCGTCTCTTCCTATTTATGATTATCAATGTGATAAGCATAAATCAAGGTTGATGATGACGTCAAAACACAAAATCAATGAAAACTACTTAGAATTGAAAATTTTATACAAATTTTACATGAATTACAATTGTTCCTGAACTAAGACTCTAAGCCTTTGAGTTTAGCTTCTCCTAGACTAAGGTTTAAAACCTTTCCTTTGAGTCTAGCTTCTTTTTCTAAAATATGATTTCAGCTTCTTTATCTGAAATATGATTTTAGCTTCTTTTTTTGAAATATGATTTTAGCTTCTTTTTCTGAAATATGATTTCAGCTTCTTTTTTTGAAATAAGATTTATTTTCTTTCAATGTCCATATCAGCTACTCCTAGCTACTCTCCCTCTAGCATCTATTATAGCTTGAACATACCCTTCACTACTCTCTCGCTCTCCTGTTTCTTCCCCTTTTTAAAATCAACATCTATACTTGGTAAGGAAGGAATAGCCAGTTCAGGGTAGGCCATAAAAAATAGTTGTTTGAGTTCTTGAATTTCCTTTCATATTTGACTTTGTGGGACTAAGTTGAATTGAATAGTAGTCTCTAGCATTTGATGCCTCTTCTCATTGTTATATTTGTTAGATAACTTCTGCTTAATTGAGTAGAGCACCCTCTTAAGAAGAAGACCTTCATTACATTTACACATTTTCTCTACCTCCAGCTTCATCTTGTCCCTGACACTCTCGAGTTCAGTCATGAGACCAATAACCATGAGGTGTTGTAGTGTTGGAGCTTCATATTTCTCTTTTCAGTGTTGGTCAATGTCTTAAAGACATGTTGTGGAGTAAGCTCAATTGCACTTGACCCTAGCATGGTCAGATAATCCTGTCTGATCTGAGCAAGTTCTCATCCAATGTATTTGTGAAGCTTGCATCTAACCAAGCATCCACATTCTGCTCTTCAAGTAGAGCTTCAGGCTTATCTACAGTTCTGATTTTGAATGTTGACAGTCTATCTTGATGTTTTTGAAGACCATAGAGTTCTTCAAAGTCCTGATTAGACATGTCAGCAAACATTTGAAGTGTCGCATCCCCTAGTTGAGGTCTTCCCTCGGTATATTCTCATGTAGGGTCAGTATTTGGATCAGAGGATATCTAAGCTGCAAAGGTAAGTGAAACAAGTTCTAAGAATTCACTTGCAGAAAATGAAATTTTCTCTCTGTTATTTTCTTCAAGGATCTCAAAGACCTGTGTCTTTGGAGGTAGACTATTTTCAATATAAACATCCTTTTGAGATGTTACACCTAGAGATGTGCTTTTCCTTATAGACTCAATATATGAAACCGCAGACTTTTGTAAATACTAATATAATTTTAAAATATTAATTAAATAAATTTTAGTTATGGCTATGTATTTGTATTTATGTACAAATATTCTTCTATGTATTTTTCTTTTCTACCATGCTCTATAGAAAGGTCAAAATTTCAGTATATGATATTATTGTTACTATTAGTGTAGTCAGTAGTAGTATATGTAGAATTAGTGTTGTTTTCGTTGATGTTATTGATAATGTTACAAAAAGAAAGGAGATTAATAAGCTAATTTCAAGCTTATCTCATACGGATGAATAAAGGAAATTGAGTTGCTAATACATTAGTACTACAAATTACTCTGGTACGACACTTTTGTGAAGTACAACCTCCACGACAAACATACGTGTAAGTGAGTTGATCAAGTATTTGTTTATTATTTTTAATGAATTGGTGGTTTAGCTAATCCCATGTCTTATGCCAATTAGAGGTATGGTACACCCCCACACCTGATATATGTCTACATAGGCTTCTCTTATATAAAGAAGACCCATGTACTACCAATCTTCTTTTTTCTACACTTTCTCAAACTCTATATAATAGATAAAGTCTATATCTTTTTAGTCATTTAATTAAAGTAGGAACCATGTTAAATACTTTGGTTAATTAAAACGTACTTTCTTTTTTATTCCTCCTTCTCTATAATCTTCCCATAGTGATGAACTACACGGTTAACCTCTATTTCTTTCAAAATACTCAAGAGATTTTCTATGTATTCCATATGAATATATCGTACTCTGTTATTCTATACTCTATACAGCTTCTATCAACTACAATGGTTGATATAAAACCTTATAATTAAGAAAAAGAATTCAATTTCTAACCAATTCTAGTTGCTGCTTTAATCTGATCTTTCTTTCCTTTTGAAACTCTGTCATGTTGGAAAGTTTCTGCTTTATCTTTAATCAGCCTCTTTCCAAGATTTGGAATACAAGTTTTATCAATCCTAACGTAACTTTGTTTTGAATCTTGATTGACTCCTTGCTTGCAACTTCAAATCTTTATCAATTTAGGATTTTTTGCGTCCCAGTTAAATATCATCTTCAATATCCTTTGATAAATCTTTATTTATTGATGGTTCTTATCAGTTGATGAGTTTATCCGCTGATAAATTTATCTGCTAATGAATAACTTTATCCATCGATGACCATTTAATCTTTATCTGTTGATAAGCTTAACTGCTAATGAATAATTACCCACCGATGACCAATTTTCCACTGATGAACATTTATCCACTTGTTTGGAATCATACTTGTAGAATTGATGATGTGTAGAAATACTTAGAAATTTTTATACTTTGTAAACTATCAGCTAATTGTATAGAAATAGCTAATAAATATATGTGAAATTCATAAAGTAGTTTAGAAACAATTGTATAGTTTAGTACAGTTGAAAACACTTGTAACCTGTAATCTTGGGAAGTCAGTGAAAAGAAGCCATGGTTCAAGAGTTAGAAGCAAATCTAGAACTCAAGATTATCAGTTGATGGGGAATTAGCAGCTGATCAAAAGATTGTCATTTACCTGCTGATCAAGACCAAATAGCAAGTAATCTAGAGATCAACAAGTAATTTCCAAAACAATAGTTAATGGGCAAAACAACAAGTAATCATATAAACATAAAGTAATCAAACGCTGACCAAGCTAAAGATTGCCAAGTCAGTAGATGATTTTGAGACGAAGTTCGAATATGATTTAGAAGCTGAGTCTATGGATAGTAACAAGGATTCAGAAATGAGTCTTACAATCTTTTACAGATAACAACTGATCTACTTTCCTATGAAGAATCAAATTCTTTATACAAGTCAGAGGTTTATCAAGAATGAAAAGTTGGAAGTCAGGAAACAATTAGAATTCTATTAGGAATGTTTTATTTCCTAATTATCATTCTAATTGCATATAAAGTTAGAATTATAGTTGGTAACTTAGAGAAGAAGTTTGTCCACGCATAGCTTTACATTCTGAGAGTTTTGAAGTTGAGTATTATTGTATCTAGGAAAACTGCAGCTGGTGTTCACTACCAGAAAAAAGTTGTATGATTCAAATTGATTGACAATAAAATTGTTTATTGTTGATTGCCATTTACATCTTGCAAATTGTACTATTTTAATTGTTTTATCATATCAGTAAGGTAATATAACTGTTCTTAGGTTTAAGATTATTCATATCAGTTTAATTCAAGAAAAAGTTAATAACTATATTCAATCTCCTCTCCCCCCCCCCTCCCCCACCCTGCATTACAATTAGTCCACGAGACAAACACCACTGAATATTTTAAGCTTTATCTGCTAACGAACAAGTATCCACTAATAAACATTTTTATTTGTCAATGATCATTCTCTGTTGATGAAAAAATTATCTGTCGATGACCATTTACCCTCTAATGTAGATTACCTACTGATGAACAAAATATCCACTGAGGAACAAATTTATACACTGATTGACTACATGGGATATTTATCCCCTGAAGCACAATTTTACTAGCGGAGTGATGAACAAATAACTCATTAGATGATAATACCTGGAGAAAATCCAGCTTTAAAAACTTATTTGCTGATGTTTATAAAACACATCAGTAGCTACTGTACAATAACAAATTTAACAATTCTAATTATATGCATCATCATCATATGGTATATTCCTAACAATGCATTCAAGAACGGCAGTTATGGATTATAAGTTTCATTTAACTTAAATAAGTAATTCTGCAGTGATTACAGGCATTTTTAGCCACTGCACACCAGTTGATAAACAGTAAACATCTTATTATTCTAAGTTGAAATGCATGAATCTAGATATTACTCAATATATGAATACATAACAACTGAAATGAGACACTTATAATAAATTGTGTAATACACAATCTGATAGATATTACATAAAAAGTCATATTATTTTAGAGATAGCTATAATGTTAACTTTTTATCATTATTAATCAAAAATAGTTCTCACAGGAACAGTTGAGTCCAATATAAGCTACCAACCTGATCAAGGCAAGTAATATGTTTATTGTTGATCAAGGCACGTAATATATTTATTTTTCTTTCAACGAATAACACAATTGTTTCGTTATACGTGATTTTTCAAGTATATATGCAATTTGATGTTTATTGTAATTAAACGCATGATCAATTGATTCGATCTGTGAAATGACATGTTATGATATGCAAGTGTTTATACTTTTCTTCTTACGTATACATAATTGTTTTGTATACATACTAATAGAGGATAAACGTTATTTATTCAACTTAAGCTAAGATTTTATTATTAAATGTTTCACTACTTGTATCCAGTTTATAAGCATCCTATCTATTTCATGTTTGTACATGATATATTGAATTATTTGATTTGATTTAACTCTTCAATGTTATACCTTTGTGTTCTTGTGATAACATCTATATTTCTACCCAATGGCCCTCGCTGAGGTGTCAAGGTTAATCCACTATATAAGCTTTTAAGGGAATAACCAAAATTGAAAGTATACCGAGCCCTGTATATCTATTTACATATCTATATAAAGTGTCATACATATGTACATAACAGACCATAGAGATAGCTTGGTCTGCTATCGTCAAATGGTAAGAAGTACTCTCAGTAAGCCTTAGTACTTAACAGAGTTAAGGCAATGTAGTAAGTTATGAACCAAAAGACGTCAGATGCTTATGTGGAGTTTTCATTCAGTAACATTATTTTCCAACTCCCTCTCAACTAAAAATATGGATTCACCTCATCTGCGATGAGAATCCACATCTTTGAACTCTTTATCTTATTCATAATTTTTAACCTTGCCTTGAGATGGATTACTTGAACTAGCTATAAAACATTTGTTCATTATCACTTTTCTTATAGTATATTACTTGCTGAGCATTTGTTGTTCATTCTTGCTTTTGATTCTCTTTTAGTTAAGTGCGAGAAAGGTGAGAGTTCCAAAGGTAAGGAAAAAATATATGGGTAGTTTCATATTGAACTGGCTATTAAGGGTTCATAGTACAAACTTAATATTATTATAGTTAGCCTACTATGCTTTTCGCTGTTAGACTTTATGACACAAGGTTTGTAATAATTGTTGGTTATATATTATTCTAGTCTATGTTATAATTGTTGGTTATATATTATTCCAGTCTATGTTATGTTTGTGAGTTGTTTTTCTGTACATCGACGACATGGTGCTTTACTGGAAGCCAGATTCTCCACAGTTGGTAACAAACTGACGGATCTAGTTTACAACCAGAAACTGGGGCTGTCACACAATATCCTTGTAAAAAGATATTGAGTGGCCTCCAAGAGTTCTCACTGTTCTCTTTTTCTTCCTTATGGCTCCCTCAGATTGTTCACCCTTCCTTTTAGCTATTGTAATGGTAGGTTGTTTTCTTTTTACAACCTTAGTCTTTTGAGAGAGAGATGAGGTGGCTTTCTTTGTAGTTTTGGATTTTGAGGGTTGTGCTACTTGGGTAGAAGGAGTTGATTCATTACTTACCTCCTTCATTGTAGCAGAAATAGAAGAAGAACTGGAGATAGGTCAGAATTTGTATTAAAAGAAAAAAAAAATTCGCTAACTCAGAAATTAAAATTTTATTCACGGATGATGCTGATTCATCAGCAGATAATATTTTAACTTCTGCTGTCAGCAGGTAATTATCCACCGATGAGTAAATTATTAGAGGATAAATTAACTATGTTGCTTTTGTTCATTAGCTGATAATTATCATCTGAGGAGTAAAATTATCTTCTAAAGCTGCTTTTATTCATCAGTCGATAATTATCCTTCGAAGAGTAAATTATCTTTTGATGCTTTATTAAACTAAAATTATGTGTTGATTAGTTATTCTATTAGTGGATAATAGTATATGCTCTTTTTATCAACAGATAATTATCCACTGATGGATATCAGGTGATAATTATCTACTGCTTCTTTTATGAGCTGATAATTATCTATTGACAAGTTATACTGTTAGAAGGTAATTATCTACTGCTACACTTACCAGCTGATAATTATCCATTGATCAGTTGTACTGTTAGAGGGATATTATCTATTGTTGCCTTTATCTTGCACAAAATTTTTAAAGTTTTATTCACCAAAATTAAGAATTCCTATCTCACTTACCAATCTTGTGAATGTGTCTTCGTTCAATGGTTTGGTGAATAAGTCTACGAGATTCTTATTGTTAGAACAAAATAAGCTCAACTGTTTGTAGGGGGGGGGGGGATGAATGCAAACATTATAGTCTTTTTGCTCTTTTTAAACTTTAGTTGGCACTAATTGGAAACAACTACTATGAACAGAAAAACAATAAAATATGAACACACAGATTCAAGTTAAAATAGTTATATTAAAACTTGATATTTTTCAGGAAATCTGTATAATCACAAATGTCATTAAACAACTACAAGTTCTGTAATGAAATTACAGCTTCTATTTCACACTCACTAGCTTCTAAACTTTCTTTGAAATATTTCTCTCGAGATCTATTACAAAGCTTCTCTCTAGTGATTTGTGTGCTTCTTGTTTGTTGATCTGTTGAATTTCTTCTATTTGTGTAATGAGGACTCCTTTGCATATATAGAAGATCAGTGGTTGAAACCACGTGCGAAGGCGTGCTGCTCTTTTCAACTTAGCCGCATATAAGTCACATCGTTGTCCTTTGGAAACTATGTGTCAGACTGCTGCTACTTTTGTTGCTTCTTTTTCTTCCCCTGATCTGTGTGCATTTAATGTCTGAGAGTTCTCATTGGACCATAACAAACTTCAAGAAATATCTTTCCAGTTAATATCTCTTGCTTCTATAACAAGCTTCGTTGATTTGAGTGTAAGTCCTGATGACGGGTGCATGCTGTCATAACCATTGTTAGTGCAATATATGCACAAGTGTTTGTAGAAGGGGGGGGGGGGGGGGGCGATCAATACAAACACCTGTAACTTTTCGCTCTTTTAAACTTAGAAGTGCTTACTGGAAAACAGTTGTAACAAGCAGAAAAACTATAAGAAATGAACACACAGATTCAAGTTAAAATAGTTATATTAAAACTTGGGGTTTTTCTGGAAATCTGTATAATCACAAATGTGATTTACTGCTACAAATTCTGTGAATAAAGTTCACAACTTCTCACACTCACTAGCTTCTAATTTTCTTTGAAATATCTCTCTCAAGATCTATTACAAAGCTTCTCTTTAGTGTTTGTGTGCTTCAGCGTTTGTTTGATCTGTTGGATAGATTCAATCTCTGTATTTTTGTAATGAGAGCTCCGTTGCTTATATGATAAATCAGTGGGATGAAATCACGTGCTTGAGACGTGCTGCTCTTCTCAACTTAGCCGCAAGTATGTCACATCAAAACTTTATGTGTCAGACTGCTGCATGCTTTGTTGCTACTTTTCTTCCCCTGATCTGTGTGCATTTAATGCGTGAGAGTTCTCATTGGATCATAAACAAACTTCAAGAAATATCTTTCCAGTTGATATTTCTTGCTTTTGTAACACGTTACGTTGATTTCCGTGTAAGAACTGATGACGGGTGCATGCTGTCACAACGATCCACTGACTGCCAGCCCTGACGAACTTTGATCAGTGCTTCTGGATCCCCTGATGCTTATTTGACTACATTAGGGCTTCAACCTTCACTCGAGTTTTACTCAGTGCTTCTTGATCCTGATGGTTATGACTGACGGCATACACTGATGGCTTCCACTGATGTCATGTTGGTTATTTCCCCTTACGGGTTACCCTGATTGGTTTGCCTGACAATGACATATCCTGAAGTGTTTCCCTGACGGGTTGGTCTGCCCTCATCATACCCTGATGGGTTCCCCTGATGGGTTCCCCTGATGGGTTCCCCTGTTGGGTTCCCCTGATGGGTTCCCCTGATCGGTTCCCCCTGATGGGTTCCCCCTGATGGGTTCCCCCTGATGGGTTCCCCCTGATGGGTTCCCCCTGATGGGTTCCCCTGATGGGTTCCCCCTGATGGGTTCCCCTGATGGTTTCCCCTGATGGGTTCCCCCTGATGGGACTTAATCAACGTAACTTTGGTTAGAATTTCTGACGTGCGGAATACTTTGACTGTTTACAAGCAGCATCAGACATTCTTCTTCACTTTGTCAAGTCCTTTGTATGTTTCTGTTTTCTGACTTGTCTTGTGAAGTTATTAACCATCCACTGATGAATAAGTGTATCATCAGTGGGTGCAAAACTTGTGCTGAACTTAAGGTTTATAAAATACCTCAAGTATTTACAGTTGCACAATTTATTACAAAATCATCATCATCATTTATCTCTAACAATCTCCCCCTATTTATGTTTATCATTTTGATAACTATAAATCCTTAGATGCACTGATGATGATGTCAAAACCAATTCTAAATACATGAAAGAATTTTGAATGAATTAACAAAAGAATTTCTGTACAAGTATAACCTACATCTATTACAAAAAGAATGTTATATTTAGACATCAGAATCCCTTTTTCTTTTTGCTGAGACAAAGGACAATGGATGACTTCATTAAATAGGTTGAGAGTCACTTCCAAGGCCTTGTCTTCTTTGTTCTGGGTTTTGAGCAGGAATTCTGAGTATGTTGTCTTCTACTCCTGTCTCCAGCTGCTCTAGTTCCCTCTGAAGAAGCTTTCTGAAATTGACTATGTTGACATTGCTGCTTGTTTCCAAAGCTTCAAGGACTGTCTTGATTTCTTGAATGTTGGCTGCAGCAAGTTGTGACCAGTAAAAGGTAATGATCTCCCCCTTTTTGTTTTTGATTTGAACTCCCATGGGGCTGGTGATCATTTTAGGATAGACTTTGAATCCCTTTACTGGTGGCACATCCCTTACTACAGTGTTCCCATCATCAGCTCTGGTTTCTTCGATCTCTTTCAGTACTCTTTGAATCAACAGAACTCTGAATTTGATGACATGTTCGTTCTTATGATTTGCAATTTGATTCAGAACATGCATCGCTTCCTCCAGGTTTAGGCCATCAACTTCTTTGATCCTTATACTTTTCTCCTGCCCATCAGTGGATCTATAGAATAATTTCAGAGGACTTTCCAATGCAGTGGGCAGGCTCCTTTCATTGTTGATGGCTCTCCTCAGCCTGTCGATTATCCCCCTTAAGTCTTTATTAGCCTGTGAGGATCTTGGAATCAGGTTTAGAACCAGTCCTAATTGCTCAGCATCCATTCTCCTGAACCAGTCCATTGCTACATTGAATTCTGACCCACTCTTCAGTTGAACTATTATTAGCTGATCCCTTCTATTGTTGAACCTGACATCTATGCTTTTTATTGAGAACATAAATGTCAGGTTTTTACGCTTTTCTTCTCTGAGAAATTCAGCTAGAGTGGGTGGACCATATTCTTTGGTAACAGGAGAAGGTGCTTTGTCCTTAGCTTCATGTGACTTCTTTGTAGTGACATCAGGGTCTTCAGTTTTATCTTGATTTTTATCCCCTGATGCACTTTTAGGGTTCTGTAATCTTTTTGGCTGAGGTTTCCTGGAGGTCCTAGGCCTGACATTCTTCTTCTTCTTCATTTCTTCCTCCTGTTCCTTTGTCATTTCCCTCTCTTCTTCTTCTTGAAGTTGCTGTGCAAAGATTGCATTAGCTTCTACTAGCTTTTTATCTTGAGGGTAGACCAGCTCCATTTTCCCATCAATTATAACTTCAACAGGTGTTGGAAAGTGGGCTGTCTTCATGGCGTCTCCAAGTAGCTTAAGCCTTGATTGAGTGTTGGATATCTTCTTGGGTTCCTCAATCAGGATGCCTTTGCCTTTGTCTTTGGGTTTTGGAGCAGGAACAGAAGTAGTCACATCCCCTGATGGTTGACTTTTTTTCTCAGCAACATCCCCTGACGACTGCTTGGTTGAATTCTCCCCCTTTTTGATAGTATCATTAGTGGGAGTTGAGAGTCGGGATGTGACTTGAAGAAGTTGTTTCATGGTGTCAGCCATGGATTTTTGCAGAGTTTCCATGTTGTTCATCTGAGTAGAAAGATCAGCAAGCTTGTGGTCAACATTGTCAACTTGTTTCTTCATCCGGAGTAGAGTCTGGCTGGTGACCAAAGAGTCACCAAACTTGCTGTACATTTTGTAACTTTGCAGAAAAATGTGTATACAATTTTTGATTTTCTATATCTATTGACTGACCAATCATGATCTGTGACTTTAACACTTTGATCAAGATTGGATCAGTAGTCTTAGCTAACTCTTGCTTCAATAACTGTACAGTATCAGACATTTGGTTCTGTCGAAAGTATAAATCAACTCCGATGAACTGGGAAAAATCATCTTGTGGAGCATCATCTTCATCACTTGCAGAGGAAGAAGTAATATTTACAGTATCTGTGTTTTCTCTCTGTTCTTTATTTACAAGGATCTCATCCTTAT
Source organism: Centella asiatica (assembly GCA_014636745.2). Lineage (NCBI taxonomy): Eukaryota > Viridiplantae > Streptophyta > Magnoliopsida > Apiales > Apiaceae > Centella > Centella asiatica. Next base: position 9,294,865 of record CM025780.1, on the reverse strand, counting down.
CTCTCTTATCCTTTCCTTTTTCTTTGCCGTCTAAGGCATCACTCATATTCTCTCCTTTTTCTTTGCCTACTAAGGCAGTACTCTCTTGCTCTCCTTTTGCCAAAGTCCTCTCAAGGGTTTGACTTTGTCTCTCTGCACTAAGTATTTTCTCAGTCTCACTCAAAATTGTCCTAGAGGGGCTCCTATGGGCTTGGAAATCATCAACTGTGACCAGTTCAAGTGATGTATTTATAGATTCTGGTTCGACAGTTGTGATAGGAGAAGGAGAAGAAGTAAAGTGAGTATGTATAATTGGAGAAGTATATGTTTCTATAGAGGAAGTATATACAATTGGGGGTACATAAAGAGTTATAGCTGTAGTATGTACAGTGGAGTTTATGTCCCCTGCTTGATCACTAATGTTTGTATCAAGTAAAAATGAGTCAACCATGTGAGAGTAGTGACTATCAAACACTGTGTCAGAGAATGTTGGCTCCTCCACGAATTCAGAATGTGGAGAATCTGATTGTATGGCACTTAATGTTTGTGTCATTATATCTGAAGAAATTTGAGGAACAGAGAAAGAAGGAAGTGGTGTAGATAGGAGTGTATGCTGAATCACTGAACGAGGAGGTGATTCATCAAAAGATGTTGTAGAAGAATGCTTATGACTCATGTTGATCTTATTGAGAAGCTTCTGAGCTACAACATCTTGAGTGGTGTGTGCACTCACTGTGTCAGATATCTGCAAGTGGCTCTCAGAGACCCTGATGGTAAGTTCATCAGTGTCTATGGTCAGTGTATGTGCCTCACTCAATTGTGTCCTTGGTTGAGGACTATTTTCAATAACTAATCCCTTTTGAGAGGAACTAGTTAGAAATATGTTTAATTCCTTATCAAAGGCTATATCCTGTTGAGAGGATATGCCCTGGTTAGGTTGTTGGGTAACACTCGTGGCTCTCGTCTTCTTCTTCAATCTCCTCCTATAGCCAATCACTCTCTCTCCTTGCTCCCCCTCAGTTGTTGTGGTAACTTCACTGGGTTTTCTTTTAATCCCAACAGTCTTTTGGGAGACTGTGGGTTGGGCTGTCGAGAGTGGTTATGAAGAAATTGGTTGTTCTACTTGGGTAAGCAGAGAGGTGGTTGTTTTCTCTGCCATAGTAGATGAAGGTGAAGAATGTACAGTTTGAGCAATAGAAGGTGTAGAATTTACTACCTGTATCATATGCGTTGGGAGAGCAAATGATTCAGTTGTATACGATTTCTTCAGTATTTCTGCAAACAGTTTCTTTGTTTGCTTGTATGTCTGTACAGGTATGTCATTCTCAAAAGAAAGATTAGTATTCTGATCTTTGATAATCATGTACAAAAATCTAGCATAATATATTTCAGATTTCCTATTATTAAAATTACCTAATTTATTTACAAGATCATCAAAAATTATTTTACCTATATTTATATTTACATTTTTGATTATTGCGTATGCTATTTTTAACGTTAAAGAGGTAATTACCTCAAAGTTAGAACACTTACCTGAGAACACTTTGGTGATAGTGTCAAAGAGATAAGAAATCTCCCTCTTCATGTTCACCCTCTTGAGATCCTTGAACTTTAACACTGCGTTGGAAGCAGCGTTATAGCCTAGTTCCCTCAAGAAATCCAGCAGGTCTGCATCACTGGGTACATCCACCAGATCTTGAGTAAGTAGCCCCAAAACAGAGTTAAGTCTGGAAGGAGTTATTTTCCCTTTCTCAGACGAAACTTTGAATGAGATACCCTTGACCACATCCGGCTTGGTGGTGGAGTACATAAACTTAGCACTGGTCCAAAGTTGTGACAGTGCCTCCCCAACATTTCTTCATTGGTAAAGATGGCTTTACTATACTCAAAGTTTAGCAGATAGCTCATCATCGGTTTAAAGCAATCACTTACCTCATCAATGCCAGAGAAGCCCACAAAGTTTGTGGATAGGACTGTCAAGTTCCTCTGAATTTGTTGACGTGCCATGGATGCTTTGAAGATTTGAAGTTCTAGGGTTTCTGTAAAGACGAGAGAAAAAGAACTCTAGCAAATATCAGGTTTAGATTAAATGTTTGGGGGTTTCAAAAAGTAGGAGAGATAGAGTATTAATACCCGCCTAAAGACGTTTGAAAACTTCTCCTGAAAACACGCTATCAGGGAGTCAGTTCAGTTTCTGTGATGACACGTCATCAGTGAAAGAAGAACTTAATGATGAGTTGTCATCACTTAACTGACCTAGAATCCCGATGCAGAAAAAAAACTTTACCCTTATAATATACTGTAAGTACACACCCTGACCCTGATGCACAAGACGGACACCCTGACCCTGACACACAGGTCAAATACCTTGACCCTGTCGAACAAGTAAGACACCCTGACCCTGACGAGCAATCCGGACATCCTGACCATGATGAGTGAGCCGGGTACCCTGACCTTTATGCGTCCTTAAAGAAGCCCTGACCCTGATGCATCAATCCAAAACAAAATGCAGAATATACAAGTATATACATATTTACAATTTGAACATATATAACCACATATCAATTGATTTCATCAAGAACTTATGAAATAAGTTAGAAATACCAAATCTTATGAGTTTGACTCTGACCCTGATGCATAATTCACCATTCCCAGCTCTCCCACAAGATTTGAAAATGTGGCTTCATCAAGAGCTTTGGTGAATATGTTTGCCAGCTGCTGATTTGAAGGTACAAACTGTAATTCAATATTCCCATTCATAACAAGTTCCCTGATAAAATGATATCTGATTTCTATATGCTTAGTTCTGGAATGTTGTACTGGATTTTCAGCAATGGCAATGGCACTAGTGTTATCACACCTTATTGGAATCTTGGAATAGTTCAGACCATAATCCATTAGTTGATTTTTCATCCATAGAATTTGTGCACAACAACTTCCAGCTGCAATGTATTCAGCTTCAACAATAGATGTAGAAATAGAATGCTGCTTTTTGCTGAACCAAGATACAAGCCTTCCACCCAGAAACTGACAGCTTCCTGTTGTACTCTTTCTGTCAATCCTGCATCCTCCAAAGTCAGCATCAGAATATCCTAGCAATTCAAACCCAGACTCCTTTGGATACCAAAGTCCCAACTCTGTAGTGCCCTTGATATATCTCAAGATCCTTTTCACTGCAATGAGATGAGATTCCTTTGGGTCAGCTTGATATCATGCACAAAGACATGTTGCAAACATTATGTCTGGCCTGCTTGCTGTCAGATATAGCAATGATCCAATCATTCCCCTGTAAGTCTTCAAATCAACTTTCTTTCCATTCTTATCAGGGTCAATCTTGGTTGCAGTGGCCATAGGTGTCTTTGCTACTTTTGAATCCTCCATATCAAATTTCTTGAGAAGTTCTTTGGCATATTTTGTCTGATGAATGTAGATTCCATCAGAGTCTTGTTTAACTTGTAATCCCAAGAAATAAGATAATTCACCCATCAAACTCATTTCATATTTGCTTTGCATGAGTTTGGAGAACTTTTCACACAGTCTTGTGTCGGTGGATCCAAAAATAATATCATCAACATAGATTTGAGCCAAAATCAGATGACCTTGGTGTTGCCTGAAGAACAAGGTTTTGTCAATGATACCTCTTGAAAATTTGTTTTTCACCAGAAACTTTGACAGTGTATCATACCAAGCTCTAGGTGCTTGCTTCACTCCAGAAAGTGCCTTTTCCAGTTTGTAGACATGATTTGGAAATTTTGCGCATTCAAATCCTGGAGGTTGTTGGACATACACCTCCTGTTCCAATTTCCCATTTAGAGAAGCACTTTTCACATCCATTTGATATACTTTAAAATTTGAATGTGCTGCATAGGCTAAGAAAATTCTTATAGCCTCAAGTCTGGCTACTGGTGCAAAGGTCTCATCAAAATCAATCCCTTCTTCTTGAAGATATCCTTTTGCAACCAG
>CM025780.1:9280732-9290823 GCA_014636745.2 Centella asiatica | reverse complement strand
AAAAGTCTCATACCAAAATCCTAGAGGTTTAGGATTAGCTTCCGGCAGTGTATCCACCTTATGCTTCACCTTCATTACCTTTTGAATCTGTCTTCGAAGATCCATGTTGAGATCAGAAGTTCCAAATACAACAGTTAGCAACCATTCCAAATTTTCCTTAGTCTGTCCCTCCAAGGCTGGCTTCTCAAATTTCAAAGACTCTCCATCCTTCAAAAAGACATGAAGAAGTTCTCTGTTATTCTTACCCTTGATCAGATCTATCTTCTTAGTACTTTTCTTCAGGGCTTTGATTATCTCATCAGCACTTGTCATTTCAACTTTGTAAGACTTCTTTGATGAAACTGTTTGTGGCTTTGTTGGTCCACTCATAGCCATCAAAGCAGTCTCAGTTGACCTTGGAGGATCTTGAGAAGTAGGCTTCTTGATAGTTGCCCTGGTTACAGGTTTCTTTGCAGATTCCTGAACTAAGAGTTTCCTCCTTGATTTCTTTTCAACCTCTTCCATCTCTTTATTCTTCTTTTTGGTTATGGCTGCTTTCTGTGCACTTGACCTTCTTGATAAAAGTCTCTTCTTCTTTGCCTCCTCCTCCTCCTTTGCTGTTGCCGTATCCTCCTCCTCTTGAAGTTTCTGAGCTAATAGTGCATCAGATTCTATCAGCTTTTGTTCTTGAGGATAAACTAACTCCACTTTCCCATCCGCTATCAGTTCAACTGGAGTGGGAAAGTGAGCTGTCTTCATAGCATCCCCCATCAGCTTAAGCTGTCCTGGTTGAGTGGTGGTTTGCTTCTTTGGATCTTCAACCATGACACCTTTGCCTTTGTCTTTTTGTTTTGGGGCTTGTATAGTGGAAGAAGGAGATGTTGCTGTTGTTGTTGCTGTTGCTGCTATTGTTGTTGGAAGTTGTGTTGTTGTTGTTGGAAGTTGTATTGTTGCTGCTTGAAGATCATAATGTTTTTTTAAGATCCTGTCCATCATTGCTTGCAATTCTGCATCAAGGACAGGACCAGATTTTGGTTTTTGTACAGGAACATGTTATTTGAATTGACCACTCTCCCCTTTTTTGACATCAGTATCTTTAGGGTGAGAGGAGGTGGCCAAATGTGGAATTGCCTGCATCAGGAGTTGCTCCATTCTGTCTTGTTTTTGGATCAGGAGTTGGATATTGGCTTTTAGGGCTTGAAGTCGACTGTCAGTCTTGGACTTGTCTTTGATAAATGTATCAATGGCAGTAATAGTCCTCCTTGGCAAGTGTCCTTTATAGCACCTTCTGATTTTGTCTATCTCCAACTCCATCCTTTCCTCCATTTTCTTCACTGCACCATTTATGCCAGTAACCAAGAAGTGGTGAAACTTTGTATGTTTCTTATCCACCTTGGTTACTTCTTCAAGAATATCTTTAAAAGATGGTGCAAAGGCAGTTGACCCTATGTTGGTCACATAATCCTGCCTTAAATGGGCAGCTGCTTCCTCCAGAGTGTTTAAGTATGTGGCATCAAGCCATTCCTCAAGATTTGTCTCTGTAGGTTCTTCAGGCACAGTTTCATCTGCAAGCCATGTCTTCAATGCAGACATATGATCTTGTCATTGTTGTAGACCATATAAAATCTCAAAGTCTGCATTAGATATCTCTGATATTACATTTAATGTTGCATCCCCTGTGCTTGAACTTTTCCCAGTTTCTTCTGTTTGGATATTGGTGGAGGGAGCAGAAGAAACTTGAGCTTCTTGTGAGCTGGTTTCAACAGGTTGTAAAAATGTACCTGTTGAAAATTTCTCTCGTTTATTTTGTTCAAGGACCTCATCATTGCTCACACCCTCTCCTTTTGCCTGGGGTTGGGCACCCAGCTTCTCATGCTCTCCTTTTTCCAAGCTATCTAAAGCTTGACTCTCAAGGATGTGTATATTCTCTCCTTTTTCCAGGTCAGGAGCCTGACTCTCACTATTTATTCTCACATCCTCACTCATTTGGATGGGTACACTCTGTCCTACAGAAGTGAGGGTTGGAGAAGTAGATATGACTGCATGGATAGGGGGTTCCCTTTGTGTATTTTGGGCTAGGGATCTATCCATGGAATATGTTTGAGAGCTTGTCTCGAGTGTTGACTCCTCTTGGGAAAAATCAAGAGAATTTAAGTTTGTAATATCAAAACAATCAAGTATGGGAGAAGAATGTACAGTGTGGAGTGTTGGCTGTTCCTCAGACATTGAAAATCGAGGAACATCAAGTGATGACTCTGTGTGTGCACTCCTTGTGTCACTCTTTTCTTGTATTTGCTCTCTTTGGGTTTCCTCTTGTTGGTGAACAAGAGGTTGTGCAAACTCTGTACAGTGTGTTCCTGGTTGGGAACTTTCTTTAATGTCAACATCCTTTTGGGAGGATGGTGACAGTTCACTGTTTTTCCTTATAACCTCCATTGCTTTTTGAGAAGCAATGGATTGCTTTTGGCTAAGGGTTATAGCTCTCTTCTTTCTCTGAAGTGGTACTTCAGCTTCCTGTTCTCCCTCATCCTCACTTACTCCCTCAATTATTTTTCTTTTTATTGGGAGCTTCTTGGCTGTCTTTGGTTTTACAACCACAGTCTTTCGGAAAACTGTGGTGAGGGCTAGGAATTGTTGTTGTGAAGTGGTTGGAGGATTAATAGGGTTTTGGCTTTCAATATCCTCAAAGAATTGCAAAGAATAAAGGGTTGGAAGCCTGTCAATGAGAATAGCTCTCATTACAGGAGGGAAAAATAAAGGAACCTTTACCTTGGCAGATTTATGCCTCACATCAGTAAAAATTCTTTTACTCTGCAAAACAGTTGGTACAACTTGCAATCCAGTAATATTAAGGTTAGGGATTAGATAATAAGCAATCATCATCAAAAACCTAGCATAATAAATTTTATTTTTATTACCAGATTTCAGTTTTAACAAAAGATTTTGCAGAATTAAAAGCCCAATGTTTAGATGTCTATCATACAACACACTAAAAGCAATTTGTTGTGTGAGTGTAGTGATAGCATCATAGCCACTGCATTTTGAAGTAAATGCTTTAGTTATTATATCAAAGAACAGTGACCACTCTTGCCTTAGATGGGGTCGTGTTGTAGACCCAACAGAACTACTTTCAACAGAATAATGTAAGTTTTTAAACATAGAAAGAAGTTATTCATCAGAAGCAGGGGAGTCAAAGTTTTCATAGATTGGCAAGTGTAAAGCATTATTAACTACGGTATGATCTATATTATAAACAGAGTTTGCATACCTGAAACTTACCACGGGAGAGTCAGTGTTCTCATCCTGGATGGTAGCAGTGGACCAGACAGCCGTGAGAACTTCAGCGGCTTGGACGAGAGCTTCATAAATGGCATATTATAGAGTGGAGTTCTGAAGGAAATCCACGAAGGGGTGATACTGGGCTCCAAATTCATGCTTATCAGCCACCCCTGCATGGTTAGTCTTTATGAAATCGAAATCTCCAAACTGGAAACAGACTGTTTTAGCGGCCATTGGAAGAGATCTGTGAACTTTGAAGAAACTTGAAATAGGGTTAGATTGCAGAGAATTTGCAGAGAGAAAATAATTTCAAAGCTTTGAGAGATTGTGATTGCAAATATGTTTGATTTTACTTTTAGCAAAGTATTAGAAACGTTTGCAATTCTAAAGATAGTGAACCATTTTTCGATCGTGGGTAGGATAACTACCAGATTACCCTCGATCGGAGATTGCCCTAATCTCTGATAAGGTCACTCATAAGAGACTAGACCCAATTAGTCTCCGATAGTTCAATTTGATTGAGTCAGAGACTAACCAAAAACGACATCAGGGACTAATGTAGTCTCTGATAGTTCAATTTTTTTAATTCAGTCGGGGACTAATTAAAAACAACTGTCGGGGACTAGTTAGTCTCCGAGAGTTCAAATTTTTAATTCAGTCGGGGACTAATTAAAAACTACTATCAGGGACTAGTTAGTCTCCGATAGTTCAAATTTTTAATTTAGTCGGGGACTAATTAAAAACGACTGTCGGGGACTAGTTAGTCTCCGATAGTTCAAATTTTTTAATTCAGTCAGGGACTAATTAAAAACACTATCAGGGACTAAGATAGTCTCTTTCTCTTAAGCTTTCAAAATATTTCCAACAATCAAGTTTAATGATTATTAGCTTCAAAAATTCTATTTAGTTAAAAAAAAAAAACATTCCAGAAATTAAATTCTAGCTTCTAAAATTCTGTTCACAAAGAACAGCTTCAATCCAGAAATTAAATTCTAGCTTCTAAAATTCTGTTCACAAAGAACAGCTTCAATCCAGAAATTTAATTCTAGCTTCTAAAATTCTGTTTAATTAAAAAACAACTTCAATCCAGAAATTTAATTCTAGCTGCATACAACTAAACAACTTGTTTTCAAAAATTAATCAATTTTTAGAGGCATAATTCAACATTCCTAATTCAGAAACTAATCTAGAAAAGGTAGATTCATCTAAAGGTTTTGTGAATATGTCTGCAAGTTGTTTATCAGTTGTTACCCAATGTAATTCGATATTACCTTCACTTACATGTTCTCTTATGAAGTGATATCTAATATCTATGTGTTTTGTTCTTGAATGTTGCACTGGATTTTCTGTTATTGCTATGGCACTAGTATTATCACAAAAGATAGGAATTTTGGATAATGACATAACATAGTCTAAGAGTTGGTTCTTGATCCATAGAATTTGAGCACAGCAACTCCCAGCTGCGATGTATTCAGCTTCTGCTGTTGAAGTAGAGACTGAATTTTGTTTCTTGCTAAACCAAGAAACAAGTCTGCCTCCAAGAAGTTGGCAGCTTCCACTTGTGCTTTTCCTATCAAGCTTGCAACCTGCATAGTCAACATCTGAATAACTGATTAGTTTAAAATCAGATTCTTTGGGATACCATAACCCAAGGTTTGGAGTACCCTTTAGATATCTGAGTATTCTTTTTAGAGCAATCAAATGTGACTCTCTAGGGTCAGCTTGAAATCTAGCACATAAACATGTAGCAAACATTATATCTGGTCTACTTGCAGTTAGATATAAAAGAGAGCCTATCATGCCTCTATAACTAGTAATATCAGTTTTCTTTCCTTTTAAATCTTTATCTAGCTTAGTGGCAGTAGGCATGGGTGTTTTTGCAGATGTACAATCAACCAAATCATATTTTCTCAGTAAGTCTTTGATATACTTGGACTGACTGATAAATATTCCATCAGTTGATTGTTTTATTTGCAAACCTAAGAAAAATGTTAATTCTCTCGTCATTCTCATTTCATATCTAGACTGCATAAGTTTTGAAAATTTTCCACAAAGTTTTTCATTTGTAGATCCAAATATAATATCATCTACATATATTTGCACCAATATTATGTCTGAGCCTTGCTTTCTATAAAATAAGGTTTTATCTATGATACCTCTAACAAATTTATTTTCAAGCAAAAATTGAGATAGAGTATCATACCAGGCTCTTGGTGTTTGTTTTAAGTCATAAAGTGCTTTGTCTAACCTGTAGACATGATTTGGAAATTTGGAGTCCACAAAACCTGGGGGTTGGCAGACAGAGACTTCCTCTTCCAATTTTTCATTCAAGAAAGCACTTTTGACATCCATCTGGTACACCTTGAAGTTCTTGTAGGCTGCAAAAGCCAAGAAGATTTTGATTGCTTCAAGTCTTGCTACTGGTGCAAAAGTTTCATCATAATCTATTTCTTTTTCTTGAGAATATCCTTTTGCAACCAGTCTTGCTTTATTTCTTGTAATTGTACCAGCTTCATACAATTTATTTCTGAAGACCCACTTGGCACCTATTATTGATCTATTCCTTGGTTTGGGTACCAGTCTCCAGACTTTGTTTCGAGTGAATTGGTTTAACTCCTCTTGCATGGCAATTATCCTGTCAGGATCTTGAAGTGCTTCCTCAATTTTCTTTGGCTCAATCTTTGAGAGAAAACTGAGATATAAGCATTCATTTTGTGTTGTACTTCTAGTCTTGACTCCATCCTCTAGACTTCCAATTATCAAACCTGGTGTGTGGTCTCTCAACCATGGAATTGCACGTGACAGATTTGATCTTGAACTTGAGGCTTCATTTTCTAGATTGATGTTGTCCAATCTAGCTTCATAATCAGAGACTGCTCCCCCAAAACCATTGACTTCTTCATTATTAGCTCCCCCTGAGTTGTTTATCTCTATAGTCTCAGGTGTCAATATAGTCTCTGATTGTGCATCAGTGACTCTAGTCTTTGGTGAACCATTAGTCTCCGATGGAATGCTAATTTCACCAGTCCTTCATGCACAACAGTTAACTCCCCCTCAATTATGTAGGGATCATTGCTATCTTGGGCTTTTTCAGTAGTCTCTGATGGATATTCCCATGCATCCAATTCATTCTCAAAACTGAGAGGTTCATGCAATCCTTGTCCAATCATTCCTGGAATCTTTTTATCATCAAATACAACTTGAATTGATTCCACAATGACCTTTGTTCTTAGATTATATACTCTGTATGTTTTACTTGACAAAGAATAACCTAAGAAGATTGCCTCATCAGACTTGTTGTCAAATTTTCCTCTTGTTTCTAACCAAACACATGTAAAAACTTGAGAGTTGGTTTTCTCCCAGTCATTAATTCATAAGGTGTTTTGTTGTATGCTTTGTTTATCAAGGATCTATTTTGTGTAAAGCAAGCAGTGCTTATAGCTTCCTCCCAAAAATATGTGGGAAGCTTAGCCTCTTGTAACATAGTCCTTGCTGCTTCAATAAGGGTTCTATTTTTCCTCTCAACAACTCCATTTTGTTGAGGGGTTCTTGGAGCTGAGAATTGATGTGGTATTCCTTTTTCAGTGCAGAATTCAATAACTTGGGAATTCTTGAATTCTGTTCCTCTATCACTCCTTATCACCCTTACTGTTTTTCCTGACTCAGTTTCTATCTTTTTGATATGATCAATTATCAACTGAGCAGCTTCATCTTTCGTATGGAGGTATTTTACCCAAGTATACCTCGTGTGATCATCCACAATAACCAAAGCATATCTATTTCTTAAGATTGACATCACATTCACTTGACCAAATAAATCCATATGTAAGAACTGTAATGGATCAGTGATTGATGTTGCTAGTTTACTCTTGAATGATACACTTTTTTGTTTCCCTTTCTGGCATGAATCACACAATCCATCTTGTGTAAATTCTAACCGAGGAATGCCAACTACCAATCCTTTCCTCACAAGCTTGTTAATGTTCTTGAAATTCAAATGGGAAAGCTTCTTATGCCAAATCCAACTTTCATCAGTTGAAGCTTTGCTATATAGACATGTGATTTGATCAGTAAAAGAAATAAGATTTGCAACATACAAATTTTCTTTTCTTTTTCCTGTCAAAATCACATTATCAGATTCTTTATCACACACCAAGCATTTATCTTCTTTGAAGGTGACATTGAATCCCTTATCACATAGTTGACTCACACTTAGTAAATTGTGCTTTAAGCCATCAACTAGTGCTACTTCAGTGAAGATGACATCTCCATGTTCAACACTGCCATATCCCCTCGTATGGCCTTTGCTGTCATCTCCAAAAGTGACTTTTGGGCCACTTTTCTCATCATACTATTTTAGCAGGGACTTATCTCCAGTCATGTGCCTTGAACAGCCACTGTCCAAGTACCATGATTTCTTCTTTTTGCCCTGCACAGTAGAGAGTAACTAGTTTGAGATTTTTGGAACCCAGACTTTCTTGGGTCCTTTCTCACTAGTTGTAGACTCAAGACTTGACTCAGATTGAGTTGATTGTCTTTTAGCAGTTTTGACTTTAATTGGACAATCATTAGTCTTGCTACTCGCTTGTGAGAGACTGCCAAGTTTAGAGTTTTCATTATTAATGCAAAGATTATTTAACCTTTTTACAGGTGATTTATCTTTTATTCTCTTTGAAGATGCAGTCTTAGTCATAGGAATTTTATTATTGCTCCTACAGTTAATAGCTATGTGGTTGGGGTTACCACATACATGACATGTCTTTCTAGGAGCATCAGGCATTCTAGCATAATTTGTATATTTATTAATGCCAATTTTTTCATTCCTATTTTTCTTATTTCTGCTTAACTCCACTAATTTTCTAGCCTTTTTGTCTGGAAAATTCTCTAGTTTTTTATTTAGTTGTGTCTTTGTCATGAACCCAATATTTAATCTTTTTGTTTCACTCTTATCAACAACATTCACTGTCTTTTGATCAATTTCTGTTTTTGCAGAGATTTGTTGATCTTGAGTGTTAATGAATTTGGATTCAATAACAGGAGAGACAAAATTAATTCTTTTTATAAAATTTGGCTTACTAGTTGAGGAGTTCGCAGCTTCGAATAGATCATTTAAATCTGAACTCTTGTCTAGATTTTCATCATAACCTAGTCCAGATTTTTGACCTATTGTTCGACACTCTACCAAGTCTGTCAACTTTTTAGAAGAAGTATTCCATTGTTTAATCTTAGCTTGAGCATTTTCAAGTTGCTTTACTAAGTAATATTCCCTCTTTTTCAAAGCATCAATCATATGACGAGCTTTGTTTAAATCAGACTTGATAGTGTCAAATTGTGCCAATCTCTCTTCAAGAAAGTTGTTTCTTTTCAAGAGAATGTCACGTGATTCTTTTACATTGGTATGTTCAATAGTTAAAGATCTAAAACTAACATGCAAATCAGACATATCTTTTTGTATGCTTTCAATGCAAGATGTATCAAGTAAATTAAGCACATTGAAATTCTGAGTTGCATCACATAACTTTGTAGAATCACTTGACTCGTCACTTCGAGTCATTAGAGCAAAGTTGACAACTTCTTCATCAGAGTCGTTGTCAATCCAATCTTTACCCTTTGTAATCAAGGCTTTGCTCTTTGATTTAGCTTTCTTGTCAGCAAAGTCTTTCCTTGATTTTTCATCCTTAGACCTATCACTAGATCTAGGCTTCCTGCACTCATTGGCAAAGTGCCCTAACCTGTCACAATTGTAACATCTTATTTTCTTTAAGTCGAAGGTGACTTTTTGACCTTCAAGTTTAGGGTTAGGCTTCCTTGATAATTTTCTTCCTTTCTTGCTGGCCCTAAATTTCTTGAACTGTTTGACCATGAACACCATAAATTCCTTCATGTCATCATCAGAATCCAGTTCATCTTCCTGATCAGTCGAGCTAGCATCGGAAGATTCCTCATCAAGCTTCTCTTGAGACTTGCTTGTCTCAACCATCAACGCAGCTCCTTTGTCCCTGCCATGCATGCGTTGTCGTTGCTCTACTTCGAGTTCATAAGTCTTTAAGTTCCCGTAGAGCCTATCCAGTGTGAGTATGTCCAAGTCATGAGCCTCTCTTATGGCTGTTGTTTTTGGATCCCAACTTGGAGGAAGAGATCTCATGAAATTGGTGTTGACATCCTCATTATCATAGGACTTTCCAAGTATTTTCAAATCATTGAGCAAAGTGTTGAACCTATCATAAACTGACGTTATTAGTTCACCAGGCTTTTCTTGAAAGAACTTATATTGTTGTGTCAACAATGACCTTTTGTTCTTTCGGACTTGGTCAGTCCCTTCACACAGGACTTTGATGGTATCCCAGATTTGCTTTGATGTAGTGCAATTTATGATGCTTGTGAACATATTTTTATCAATTCCATTATAAAGTATGTTCATCACCTTAGCATCCTTTAACACTTGCAACTTGTCTTCGTTTGTATAATCACATTCTGGAGAAAGTTCAAAGTGTTCTGCAACAACAGATCCATCGACAGTTTTAGCAGGAATAAATTTCCTAGGTAGATAGGGACCCTTCTCAATCCTATCAATATAATCTGGATCTGTTGCTCTCAAGTGCATGTACATCTTTTTGCTTCCACATAGAATATTCTTCTCGTTTAAGAATAGGGATTCTAGTACCACCATCACGACTTCCCGCATACGTCATTATGCTTGAGCTGCTTGCTTCGTCGTTGGCCATCTCTTGGAACGTAGTAATTGGATAAATTCAATTACAGGCTCTGATACCAATTGTTTTCCTAGTGAGATGCCGAGAACTTGTAGAAAAGGGGGGGGGGGGGGGGGGGGG
>CM025780.1:9263428-9280632 GCA_014636745.2 Centella asiatica | reverse complement strand
TCTTTCCAGTTGATATTTCTTGCTTTTGTAACACGTTACGTTGATTTCCGTGTAAGAACTGATGACGGGTGCATGCTGTCACAACGATCCACTGACTGCCAGCCCTGACGAACTTTGATCAGTGCTTCTGGATCCCCTGATGCTTATTTGACTACATTAGGGCTTCAACCTTCACTCGAGTTTTACTCAGTGCTTCTTGATCCTGATGGTTATGACTGACGGCATACACTGATGGCTTCCACTGATGTCATGTTGGTTATTTCCCCTTACGGGTTACCCTGATTGGTTTGCCTGACAATGACATATCCTGAAGTGTTTCCCTGACGGGTTGGTCTGCCCTCATCATACCCTGATGGGTTCCCCTGATGGGTTCCCCTGATGGGTTCCCCTGTTGGGTTCCCCTGATGGGTTCCCCTGATCGGTTCCCCCTGATGGGTTCCCCCTGATGGGTTCCCCCTGATGGGTTCCCCCTGATGGGTTCCCCCTGATGGGTTCCCCTGATGGGTTCCCCCTGATGGGTTCCCCTGATGGTTTCCCCTGATGGGTTCCCCCTGATGGGACTTAATCAACGTAACTTTGGTTAGAATTTCTGACGTGCGGAATACTTTGACTGTTTACAAGCAGCATCAGACATTCTTCTTCACTTTGTCAAGTCCTTTGTATGTTTCTGTTTTCTGACTTGTCTTGTGAAGTTATTAACCATCCACTGATGAATAAGTGTATCATCAGTGGGTGCAAAACTTGTGCTGAACTTAAGGTTTATAAAATACCTCAAGTATTTACAGTTGCACAATTTATTACAAAATCATCATCATCATTTATCTCTAACAATCTCCCCCTATTTATGTTTATCATTTTGATAACTATAAATCCTTAGATGCACTGATGATGATGTCAAAACCAATTCTAAATACATGAAAGAATTTTGAATGAATTAACAAAAGAATTTCTGTACAAGTATAACCTACATCTATTACAAAAAGAATGTTATATTTAGACATCAGAATCCCTTTTTCTTTTTGCTGAGACAAAGGACAATGGATGACTTCATTAAATAGGTTGAGAGTCACTTCCAAGGCCTTGTCTTCTTTGTTCTGGGTTTTGAGCAGGAATTCTGAGTATGTTGTCTTCTACTCCTGTCTCCAGCTGCTCTAGTTCCCTCTGAAGAAGCTTTCTGAAATTGACTATGTTGACATTGCTGCTTGTTTCCAAAGCTTCAAGGACTGTCTTGATTTCTTGAATGTTGGCTGCAGCAAGTTGTGACCAGTAAAAGGTAATGATCTCCCCCTTTTTGTTTTTGATTTGAACTCCCATGGGGCTGGTGATCATTTTAGGATAGACTTTGAATCCCTTTACTGGTGGCACATCCCTTACTACAGTGTTCCCATCATCAGCTCTGGTTTCTTCGATCTCTTTCAGTACTCTTTGAATCAACAGAACTCTGAATTTGATGACATGTTCGTTCTTATGATTTGCAATTTGATTCAGAACATGCATCGCTTCCTCCAGGTTTAGGCCATCAACTTCTTTGATCCTTATACTTTTCTCCTGCCCATCAGTGGATCTATAGAATAATTTCAGAGGACTTTCCAATGCAGTGGGCAGGCTCCTTTCATTGTTGATGGCTCTCCTCAGCCTGTCGATTATCCCCCTTAAGTCTTTATTAGCCTGTGAGGATCTTGGAATCAGGTTTAGAACCAGTCCTAATTGCTCAGCATCCATTCTCCTGAACCAGTCCATTGCTACATTGAATTCTGACCCACTCTTCAGTTGAACTATTATTAGCTGATCCCTTCTATTGTTGAACCTGACATCTATGCTTTTTATTGAGAACATAAATGTCAGGTTTTTACGCTTTTCTTCTCTGAGAAATTCAGCTAGAGTGGGTGGACCATATTCTTTGGTAACAGGAGAAGGTGCTTTGTCCTTAGCTTCATGTGACTTCTTTGTAGTGACATCAGGGTCTTCAGTTTTATCTTGATTTTTATCCCCTGATGCACTTTTAGGGTTCTGTAATCTTTTTGGCTGAGGTTTCCTGGAGGTCCTAGGCCTGACATTCTTCTTCTTCTTCATTTCTTCCTCCTGTTCCTTTGTCATTTCCCTCTCTTCTTCTTCTTGAAGTTGCTGTGCAAAGATTGCATTAGCTTCTACTAGCTTTTTATCTTGAGGGTAGACCAGCTCCATTTTCCCATCAATTATAACTTCAACAGGTGTTGGAAAGTGGGCTGTCTTCATGGCGTCTCCAAGTAGCTTAAGCCTTGATTGAGTGTTGGATATCTTCTTGGGTTCCTCAATCAGGATGCCTTTGCCTTTGTCTTTGGGTTTTGGAGCAGGAACAGAAGTAGTCACATCCCCTGATGGTTGACTTTTTTTCTCAGCAACATCCCCTGACGACTGCTTGGTTGAATTCTCCCCCTTTTTGATAGTATCATTAGTGGGAGTTGAGAGTCGGGATGTGACTTGAAGAAGTTGTTTCATGGTGTCAGCCATGGATTTTTGCAGAGTTTCCATGTTGTTCATCTGAGTAGAAAGATCAGCAAGCTTGTGGTCAACATTGTCAACTTGTTTCTTCATCCGGAGTAGAGTCTGGCTGGTGACCAAAGAGTCACCAAACTTGCTGTACATTTTGTAACTTTGCAGAAAAATGTGTATACAATTTTTGATTTTCTATATCTATTGACTGACCAATCATGATCTGTGACTTTAACACTTTGATCAAGATTGGATCAGTAGTCTTAGCTAACTCTTGCTTCAATAACTGTACAGTATCAGACATTTGGTTCTGTCGAAAGTATAAATCAACTCCGATGAACTGGGAAAAATCATCTTGTGGAGCATCATCTTCATCACTTGCAGAGGAAGAAGTAATATTTACAGTATCTGTGTTTTCTCTCTGTTCTTTATTTACAAGGATCTCATCCTTATCTCTCTTATCCTTTCCTTTTTCTTTGCCGTCTAAGGCATCACTCATATTCTCTCCTTTTTCTTTGCCTACTAAGGCAGTACTCTCTTGCTCTCCTTTTGCCAAAGTCCTCTCAAGGGTTTGACTTTGTCTCTCTGCACTAAGTATTTTCTCAGTCTCACTCAAAATTGTCCTAGAGGGGCTCCTATGGGCTTGGAAATCATCAACTGTGACCAGTTCAAGTGATGTATTTATAGATTCTGGTTCGACAGTTGTGATAGGAGAAGGAGAAGAAGTAAAGTGAGTATGTATAATTGGAGAAGTATATGTTTCTATAGAGGAAGTATATACAATTGGGGGTACATAAAGAGTTATAGCTGTAGTATGTACAGTGGAGTTTATGTCCCCTGCTTGATCACTAATGTTTGTATCAAGTAAAAATGAGTCAACCATGTGAGAGTAGTGACTATCAAACACTGTGTCAGAGAATGTTGGCTCCTCCACGAATTCAGAATGTGGAGAATCTGATTGTATGGCACTTAATGTTTGTGTCATTATATCTGAAGAAATTTGAGGAACAGAGAAAGAAGGAAGTGGTGTAGATAGGAGTGTATGCTGAATCACTGAACGAGGAGGTGATTCATCAAAAGATGTTGTAGAAGAATGCTTATGACTCATGTTGATCTTATTGAGAAGCTTCTGAGCTACAACATCTTGAGTGGTGTGTGCACTCACTGTGTCAGATATCTGCAAGTGGCTCTCAGAGACCCTGATGGTAAGTTCATCAGTGTCTATGGTCAGTGTATGTGCCTCACTCAATTGTGTCCTTGGTTGAGGACTATTTTCAATAACTAATCCCTTTTGAGAGGAACTAGTTAGAAATATGTTTAATTCCTTATCAAAGGCTATATCCTGTTGAGAGGATATGCCCTGGTTAGGTTGTTGGGTAACACTCGTGGCTCTCGTCTTCTTCTTCAATCTCCTCCTATAGCCAATCACTCTCTCTCCTTGCTCCCCCTCAGTTGTTGTGGTAACTTCACTGGGTTTTCTTTTAATCCCAACAGTCTTTTGGGAGACTGTGGGTTGGGCTGTCGAGAGTGGTTATGAAGAAATTGGTTGTTCTACTTGGGTAAGCAGAGAGGTGGTTGTTTTCTCTGCCATAGTAGATGAAGGTGAAGAATGTACAGTTTGAGCAATAGAAGGTGTAGAATTTACTACCTGTATCATATGCGTTGGGAGAGCAAATGATTCAGTTGTATACGATTTCTTCAGTATTTCTGCAAACAGTTTCTTTGTTTGCTTGTATGTCTGTACAGGTATGTCATTCTCAAAAGAAAGATTAGTATTCTGATCTTTGATAATCATGTACAAAAATCTAGCATAATATATTTCAGATTTCCTATTATTAAAATTACCTAATTTATTTACAAGATCATCAAAAATTATTTTACCTATATTTATATTTACATTTTTGATTATTGCGTATGCTATTTTTAACGTTAAAGAGGTAATTACCTCAAAGTTAGAACACTTACCTGAGAACACTTTGGTGATAGTGTCAAAGAGATAAGAAATCTCCCTCT
This sequence comes from Centella asiatica, assembly GCA_014636745.2. Lineage (NCBI taxonomy): Eukaryota > Viridiplantae > Streptophyta > Magnoliopsida > Apiales > Apiaceae > Centella > Centella asiatica. The sequence goes on along the minus strand of CM025780.1, from coordinate 9,276,147 downwards.
TCATGTTCACCCTCTTGAGATCCTTGAACTTTAACACTGCGTTGGAAGCAGCGTTATAGCCTAGTTCCCTCAAGAAATCCAGCAGGTCTGCATCACTGGGTACATCCACCAGATCTTGAGTAAGTAGCCCCAAAACAGAGTTAAGTCTGGAAGGAGTTATTTTCCCTTTCTCAGACGAAACTTTGAATGAGATACCCTTGACCACATCCGGCTTGGTGGTGGAGTACATAAACTTAGCACTGGTCCAAAGTTGTGACAGTGCCTCCCCAACATTTCTTCATTGGTAAAGATGGCTTTACTATACTCAAAGTTTAGCAGATAGCTCATCATCGGTTTAAAGCAATCACTTACCTCATCAATGCCAGAGAAGCCCACAAAGTTTGTGGATAGGACTGTCAAGTTCCTCTGAATTTGTTGACGTGCCATGGATGCTTTGAAGATTTGAAGTTCTAGGGTTTCTGTAAAGACGAGAGAAAAAGAACTCTAGCAAATATCAGGTTTAGATTAAATGTTTGGGGGTTTCAAAAAGTAGGAGAGATAGAGTATTAATACCCGCCTAAAGACGTTTGAAAACTTCTCCTGAAAACACGCTATCAGGGAGTCAGTTCAGTTTCTGTGATGACACGTCATCAGTGAAAGAAGAACTTAATGATGAGTTGTCATCACTTAACTGACCTAGAATCCCGATGCAGAAAAAAAACTTTACCCTTATAATATACTGTAAGTACACACCCTGACCCTGATGCACAAGACGGACACCCTGACCCTGACACACAGGTCAAATACCTTGACCCTGTCGAACAAGTAAGACACCCTGACCCTGACGAGCAATCCGGACATCCTGACCATGATGAGTGAGCCGGGTACCCTGACCTTTATGCGTCCTTAAAGAAGCCCTGACCCTGATGCATCAATCCAAAACAAAATGCAGAATATACAAGTATATACATATTTACAATTTGAACATATATAACCACATATCAATTGATTTCATCAAGAACTTATGAAATAAGTTAGAAATACCAAATCTTATGAGTTTGACTCTGACCCTGATGCATAATTCACCATTCCCAGCTCTCCCACAAGATTTGAAAATGTGGCTTCATCAAGAGCTTTGGTGAATATGTTTGCCAGCTGCTGATTTGAAGGTACAAACTGTAATTCAATATTCCCATTCATAACAAGTTCCCTGATAAAATGATATCTGATTTCTATATGCTTAGTTCTGGAATGTTGTACTGGATTTTCAGCAATGGCAATGGCACTAGTGTTATCACACCTTATTGGAATCTTGGAATAGTTCAGACCATAATCCATTAGTTGATTTTTCATCCATAGAATTTGTGCACAACAACTTCCAGCTGCAATGTATTCAGCTTCAACAATAGATGTAGAAATAGAATGCTGCTTTTTGCTGAACCAAGATACAAGCCTTCCACCCAGAAACTGACAGCTTCCTGTTGTACTCTTTCTGTCAATCCTGCATCCTCCAAAGTCAGCATCAGAATATCCTAGCAATTCAAACCCAGACTCCTTTGGATACCAAAGTCCCAACTCTGTAGTGCCCTTGATATATCTCAAGATCCTTTTCACTGCAATGAGATGAGATTCCTTTGGGTCAGCTTGATATCATGCACAAAGACATGTTGCAAACATTATGTCTGGCCTGCTTGCTGTCAGATATAGCAATGATCCAATCATTCCCCTGTAAGTCTTCAAATCAACTTTCTTTCCATTCTTATCAGGGTCAATCTTGGTTGCAGTGGCCATAGGTGTCTTTGCTACTTTTGAATCCTCCATATCAAATTTCTTGAGAAGTTCTTTGGCATATTTTGTCTGATGAATGTAGATTCCATCAGAGTCTTGTTTAACTTGTAATCCCAAGAAATAAGATAATTCACCCATCAAACTCATTTCATATTTGCTTTGCATGAGTTTGGAGAACTTTTCACACAGTCTTGTGTCGGTGGATCCAAAAATAATATCATCAACATAGATTTGAGCCAAAATCAGATGACCTTGGTGTTGCCTGAAGAACAAGGTTTTGTCAATGATACCTCTTGAAAATTTGTTTTTCACCAGAAACTTTGACAGTGTATCATACCAAGCTCTAGGTGCTTGCTTCACTCCAGAAAGTGCCTTTTCCAGTTTGTAGACATGATTTGGAAATTTTGCGCATTCAAATCCTGGAGGTTGTTGGACATACACCTCCTGTTCCAATTTCCCATTTAGAGAAGCACTTTTCACATCCATTTGATATACTTTAAAATTTGAATGTGCTGCATAGGCTAAGAAAATTCTTATAGCCTCAAGTCTGGCTACTGGTGCAAAGGTCTCATCAAAATCAATCCCTTCTTCTTGAAGATATCCTTTTGCAACCAGTCTTGCTTTGTTTCTTACAACAATGCCAGCTTCATCCATCTTATTTCTGAATACCCACTTAGTATCTATTATGATCCTATCTTTGGGCTTAGGTACAAGCTTCCATACTTGATTCCTTTCAAATTGATTTAGCTCTTCCTGCATTGCCAAGATCCAGTCTGCATCTTGAATAGCTTCTTCAAACTTCTTTGGTTCAATTTGAGAAAGAAAACAAGCATATAGGCATTCATTAGATTTAGCTTTCCTGGTCTGCACTCTTTTGCTTGGGTCACCAATAATCAGATCTGTTGTGTGACTTCTGGCCCATTTGGGATTGGAGATGTGTCTTGATGAGCTTGCTTGACTATCATCTCCTCCCCCTAAGCCTGTGCTACCAGCTTCTGAAAACTCTCCCCCTGAATTAGTGGAAAATTCAAGGTTCAAGTTATCCCCTGATGGTGCATGTCCTGATGAATGATCCCCTGATGAAGTATCCCCTGATCTGTTGTCCAGGAAATTAACTCTATCCACTGAAGGGGATTCTAAATTGTTTGGATTGACATAAGGAATGGATAAATTCTCCATTTGTCTGCACTCATCGGCTTCATTCTCTTGATAATCAATATCATCTTCATTTTCAAACCTGAGTTCTTTATGAAAACCAGGGTCTTCAAGCCCAGAAATTTCTTGATCATCAAAAGCTACATTTATAGACTCCATTACCATTTGAAGTCTTTTGTTGTAAACCCTGAAGGCCTTGGATGACAGAGAATAACCTAGGAAAATTGCTTCATCAGCTTTTGGATCAAATTTTCCTAAGTTCTCACCAAAATTCCTTAGAACAAAACATTTGCATCCAAAAACATGGAGGAACTTGATACTTGGCTTTCTCCCTGTCATTAGCTCATATGGTGTCTTGTTGTGAGCCTTGTTGATTAGTGATCTATTTTGAGTAAAGCATGCAGTGGAAATTGCTTCAGCCCAAAAATAGGTGGGAATCTTTGCCTCTGCTAGCATTGACCTAGCAGCTTCTATCAGGGTTCTATTTTTCCTTTCCATTACACCATTCTGTTGAGGAGTCCTTGGAGCAGAAAATGTATGATTTATGCCTTTCTCCACACAAAATCCCTCAACAGCTGCATTCTTGAATTTAGTTCCATTATTAGTTCTCAACATCCTAACCACTGACCCTGATTCTGTTTCCACCTTCTTGATATGGTTAATAATTTGTTGAGATACTTCTGATTTAGCATGCTAAAACTTTACCCAAGTGTATCTAGTGTAGTCATCCACAATGACCATTGCAAATCTTTTCTTTGACACTGACATTATGTTGACAGGGCCAAAGAGATCCATATGTAACAATTGAATTGGATCTTTGATCATAGTGGCTTCCTTGCTGACAAAGGATGATTTCCTTTACTTTCCTTGTTGACAGGCTGAACATAATCCTTCTTGGATAAACTCCATTTGGGGTAGTCCAGTTACCAACTCTCTGTTCACTAGATCATTAATTGACTTAAAGTTTAGGTGAGAGAGCTTCTTGTGCCATAGTCTGCTTTCATCAGGAGTTGCCTTGCTATAGAAACATGATTCTTCACTTACTGAGTTAAAATCAGCAACATAGAGATCTCCTTTCCTTATCCCTGACAAAACCAGCTTCCCATCACTTTCATTTGAGATTAGGCACTTATCTCCTTTGAAGGAAGTGATGAATCCTTTGTCACTTAGTTGACTTATGCTTAGCAAATTGTGCTTAAGCCCATCAACTAGTGCTACATTTTCAAATGAGACATTCCCACTTGCTGCTTTGCCATAACCAAGAGTTAGTCCTTTGCTGTTATCACCAAATAAAATTACTGGACCAGCCTTTTCTTTGAATTCTGTGAGCAGGGCTTTGTTTCCTGTCATGTGCCTCGAGCAGCCACTATCTAGAAGCTAGATTTGACTGCTTTTAACCTTTCCCTGCACACAAGAAAACATTTAAATTGTTTTTGGTACCCAATTTGTTTTGGGTCCTCTAGGTTTAGTCATAGTAATAGATAATACAGCTTTATCTTTATTGAAGACTTTTGGTTTTGGCAAATTTAAAACTTTCTCCTTTTTGGGAGCTTCAACATATGCTTTTGATTTCTCAACAGTTATTTTGCCTTTTTACTTGGAGGAGCAGGCTTTAATAGCTGGTAAATCATCAGCATATAAAATTGTGCCAGTCAAAATTTGTGGTTTTTCTTTGCATTGAAAAGATAAATGATTACAATTACCACAATTCTAGCACACTTTTCTAGGGGCTTCATGATTGGAAGAATAATTGCTAGTTTTATTAACACCTAGCTTACCATTTCTATTCTTCTTGCTTTCCCCTGACAGGTCTTTTTCCCTTGACGGGCTACAACGGCCTGATGCACTCATTCCCCCTGACGACTGTGTATCCACTGATGCACAGTCAAGTTCTTTAATAACTGGAGGGTTGAGTGTTTTAGCAAGGATAATTTTCTTGCCTCTCCCAACACTAGTGGAAGCTTCATTCACTGGGAAGACATTCCCAAATTCTAGCTTTGCTGCTGCCTTAACAAACTTGATAGTTTGAGATGGCCTTTTTCCAAAGCTAGCTGTCATCTCAACCTCAATGGGAGGTTGCTGCACTTGAGTCTCTTCATAGCCCAAACCAGATTTTGGATCAGATTTCTGACTTTTCAAACGATCCTCCAGTTTCCTGCTTGACTCATTTCATCTCTTAATGACTTCCCTTTCTTGACTAAGAAGATTTGAGGTCCATTCCTCTCTTTTGATAGCACAGTCGAGAAGATTTTTAGTCCTTGAGAGTTCTTTTTCAAGACTCTTAAGTCTGGAGTTTTCTGATTCTAAAAGAGTGTTCCTAGCAAATAACTGTTCATTTATTTTCTGCACTCTCTCAGTTTCAGCTACAGCACTCCTCAACGTGTCATAGAGATCCTTTATCTCACAGGCCATTTCCTTAACAATTTTAACACAATCAGTTTTAGACATGTTAGAGGAAATTTTGAGGCTTACATGTGAGCTGCTACTGTCAGTGGATGAGGCCATAAGGGCTAGGTTGACATACTCTTCATTTTCTTCCTCATCAGAGTCAGCCCAGTCCTTTCCCTCTACTATATATGCTTTTCCCTTCTTGTTTGCATTAAGAAGGTCAAAGTATTTCTTCTTGTAATCCACAACAGCTTCTTTGTCTCTGGATTCACCATCTTTTGTGGCCTTGCGGCACTCATTTGCAAAGTGACCCATCTCATTACATTTGTAACACTTTATTCTTGATTTGTCAATAAAGTTTTTAGTGCTACTGGGTTTCCTTGCTAAAAATCTTTTAGATCCCGAAGGCTTTTGGAATTTTAGCTTGGAAAACCTTTTTGCAAGAAAGGCCATGGTTTCATCCAGCTCCTCTAACTCTTCTGGAATATATTCTTCCTCCTTGAAGTCAGCTTCTTTGTCCCCTTCTATGTCAGCATCTTCTAGTTGCTGCTTCATCAAGACACTTGGCCTTGCTTCTTGTTTGTCCTTCGTGGCAGCCATCAGGGCTACAGATTTAAGCTTTCTAGCATCCCCTGACATTTCAGATCTTTGTTGAACCTCAAGTTCATATGTCTTTAGGGTGCCATAAAGCCTATCCAAGTCTAGAAGATTCATGTCCTTGGATTCCCTGATGGCTGTTGTCTTAGGATCCCATGATATGGGAAGGGCTCTCATGAACTTTTTGTTCACATCCTTGTTAGCATATGCCTTCCCATTTAATCTCAGGTCATTTACCAATCTGTTGAATCTGTCAAACATTTCAGTAAGTGTTTCACCATTTTTCATTGTGAACCACTCATACTATTGTGTCAACAGCTGCAGTTTATTTTCCCTCACTTCCTCAGTACCACCACAAAGGATTTGTATGGTATCCCATATAGATTTAGACGTGGTAAGATTCATTATACTATTCAGCATATCATCATCTAAACCATTATACAGGATTCCAGTAACCTTAAGATCCTTTTTCACCTTTTCTCTTTCCTCTATCGTCATTTCATCAGTTGTCTTTGGGACAAGCTTTTCAGGAATAGTGACTCCATTAACGACTTCTATAGGAATGAGCTTCTTGGGAACGTGAGATCCTTCTTCTAGAATCTGCAAGTATTCATCATCAATAGCTCTAAGATGAACTATCATTCTTTGTCTCCAGAAGAAGTATTTGCCCCTTTCCAACATGGGGACTTTACTGTTTCTAGCTTTATTAGCCATAGATAATGATCGTGTTTAGCAAGTGAAATCTGCTAAGAGGCTCTAATACCAATTGTTAGTGCAATATATGCACAAGTGTTTGTAGAAGGGGGGGGGGGGGGATGAATACAAACACCTGTAACTTTTCGCTCTTTTAAACTTAGAAGTGCTTACTGGAAAATAGTTGTAACAAGCAGAAAAACTATAAGAAATGAACACACAGATTCAAGTTAAAATAGTTATATTAAAACTTGAGGGTTTTCTGGAAATCTGTATAATCACAAATGTGATTTACAGCTACAAATTCTGTGAATAAAGTTCACAGCTTCTCACACTCACTAGTTTCTAATTTTCTTTGAAATATCTCTCTCAAGATCTATTACAAAGCTTCTCTCTAGTGTTTGTGTGCTTCAGCGTTTGTTTGATCTGAAGGATAGATACAATCTCTGTATTTTTGTAATGAGAGCTCCGTTGCTTATATGATAAATCAGTGGGATGAAATCACGTGCTTGAGACGTGCTGCTTTTCTCAACTTAGCCGCAAGTATGTCACATCGAAACTTTATGTGTCAGATTGCTGCATGCTTTGTTGCTACTTTTCTTCCTCTGATCTGTGTGCATTTAATGCGTGAGAATTCTCATTGGATCATAAACAAACTTCAAGAAATATCTTTCCAGTTGATATTTCTTGCTTTTGTAACACGTTACGTTGATTTTCGTGTAAGAACTGATAACGGGTGCATGCTGTCACAACGATCCACTGACTGCCAGCCCTGACGGACTTTGATCAGTGCTTCTGGATCCCCTGATGCTTATTTGACTGGATCAGGGCTTCAACCTTCACTCGAGTTTTACTCAGTGCTTCTTGATCCTGATGGTTATGACTGACGGCATACACTGATGTCATGTTGGTCATTTCCCTTTACGGGTTACCCTGATTGGTTTGCCTGACAATGACATATCCTGAAGTGTTTCCCTGACGGGTTGGTTTGCCCTCATCATACCCTGATGGGTTCCCTTGATGGGTTCCCCCTGATGGGTTCCCCTGATGGGTTCCCTTGATGGGTTCCCCCTGATGGGACTTAATCAACTTAACTTTGATTAGAATTTCTGATATGCGGAATACTTTGACTGTTTACAAGCAGCATCAGACATTCTTCTTCACTTTGTCAAGTCCTTTATATGTTTCTGTTTTCTGACTTGTCTTATGAAGTTATTAACCATCCATTGATGAATAAGTGTATCATCAGTGGGTGCAAAACTTGTGTTGATCTTAAGGTTTATAAAATACCTCAAGTATTTACAATTGCACAATTTATTACAAAATCATCATCATCATTTATCTCTAACAACCATCCACTGACGACAAGCCCTGATGAGCTTGATCAGTGCTTCTTGGATCCCTTGTTGACAAGTCTTGTTAATAACTGGATCAGGGCTTCAATCTTCACTTGAGTTTTACTCAATGCTTCTTTGATCCACTGATGTTATGACCTGTGACATACACTGATGGCTTCCACTGATGCAGTGTTGAGCTTTCCCCCTGACGGGTTACCCTGATAGGTTAGCCTGACACTGTCATACCTTGATGTCTTACCCTGACAGGTGACATGTCTTGATCATGCCCTGACGTGTTCCCCTCACGGGTTAGTCTGCCTCAGTCATCCCCTAACAGGTTCCCCTGACGGTTTCCCTTGACGGGTTCTCACTGATGAGTTTGCCTTGACTAGTTCCCCTGACGATTCTTAATCAAAGAAACTTTGTTTAGAATATCTGATGTGCGGAATATATTTCGACTGTTTTGGAGTAACATCAGACATTCCTCTTCACTTTGTCAAGTCCTTTAGATGTTCCATTTTACGACTTGTCTTGTGAAGAGTTTGATCATCCCCTGATGAATAAGTTTATCATTAGTGGATGCAAAACTTGTGCTGATATTTAAGGTTTATAATGTACCTTAAGTATTTACAGATGCACAATTTATTCTCTAAACATCATCATCATCAATTAACTCTAACACTTATCAATTGGAACAAAGTGTAGTTCCACAATACCATTCATCACATGCTCTTCAATGAAATGATACCTAATATTTATGTGTTTTGTCCTTAAAAGTTGCACATGATTCTCTATAATGGAAATAGCACTGTGTTATCATAATAAATAGAATTTTGATTATATACCATACCATAGTCCATTAGTTGATTTCACATCCATAAGATCTAACCATAACAACTCCTAGGAGCAATGTATTTAGCTTCAGTTGTTGAGGTTGACACAAAATGTTGTTTCTTATTAAACCATGACACTAGTTTGCCTCCAAGAAATTGACAGTTTCTTGTTGTGCTTTTCCTATCTATTTTGCAACCTGCATAATCTGCATTTGAGTAGCCTATTAGTTTAAATCTTGATTCTCTAGAATACCAAATTCCAAGATTTGGAGCACCCTTGATATATGAGTCTAGTACCAGCTTGAAATCCAGCACATAAATATGTAGAAAATATTATATCTAGTCTACTTGCAGTAAGATATAAGAGTGAGCCTATCATCCCTCTATAACATGATATATCAATTTTTTTTCCTTTAAAATCAATATCTAGTTTAGTGGACGTAGTCATAGGTGCTTTAGTAGTTGAAAAATCTTTTAAATTAAATTTCTTTATTAGGTCTTTGATGTATTTTGATTGACTAATAAAAATACCATCATTGGTTTGTTTAACATGTAGGCCTAAAAAGAAGTTTAAGTCACCTATCATGCTCATCTCATATCTACTTTTCATCCGTTTTGAGAATTTAGCATATAATTTCTCATTTGTAGACCTAAATACAATATCATCTATATAGACTTGAACAAGTATAATATCACCAACATATTTTCTTTGAAACAAAGTTTTATCTATAATACCTCTTGTAAAATAATTTTGAAGTAAAAACTGAGATAGAGGATCCTACCATGCTCTTACTACTTGTTTAAGTCCATAGAGTGTTTTGTCTAACTTGTATACATGATTGGAAAACTTCTGATCTTCAAAACTAGGAGGTCGTTGGACATGCATCTCTTGTAATCTCTCATTTAGGAAAGCACCCTTAACATCCATCTAGTACACTTTGAAATTTGCATGAGCAGCATAGGCAAGGAATATCTTGATTGCTTCCAATCTTGCTATTGGTGCAAAGGTTTCATCATAGTCAATCACTTCTTCTTGTGAGTTTTGCAACCAGCTTGGCCTTATTTCTTATCACTGTACCAGTTTCATCTAGCTTGTTTCTAAAGACCCATTTCATACTAATAGTTGATTTGTTCCTTGGTTTTGACACTAGTCTCCAGACTTTATTTCTCACAAACTGATTGAGTTCCTCTTGCATAGAAATCACCCAATTAGCATCTTTTAGTGCCTCTTCAACTTTCTTAGGTTTCAAATGTGATAGAAAGTTGAGTACTCATTTTGAGTAGCACTCCTAGTTTTAAGTGTAAGAATATAATATAAAAGCAAATTACATTGTCAGAGGATAAATATAATATATTGCAATTATGTAAAAATATAATATAATGTAATAAAAAATAAATTATTTATAACAAATACCTATAATAAGGTTGCAAATCTGTAAACATTGGACACTCCAATTGAACACTTATACAATCCTTTGTATAAGTATGCTAGCACGACAGACCCCTAGGAATAATCTCTAACCTCATCAATGTCATTTGTAAAGGTTATATATTTTGGATGTACAAAATCTTTGCTAGTTTGTGGAAAGATAATTGTACCCCACAACCACAATATATAAGATCTCGTATACAACCAAACAGTGGCGGGATCAGGGTTTTCTGGACAATAGCTAAATGTATGAAATAACTAGGTATAAGTTGGAGTGGTTTTTTTTATGTAATATATGTCACCAACATATCCTATTTCCCACCACTGTCGTACGAATTCCTTTTGTGGGGACTTCATAGAAGCACATGTGAGAGGTCTTCCTAAAATAGGCAACTTTGTAATAAAATAAACATCTTCTGAAATAATTGTTATCTCCCTATAATTTAAGTGAAATGTGTTGGTCTCACTTATCCAATGCTCAATCAAAGTTGACGCGAATGATGCATCATGTCTCTAAAATATACTTTGTTTGACGAATATGCCAAATCCAATCCGCTCCAACAATCTATCTAGCTTCGGTCTTAGATATTGACACCACTCGCTATACGTATCATTGGTTTGTTGAATATAATGAATGGTCAAAGACTCTTAATAATTTCATATTCGAGTAGTTATGTGATTAACTTGATTATTGAGTAAACTAACATCATAAGTACCCGGTTGATGAATATTATCCATTTTAATCTTAAAAAAATACGACATGTATCATATTTAAAACATTAGCAATATGAAGAAATATGCATTGTAAGCAATAGATATTAATAAAAATATTCATCATAATATGAATATTATTGTCTAACACGTCACTACTTAGTGGCTATATATGAAGAACACTAGTAATATATATTTAGAAAACTAGCAAAAACACAACATGCATTATAATAATTAACGAATAAATATTGAAATATTTCAACTAAACCTACACAAAATAACTATCATTCTAAAATTAGAAAATAAAAATAGAAATTAAAAATATTACTTGAAATTTGTAAGCTGCCAATACAAGGATGAGGAGATGAGGAAGGAACCAACGCCGCCACTAGAGAGATATAGTAACTTGGAGAAGAAAGAACAATTAGGGTTGGAACTATCTGTGCTACTATTACTGACGTGGTTGAATACACACTAACAAAAAGTATGTGGCCATTTTTTATTGGTCTATAAAGTATTGTAAAATAATATTTATAGACCATCCCACTATTACTGGCGTGATTGATTATCACAACCAACACACGTATCCCTTTCTTATTGGTCCGTAAAGTATTATAAAATATTATTTATAGAGCACGACAGTAATAGTGACATGAATTGTTTAAAATTTAAATCATATCTGCCCCTAATATGGTTGTGGATCGACCTTAGATGTTTCAAATATTTCAATCACGTATCTCTTAGTGGCGTATATAAATTATATCTCATTTCAATCATAATTGTCAAATTATTTTATCAATAGCTAAAATTATGTTAGTTAATATATGTCTCATAACTAACATAAACAATGAATCATTTGTCATATATATCAAATACTCAATGAAAATAATAAAAGTAACTTTTTTTATGGAATAAAGGTTGTAACAAGATAATACATACATACATATATATATATATATATACATATACATATATATCATATATATATACATATATATATATATATATATATACATATATATATATATATACACACACATATATATACACACACACACACACACATATATATATATACTTGCGCACACATACACATACTTAATATATTGTATATATTATATTAAATAAAATTATTTGCATAATGTTGTTCTATATATGACATATCATTAAATTAAAAGTAAAAGTAAAATGCAAATAAATATCAATTTAGAAATTATATTAATGGTAAAAACCTAAGAAATGATAATTAATTATCATAGAGAATTTTTCTAAAATGTTAGAAATAACATTTACAAAACTGCTAAACATTTAAAAGAAATTAGAAAACAATAATATGAAATTTTTTATTAACCTAAAATATTTTGGGGGGAAATTTGAGCAATTATGTTTTGGGAATAAAAGTTTTTGTATTTATAATTGGAGCAATGTTGTTTCAGAAGTCTGAAGTTAGATTTATCTCTGGTACATGGTTTAGATACTTTTTTAATATATAAAATTTAAATTACTAAACAGAAAAGGGTTGGATCTATGGGTATTCTGTTTCGGTATCTGTTATGGGCTGGGTACATGATATTTTTTATTTTGATTCAATAATATGCAATTATTCAATAATATTTTGAATTAGTAGGTGCTGCAGTATGTGTTGGTCTAATGTATATTTGTTTGTCTTTTTTCTCCACAACTCGTATGATGCCTTATTAATGGCTAAGGGAGGTGGAATTCGTATTATCGTGTCAATTTGAAGCATCAAGTGTAATTTTGGATATATATATATATATATATATATATATATATATATATATATATATA
>CM025780.1:9252836-9263418 GCA_014636745.2 Centella asiatica | reverse complement strand
ATATATATATATATATATATATATATATATATATATATATATATATATATATATATATATATATATATATATATATATATATCTGTGTGTGTGTGTGTGGGTGCTTACTTTTAATCCTTGCTTGCTGGAATGATACATACAGTGGGTAGTTTATGCGTTAATTTCGCCTGATTTCAAGCTGCTGACGACTAGAATGAGTTTAAGATTATTGACAGTTTTTATGTGTATAATAATAGTCATATTGATTTATGCTGTAGGTTTTTTATTAATTTAAAATAGCCTTGTGTTTTGAGTTTCGGGGAATAGTAATGTGTTACTAAATGAATGTTTTTGTCTTTACAATGATCAAAAACGCAAAGTTTACCAACCAACATATATATTAAAAAGATTGAACAGGTTTCAAGTCAAGAATAAGAATTAGGCAGTTTTTTTTTTAATTATTTCATGTAAATTCAATTTTCATTCAAATCGTAATTTTATTTTATTTTCATGTTGTTAGATTAATTGTATATAGGAAATGATGTAATTTCTTTATTTATTTATTTTATTTCCTAGAATATTTGTATATAGGGAAATTATGTTATTTTTTGTTTTAGGATTAAAATTTTTATTTTTAAGCCTTGTATCTCGAAAAATGTAAAACGAAGAAAAATAGTGAAAAATACATTACACATACAAGCACACACTTGCACCATTAATTAGGATGAAAGTAATTTGTTTATTTTGTTTTAAAAAGCAACAAAAATGACAAAAAATTTCATAAATAGATAAAAACAAATTTTAAGAGTTGATTTTATAAAAATTAACATATTGAAAAGCAATTACTATAATTAGAGAGTATAGGGGAGGTTTTAACACCTTTCCCACCTCAAATTAACAACGAATTCAGAATTACTTATTTTGTTTTGACCAATTTTTGTGTATAGTCATTTAAGTTTTATAAAATAATTATGTCTTTCAAAACAAAAAGATGTAAGGAATGTGTCATAACCCACCATTAGGTTACGTGACAACTCTTTAATTTTTAAAATAAATAAAAGGAAAAGTTAACATATTTCGTCGCATTTATAAAAATTCAGATTTTTAAAAATTGTGTATGGCAGCCCTAAAAATCCCATACCGAACTCCGGGTATCATCAATAATTGACAAAAAAAAAGTAACACCATCCAAGTATGTATACCATTAAATAAGAGAAATAAATAGAAATCTCTATTATATTTATCCAAAATAGAATTCTAACAGTGGAATTATATGTGGGGCCCACATAAACCTTACAATCTAAACATTTCAATAATTGTCTCACACTTCACTCTTCCCTTGAATGTCATCCATAAGAGAACAATTAGGAAATGTTAGGTTTTAGAACATTTGATGATGATTCTCTTTAGATTACTTAGAGTACAAATGTATAGAAAGTGTTAATTAGTAACACTGAAGTTTTGTAGTTAGCAGTTATCTCTTTGTTTGTAATTTATTCATTATTTGTAAAGAGATAGAATTATTTCATATTTGTAAGTAACTGCTGGAATGATGTATCGAAACTTCAGAAAGTCAAGATGTGTATTTGATCCGTTAGAATTTGCAAAAAGGCTTGTCAGAGACTAGGAGAATTGGTCAGGGACTAAAAAGATTTTATCTGTCGGAGACTAGTTTTGCCTATCGGAGACTAAGACTTAAGTCATCAGAGATTAAGTCTAAAGGAGTCGGAGACTAAAGCTTACGTCATCGGAGAATAAAGTTAAAAGCATCAGAGACTAAGCTGACGTCATCAGAGACTAAGCCTTAACGCGTCAGAGACTAAATAATTCTATCGGAGACTACACAAGCTGATGTCATCAGGGACTAAATGCACCAGAGACTAGTAATGACGTCACCAGAGACTAAAGATGAAGCATCAGGGACTAATCGTGATTTATTTCCTAAAAGATACAGAGTTCGAATTAAAAAGGAATGTCTTCCACGTAAAGTAAAATATTATTGAAGACGTAGCTGGTAAGGAAACTAACCAGAAATCTGTTCCTATCAAAAAGGAAAGATTGTATTTGATTCGAATAAGGAAGCTGAATTTTATTCAGAATAGGAACTGAGTTAATGATAATTCAGTTGTCATAGAAGTTGTAATTAGTTTTTACAGAGAATTGTAACTTCGAAGCTGTGTAGGTTTTTCATAGTTTTGTATCTTTTCCTATACAAAATAGAAAAGAAGATGACGATTACATTATTGTAATTGTTAGGATTTGTATTCAATTGTAAATCAATAAAGTAATTGTTTATAAATTGATTTGTGTTCTTGTTCTTTATATTCCGCAAGAAAAGTTAATTTCTTACATAACAAGTAACTCAAAAAGATTTCAAAGAACTTGTATTCAACCTCCCTTCTACAAGTTCTCAACATCTCACTGGGAAAACAATTGGTATCAGAGCCTGTAATTGAATTTATTCAATTAATACGTTCCAAGAGATGGCCAATGATGAAGCAAGCAGCTCTAGCATAATGACGTATGCGGGAAGTCGTGATGGTGGTACTAGAATTCCCATACTTAAAAGAGAAGAATATCCTATGTGGAAGCAAAAGATGTATATGCACTTAAGAGCAACAGATCCAGATTACATTGATAGGATTGAGAAGGGTCCTTATCTACCCAGGAAATTTATTCCTGCTAAAACTGTCGAAGGATCTGTTGTTGCAGAACACTTTGAACTTGCTCCAGAAAGTGATTATATGAATGAAGACAAGTTGCAAGTGTTAAAGGATGCTAAGGTAATGAACATACTTTATAATGGAATTGATAAAAATATGTTCACAAGCATCATAAATTGCACTACGTCAAAGCAAATCTGGGACACCATTAAAGTCCTGTGTGAAGGGACTGACCAAGTCCGAAAGAACAAAAGATCATTGTTAACACAACAATATGAGTTCTTTCAAGCAAAGCCTGGTGAACCAATAACATCAATATATGATAGGTTCAACACTTTGCTCAATGACTTGAAAATACTTGGGAAGTCCTATGATAATGAGGATGTCAACACTAAGTTTATGAGATCTCTTCCACCAAGTTGGGATCCAAAGACAACGGCAATAAGAGAGGCTCATGACTTGGATATCCTCACACTGGACAGGCTCTACGAAAATTTAAAGACCTATGAACTTGAAGTAGAGCAACGACAACGCATGCATGGCAAGGATAGATGAGCTGCGTTGATGGTTAAGACAAGCAAGTCTCAAGAGAAGTTTGATGTGGAATCTTCTGATGATAGCTCGACTGATTAGGAAGATGAACTGGATTTTGATGATGACATGGAGGAATTCATGGCGTTTATGGTCAAACAGTTCAAGAAGTTTAGAGCAAGCAGGAAAGGAAGAAAATCGTCAAGAAAACCTAACCCTAAAAGTGAAGGTCAAAAAGTCACCTTCGACTTAAAAAAGATAAGATGCTACAACTGTGAAGGGTTAGGGCACTTTGCCAATGAGTGCAGGAAGCCTAGATCTAGTGATAGATCTAAGGATGAGAAATCAAGGAAAGACTTTGCTGACAAGAAATCTAAATCCAAGAGCAAAGCCTTGATTACTGAGGGAAAAGATTGGATTGACAGCGACTCTGATGAAGAAGTTGTCAACTTTGCCCTAATGGCTCGTAGTGATGAGTCAAGTGATTCTACAAAGGTATGTGATGCAAATCAGAATTTTAATGTGCTTAATTTACTTGATACTTCTAGCATTGAAAGCATACAAAAAGATATGTCTGATTTGCATGTCAGTTTTAGGTCTTTAACTATTGAACATACCGATGTAAAAGAATCATGTGACAATCTCTTGAAAAGAAACAAGTTTCTTGAAGAAAGATTGGCACAATTTGACACTATCAAGTCTGATTTAAACAAAGCTCATCACATGATTGATGCTTTAAAAAAGAGGGAATATTACTTAGTAGAGCAACTTGAAATTACTCAAGCTAAGATTAAACAGTGGAATACTTCCTCTAAAAAGTTAACAGACTTGGTAGAGTGTCAAACAATAGGTCAAAAATTTGGACTAGGTTATGATGAAAATCTAGACAAGAGTTCAGATTTAAATGATCTATTCGAAGCTGCAAACTCCTCAATTAGCAAGCCAAATTTTAAAAGAATTAATTTTGTCTCTCTTGTTTTTAAACCTAAATTTATTAACACTCAAGATCAACAATTCACTGCAAAAATAGAAAGTAATCCAAAGACAGTGAATGTTGTTGATAAGAGTGAAACAAAAAGATTAAATATTGGGTTCATGACAAAGACACAACTAAATAAAAAACTGGAGAATCTTCCAGACAAAAAGGCTGAAAAATTGGTGGAGTTAAGCAGAAAGAAGAAAAATAGGAATGGAAAGATAGGCATTAATAAACATACAAACTATGCTAGAATGCCTGATGCTCCTAGAAAGACATGTCATGTATGTGGTAACCCCAACCACATAGCTATAAACTGTAGGAGCAAAAATAAAATTCCTATAATTGAGACTGCACCTTCAAAAAGAATAAAAGATAAATCACCAGTAAAAAGGTTAGAACATCTTTGCATTAAAACTGAAAATTCTAAGCTTGACAGTCTCTCACAAATAAGTAGCAAGACTAATGATTGTCCTATTAAAGTTAAAACTGTTAAAAGACAATCAACTCAATCTGAGTCAAGTCTTGAGTCTACAACTAGTGAGAAAGAACCCAAGAAAGTCTGGGTTCCAAAAATCTCAAACTAGTTACTCTCTACTGTGTAGGGCAAAAAGAAGAAATCATGGTACTTGGACAGTGGCTGTTCAAGGCACATGACCCGAGATAAGACACTGCTAAAACAGTATGAAGAGAAAAGTGGCCCAAAAGTCACTTTTGGAGATGACAGCAAAGGCCATACAAGGGGATATGGCAATGTTGAACATGGAGATGTCATCTTCACAGAAGTAGCACTGGTTGACGGCTTAAAGCACAATTTACTTAGTGTGAGTCAACTATGTGATAAAGGATTCCATGTTATCTTTAAAGAAGACCTATGCCAGGTGTGTGACAAGGAATCTGGGAATGTGATATTGACTGGAAAAAGAAAAGGAAATTTGTATATTGCAAATCTTATTTCTTTTATTGATCAAATGACATGTTTGTATAGCAAAGCTTCAACTAATGAAAGTTGGCTTTGGCATAAGAAGCTTTCTCACTTGAATTTCAAGAACATCAACAAGCTTGTGAGGAAAGGATTGGTAGCTGGCATTCCACAATTAGAATTTACACAAGAAGGATTATGTGATGCATGCCAGAAAGGGAAACAAAAAAGTGTATCATTCAAGAGTAAACCAGCAACATCAATCACTGACCCGCTACAATTGTTACATATGGATTTATTTGGTCAAGTGAATGTGATGTCTATCTTAAGAAATAGATATGCACTGGTTATTGTGGATGATCACACGAGGTATACTTGGGTAAAATACCTCTTTACAAAAGATGAAGCTGCTCAGTTGATAATTGATCATATCAAGAAGATAGAAACTGAGTCAGGAAAAACAGTAAGGGTTATAAGGAGCGATAGAGGAACAAAATTCAAGAATTCCCAAGTACTTGAATTCTGCACTGAAAAAGGAATAACACATCAATTCTCAACTCCAAGAACCTCTCAACAAAATGGAGTTGTTGAGAGGAAAAATAGAACCCTTATTGAAGCAGCAAGGACTATGTTACAAGAGGCTAAGCTTCCCACATATTTTTAGGAGGAAGCTATAAGCACTGCTTGCTTTACACAGAATAGATCTTTGATAAACAAAGCATACAACAAAACACCTTACGAGTTAATGACTGGGAGAAAACCAACTCTCAAGTTCTTACATGTGTTTGGTTGTAAATGCTTTGTACTGAGAGATTCATCAGAGTCAAGAGGAAAGTTTGACAATAAATCTGATGAAGCAATCTTCTTAGGTTATTCTCTGTCAAGTAAAGCATACAGAGTATATAATCTAAGAACAAAAGTCATTGTGGAATCAATACAAGTCGTGTTTGATGATAAAAAGATTCTAGGAATGATTGGACAAGGATTGCATGAAACTCTCAGTTTTGAGAATGAATTGGATGCATGGGAATATCCATCAGAGACTACTGAACAACTCCAAGATAGTAATGATCCCTACTTAGTTGAGGGGGAGCTAACAGTTGTGCATGAAGTACCAAGATCTAATAATTTATCAGAGAATAGATTATTAGATGAAACTCAAGAGACTGATGACATTAGTAATCCTTCGGAGACTAATGTTTTACCAGAGACTAGAGTCACTGATGCACAATCTGAAACTCCAGTGACACCGGAACAAATAGAAATAAACAGCTCAGGGGGAGCTGATAATGCTGGAGTCAATGGTTTAGGGGGAGTAGTCTCTGATCATGAAGCTAGAATGGATAACACCAATCTAGATAATGAAGCCTCAACTTCAAGATCAAATCTGCCACGTGCAATTCCATGGTTGAGAGACCACACGCCAGATTTGATAATTGGAAGTTTAGAGGATGGAGTCAAGACTAGAAGTGTAACTCAAAATGAATGTTTATATCTCAGTTTTCTTTCAAAGATTGAGCCAAAGAAAATTGAGGAAGCACTTCAAGATCCTGACTGGATAATTGCCATGCAAGAGGAGTTAAACCAATTCACTCGAAACAAAGTCTGGAGACTGGTACCCAAACCAAGGAATAGATCAATAATTGGTGCCAAGTGGGTCTTTAGAAATAAATTGGATGAAGCTGGTACAATTACAAGGAACAAAGCAAGACTGGTTGCAAAAGGATATTCTCAAGAAGAAGGAATAGACTATGATGAGACTTTTGCACCAGTAGCAAGACTTGAAGCTATAAGAATCTTCTTGGCATATGCAGCCTACAAGAACTTCAAAGTGTACCAGATGGATGTCAAAAGTGCTTTCTTGAATGGAAAATTGGAAGAGGAAGTCTATGTCTGCCAACCCCCAGGTTTTGTGGACTCCAAATTTCCAAATCATGTCTACAGGTTAGACAAAGCACTTTATGGCTTAAAACAAGCACCAAGAGCCTGGTATGATACTTTATCTCAATTTTTGCTTGAAAATAAATTTGTTAGAGGTATCATAGATAAAACCTTATTTTATAGAAAGTAAGGCTCAGACATAATATTGGTGCAAATATATGTAGATGATATTATATTTGGATCTACAAATGAAAAACTTTGTGAAAAATTTTCAAAACTTATGCAGTCTAGATATGAAATGAGTATGATGGGAGAATTAACATTTTTCTTAGGTTTGCAAATAAAACAATCAACTTATGAAATATTTATCAGTCAGTCCAAGTATATCAAAGACTTACTGAGAAAATATGATTTGGTTGATTGTGCATCTGCAAAAACACCAATGCCTACTGCCACTGAGCTAGATAAAGATTTAAAAGGAAAGAAAATTGATATTACTAGGTATAGAGGCATGATAGACTCTTTTTTGTATCTAACTGCAAGTAGACAAGATATAATGTTTGCTACATGTTTATGTGCTAGATTTCAAGCTGACCCTAGAGAGTCACATTTGATTGCTGTAAAAAGAATTCTCAGATATCTAAAGGGTACCCCAAACCTTGGTTTATGGTATCCCAAAGAATCTGATTTTAAACTAATCGGTTATTCAGATACTGACTATGCAGGTTGCAAGCTTGATAGGAAAAGCACAAGTGGAAGCTGCCAACTTCTTGGAGGCAGACTTGTTTCTTGGTTCAGCAAGAAACAAAATTCAGTTTCTACTTTAATAGCAGAAGCTAAATACATCGCAGCTGGGAGTTGCTGTGCTCAAATCCTATGGATCAAGAATCAACTCCTAGACTATGGTATGTCATTATCCAAAATTCCTATTTATTGTGATAATACTAGTGCCATAGCAATAACAGAAAATCCAGTGCAACATTTAAGAACAAAACACATAGATATTAGATATCACTTCATAAGAGAACATGTAAGTGAAGGTAATATTGAATTACACTGGGTAACAACTGATAAACAACTTGCAGACATATTCACAAAACCTTTAGATGAATCTACCTTTTCTAAATTAGTTTCTGAATTAGGAATGTTGAATTATGCCTCTAAAAATTGATTAATTTTTCTTTAAACAAGTTGTTTAGTTGTATGCAGCTAGAATTTAATTTCTGGAAAGAAGCTGTTTTATTTTATTAAAACAGAATTTTAGAAGCTAGAATTAATTTTCTAGATTGCAGCTATTTTTAATTAAACAGAATTTGTGAAGCTAGAATTAATTTTCTGGATTGAATAACATTAGCTAGAGTAAGCAAGAGACTATTTTAATCCCTGATAGTTGTTTTTAATTAGTCCCCGACTAAATTAAAAAATTGAACTATCGGAGACTAATTAGTCCCTGATAGTTAATACAATCAGAGACTACTTTAGTCCCCGATAGTCAATACTATCAGAGACTACCTTAGTCCCCGATAGTTAATACTATCAGAGACTACCTTAGTCCTCGATAGTTAATACTATCAGAGACTAACTAGTCCCCGATAGTTAATACTATCAGAGACTAACTAGTCCCCGATAGTTAATATTATCAGAGACTACATTAGTCTCCGATAGACAACACTATCAGAGACTAATCTTCTTCTAGTCTCTTACAAGTGAACTTACTAGAGATTAGGGCAATCTCCGATCGAGGGTAATATGGTAGTTATCTCTCCCATGATAAAAAACGGTTCACTACCCTTAAGAATTGCAAACGTTTCGAACAATTTGATAAAACAAAATTCCAACATCTTTGCAATTACAAACACTCAAGCTCTGAAATTATTTTCTCTCTGCAAATACTCTGCAATTTAACCCTTTTTCAAGTTTTCTTCCAAAGTTCACAGATCTCTGAAAATGGCCGCTAAAACAGTTCTGTTCAAGTTTGGAGATTTTGATATCATCAAGACAAACCATGCAAGGGTGGCTGATAAGCATGTCTTTGAAGCCCAGTACCACCCCTTTGTGGATTTCCTTCAACAATCCAGTCTTTCGTATGCCATTTACGAAGCCCCCATTCAAGTCGTTGAGGTTATCACGACTGTTTGGTCCACTGCTACCATCCAGGGTGAGAAAATTACCTCCCCTGTGGTAAGTTTCAGGTATGCAAATTCTGTTTATAATATAGATCATACCGTAGTTAATAATGCTTTACATTTACCTGTTCATGAAAACTATGACTCACTTGCTTCTGATGAAGAAATTGTTTCTATGTTTAAAAATTTACATTATTCTGCAGAAATTACTTCTGTTGGGTCTATAACACGACCCCATCTTAGGCAAGAGTGGTCACTATTTTTTGACATAATCACAAAAGCATTTTCTACTAAGTGCAGTGGCTATGATGCTATCACTACACTCACACAACAAATCGCTTTTAGTGTGCTGTATGATAGACATCTTAACATTGGGCTCTTTATTCTGCAAAATTTGTTGATAAAACTTAAAACCAGTAAAAATAAAATTTATTATTCTAGGTTTTTGATGATGATTGCTAATTATCTAATTCCTAACCTTGATATTATTGGTATGCAAGTTTTACCAACTGTTTTGCAGAGTAAAAGAATATTTACAGATGTGAAGCATAAATCTGCAAAGGTAATAGTCCCTTTATTTTTTCCTCCTGTCATGAGATTTATTCTCATTGACAGGCTTCCAAATCTTTATTCTTTGCAATTTTTTTGAGGATATTGAAAGCCAAACCCCCATTAATCCTCCAACCACTTCACATCAACTGTCCATAGCCCCCTCCACAGTCTCTCAACAGACTGTGAGCAAGTGAGGATGAGGGAGAACCAGAAGCTGAAGTTCCAGTTCAGAGAAAGAAGAGAGTTATAACCCTTAGCCAAGCCCAATCCAGTGCTTCTCAAAAAGCATTGGAGGTTATAAGGACAAACAGTGAACTGTCACCATCCTCCCAAAAGGATGTTGACATTGAAGAAAGTTCCCAACCAGGAACATACTGTACAGAGTCTGCACAACCTCTTGTTCACCAACAAGAGGAAACCCAAAGAGAGATAATAAAAGAAAAGAGTGACACAAAGAGTGCACACACAGAGTCATCATTTGATGTTCCTCAATTTTCAATATCTGAGGAACAACCAACACTCCCCACTGTACATTCTTCTCCTTTTTCTCTCACTCTTGATTCTTTTGATATAAATATGATTGATTCTCTTGATTTTTCCCAAGAGGAGCCAATAATCGAGACAAGCTCTCAAATAGATTCCATGGATAGAACCCTAGCCCAAGATAAACAAAGGGAACCCCCCCTATCTATGTTGTCACAAGCACTTCTCCAACCCACACTTCTGTAGGACAAAGTGACACCATCCAAATGAGTGAGGTTGTGAGAATAATTAGTGAGAGTCAGGCTCCTGCCCTGGAAAAAGGAGAGACCATACACATACAAGAGAGTCAAGCTTTAGATAGCTTGGAAAAAGGAGAGAAAGAGAAGTTGGGTGCCCAACCCCAGGCAAAAGGAAAGGGTGTAAGCAAGGATGAGATCCTTGAACAAAAGAAAAGAGAGAAATTTTCAGC
>CM025780.1:9232637-9244090 GCA_014636745.2 Centella asiatica | reverse complement strand
TAGCCGCAAGTATGTCACATCGAAACTTTATGTGTCAGACCGCTGCATGCTTTGTTGCTACTTTTCTTCCCCTGATTTGTGTGCATTTAATGCGTGAGAGTTCTCATTGGATCAAACACAAACTTCAAGAAATATCTTTCTAGTTGATATTTCTTGCTTCTGAAACACGTTACATTGATTTCCGTGTAAGTACTGATGACGGGTGCATGCTGTCATAACGATCCACTGACTATCAGCCCTGATGGACTTTGGTCAGTGCTTCTGGATCCCCTGATGCTTATTGACTGGATCAGGGCTTCAATCTTCACTTGAGTTTTACTTAGTGCTACTTTGATCCTGATGGTTATGACTGACGGCATACACTGATGGCTTCCACTGATATCATGTTGGTCATTCTCCCTGACGGGTTACCCTGATGGGTTTGCCTGACACTAACATGTCCTGAAGTGTTTCCCTGATGGGTTGGTCTGCCCTCGTCATACCCTGATAGGTTTCCTTGACGGGTTCCCCTGATGGGTTCCCCCCTGATGGGTTCCCCTTGATGGGTTCCAATCAACGCAACTTAGAATTTCTGATGTGCAGAATACTTTGACTTTTTACTAGTAGCATCAGACATTCTTCTTCACTTTGTCAAGTCGTTTGAATACTTCTGTTTTCTGACTTGCCTTGTGAAGTTATTGACCATCCACTGATGAATAATTTTATCATCAGCGGATGCAAAACTTGTGCTGATTTTAAGGTTTATAAAGTACCTCAAGTATTTACAGTTGCACAATTTATTACATAATCATCATCATCATCATTTATCTCTAACAATCTCCCCCTATTTATGTTTATCAATTTGATAACCATAAATCCCTAGATGCACTGATGATGATGTCAAAACCAATACTAAATATATGAAAGAATTTTGAATGAATTAATAAAATAATTTCTGTACAAGTATTTTCCTATAACTATTACAAAAAGAATGTTGTATTAGACATCAGGATCCCTTTTCCTTTTTGCTAAGACAAAGGGCAATGGATGACTTGATTCAATCGTTTGAGAGTCACTCTCAAGGCCTTGTCTTCTTTGATCTGGGTTTTGATCAGGAATCCTTAGTCTGTTGTCTTCTCTACCTGCTTCCAATTGCTCCAGCTCCGTTTGAAGAAGTTTTCTGAAATTGAATATGTTGACACTTCTGCTGGATTCCAAAGCTTCAAGGATAGATTTTATTTCTTGAACATTGGCTGCAGCAAGTTGTGACCAGTAGAAGGTAATGATCTCCCCCTTTTTATTTTTGAATTGAACACCCATGGGGCTAGTGATCATTTTTGGATATTCTTTAAATCCCTTCACTGGTGGCACATCCCTTACTGCAGTGTTCTCATCATCAGCTTTGGTTTCTTAAATCTCCTTCAATACTCTCTGAATCAGCAGGACTCTGAACTTGATGACATGTTCATTTTTGTGATTGGCTATTTGTCTTAGAACATGCATCGCTTCCTCCAGGTTTGGGCCATCAACTTCTTTGATCCTTATACTTTTCTCCTGCCCATCAGTGGATTTATAAAATAATTTCAGTGGACTTTCCAATGCTGTGGGCAGGCTCCTTTCATTGTTGATGGCTCTCCTCAGCCTATCGATTATCCCCCTTAAGTCTTTGTTAGCTTGCGAGGATCTTGGAATCAGATTTAGGACCAGTCCTAATTGCTCAGCATCCATTCTCCTGAACCAGTCCATTGCTACATTGAATTCTGACCCACTCTTTAGTTAAACTGTTATTAGTTGATCCCTTCTATTGTTGAACCTGTCATATATGCTTTTTATGGAGAACATAAATGTCAGGTTTTTACGCCTTTCTTCTTTGAGAAATTCAGCTAGAGTGGGTGGACCATATTCTTTGGTAACAGGAGAAGGTGCTTTGTCCTTGGCTTCAAATGACTTCTTTGTAGTGACATCAGGGTCTTCAGTTTTCTCTTGATTTTTATCCCCTGATGCACTTTTAGGGTTCTGTAATCTTCTTGGCTGAGGTTTCCTAGAGGTCCTGGGCCTGACACTCTTCTTCTTGGCTTCTTACTTCTGTTCCTTTGCCATTTCCCTCTCTTCTTCTTCTTGAAGTTGCTGTGCAAGGATTGCATCAGCTTCTACTAACTTTTTGTCTTGAGCGTAGACCAGCTCCATTTTCCCATCAATTACAACTTCAACGGGTGTTGGAAAGTGGACTGTCTTCATGGCATCTCCAAGTAGCTTAGGCCCTGATTGAGTGTTGGATTTCTTCTTGGGTTCCTTAATCAGGATACCCTTGCCTTTATCCTTGGATTTTGGAGCAGGAACAGGAGCAGTCACATCCCCTGACTATTGATTTGAATTCTCAGCAACATCCCCTGACGACTGCTTGGTTGATTTCTCCCCCTTTTTGACAGCATCATCAGTGGGAGTTGAGAGTCGGGATGTGACTTGAAGAACTTGTTGTAGTGCCAGCCATGGAATGTTGCAGAGTTTCCATGCTGGTCAGTTGAGAAGTGAGATCAGCTAGCTTCTTGTCAACAGTGTCAGCGTGTTTCTTCATTCTGTGGAGAGTCTGGCTGGTGATAAGGAAGTCGACAACTTGTTGTACATTTTGTATCTTTGAAGAAAAATGTGTATACAATTTTTGATTTTCTATATCTATTGACTGACCAATCATGATCTGTGACTTTAACACTTTGATCAAGATTGGATCAGTAGTTCTAGCTAATTCTTGCTTTAATAACTGTACAGTGTCAGACATCTAGTTCTGTCGAAAGTATAAATCAACTCCGATGAACTGGGAAAAATTATCTTGTGGAGCATCATCTTCATCACTTTCAGAGGTAGAAGTATTATTTACAGTATCTGTGTTTTCTCTCTGTTCTTTATTTACAAGGATCTCATCCTTATCTCTCTCATCCTCTCCTTTTTCTTTGCCTACTAAGGCATCACTCGTATTCTCTCCTTTTTCTTTGCCTACTAAGGCAGTACTCTCTTGCTCTCCTTTTGCCAAAGTCCTCTCAAGGGTTTGACTTTGTCTCTCCGCTCTAAGTATTTTCTCAGTCTCACTCAAAATTGTCCTAGAGGGGCTCCTATGGGCTTGGAAATCACCAACTGTGACCAGTTCAAGAGATGTATCTACAGATTCTGGTTCGATAGTTGTGATAGGAGAAGGAGAAGAAGTAAAATGAGTATGTATAATTGGAGAAGTGTATGTTTCTATAGAGGAAGTATATACAATTGGGGGTACATAAAGAGTTATAACTGTAGTATGTACAGTGGAGTTTATGTCCCCTGTTTGATCATCAGTGTTTGTATCAATTAGAAATGAGTCAACCATGTGAGAGTGGTGACTATCAAACACAGTGTCAGAGAGTGTTGGCTCCTCCACGAATTGAGAATGTGGAGAATCTGATTGTCTGGCACTTAATGTTTGTGTCATTATATCTGAAAAAATTTGAGGAACAGAGAAAGAAGGAAGTGGTGTAGATGGGAGTGTTGGCTGAATCACTGAACGAGGAGGTCATTCATCAAAAGATGCTGTAGAAGAATGCTTATAACTCATGTTAATCTTATTGAGAAGCTTCTGCGCTACAACATCTTGAGTCACTGTGTCAGATATCCGCAAGTGGCTCTCAGAGACCCTGATGGTAGGTTCATCAGTGTCTATGGTCAGTGTATGTGCCTCACTCAATTGTGTCCTTGGTTGGGGACTATTTTCAATACCTAATCCCTTTTGAGAGGAACTAGTTAGAAATATGTTTAATTCCTTATCAAAGGCAGTATCCTGTTGAGAGGATACGCCCTGGTCAGGTTGTTGGGTAACACTCGTGGCTCCCTTCTTCTTCTTCAATCTCCTCCTATAGCCAATCACTCTCTCTCCTTGCTCCCCCTTAGTTGTTGTGATAACTTCACTGGGTTTTCTTTTAATCCCAACAGTCTTTTGGGAGACTGTGGGTTGGGCTGTTGAGAGTGGTTGTGAAGAAATTGGTTGTTCTACTTGGGTAGGCAGAGAGGTGGTTGATTTCTCTGCCATAGTAGATGAAGGTGAAGAATGTACAGTTTGAGAAATAGAAGGTGTAGAATTTACTACCTGTACCATATGCGATGGAAGAGCAAATGATTCAGCTGTATACGATTTCTTTAGTATTTCTGTAAACAGTTTCTTTGTTTGCTTGTATTTCTGTACAGGTATATCATTCTCAAAAGAAAAATTAGTAATCTGATCTTTAATAATCATGTACAAAAATCTAGCATAATATATTTCAGATTTCGTATTATTAAAATTACCTAATTTATTTACAAGATCATCAAAAATTATTTTACCTATATTTATATTTACATTTTTAATTATTGCGTATGCTATTTTTAAAGTTAAAGAGGTAATGACCTCAAAGTTAGAACACTTACCTGAGAACACCTTGGTGATGGTGTCGAAGAGATAAAAAATCTCTCTCTTCACGTTCACCCTCTTGAGATCTTTGAACTTTAACACTGCGTTGGGAGCAGCGTTATAGCCCAGTTCCCTCAAGAAATCCAGCAGATCTGCATCACTGGGTACATCCACCAGATCTTGAGTAGGTAGCCCCAAAACAGAGTTAAGTCTGGAAGGAGTTATTTTCCCTTTCTCAGACGAAACTTTGAATGAGATACCCTTGACCACATCAGGCTTGGTGGTGGAGTACATGAACTTGGCACTGGTCCAAAGTTGTGACAGTGCCTCCCCCGACATTTTTTCATCGGTAAAGATGGCTTTACTATACTCAGAGTTGAGCAGATAGTTCATTATCGGTTTAAAGCA
This sequence comes from Centella asiatica, assembly GCA_014636745.2. Lineage (NCBI taxonomy): Eukaryota > Viridiplantae > Streptophyta > Magnoliopsida > Apiales > Apiaceae > Centella > Centella asiatica. Next base: position 9,239,295 of record CM025780.1, on the reverse strand, counting down.
ATCACTTACCTCATCAATGTCAGAGAAGCCCACGAAGTTTGTGGATGGGACTGTCAAGTTCCCTGAATTTGTTGACGTGCCATGGATGCTTTGAAGATTTGAAGTTCTAGGGTTTCTATAAAGACGAGAGAAAAAGAACTCTAGCAAATATCAGGTATAAATTAAACGTTTTGAGGAGTTTTAAAAAGTAGGAGAGATAGAGTATTAATACCCGCCTATAGACATTTGAAAACTTCTCCTGAAAACACGCTATCAAGGAGTCAGTTTAGTTTCTGTGATGACACGTCATCAGTGAGAGAAGAACTTAATGATGAGTTGTCATCACTTAACTGACCTAGAATCCCGATGCAGTAAAAAAAATTTAAAACTTACCTTGATGATTTACTGTATGTATACACCCTGACCCTGATGCACAAGACGGACACCCTGACCCTGACACACAGATCAGATACCTTGACCCTGTGGAACAAGTCGGACACCCTGACCCTGACGAGCGATCCGGACATCCTGACCCTGACGAGCGAGCCGGGTACCCTGACCCTGATGCGTCCTTAAGGAAGCCCTGACCCTGATGCATCAATCCAAAACAAAATGCAGAATATACAAGTATATACATATTTACAATTTGAACATATATAACCACATATCAATTGATTTCATCAAGAACTTATGAAATGAGTTAGAAATACCAAATCTTATGAGTTTGACTCCGACCCTGACGCATAATTCACCATTCCCAGCTCTCCCACAAGATTTGAAAATGTGGCTTCATCAAGAGCTTTGGTGAATATGTCTGCCAGCTGCTGATTTGAAGGTACAAACTGTAATTCAATATTCCCATTCATAACATGTTCCCTGATAAAATGATATCTGATTTCTATATGCTTAGTTCTGGAATGTTGTACTGGATTTTCAGCAATGGCAATGGCACTAGTGTTATCACACCTTATTGGAATCTTGGAATAGTTCAGACCATAAACCATTAGCTGATTTTTCATCCATAGAATTTGTGCACAACAACTTCCAACTACAATGTATTCAGCTTCAGCAGTAGATGTAGAAATAGAATGCTGCTTTTTGCTGGACCAAGATACAAGCCTTCCTCCCAGAAATTGACAACTTCCTGTTGTACTCTTTCTGTCAATCCTGCATCCTCCAAAGTCAGCATCAGAATATCCTAGCAATTCAAATCCAGACTCCTTTGGATACCAAAGTTCCAACTCTGTAGTGCCCTTGATATATCTCAAGATCCTTTTCACTGCTATGAGATGAGATTCCTTTGGGTCAGCTTGATATCTTGCACAAAGACATGTTGCAAACATTATGTCTGGCTTGCTTGCTGTCAGATATAGCAATGATCCAATCATTCCCCTGTAAGACTTTAAATCAACTTTCTTTCCATTCTTATCAGGGTTAATCTTGGTTGTAGTGGCCATAGGTGTCTTTGCTACTTTTGAGTCCTTCATATCAAATTTCTTGAGAAGTTCTTTGGCATATTTTGTCTGATGAATGTAGATTCCATCAGAGTCTTGTTTAACTTGCAATCCCAAGAAGTACGATAATTCACCCATCAAGCTCATTTCATATTTGCTTTGCATGAGTTTGGAGAACTTTTCACACAGTCTTGTGTCGGTGGATCCAAAATAATATCATCAACATAGATTTGAACCAAAATCAGATGACCTTGGTGTTGTCTGAAGAACAAGGTTTTGTCAATGATACCTCTTGAAAATTTGTTTTCCACTAGAAACTTTGACAGTGTATCATACCAAGCTCTAGGTGCTTGCTTCAGTCCATAAAGTGCCTTTTCCAGTTTGTAGACATGATTTGGAAATTTTGCGCATTCAAATCCTGGAGGTTGTTGGACATACACCTCCTGTTCCAATTTCCCATTTAGAAAAGCACTTTTCACATCCATTTGATATACTTTAAAATTTGAATGTGCCGCATAGGCTACTAGTGCAAAGGTCTCATCAAAATCAATCCCTTCTTCTTGAAGATATCCTTTTGCAACCAGTCTTGCTTTGTTTCTTACAACAATGCCAGCTTCATCCATCTTATTTCTGAATACCCACTTAGTACCTATTATGATCCTATCTTTGGGCTTAGGTACAAGCTTCCATACTTGATTCCTTTCAAATTGATTTAGCTCTTCATGCATTGCCAAGATCCAGTTTGCATCTTGAATAGCTTCTTCAAACTTCTTTGGTTCAATTTGAGAAAGAAAACAAGCATATAGGCATTCATTAGATGTTGCTTTTCTGGTCTGCACTCTTTTGCTTGGGTCACCAATAATTAGATCTGTTGTGTGACTTCTGGCCCATTTGGGATTGGAGATATGTCTTGATGAGCTTGCTTGACTATTATCTCCTCCCCCTAAGCCTGTGCTACCAGCTTCTGAAAACTATCCCCCTGAATTAGTGGAAAATTCAAGGTTCAAGTTATCCCTTGATGGTGCATGTCCTGATGAATGATCCCCTGATGAAGTATCCCCTGATCTGTTGTTCAGGAAATTAACTCTATCTGCTGAAGGGGGTTCTACATTGTTTGGATTGACATCAGGAATGGATAAATTCTCCATTTGTCTGCACTCATCGACTTCATTCTCTTGATAATCAATATCATCTTCATTTTCAAACCTGAGTTCTTCGTGAAAACCAGGGTCTTCAAGCCCAGAAATTTCTTGATCATCAAAAGCTACATTTATAGATTCCATCACCACTTGAAGTCTCTTGTTGTAAACCCTGAAGGCCTTGGATGATAGAGAATAACCTAGGAAAATTGCTTCATCAGCTTTTGGATCAAATTTTCCTAAGTTCTCACCAAAATTCCTCAAAACAAAACATTTGCATCCAAAGACATGGAGGAACTTGATGCTTGGTTTTCTCCCTGTCATTAGCTCATATGGTGTCTTGTTGTGAGCCTTGTTGATTAGTGATCTATTTTGAGTAAAGCAAGCAGTGGAAATTGTTTCAGCCCAAAAATAGGTGGGAATCTTTGCCTCTGCTAGCATTGACCTAGCAGCTTCTATCAAGGTTCTATTTTTCCTTTCCACTACACCATTCTGTTGAGGAGTCCTTGGAGCAGAAAATGTATGATTTATTCCTTTCTCCACACAATCCCTCAACAGTTGCATTCTTGAATTCAGTTCCATTATCTGTTCTCAACATTCTAACTTACTAACCCTGATTCTATTTCTACCTTCTTGATATGGTCAATAATTTGTTGAGATACTTCTGATTTAGCATGCTGAAACTTTACCCAAGTGTATCTGGTGTAGTCATCCACAATGACCATTGCAAATCTTTTCATTGACACTGACATTATGTTGACAGGGCCAAAGAGATCCATATGTAACAGTTGAATTGGATCTTTGATCATAGTGGCTTCATTGCTGACAAAGGATGATTTCCTTTGCTTCCCTTGTTGACATGCTGAACATAATCCTTCTTGGATAAACTCCATTTGGGGTAGTCCAGTTACCAACTCTCTCTTCACTAGATCATTAATTGACTTAAAGTTCAGGTGAGAGAGCTTCTTGTGTCATAGTCTGCTTTCATCAGGAGTAGCCTTGTTGTAGAAACATGATTCTCCACTCACTGAATTAAAATCAGCAACATAGAGATCTCCTTTTCTTATCCCTGACAAAACCAGCTTCCCATCACTTTCATTTGAGATTAGGCACTGATCTCCTTTGAAGGAAGTGATGAACCCTTTGTCACTTAGTTGACTTATGCTTAGCAAATTGTGCTTGAGCCCATCAACCAGTGCTACATTTTCAAATGAGACACTCTCATTTGCTGCTTTGCCATAACCAAGAGTTAGTCCTTTGCTGTTATCACCAAATGAAATTACTGGACCAGCCTTTTCTTGGAATTCTGTGAGTAGGGCTTTTTTTCCTGTCATGTGCCTTGAGCAGCCACTATCTAGAAACCAGATTTGACTGCTTTTGTTCTTTCCCTGCACACAAGAAAACATTTAAATTGTTTTTGGTACCCAATTTGTTTTAGGTCATCTAGGTTTAGTCACAGTAATAGATAATACAGCTTTATCTTTATTGATGACTTTTGGTTTTGGAAAATTTAAAACTTTCTCCTTTTTAGGAGGTTTAACATATGCTTTTGATTTCTCAACAGTTATTTTGCCTTTATCCTTGGAGGAACAGGCTTTAACAGTTGGTAAATCATCAGCATACAAAATTGTGCCAGTCAAAATTTGTTGTTTTTCTTTGCATTGAAAAGATAAATGATTACAATTACCACAATTCCAACACACTTTTCTAGGGGCTTCATGAATGGAAGAATAATTGCTAGTTTTATTAACACCTAGCTTACCATTTCTATTTTTCTTACTTTCCCCTGACAGGCCTTTTTCCCTTGACGGGCTACTACGGCCTGATGCACTCTTTCCCCCTAACGACTGTGTATCCACTGATGCACAGTCTAGTTCTTTCATAACTTGAGGGTTGAGTGCTTTGGCAAGAATAAGTTTCTTGCCTCTCCCACCATTAGTGGAAGCTTCACTAACTGGGAAAATATTCCCTGATTCTAGCTTTGCTGTTGCCTTAACAAACTTGATAGGTTGTGTTGGCCTTTTTCCAAAGCTAGTTGTCATCTCAACCTTAATAGGAGGTTGCTGCACTTGAGTCTCTTCATAGCCCAAACCAGATTTTGGATCAGATTTCTGACTTTTCAAACGATCCTCTAGTTTCCTGCTAGACTCACTCCATCTCTTAATGACTTCCCTTTCTTGACTGAGAAGATTCGAGGTCCATTCCTCTCTTTTGATAGTACAGTCAAGGAGATTTTTAGTCCTTGAGAGTTCTTTTTCAAGACTCTCAAGTCTGGAGTTTTCTAATTCTAAAAGAATGTTCCTAGCAGATAACTGTTCATTAATTTTCTGCACTCTCTCAGTTTCAGCTACAACACTCCTCAGGGTGTCATAGAGATCCTTTATCTCACAAGCCATTTCCTTAACAGTTTTAACACAATCAGTTTTAGACATGTTAGAGAAAATTTCGAGGCTTACCTGTGAGCTGCTACTGTCAGTGGATGAGGCCATCAGGGCTAGGTTGACATACTCTTCATTTTCTTCCTCATCAGAGTCAGCCCCGTCCTTTCCCTCTGCTATATATGCTTTTCCCTTCTTGTTTGCATTAAGAAGGTCAAAGTATTTCTTCTTGTAATCCACAACAGCTTCTTTGTCTCTGGATTCACCATCTTTTGTGGTCTTGTGGCACTCATTTGCAAAGTGACCCATCTCATTGCATTTGTAGCACTTTATTCTTGATTTGTCAATAAAGTTTTTCGTGCTACTGGGTTTCCTTGCTGAAAATCTTTTAGATCCCGAAGGCTTTTGGAATTTCAGCTTGGAAAACCTTTTTGCAAGAAAGGTCATGGTTTCATCCAGCTCCTCTAACTCTTCCGGAGTATATTCTTCCTCCTTGAAGTCAGCTTCTTTGTCCCCTTCTATGTCAGCATCTTCTAGTTGCTGCTTTATCAAGACACTTGGCCTTGCTTCTTGTTTGTCCTTCGTGGCAGCCATCAGGGCTACAGATTTAAGCTTTTTAGCATCCCCTGACATTTCAGATCTTTGTTGAACCTCAAGTTCATATGTCTTTAGGGTGCCATAAAGCCTATCCAAGTCTAGAAGATTCATGTCCTTGGATTCCCTGATGGCTGTTGTCTTAGGATCTCATGATATGGGAAGGGCTCTCATGAACTTTCTGTTCACATCCTTGTTAGCATATGTCTTCTCATATAATCTCAGGTCATTTACCAACCTGTTGAATATGTCAAACATTTCAGTAAGTGTTTCACCATTTTTCATTGTGAACCACTCATACTGTTGTGTCAACAGCTGCAATTTATTTTCCCTCACTTCCTGAGTATCATCACAAAAGATTTGTATGGTATCCCATATAGATTTAGACGTGGTAAGATTCATGATACTATTCAGCATATCATCGTCTAGACCATTATACAAGATCCCAGTGACTTTAAGATCCTTTTTCACCTTTTCTATTTCCTCTATCGTCATTTCGTCAGTTGTCTTTGGGACAAGCTTTTCAGGAATACTGACTCCATTAACGACTTCTATAGGAATGAGCTTCTTGGGAACGTGAGATCCTTCTTCTAGAATCTGCAAATATTCATCATCAATAGCTCTAAGATGAACTATCATTCTTTGTCTCCAGAAGAAGTATTTGCCCCTTTCCAACATGGGGACTTTACTGTTTCCAGCTTTGTTGGCCATAGATAATGATCGTAAACAAACAGAAAAACTATGAGAAATAAACACACAGATTCAAGTTAAAATAGTTATATTAAAACTTAGGGTTTTTCTGGAAATCTGTATAAAAACAAATGTGATTTACAGCTACAAATTCTGTGAATAAGGTTCACAGCTTCTCACACTCACTAGCTTCTAACTTTCTTTGAAATATCTCTCTCAAGATCTATTACAAAGCTTCTCTCTAGTGTTTGTGTGCTGCAGCATTTGTTTGATCTGTTGGATAGATTCAATCACTATTTTTTGTGTAATGAGAGCTCCGTTGCTTATATGATAAATCAGTGAGTTGAAATCACGTGCTTGAGACGTGCTGCTCTTCTCAACTTAGCCGCAAGTATGTCACATCGAAACTTTATGTGTCAGACCG
>CM025780.1:9139623-9229961 GCA_014636745.2 Centella asiatica | reverse complement strand
AAGTGTTAAAGGATGCTAAGGTAATGAACATACTTTATAATGGAATTGATAAAAATATGTTCACAAGCATCATAAATTGCACTACGTCAAAGCAAATCTGGGACACCATTAAAGTCCTGTGTGAAGGGACTGACCAAGTCCGAAAGAACAAAAGATCATTGTTAACACAACAATATGAGTTCTTTCAAGCAAAGCCTGGTGAACCAATAACATCAATATATGATAGGTTCAACACTTTGCTCAATGACTTGAAAATACTTGGGAAGTCCTATGATAATGAGGATGTCAACACTAAGTTTATGAGATCTCTTCCACCAAGTTGGGATCCAAAGACAACGGCAATAAGAGAGGCTCATGACTTGGATATCCTCACACTGGACAGGCTCTACGAAAATTTAAAGACCTATGAACTTGAAGTAGAGCAACGACAACGCATGCATGGCAAGGATAGATGAGCTGCGTTGATGGTTAAGACAAGCAAGTCTCAAGAGAAGTTTGATGTGGAATCTTCTGATGATAGCTCGACTGATTAGGAAGATGAACTGGATTTTGATGATGACATGGAGGAATTCATGGCGTTTATGGTCAAACAGTTCAAGAAGTTTAGAGCAAGCAGGAAAGGAAGAAAATCGTCAAGAAAACCTAACCCTAAAAGTGAAGGTCAAAAAGTCACCTTCGACTTAAAAAAGATAAGATGCTACAACTGTGAAGGGTTAGGGCACTTTGCCAATGAGTGCAGGAAGCCTAGATCTAGTGATAGATCTAAGGATGAGAAATCAAGGAAAGACTTTGCTGACAAGAAATCTAAATCCAAGAGCAAAGCCTTGATTACTGAGGGAAAAGATTGGATTGACAGCGACTCTGATGAAGAAGTTGTCAACTTTGCCCTAATGGCTCGTAGTGATGAGTCAAGTGATTCTACAAAGGTATGTGATGCAAATCAGAATTTTAATGTGCTTAATTTACTTGATACTTCTAGCATTGAAAGCATACAAAAAGATATGTCTGATTTGCATGTCAGTTTTAGGTCTTTAACTATTGAACATACCGATGTAAAAGAATCATGTGACAATCTCTTGAAAAGAAACAAGTTTCTTGAAGAAAGATTGGCACAATTTGACACTATCAAGTCTGATTTAAACAAAGCTCATCACATGATTGATGCTTTAAAAAAGAGGGAATATTACTTAGTAGAGCAACTTGAAATTACTCAAGCTAAGATTAAACAGTGGAATACTTCCTCTAAAAAGTTAACAGACTTGGTAGAGTGTCAAACAATAGGTCAAAAATTTGGACTAGGTTATGATGAAAATCTAGACAAGAGTTCAGATTTAAATGATCTATTCGAAGCTGCAAACTCCTCAATTAGCAAGCCAAATTTTAAAAGAATTAATTTTGTCTCTCTTGTTTTTAAACCTAAATTTATTAACACTCAAGATCAACAATTCACTGCAAAAATAGAAAGTAATCCAAAGACAGTGAATGTTGTTGATAAGAGTGAAACAAAAAGATTAAATATTGGGTTCATGACAAAGACACAACTAAATAAAAAACTGGAGAATCTTCCAGACAAAAAGGCTGAAAAATTGGTGGAGTTAAGCAGAAAGAAGAAAAATAGGAATGGAAAGATAGGCATTAATAAACATACAAACTATGCTAGAATGCCTGATGCTCCTAGAAAGACATGTCATGTATGTGGTAACCCCAACCACATAGCTATAAACTGTAGGAGCAAAAATAAAATTCCTATAATTGAGACTGCACCTTCAAAAAGAATAAAAGATAAATCACCAGTAAAAAGGTTAGAACATCTTTGCATTAAAACTGAAAATTCTAAGCTTGACAGTCTCTCACAAATAAGTAGCAAGACTAATGATTGTCCTATTAAAGTTAAAACTGTTAAAAGACAATCAACTCAATCTGAGTCAAGTCTTGAGTCTACAACTAGTGAGAAAGAACCCAAGAAAGTCTGGGTTCCAAAAATCTCAAACTAGTTACTCTCTACTGTGTAGGGCAAAAAGAAGAAATCATGGTACTTGGACAGTGGCTGTTCAAGGCACATGACCCGAGATAAGACACTGCTAAAACAGTATGAAGAGAAAAGTGGCCCAAAAGTCACTTTTGGAGATGACAGCAAAGGCCATACAAGGGGATATGGCAATGTTGAACATGGAGATGTCATCTTCACAGAAGTAGCACTGGTTGACGGCTTAAAGCACAATTTACTTAGTGTGAGTCAACTATGTGATAAAGGATTCCATGTTATCTTTAAAGAAGACCTATGCCAGGTGTGTGACAAGGAATCTGGGAATGTGATATTGACTGGAAAAAGAAAAGGAAATTTGTATATTGCAAATCTTATTTCTTTTATTGATCAAATGACATGTTTGTATAGCAAAGCTTCAACTAATGAAAGTTGGCTTTGGCATAAGAAGCTTTCTCACTTGAATTTCAAGAACATCAACAAGCTTGTGAGGAAAGGATTGGTAGCTGGCATTCCACAATTAGAATTTACACAAGAAGGATTATGTGATGCATGCCAGAAAGGGAAACAAAAAAGTGTATCATTCAAGAGTAAACCAGCAACATCAATCACTGACCCGCTACAATTGTTACATATGGATTTATTTGGTCAAGTGAATGTGATGTCTATCTTAAGAAATAGATATGCACTGGTTATTGTGGATGATCACACGAGGTATACTTGGGTAAAATACCTCTTTACAAAAGATGAAGCTGCTCAGTTGATAATTGATCATATCAAGAAGATAGAAACTGAGTCAGGAAAAACAGTAAGGGTTATAAGGAGCGATAGAGGAACAAAATTCAAGAATTCCCAAGTACTTGAATTCTGCACTGAAAAAGGAATAACACATCAATTCTCAACTCCAAGAACCTCTCAACAAAATGGAGTTGTTGAGAGGAAAAATAGAACCCTTATTGAAGCAGCAAGGACTATGTTACAAGAGGCTAAGCTTCCCACATATTTTTAGGAGGAAGCTATAAGCACTGCTTGCTTTACACAGAATAGATCTTTGATAAACAAAGCATACAACAAAACACCTTACGAGTTAATGACTGGGAGAAAACCAACTCTCAAGTTCTTACATGTGTTTGGTTGTAAATGCTTTGTACTGAGAGATTCATCAGAGTCAAGAGGAAAGTTTGACAATAAATCTGATGAAGCAATCTTCTTAGGTTATTCTCTGTCAAGTAAAGCATACAGAGTATATAATCTAAGAACAAAAGTCATTGTGGAATCAATACAAGTCGTGTTTGATGATAAAAAGATTCTAGGAATGATTGGACAAGGATTGCATGAAACTCTCAGTTTTGAGAATGAATTGGATGCATGGGAATATCCATCAGAGACTACTGAACAACTCCAAGATAGTAATGATCCCTACTTAGTTGAGGGGGAGCTAACAGTTGTGCATGAAGTACCAAGATCTAATAATTTATCAGAGAATAGATTATTAGATGAAACTCAAGAGACTGATGACATTAGTAATCCTTCGGAGACTAATGTTTTACCAGAGACTAGAGTCACTGATGCACAATCTGAAACTCCAGTGACACCGGAACAAATAGAAATAAACAGCTCAGGGGGAGCTGATAATGCTGGAGTCAATGGTTTAGGGGGAGTAGTCTCTGATCATGAAGCTAGAATGGATAACACCAATCTAGATAATGAAGCCTCAACTTCAAGATCAAATCTGCCACGTGCAATTCCATGGTTGAGAGACCACACGCCAGATTTGATAATTGGAAGTTTAGAGGATGGAGTCAAGACTAGAAGTGTAACTCAAAATGAATGTTTATATCTCAGTTTTCTTTCAAAGATTGAGCCAAAGAAAATTGAGGAAGCACTTCAAGATCCTGACTGGATAATTGCCATGCAAGAGGAGTTAAACCAATTCACTCGAAACAAAGTCTGGAGACTGGTACCCAAACCAAGGAATAGATCAATAATTGGTGCCAAGTGGGTCTTTAGAAATAAATTGGATGAAGCTGGTACAATTACAAGGAACAAAGCAAGACTGGTTGCAAAAGGATATTCTCAAGAAGAAGGAATAGACTATGATGAGACTTTTGCACCAGTAGCAAGACTTGAAGCTATAAGAATCTTCTTGGCATATGCAGCCTACAAGAACTTCAAAGTGTACCAGATGGATGTCAAAAGTGCTTTCTTGAATGGAAAATTGGAAGAGGAAGTCTATGTCTGCCAACCCCCAGGTTTTGTGGACTCCAAATTTCCAAATCATGTCTACAGGTTAGACAAAGCACTTTATGGCTTAAAACAAGCACCAAGAGCCTGGTATGATACTTTATCTCAATTTTTGCTTGAAAATAAATTTGTTAGAGGTATCATAGATAAAACCTTATTTTATAGAAAGTAAGGCTCAGACATAATATTGGTGCAAATATATGTAGATGATATTATATTTGGATCTACAAATGAAAAACTTTGTGAAAAATTTTCAAAACTTATGCAGTCTAGATATGAAATGAGTATGATGGGAGAATTAACATTTTTCTTAGGTTTGCAAATAAAACAATCAACTTATGAAATATTTATCAGTCAGTCCAAGTATATCAAAGACTTACTGAGAAAATATGATTTGGTTGATTGTGCATCTGCAAAAACACCAATGCCTACTGCCACTGAGCTAGATAAAGATTTAAAAGGAAAGAAAATTGATATTACTAGGTATAGAGGCATGATAGACTCTTTTTTGTATCTAACTGCAAGTAGACAAGATATAATGTTTGCTACATGTTTATGTGCTAGATTTCAAGCTGACCCTAGAGAGTCACATTTGATTGCTGTAAAAAGAATTCTCAGATATCTAAAGGGTACCCCAAACCTTGGTTTATGGTATCCCAAAGAATCTGATTTTAAACTAATCGGTTATTCAGATACTGACTATGCAGGTTGCAAGCTTGATAGGAAAAGCACAAGTGGAAGCTGCCAACTTCTTGGAGGCAGACTTGTTTCTTGGTTCAGCAAGAAACAAAATTCAGTTTCTACTTTAATAGCAGAAGCTAAATACATCGCAGCTGGGAGTTGCTGTGCTCAAATCCTATGGATCAAGAATCAACTCCTAGACTATGGTATGTCATTATCCAAAATTCCTATTTATTGTGATAATACTAGTGCCATAGCAATAACAGAAAATCCAGTGCAACATTTAAGAACAAAACACATAGATATTAGATATCACTTCATAAGAGAACATGTAAGTGAAGGTAATATTGAATTACACTGGGTAACAACTGATAAACAACTTGCAGACATATTCACAAAACCTTTAGATGAATCTACCTTTTCTAAATTAGTTTCTGAATTAGGAATGTTGAATTATGCCTCTAAAAATTGATTAATTTTTCTTTAAACAAGTTGTTTAGTTGTATGCAGCTAGAATTTAATTTCTGGAAAGAAGCTGTTTTATTTTATTAAAACAGAATTTTAGAAGCTAGAATTAATTTTCTAGATTGCAGCTATTTTTAATTAAACAGAATTTGTGAAGCTAGAATTAATTTTCTGGATTGAATAACATTAGCTAGAGTAAGCAAGAGACTATTTTAATCCCTGATAGTTGTTTTTAATTAGTCCCCGACTAAATTAAAAAATTGAACTATCGGAGACTAATTAGTCCCTGATAGTTAATACAATCAGAGACTACTTTAGTCCCCGATAGTCAATACTATCAGAGACTACCTTAGTCCCCGATAGTTAATACTATCAGAGACTACCTTAGTCCTCGATAGTTAATACTATCAGAGACTAACTAGTCCCCGATAGTTAATACTATCAGAGACTAACTAGTCCCCGATAGTTAATATTATCAGAGACTACATTAGTCTCCGATAGACAACACTATCAGAGACTAATCTTCTTCTAGTCTCTTACAAGTGAACTTACTAGAGATTAGGGCAATCTCCGATCGAGGGTAATATGGTAGTTATCTCTCCCATGATAAAAAACGGTTCACTACCCTTAAGAATTGCAAACGTTTCGAACAATTTGATAAAACAAAATTCCAACATCTTTGCAATTACAAACACTCAAGCTCTGAAATTATTTTCTCTCTGCAAATACTCTGCAATTTAACCCTTTTTCAAGTTTTCTTCCAAAGTTCACAGATCTCTGAAAATGGCCGCTAAAACAGTTCTGTTCAAGTTTGGAGATTTTGATATCATCAAGACAAACCATGCAAGGGTGGCTGATAAGCATGTCTTTGAAGCCCAGTACCACCCCTTTGTGGATTTCCTTCAACAATCCAGTCTTTCGTATGCCATTTACGAAGCCCCCATTCAAGTCGTTGAGGTTATCACGACTGTTTGGTCCACTGCTACCATCCAGGGTGAGAAAATTACCTCCCCTGTGGTAAGTTTCAGGTATGCAAATTCTGTTTATAATATAGATCATACCGTAGTTAATAATGCTTTACATTTACCTGTTCATGAAAACTATGACTCACTTGCTTCTGATGAAGAAATTGTTTCTATGTTTAAAAATTTACATTATTCTGCAGAAATTACTTCTGTTGGGTCTATAACACGACCCCATCTTAGGCAAGAGTGGTCACTATTTTTTGACATAATCACAAAAGCATTTTCTACTAAGTGCAGTGGCTATGATGCTATCACTACACTCACACAACAAATCGCTTTTAGTGTGCTGTATGATAGACATCTTAACATTGGGCTCTTTATTCTGCAAAATTTGTTGATAAAACTTAAAACCAGTAAAAATAAAATTTATTATTCTAGGTTTTTGATGATGATTGCTAATTATCTAATTCCTAACCTTGATATTATTGGTATGCAAGTTTTACCAACTGTTTTGCAGAGTAAAAGAATATTTACAGATGTGAAGCATAAATCTGCAAAGGTAATAGTCCCTTTATTTTTTCCTCCTGTCATGAGATTTATTCTCATTGACAGGCTTCCAAATCTTTATTCTTTGCAATTTTTTTGAGGATATTGAAAGCCAAACCCCCATTAATCCTCCAACCACTTCACATCAACTGTCCATAGCCCCCTCCACAGTCTCTCAACAGACTGTGAGCAAGTGAGGATGAGGGAGAACCAGAAGCTGAAGTTCCAGTTCAGAGAAAGAAGAGAGTTATAACCCTTAGCCAAGCCCAATCCAGTGCTTCTCAAAAAGCATTGGAGGTTATAAGGACAAACAGTGAACTGTCACCATCCTCCCAAAAGGATGTTGACATTGAAGAAAGTTCCCAACCAGGAACATACTGTACAGAGTCTGCACAACCTCTTGTTCACCAACAAGAGGAAACCCAAAGAGAGATAATAAAAGAAAAGAGTGACACAAAGAGTGCACACACAGAGTCATCATTTGATGTTCCTCAATTTTCAATATCTGAGGAACAACCAACACTCCCCACTGTACATTCTTCTCCTTTTTCTCTCACTCTTGATTCTTTTGATATAAATATGATTGATTCTCTTGATTTTTCCCAAGAGGAGCCAATAATCGAGACAAGCTCTCAAATAGATTCCATGGATAGAACCCTAGCCCAAGATAAACAAAGGGAACCCCCCCTATCTATGTTGTCACAAGCACTTCTCCAACCCACACTTCTGTAGGACAAAGTGACACCATCCAAATGAGTGAGGTTGTGAGAATAATTAGTGAGAGTCAGGCTCCTGCCCTGGAAAAAGGAGAGACCATACACATACAAGAGAGTCAAGCTTTAGATAGCTTGGAAAAAGGAGAGAAAGAGAAGTTGGGTGCCCAACCCCAGGCAAAAGGAAAGGGTGTAAGCAAGGATGAGATCCTTGAACAAAAGAAAAGAGAGAAATTTTCAGCAGGTATATTTTTACAACCTGCTGAAACCAGCTCACAAGCAGCTTAGGTTTCTTCTGCTCCCTCCATCAATATCCAAACAGAAGAACTAGAGTTTAGATCAAGCACATGGGATGCAGCTTTACAAGTCATATCTGAGATGTCCAATGCTGATTTTGAAGAGTTATATGGTCTACAACAGAGACAAGATCATATTTCTGCATTGAAGACAAGCCTAGTAGATGAACCTGTGCCTGAAGAAGCTCCAGAGAATAATGTTGATGAATGGCTTGATGCCTCTTATGCCAACACTCTGGAGGAAGCAGCCGCCCAGTTGAGGCAGGACTATGTGACCAACATAGGGTCAACTACTGCTGCACCATCCGTGAAGGACATTCTTGAAGAAGTAACCAAGGTGGATAAGAAACACACAAAATTTCACCACTTCTTGGTTACTGGCACCAATGGTGCAGTGCAACAAATCAAGGAAAGGATGGAGTTGGAGACAGACAAGATTAGAAGGTGCTATGAAGGACACTTGCCAAGGAGGACTGCCACAGCAATTGATTCATTAGTCAAAGATAAGTCCAAGACTGATAGTCGCCTTCAAGCCCTCGAAGCAAATATCCAACTCCTGATCCAAAAGCAAGATCGAATAGAACAACTTTTGCTACAGGCAATTCCAACACTGGCCACCTCCTCTAAACCCCAAGATGCTGATGTCAAAAAGGGGGAGAGTGGTCCATTCAAAACTGTTCATGTACATTCACACAAGTCTGGTTCTGTCCTTGATGCAGAATTGCAAGCAATGTTGGACAGTATCCTAAAGAAGCATTCTGATCTTGCAGCAGCAGCAACAACAACAGCAACAACAACAACAACAATTCCAACAACAACAACAACAACAGCAACAACAACAACTTTTCCTTCTTCCTCTGCACAAGCCCCAAAATCAAAAGACAAAGGCAAGAGAGTCATGGTTGAGGAACCAAAGAAAAAGATTTCAACTCAACCAGAACAACCTAAGCTGTTGGGGGATGCCATGAAGACTGCTCACTTTCCTACTCCTATTGAAATTGAAGTGGAAGGGAAAGTTGAGTTAGTCAATCCTCGTGATCAAAGATTAATAGATTCTGATGCATTATTAGCTCAGAAACTTCAAGAGGATGAGGACATGACAGTAGCAAGGGAGGAGGAGGAGGCAAAGAAGAAGAAAACTTCAACAAGGAGATCAAGTGCACAGAAGGGAGCCATTACCAAAAAGAAAAATAAAGAGATGGAAGAGGCAGAAAGAAAGTCAAGGAGGAAACCTTTGGTCCAGGAATCTGCAAAGAAACCTGTGATTAAGGCAACCATTAAGAAGCCTACCTCTCAAGATCCTCCAAGGTCAACCGAGACGGCCTTGGTGGCTGTAAGTGGATCAACAAAACCACGAACAGTTTCATCAAGGAAGTCCTATAAGGTTGAAATGGCTAGCACTGAAGAAATAATCAAGGCCCTGAAGAAAAGTACAAAGAAGATTGATCTTATCAAGTGTAAAAACAATGAAGAGCTTCTCCATGTCTTTTTAAAAGATGGAGAGTCTCTGAAGTTTGAAAAGCCAGCCTTGGAGGGACAGAATAAAGAAGATCTGGAGTGGTTGCTGACTGTTGTGCTTGAGACTTCTAATCTCAACATGAAACTTCAAAGTCAAATTCAAAAGGTGATGAAGATGGAGCATAAGGTGGATTCAGTCCGAAAGCTAAGTCTAAGCCTTTGGGATTGTGGTATGAGACTTTTCATGGAGAGAAGGTTTTCTTTGACTACAACAGAGACATTAATAATATCAGTGAGAGGCACATTGAATGATTTCTTACTCTCCTCAAAGATGCTGAAGAAGAAATTGAGCTTGTATTAAAAAATCTGTTGAAAAATAGGTTGGAGTTACTGAGGAAAAACAGAAAAGAACGGTTGGAATTGTTGAAGAAAAAATGAGGTAAAATTGTTGTGTTGAAGTTGTTTGTTGAAATAAGTTGTAATTTTTTTTTATTTTTGAAGTCAGACTTATAGGATTTAAACCTGAGTCTTGGTGGAAGCTGAACAACAGATCAAAGATCTTAGTTCAGAATACATTTGTAGTTAGTAATTCTTTATTCTTTTTCTAAGTAATTGTAATGTTGAGTTTTGACATCATCATCAACCTTGAAATTATGCTTATAATTGTGATATTCATAATTAGGGGGGATTGTTAGGTTTTAGAACATTTGATGATGATTGTCTTTAGATTACTTAGAGTACAAATGTATAGAAAGTGTTAATTAGTAACACTGAAGTTTTGTAGCTAGCAGTTATCTCTTTGTTTGTAATTTATTCATTATTTGTAAAGAGATAGAATTATTTCATATTTTAAGTAACTGCTGGAATGATGTATCGAAGCTTCAGAAAGTCAAGATGTGTATTTGATCCGTTAGAATTTGCAAAAAGGCTTGTCGGAGACTAGGAGAATTGGTCAGGGACTAAAAAGATTTTATCTGTCGGAGACTAGTTTTGCCTATCGGAGACTAAGACTTAAGTCATCAGAGATTAAGTCTAAAGGAGTCGGAGACTAAAGCTTACGTCATCGGAGACTAAAGTTAAAAGCATCAGAGACTAAGCCTTAACGCGTCAAAGATTAAACAATTCTATCGGAGACTACACAAGCTGATGTCATCAGGGACTAAATGCACCAGAGACTAGTAATGACGTCACCAGAGACTAAAGATGAAGCATCAGGGACTAATCGTGATTTATTTCCTGAAAGATACAGAGTTCGAATTAAAAAGGAATGTCTTCCACGTAAAGTAAAATATTATTGAAGACGTAGCTGGTAAGGAAACTAACCAGAAATCTATTCCTATCAAAAAGGAAAGATTGTATTTGATTCGAATAAGGAAGCTGAATTTTATTCAGAATAGGAACTGAGTTAATGATAATTCAGTTGTCATAGAAGCTGTAATTAGTTTTTACAGAGAATTGTAACTTCGAAGCTGTATAGGTTTTTCATAGTTTTGTATCTTTTCCTATACAGAATAAAAAAGAAGCTGACGATTACATTATTGTAATTGTTAGGATTTGTATTCAATTGTAAATCAATAAAGTAATTGTTTATAAATTGATTTGTGTTCTTGTTCTTTATATTCCGCAAGAAAAGTTAATTTCTTACAGAACAAGTAACTCAAAAAGATTTCAAAGAACTTGTATTCAACCCCCCCTTCTACAAGTTCTCGGCATCTCACAGGGAAAACAGGAAACGTTCAACATGTCATCGTTGCTTTGCCTTTATAAAACGGCTCGACCTTCTCGTCATATCCTGTAAAACATTATATAATAGCAACATGAGCGATTTATGCTCGCAAGTATATAATCAAGTTTTGGGTGAGCTTTGAAAAATAAAAATTTTATAGGGCTTAAATGTTTGTGAGGTTGGGAAGAGGCAATGCCGACACCTCTTGATAAATTGAAAAACGTATAGCTTTCAGGTTCTCCGAGTGATAACGAGGGATTTGACTATTTACTTGAACGAATCTTGAGTACTTCACATGCGTCTTGTAATCATGTCTGTTTGGTGCACGTCCCCTTAGGAACTTTGTATCAAACAGTATATCTGTTGGCCAGCCTAACCACCGTCTGACTTCATCATAATGACATACATAGTCAAAGTAGAAATCTTTTATCTGTGAGTGTTCGATTACCGATGCCTCGATTTCTGTTCCCTATCATTCGCCTTTAGTTACCCACACGGATATACTTTACAAGTATAGGGTAAAAAAAAACTAAATTTCTTCTATCCGTATAGGATTTACCTTGGCGTGTTAGCGAATTTGAAAAACTAACATCTACCCAAAGAATGCTTGATTCTAGTACAACATTTTTACGTACATCGGATCAAGGGATCATATGTTACTTAACTTGAAGAAATTGAATTATGAATATTGCCATAATAACATCTTGGATACATTACGTATATCGAAAGAATGATCATACGTATTAATTAAAAGAAAGTAGAGTGAGTATATATTTCCTTGGTCCTTAGCAAATTCTAATTCAATTTACTTGTGAATGAGAGACTCCGTAAAACATACATATTGACATAACATGAGAAATTTATACCTTTTGTTAGGTCCCAAAGGGTAAAATACTAGAAGGGGGGTTGAATAGTGTTTTTCAAAAATTAAGTCTTACTTAGAAAACTTTACTGAATTAAAAAATCTTCTTGCTTATAAAAAGGTTTCTTATGATTTTCAAAGAATTTAGCAGCGGAATTTGTTTTAAGCAAGAAACCCCTTAGATTTTGTATCAAAAGTTAATGGCTTGAAGTAGTAAAGATAGTAAGTCTTTGCTGAACAAGTTCAGCAGGACTAAAGCAAAGCACAACAAAGCAAGGAAGCAATATAAAAGATAAGCAGGAGAAGAGATAGAATTTTTATAGTGGTTTGGAATAATCCTACTCCACTCTTCTTCTCTTTTGCTTGAGAAGGCTATCACTATAATTTGTTCACACAGAACAATCAGCAAGAGGACACTTAGTCCAATTTACAATGGGTCACTTAGACCACTTTAGCAGGACACTTAGTCCAATTTTGTCACACAGACACTAAGAAGATTTCAGAAAATCTTGCTTGCTATCTTCAAGTAGATGGCTCCTTGGTTGAGCAGATAGATAACACTTGTTCAAGCTTTATGATGTCTTGCTGTAGTCTTTAAGATGTCAGAGAGTTTTGTTCAGAGGTAGTTGGTTCATTGATTAGTCATAAATGAAATTTATGACTTCTATTTATACTCCTCCAAAGAATCTATCCGTTGGAAATTTGAAATAGATCCGTTGGAGTGTACTGTCCTTGATGTGACTTGTACCTTTTCAGCAGTCCTTGCTTAGTTCAAAAAGTTAGCCGTTTTTCTGTCTTCTAGTGCCCTTCAGAAGAGTTTCTCAAAAGTTGACTAAGCAAGGAATAAGATAGCTTTTCTGACAATCTTCACTTTGACAAGCAAAGGATCTTGCTTACTAAAGTCCTTGCTTATTTCCATTCTAAGCAGGACTATACTTGAAAAATTCTTCATCTTCAGAATCCTTCATAGCAGGCTTATCGGTAGACTTCAATGGTGATCAAAGGTCCTTGCTTAACTACAAATTATATCCACCTAACATGTTGGATATTTTTCTAAGTCCTTTTACATTGTCTAAGCAAGGACTATATTACATCATCAATTCTTATATATTAAACACATAATGAAAGTTTAAGCAAAGATAATATAAGCAGGGGTGCAACAACACCTTTGATAAAGATATGAGAAAAATGCATATGTGATGTCCTTAAACTTTTAATGAGTTAATTTGACATCTGAACTGTTGAGATTTAATAATTAATAAAAATTATCTTAATTAATTGAAGAAAATAATATTTTATACCCTTAAAGATAAACTGTGCATCAGTGGGTAGTCATTGTAGCATAAAAGTGCTCATCAGGGACTAAGAATGACCATCAGGGGATAAATTAACCATCAGTAGATAATTTACCTGTCAGGAGATGACTAGTCATCGATGGATAAATTACCTGTCGGGGGATGTTTCACTCATCAGGGGATGGTCCTCGACCATCAAGGGGTGATCTTCGACCATTAGGGGATGGTCCTCGGTCATCAGGGGATGACCTTCAACCATCAGGGGATGGTCCTCGGTCGTCAGGGGATGAATTTGTTTATTGCCAAACTCATTGGTAATCTATTTGACTACCGCCAAAGTCTCTTGGCTGTTGCCAAACTCATAAGACAACGCCAAACTTATTGGTGGATAATTTGTTCAGTGTCAAACTCATCGGTGAATAATTTGTTCAGCGCCAAACTCAATAAGTCATCAGAGACTAGTATATGCTCCTCGAAGACTAAGAAAAATTGTTCATCGGGGACTAATAAATTTGTTCATTGGAGACTAACAAGTTTGTTCCTCAGAGACTAAGTTGTAAATCTCTCAGGGACTAATCTATACTGTCAGAGACTAGAATCATGCCGACGGAGACAAAATTAGGACTTGTCTTTGATACCATGGTGACTTCTTCACTCTTCAAATGGTGGTGTTATCAACAGATAACCGTACATAGGGCATTCTCTCAGCAACTACCTTACAGTGCGAAACATTTCTTATTGTCTTCTTATTCTTATGGATACTACAAGACTCAAGGAATCGGGTTGTCATAGATATGAGCATGGTGTTTTAACTATTGATAAAAAGAAATATTTGGAAGTTAATAGTTTGTTTACTAGGTGGACGTCGACATTTCTTACTTTCATCTTGGATAGCCTTTTTAAAATAAATGGCAATAACTCCAGATGTTAAAAGCATGCATTAAATCATACTTTTGGAAGTGAATAAACAAGGTATTTTTACAAACATGACATGCATAACAAAACAAAATAGTGCAGAAACAGAGCAGAACTTTAATATAGTGCTCTTACCTCTTTGGCAGTAAAGAAGAAGTTAAAAACTTGAGTTGTTCTTCAAGAAATAGAGTTGCTCTTGGAAATGAACCTGGATTTTGTGGGTGGTTGGCTGTATAAAAAATTTATGAAAGTGGGGCTACGGTTGTACTCCAAATGATATATTTATATCATTTACCGAGTAACAAGAGCAGTTGAATTATTTGGGAGTAGATTTTAGTCGTTGGCTGTAATGGGCAATAATAAGCTTTTAGAAAAAAGTGATTGGTTAGAAAGGTCGGCGTTACGACTGCTAAAAGTCAGTCAGTCATCTATCATTGCCAACAATCTAGTGTACTGTTGGAGTTGATTTACAATTTGATGGGTTACGTGCAACTTACCCTGATATAATATAATTATATCACTTACCTCACTGCAGTCCTTGGTTCAAAAATGGACACTATAGCTCACCTGTGTATTGCCTTCCTCACGTGATAAATTACACTTATTTCTTGTTAGCACTTGGATAAAAATAAACATTTAAAGATTTGAGTTCAAAATATATTTAAAATCTTTTGGACATTACATTGCCATAGAAACTTTTATTCAAGATATGGATTCATTATTCATACCGAATAAAAATTAAAATTTTCGGGTTCTCACATTGTGAGAATAAAAGAAGTAATGAAAAGTAATAAAAAATGTGTTATTTTTAATAAAATAAAGAATTGATTTCAAAATAATAAGAATCTCACACTTTATTTTTTTAAAATATTCTTGAGCGCCACAAATAGGTGTGACATTTTATTCTTTTAAATTCATTTTTTTATCATTTTTATTTTATTTGAAAACATTTTTATTTCTCTTTATTATTTTCTTATTTCTCTTTATTATTTCAAAAAACTGAGTTTTTATCAAATGTGACTAAAGTTCATGGAATCATTCATTTTTTTAAATTTTAAGGAGTTGCCACCTAACAATTTTAATTAAAATGGTGTGTTAAGGCACCTTTTTATTTCCGTATTTATTGAAAACATGATTTTTTTTATAGAAAAACTTTAAATGACTAATTAAACTTTCTCGAAACGAAACCAAAAATCAAGATTCTTCGCTAATTTGAGTAGAGGGAAGGCGTTATGCTCCCTATCCTTATTATAATTGGTATATGTTTTTTATAATATTTCCTATTTTCTAAAATCATCTCTTATAATTTAACAAAAACTAAAAATTTTGCTGTTTTTGGGTAATTTTCTTTAATAAAATAAAATTAAAATTGAAAAGAAAAAGAAACAAATAAACATTGTAATTATATGCATGTGTGTGTAAGTGTGTGTATACATGTGTTTTTCACAATATATGGCTTTCTTACATTTACAAGATGCAAGAATGAGAATAAAATCCTAATCTACAAATGAAAAATTATAGTTTTTGTTGCTAAATAAAATTAATCTAAAAAATATAAAATGAAACATAAATGAAGTCATAGATTTATGCATGAAATTAACTTGTTACTAAATGAATATTTTTGTCTTTACAATGGTCAAAAACCCAAAGTACCAACCAACATATATATTAAAAAAATTGAACAAGTTTCAAGTCAAGAATGAGAATTAGACATAGTTTTTTTTAATTATTTCATGTAAATTCAATTTTCATTCAAATTGTAATTTTATTTTATTTTCATGTTGTTAGATTAATTGTATATAGGAAATGATGTAATTTCTTTCTTTATTTATTTTTATTTCTTAGAATATTTGTATATAGGGAAATTATGTTATTTTTTGTTTTAGGATTAAAATTTTTATTTTTAAGTCTTGTATCTCGAAAAATGTTGTAGATACCTCATTTTTTGCCTTTATTTTATTTATGTTGCATTGATTTAATAAAAAGAAATAATCAAGCATGGAGTGAGGCTTGGTGGATTTAAATTTTTGCTAATTGTAGTATTGACAGGGTCCCCTTTGAGAAGTGCATGAAATTGATAAATGCAGCCCTCCGACAAGTTAAGATTCAGGATTGATGGACAAAATGTCAAGGTAATTTACATCAGAGTCTATGCACTCGAGGATCTTGCCAAAGTGTTGGAGTTTGGTGAGAAGAAAAGTGTCCTTAAACTTATCTTACAATGATGCTTGTACAAAGTATTGGTTGAGAGGTTCAACAAGATATGTGGTGACTTTAAGAATGAACGAAATGTTGAAAACATGAAGCAAAGCAAGACTGCAGTAGGGGCATCAGGGGATGTTGCTAGGCGTCAGGGGATGCACTTCTCGGCATTAGGGGGTGTTCCTGGGCATCAGGGGATGCATTTCTCGGCATCAGGAGATACTTCTGGGCATCAAGGGATGCACTTCTCGGCATCAGGGGTTGTTTCTAGGTGTTAGGGGATGCATTTCTCAGCATCAGGGGATGTTTCTCAGCATCAGGGGATGCGTTTCTCGGCATTAGGGGATAATTACAGTGTCGGAGACTACCTTGTCAAGGGATAAATTACACTGTCGTAGACTAATTTTAACCCATCAAAGACTAATTCACAAATTTGATGAAATGATAGATAACATCATCCCCAAGTGCCAAACACCATTAGATGATATTGTCCATTCAAAATACATTGTATCTCCAATAAATGGTGGCCTGTACCAAGGAAGGAAATCTCATAAACAATTTTGCAAATCCACTGTAGGTTTATATATGGTGTCAGAGACTAAAATTAGTCATCAGATACTAATTTGCAAAAATGGTACAGTAATAGATAATGTCATTTTAAAAGGTCTAGCATCATCGGAGGATGTTATCCACCCAAAATACATTGTATCTTCTAGGGATGATGTTCTATGTTGGCAAAAGAAAGCTCAAATTGACTCTCACCACTCACCTGCAGAACTGGACTACCAGAGACTAAGCTTTAACTTATTGGAGACTAAGCCTTAGCCAACAAGAGACTAATGATTAGCTTGTGGGGGACTAAGGTTTTGCCCATTAGAGACTAGAGGGTTGCCCCATCAGAGACTGTTGCTTAGGATTACATGAGAACTCCTCACTACATCAAAGACATGATGATCATTAGAGATTAAAGATGACATATGGGATGACACATGGCTGACTCCAGTAATCCATTAACTAAGCCAAAGCTAAGAAATAAAAAATAAATAGGATGGTCCAATAAGAAAAGACCAGCCGCAATAGGGGTCACATAACAGGTTTGGCGTCCAAGGAAGGCCATCTAAAAAAGGAAAGCCAGGTGACAGAGCTGAAATTACCAAGGAAATATCAGAGATATTTTGAAACACAGCTTATGGAGGAAGCCTAGAGGATGAAGGAGTTAGCCTATAAATAAAGACCCCAAACAAAAGAAAAGAGAACGGAGACAATAAAGAAAAAACAAGGAAAGGAATAGAAAAGGAGCCAAGAGAAAGACATGAAAAAACACAAAACACAGAGAGAAAAGCTGTAAGAGAGTTTCAGAATCCCTTCTAGAATTTAGTTAAGGAAAATACCCTATTTCCTTATGCACAAATCATCCTTATAATTTCCTGTTCTATATCAATCAAAAAACCAAAGCTTATAACTATTTATTTATCTCGCCACTTTGATTCTCCATCTTTTGTTTTGATCAATGTTAGTTCGTATTCCTACAATAGGGTGATTTTCAGTCCAGAATAGCTTTGTCCATAGCTACCTCTACTTGGAAATACGCTCATATTTAATCTCTTATACACTTGCATATTATGTAATCCCATATTCTATCGTATTAATATACTTTTTCCTTTCATGATTTCTATATGATTTCAATTTACATAATGTAAACTAAAAATGATTTGATTTTTATTTTGATATTCTCATGTATATATTTGCAAAGTTATGTTCACTTCTCTAATCTTTTTTTCCTGTATTCTGTCTGAGCTAACGATATATAAGTTTTAAATCCTCCTTGGAATGATCCAGCCAAGAATCTGCAGTACAAGAGCCAACATTTGTTAAAGTTCATTTTGTCTAGTCTTAAGTTAGTTAGTTTGCTTCTAAAAGAATGTTGTAAATTTTGAGTTACGCAAAAGTTGTTTGATCTTTGTTTAGGACTGTCTTTTGTTTTTAGTTCCACCTTGTAATATGTAACCAAAGCTAATAATGAAAACACACAAAACACACACCCACACCGGTACACATGTGCACTTTGGTGTTTCTTTCAAAACAACTTCAGGTTTTAATAAATGATTCTATAAAAACAAAATCTAAAAAAACAGTCACTAACTATAGTGAGGATAGGGGGGTGTCTAACACCTTTTCTCTATTCAACCTAACAATGAACTCGATTTTTCTTGGTTTCGCCTTGACCATAACTTAAGAGTCATCTTGAAATTGATTTTCAAAAAGGTAAACTTGGAAAGGTGTCCTAACACACTGTCTTAGATTTGTTAACTGGCGACTCGTCTTGAAAAATGATCTTTTCACCCTGTTGCATTTATGCAAACCCAGATTTTTGAAATCCTGTGAGAATTTTAAAGTAATCAATCAAATGAGGCAATCTCACAACCCAAACATATTCTTTCAAAAAATTTTCGGGCGCGACAAATGTAAAACGAAGAAAAAAAGTGAACACACATTACACACACAAGCACACACTTGTACCATTAATTAGGATGAAATTAATTTGTGTATTTTGTTTTAAAAAAGCAACAGAAATGACAAATTTTAATAAATAGATAAAAACAAATCTTAAGAGTTGATTTTATAAAAATTAAAATATTGAAAAGCAGTCACTATAATTAATAAGTGTAGTGGGTTTAATCCCCACCTCAAATTAACAACGAATTTAGAATTTTTTTTGACCAATTTTTGTGAATAGTTAGTTAAGTTTTATAAAATAATTACGTCTTTCAAAACCAAAGATGTAAGGAATGTGTCCCAACCCACCATTAGGTTATGTGGCAACTCTTTAATTTTTAAAGTAAATAAAAGGAAAAGTTTACATATTTTGTCGCATTTATAAAAACTCAGATTTTGAAAATTTGTGAGAATAAAAGGAGTAATGAAAAGTAATACAAATGATTTTTTTAATAAAATAAAGGATTGATTTCAAAAGAATAAAAATCTCACACATTATTTTTTTTCAAAAATTCCCAAGCGCGACAGATAGGTGTGATATTTTATTCTTTTAAATTCATTTTTTATCATTTTTATTTTATTTAAAAACATTTTTATTTCTCTTTATTATTTTCTTATTTCTCACAATTATTTCAAAAAACTGGGTTTTTATGAAGTGCGAGTAAAGTTCATAGAATCATTCATTTTTTAAAATTTTAAGGAATTGCCACCTAACAATTTTAATTAAAATGGTGTGTTAGGGTACCTTTTTATTTCCGTATTTATTGAAAACGTGAATTTTTATAAAAAAAACTTTAAATGACTAATTAAACTTTGTCGGAACGAAACCAAAAATCAAGATTTTTCGCTAGTTTGAGTAGAGGGAAGACGTTAGGCACCCCTACCTTCATTATAATTGGTAAAAAAAATTTACAATATTTCCTATTTTATAAAATCATCTCTCAAAATTTAACAAAAACTAAAAATTTTGTTGTTCTTGGGTAATTTTCTTTAATAAAATAAAATTAAAATTGAAAAGAAAAACAAACTAATAAACATTCTAATTATGTGCATGTGTGTGTAAGTGTATGTGTGTGCATGTGTTTTTCACTATATATGGCTTTCTTACATTTACAAGATACAAGAATGAGAATAAAATCTTAATCTATAAATGAAAAATTATATTTTTTGTTCCTAAATACAATTAATCTAAAAAATACAAAACAAAACATAAATGAAGTCATAGATTTATGCATGAAATTAACTTGTTCTCCTCCCTCTATCCCCCGCCGCCACCAAAATTATTGGCTTCCTATTTTGATAGCCTGACAATAACATTCCCAATTAACATCAGACTTTGACAGATCCGAGGGGGACAAAAAGTGAAACAGGCCTGTCATCCTATGTAGTTACCAATTAAACATCCATATGTAAATTTAAATTAGACCCAGCTTCTATGATGACCCATCACAACAAAATACAATATGAGACTACATTGATATCAAACAAATTTAGATGCAATGCTCATTCGCCACATAACAAAAAGGTTGCGATGAAGGAAATAGCCATAAAGTAAAATTCCAAGTACATCCAAAACCAAACCCGATTCCAACAGATTGTCATACTATCAACGACGCAAAAAACTTGGCCTTAGGTAACAATATACACACACAAAATAGAGGGAAAATGCATTCATCTGAGAAACAGAGCAACTAAGTAAACGCAATAAAACTAAACTAAACCCCAAAATCGAATATTAATCGCGTACAATGGCTTGTTGTTTGGGCTGCTTTTTCTTTTTTTTTGGATTCTCATCTTGGACTTGAACTCTTACTGGACTTCTTCTCTCCCTTTTCTTTTGGGCCTTGAACTTGCAACAACAAAAACATAGAAATTAAAAATTGTTAATATATTTACATACATATATACACACACACACACACAGATATATTTCTTTATCTTAGATATTTTTTGTACATTATTTCTTGAACCTAGTAATAACAATTATTTTAATAGTAATAATAATATACAAATGCTACCCATTATAAAATACTAAATTAATAGAAATAGTAATAACAATAATAGTGATGTAATAATAATGATGATGGTATAAAAATAAAACAACAACAACAACAACAACATAATAATAATATTATTACAACAATAATAGTAAATAAATAATAATAATAATAATATTACAACAATAATAGTGGAAATTTATTTTATATATTTTTATTATTTGTTCTTCAACTTAAAACACAAATACTATAATTTTTGAGGTGTCTACATTGTCTTTAAGCTCTTATGTGGCAAATGACATGACGAGGAGTCTCTAAATTACGAATTATCACTAATGATTATTAATTATGTTTATTTTGAATTAGTTAGGATTGGTAAGTATATCCCGGATACACCATTTAAATATTCGTAGACACAAATTAATGTTCAATCATTTTTATTGAGAAAAAGAAAAAGCATGGTAGAGACAAAGATATCATGAATAAAGAGTCGTTTTACTTCGCATTCTCCTCGAAGGAAAGAAAGATGAAGGAAAAGGGGTAGAAATTGTTTCACTAAAAATGTGATGTAAATGTGATTGTGCGAGGTTAGGTTGGGTGTGGTCCATTTATGTCTCCCACTAGTTGAGTAGACCACTTTCAGCACCTTTATATCATGGCAAACTTTGTGAACAAAGTAAATAGCAAGAATCCCTCATTTGTGAAGAAACACACAAAAAACAGCTTGAACAAATGGAAACATTGTCCACTAAAATTATTCTCCAGTCCTTCTACCTTCTAATCCTCACTGCTCTTTGTTTCAATGTTGCGGTTTCTGGCCTGAACGTAGCAGCAAACTCACTGCCGTGCAATGGTTCATCCGCCGAGTGCTACAAAAGCTTGGTGAATTTGATGAAATTGGAGATGATAAGCCGGAGATTCCTTGAAACAAAGAGGTACATCTCACCAGGTGCTTTGAAGAGAGACCAGCCGGTGTGCGACGGTGGCGCTAGAGGTGAATCTTACACGACAAGTGGTAGCTGCCTTCCACGACAGTCCAATCCTTACAACAGAGGTTGCTCCAAAATTTATCGCTGCAGGAGTGATTCATGATATCATGTTTCCTTCGTCTCTTTTGACCTTCTATGAACTATTACTTGGAAAGTATAATAATAGTATTCCTCATCTTGCAATTCAATTTCAAGTCTGGTGAATCAATTGCATATGTAATAATATTAATGGAGTTTCGTGGTATTATATCCTTTAGCCCTGCAAATGGTCTTTCATACTCCTCCTATTCCAAAGTACAAGTCTTTCTAGAGTGTTTTATTTTCCTCATTTTACATGTCATTCTCATTTTATTAAGAGAAACAAAATGTATCTTTCCTAAAATGTTTTTCATAAGTTACTTCCAAGTACTTTGTAATAAATTGTATGAAGAATAACTTCGTAGTTTCAAATCATCAACTCTAAGAAGACAATAATAATTCATTTCTTTAATAAATGGGCAAAACCAAGGGACGGAGGGAGTCTTTTACATCTACCATGGTATAAAATCATGATAATATCCGCGGAGTTCCCTAATAATATCATCTAGTCCTGCAAAACACAATGAAACATCTATATGGTAAGTTTCAAACAGGTAAAAGCACATCACCACCTGCTCATATGTTAACGCGACGGAAGAAGTTTGTCAGGCTAACTTTCAATCTAGTATAAATCCTAATTACAGTAACACATGACTCATTTATTTTAGCTTAAATTTTAAAAATTTTAAATTTTGACAGTGTAAATTGCACTACCATAATATAGAATCTTTAGAATTTAAGAGAAAACAAATGGGATCATAGAAACAAACAGGAGTCCTGTAAATGCATATATCATTACCGGCTTCAGATTTCATTTCAATTCAACTACATGAAACAAATACCACAAACTCATACATCTGACATCACGACAGATAAAAATAAACAAGGACACATTTTAGATAAGTACTGCCATGAGAAATCACTTAAGACATCATACAAAGAAAAAAACTGAAGCCATCAAACTATTTCTAACAATTGAACAAGGACTATGCGTTCATTACCTCTCATTTGACAGGACACCTAGCAAGAAAAGATGATAGGCCAACCTATAGCAAGACAAAGAAGCATGGATATGCTTCAATTAAATCCAAAGGAAACCTTTGCTCCAAGATCTTGTCAAACTTTTCAGCGTTGATAACAGGACCGGCTCTAGCAGTCTGATAATCAAATCGGCAGTCGTGTCCATCAGAGTAATGATAATCTGCGGAGAACATATGTCACCACCTACAACTGAAACCTGTTACGCCCACACAGTTGCGACAGCTGTAGCATCTGTTATGGTCCCTTTACATCCTTCACCTCAGGAATCTGGTTTCCAGATGAATCACAAGTTGCTATCCTAGGAACGCCCTTCAGCTCCCCATCTCCAACTTAAAATCAATTCTCTTGCCAGGCAAATACAAACTGGTATAACCAATCCCAAAACCACTTCTGTAATCCTTCTCATGCATAAGTTTAGCAAATAATGCTACTATGACTATAAGTGAAATAAGTGATAACCGTGTCAGCATAAGTCATTGACATTACAAACATGAAGGAATTGTGATATATAGTTGTACATGTTGTCCCAGTAAGTTCAGGGATTTGTTTGGGGGGCGGGGCGGGGCGGGGGGGTGAAGGGGTGCAGGGGAGGTTTGAATATAAATTAACACTCATTTGATTTTCTTGTTCTTTATAAGCTATGAATACAACTTGTAGAATAAAAAAGAATTCAACAACACAACATATATCAAAATCAAATAAGTGTTAATTTATATTCAAACCTCCCCTGCACCCCTTCACCCCTTCACCCCCCCGCCCCGCCCCCCAAACAAATCCCTGAACTTACTGGGCAAGGGGGTGAAGGGGTGCAGGGGAGGTTTGAATATAAATTAACACTTGTTTGATTTTCTTGTTCTTTATAAGCTATGAATACAACTTGCAGAATAATCCGTTCACGAAAAATAGCTGCAACCTTAGAAAATAATTTCTAGCTAGTCAAGTTGAAAAAACTTGTTTCTCGAGTTCTAAGAACTTGTTTTTCAAATTCTAAGAATTTGTTGCGTAATTACAATAAATGAATCTCTCTGTGCATCGTATATTGTAAATTACACTACATTACATCTAATCTAAATATGATATATATATATATATATATATATATATATATATATATAAGTCTAGATATTCCTAATTTGATTCAAATCAGCTCTCCGACTTTATCAATCCTAATTCAACTTTGTATTGGATCTACCCAATTCCACCGGTTAGAGTGGGGTCTAATCGGCTTCTTATTCGTAAATCCAAATCCTATTCATATTTGGCTTTCTTCTTCCAGTCGAACTTGATCTTCAATATCCTCTTATTAACCTTTATCTACAGATGAGCTTATTTTCTAATGGACATTTATCCGTTGATGAGCTTATATGCCGATGAACATTTATCTGTTGATGATCATTATCTGCTCATGAACAAATTATCTTCTAATGCAGATTATCCTCCAATGGACAAAATATCCACCGAAGAACAGATTTATCCTCTGAATTGCAACTTGGATTATTTATCCTCTAATGAAGACATTACATCATCTGAGGATAAATATCCACTAAAGCTAATTATTATCATTTGATGTTTATATTATACATCTATAGCTACTGTAGAATTACAAATTTAACAATTATAAATATAAACATCATCATCAAATGCTACAAACCTAACAATCTTCCCCTATTTATGATTATCAATGATATAAACATAAATCAATGTTGACTATGATGTCAAAACTCAAAAACTATGAAAACTACTTAGAATTGAAACTAAAAAATGTACTAATTACAATTGTACCTGAACTAACAC
Organism: Centella asiatica; assembly: GCA_014636745.2. Taxonomy (NCBI): domain Eukaryota; kingdom Viridiplantae; phylum Streptophyta; class Magnoliopsida; order Apiales; family Apiaceae; genus Centella; species Centella asiatica. The sequence goes on along the minus strand of CM025780.1, from coordinate 9,205,214 downwards.
TCTAAGCCTTTGAGTTCAACTTCTCCTGGACTAAGGCTCAAAACCTTCATGTTCGACTTCTTTCTCTAAAATATGATTTCAGCTTCCTTTTCTGAAATATAAGTTCAGCTTCCTTCTTTGAACTATGATTTTAGTTTCCTTCTCTGTTTGCTGAAAGTGATGGCTTCATCAATTGCTTTGTTGGATTCTCTAAATGCTTTCTGAACTTCTGCAAGTTGAGCCATCAATTTGTCCACATCAGTTGCTCTCCCCTTAGTTATTCTTGTTGGGTTTCGTAGGATAAAACGCAGCGGAAAAATACAATTAAAATAAAACAAAACGAAACCCAAACCCAATGATCTATGCGAAACAATTTAATATAGATAGTTTAAGATTTTACCGATTAATTGTGCGAATCTGAAGTTTTGGTGAAGGTGTTGATCGTCTCCAAATCTTTAACGCAATCCAACTGGACAACGTCTCTATGGTATCCACACGAACACCCACGAATCGTCTTATGATTCGAACCAGAAGAGTTACAGTACTAGCTGTATGATCTGTATCTCTTTTCTTTATCTCTCTTAACTCTAGTCTCTCTCTTATGAGTGGCTACGTAAAACGTTGGTTTTTAGAAAATAGCTGATATATCATATATATAGCCTTTTATAGAGTAATTCCAAAACCTAATCTAATTAGGAGAATTATAATCCGAATTTTATATTTATTAGATATATATATTTAATCAAGTCTCACTTAATTAATATATATATGTACAAATAAATATATATTTGTATTTCCTTCCAAAGGACTCTACTTCATACAGATTACATATATATATATATATATATATGTATGTATGTATGTATATAATTTAAAGTCATGATTTAATTAAATCAATCTTATTGATATATTAAAATCATTGACATTTAAATTATATCCCCTTGATGAATGTTCTTTGTGTGTGACCCTGTAGGTTATTATTACGTTGGCAATAATTTTAAATCATATTACAAAATTATAAACAGTGAGCGGCATCTAGTAATACATCACTGTTATCCAAGTAATAATAAAGTCATAGATTCAACGTTACCTTTCGTGACCAATGTTTCAATATAACTTAATCCTTTTAACCATGATATCTAAGATTAAATTCAAGGCATGGATATGTCATCCTCTTCATAATTTAATCTCAGTTTTCTTAATCAATGAGTAAACTATATGAAACAAATCTCTATTTGAGCATGGCCATGCATTTCATAGTTTCACTCAATCAAGAGGCTTATAGATATCACCCCTAATTTATAGGAGGGTTAAATTCCATCTACATCATTCTCATTTCTCACAAAACTCATTATGCATCTAACAATCACCTTTATCGTCCACCCGGTTAAAGGTGACTTTTGATAATGTCAAAACGCATAACTCCTTATGTAGAAATGTCATAACTTCAGGTCGAAGGACCATTACATCATTGTCACTATGAGAATTACTTATGACACATAGCATAACGCTCCATGTAAAATTCTCATGGTGGGTCTGTCCAGTACTATGTTCTCTAACATGTACCTATGTATCAACTTCATATATCTCGTATATATTTATGACCAATGAGATATGGTCATCAGTTAATCCACATACTAGTCTCAATGTATTATTGTTGTCCCACTGACAATGATACTCCACTAGGGACATTTAAGAATAATGATACATTACATACTTATATGATCTCATATTCAAGTCACATACTTGAATCCATATAATTAGTATCATTTTTCTAAGAACATTTATTATGTTAACATTTATATAATGCAGTAAATAAAACATAATAAAAGAAATTATCATTTAATCAAAACATATCATAAATATAGTGTCTCAATCATTACATAATTGGCCACTAGGGCATACATTCTAACAATTCTCCCTCTGGAATCTGTTATAGCTTGAATACCCACCTGACTACTCTCCCACTCTCCCATCTCTCCCCCGTTTTGACATCAACATCTTTACTCGGAGAGGAGGGAATAGCCAGATAGGAGTGCCCAGGAAAAATATAGTTGTGTGAGTGTCCTAGGAGATTTGTTTTTGATCTTTTGATGTGAGAAATCGTAAATTCAATAAAATGTAATTCTATTATATTCATTTTATAATGAAATTTTTGTTTCATTTCAATGATCGGTACATTTTACATTTAAGTTTATGTGCATTCCACGCAAATCGACGCGCGCACGTCCACTACGACAAAATTTCAACGAGCGCGACTTTTTTTTTAAAATTTTAAGACGTTAATCGTTATAATAATCATATATGTGCATTTTTTTTACCTCGCTGGTGCGGGAAAACTTTTTGGCTTATGCGTTAAACCAATGCATAACCATAAAATTTAATTCGTGGCTAAACAAATCAAGTTAAACACTAATTAAATTCAAATTTTCAGCTTTTTCCCTAAATGGCAAAAACAAGAAATTTTTTTTTTACCAATCTAAGTAATTTTTTTAAAAAACTCATCTAATGGTCAAAATTAAATTAAGGGTTATATAAATATACCATTATAGAAACCCTAGCCTCCACTTCTGATCTTTCTCCAGCAAATATTTCATAAAAAATTCAGACTTGAGGCAAGTATATATTAACTCTGCTTTCTTTCAATTAATACGTATGATCATTCTTTCGGTATACGTAATGCATTCAAGATATTATTATGTCAATATTCATGATTTAATTTCTTCAAAGATAAGTAACGTACGATCCCGTGATCCGATGTACGTGAAAAATGTTGTATTTAAATCAAATACTCTTTGGGCGATTGTTAGTTATTTAAATTCCTCTAACATGCCAAAGAAAATCATATACGGATGTAGAAAGCGTATTCTTCACCCTATACTTGTAAAGTATATCCGTGTGGGTAACTAAAGGCTAGAGGGATGCATCTGCTTGACATCTCGGGCCTAAGATTTATAGGGAACGGGAATCGAGGCATCGGTAACTGGACCCTTGCAGACAAAAGGTTTCTGTAAATCGATTACGTATGTCGTTATGATGAAGTCAGACGGTGGTCAGGCTGGTCAACTGATATACTGTTTGATACAAAGTTCTAAGGGCACGTTCGCCAAACGGACATGGTTATAAGGCGCATGTGAAATTATTCTTTATTCTTTTAAGAAAAGGGTCAGATCCCTCGCTATCACTCGAGGACCCTAGAATCTATATTTTCTCCAAGTTATTAAGAGGTGTTGACATTGTTTCCGTCTGACCTCATAAACACTTATACCCAATAAATTATCCCTTTTCAAGCTCCCAATACTTGTTTATATACTTACGAGCGTAAATCGCTCTTGTTGCTATTATCAAATGTTCTACAGGTTATGGCGAGAAGGCCGAGCTGTCTTTTAAAGGCAAGGAAAGAATGGCTTGACGAATGTTCACTAGTCGCCCTCTGTGGACGACACTTAGGGAAGGGTGAAGTGTAAGGATGTTATAGTAATGTTTAGATTGTAAGGCCTGTGTGGGCCCCTCACAGACTTCCGCTGTTAGACAATTTTTGGGGTTATTGTAATAGAGATTACTATTTATTTCTCTAAATTAATGTTATGCATGCTTGGATGTATTTTTGTTCTTTTGTCAATTTTTTACGGTACCCGAAGTCCAGTATGGGATTTTTGGGGCCGTCACAGTTGGTATCAGAGCTGATTTTCTCTTGTTATGATAATTATGGTAGCTATAAATGTACTTTGATATGGCTCCCATAGTTATCAATCAAAGCTCTGCTATACTGAAATGAATTGTAAACTTCCACTTTTGTAACCCTTTTAACATTATATATATTATGAAAGTTTTACCCTTAAATCTCTTACGAGTTATGCACATTTATTTTCAGATGCATTAAATTGTTTTATTATGAGTTCCTTGAGTTACATGAAACTCTCTCTTAAAAGATGAATGAAGGAAAGAAAAGGGGAATTGACACTGTTTATTATTATTTCTGTTCCCTCTTGTAGAAAATGCCTCTAGTACGAAGACCCCGAACTATCCGAGCTAGAAACACCAACGCCAACCGCAACGCGGACGACCAAGGCGACCAAGGGAGTATCAACCCGAACAATAATCGAGGAAATATCAACCACAACGCCAATCAGGACAATCCCATCACCTTATTGATGAACATGATAAGGGAAGCTGCACAAAAAAATAACAACCCACCGCAAATACAACCTAGGAGGGTAACCTTCAAAGACTTCACGAATGGTTGCTCGCCTACTTTCAATGGAGAATGAGGTCCTACCGTTGCACAAACTTGGGTAAAGGAGGTGGAAAAAGCCTTCCGAATCACTGGGGTGACCGAAGACCTCAAGATGGAATACGCCACCTACCTGCTAAAGGGGGAAGCAAACTACTGGTGGGAGGCCATGGAACGACTAGAACTGGCCAAGAAACTAGCAACTAGAGGAGAGGAAGCAACAAATCAAGGCTTCACGTGGGAAGAATTCAAAGAAATCTTCAACCAATACTGTTGGGTTTCATTGGGTCTAAAACGCAGCAGTGAAATACAATTTAAAATAAAACAAAACGAAACCCAAACCCGAGGATCTATGCGAAACAATTTAATACAGATAGTTTAAGATTTTACCAATTAATTGTGCGAATCAGAAGCTTTGGTGAAGGTGTTGATCGTCTCCAAATCTTGAACGCTATCCAACTGAACAGCGTCTCTACGGTATCCACACGAACACCTGCGAATCGTCTTACGATCCGAACAAGAAGAATTACAGTATTAGCTGTATGATCTGTATCTCTCTTCTCTCTCTATATCTTTGAACTCTAGTATCTCTATTATGAGCAACTAGGGTTCTTAGAATACGTAAAACGTTGGTTAGCGAGAATGGCTAATATATCATATATATATATATAGCCTTTCATAGAGTAATTCAAAACCTAATCTAATTAGGAGACTTAAAATCCGAATTTTATATTTATTAGATATATATATATATTTAATCAAGTCTCACTTAATTAATATATATGCACAAATAAATATATATTCGTATTTCCTTCTAAAGGACTCTAGTTCATACAGATTACATATATAAATATATATATGTATTTAATTTAAAGCCATGATTTAATAAATCAATCTTATTGATATATTAAAATCATAGACATTTAAATTATCTCTCCTTGACGAATGTTCTTTGTGTGTGACCCTGTAGGTTATTATTACGTTGGCAATAATTTTAAATCATATTATAAAATTATAAACAGTGAGCGGTATCTAGTAATACATCACTGTTACCCAAGTAATAATAAAGTCATAGATTGGACGTTACCTTTCGTGACCAATGTTTCAATGTAACTTAATCCTTTTAACCATGATATCTAAGATTAAATTCAAGGCATGGATGTGTCATCCTCTTTATAATTTAATCTCAGTTTTCTTGATCAATGAGTAAACTATATGAAACAAATCTCTATTTGAGCATGGCCATGCATTTCATAGTTTCACTCAATCAAGAGGCCTATAGATATCACCCCTAATTTATAGGAGGGTTAAATTCCATCTACATCATTCTCATTTCTCACATAACTCATTATGCATCCAACAATCACCTTTATCGTCCACCCGGTTAAAGGTGACTTTTGATAACGTCAAAACGCATAACTCCTTATGTAGAAATGTCATGACTTCAGGTCGAAGGACCATTACATCATTGTCACTATGAGAATTACTTATGACACATAGCATAACGCTCCATGTAGAATTCTCATGGTGGGTCTGTCCAGTACAATGTTCTCTAACATGTACCTATGTATCAACTTAATATATCTTGTATATATTTATGACCAATGAGATATGGCCATCAGTTAATCATATACTAGTCTCAATGTATTATTGTTGTCCCGATGACAATGATACTCGACTAGGGACATTTAAGAATAATGATACATTACATACTTATATGATCTCATATTCAAGTCACATACTTGAATCCATATAATTAGTATCATTTTTCTAAGGACATTTATTATGTTAATAATTTATATAACGCAGTAAATAAAACATAATAAATTATCATTAACCAAAAACATATCATAAATATAGTGTCACAATCATTACATAATTGGCCACTAGGGCATACACTCTAACAAATACTTCCCTATTAGTGCAGCTGATGACCTGGAGAAGCAATTCCTAGAACTGAAGTAGGGGAGCATGAATGTAGAGGAGTACGAAAGGAAGTTCAATGAGCTTCAAAGATACGCACCACATCTGGTGGATACCGAGAGAAGGAAGGAGAGGAGATTTGAATACGGTTTGAACCCATGGCTGTAGGACAAGATTGTTGTCCTATGTCTGGGCACATATGCAGAAGTTGTCCAGAGAGCAAAACTAGCAGAAAGAAGTGGCAAAACGCTTCGGGAATTCAACTGGGAGAACCGGAAAGATGGACAAAGGAAGGGAAACAACAACAACCACCACTAGAACAACAGAGGAAATGGTGGGGGAAACGAAAAACCGCAGGCCAATTTGGTAGTGGTAAAGCGAGAAGAGGGGAGTACACAAAACGATAACAAGAGGAAAGGAAATTTCAACAATGGCGGATGAGACAACAAAAAGAAAGGCACTGCTTGTGCCAATTGTGGAAAGAATCATGGGACTTCCCCATGTCTGAAGGGCACGAACACGTGCTACAAATGCCACCAGCCTGGGCACATCTCTGCAAACTGTCCAAATCGGATGTCTGTTACGGCTCAACCGCAATACCGACCTCAACAACAACAACAAGCTAGACCTCAAGGCACCAGTCACTCTGGCGACTGTGAAGACATGCTATACATGTGGCGTGGAGGGCCACATTTCTCCAAACTGCCCGCAGAAGAAAAGCGGAGGAAAGCCGCCACTTTCCGGAGCCGACATCGTGCCAGTCCGCCCCCAAGCCAGGATCTATAACATGACCATCTAGGACACTCTAATGTCCGACGACGTGGTGACAGGTACACTACTGGTCAACTCAATTCAAGTTCATACCTTATTTGATTCTGGTGCGACCAAATCTTTCATAGCTGAACGATTGCTTAAGGACCTAAATATAACCCCCAAAAGATTAGAAGTACCTCTAGAAGTCATAGTGGCCAACCAGGAGGTTCACACTGTCATCAATGTACTGCCTGATTGTGACGTAAAGTTAGGCAAACATAAATTTCCTGCAAATTTAATACCTTTTCCTTTAGGAGAGTTCGACATGATACTAGGCATGGATTGGTTGTATAAATACCAGACTAGTATAGACTGTAAGAGGAAGAAAGTTTCCTTAAGAACGCCTGCGAACAACAAGGTGTTATTTCATGGAAGTAAGACTACCAAATCGTCTCACTTCCTCACCCTGATGAAAGCTAAGAGAATGATATGCAAAGGATGCGAGACATTCTTAGCTTATGTACATGATGTTAAGAAAGAAACACCGAGGTTAGAAGATATTCCCATTGTGAGGGAATTCGAAGATGTGTTTCCAGAAGAGCTGCCGTGATTGCCACCAGATAGACAAGTAGAGTTTGGAAACAAGCTAGTACCAGGGACTACTCCGATTTCCAAGGCTCCATACAGAATGGCCCCTACTGAGTTGAAAGAACTTATGGCACAATTGCAAGAATTGTTAGATCGAGGATTCATTAGGCCGAGCGTCTCGCCGCGGGGAGCGCTTGTACTGTTTGTAAAGAAGAAGGATGGATCGATGATGTTGTGCATCGACTACCGAGAGCTGAATAAAGAAACAGTGAAGAATCGATATCCACTACCGTAGAAGACTTGTTTGACCAACTCAAGGATGCAAAGTACTTCTCAAAGATCGATTTGAGGTCGGGATATCATCAATTGAAAATTAAAGCTGAAGACATTTCCAAGTCGGCATTTAGGACTCGATATGGCCATTACGAATTCCTAGTAATGTCATTCGGACTCACTAATGCCCTAGCTGCTTTTATGGACCTAATGAACTGAGTTTTCAAGCCACAACTGGATAAGTTCATCATTGTGTTCATCGACGACATCCTTATCTACTCCCGGACAGAAAAAGAACATGTCAAACACTTGAGAATGGCATTGGAAACGCTGAGAAAAGAGAAACTCTATGCCAAATTCTTGAAATGCGAATTCTGGCTTAGAGAGGTGAAATTTTTGGGCCACGTAATCAACGAGCATGGCGTGTCTGTGTACCCCGCAAAGATCGAAGCTATCACCTACTGGCCGCAACCAAAGACTCCTACTGAAGTACGGAGCTTTTTGGGATTAGTTGGCTACTACTGTAGATTTGTTCAGGACTTCTCAAAATTGGCTATTCCATTGACGAATCTGACGAGGAAGACGGTGAAGTTTGTATGGACTCCAGAATGTGAGAAGAGCTTCCAGGAGCTGAAAAAGAGGCTGACTACTGCACCCGTGTTGACTTTACCAGATGACAAAGGGGATTTTGTTATCTACAGCGATGCTTCACTGAATGGGCTAGGAGCTGTCCTGATGCAACACGACAAGGTCATCGCCTATGCATCTCGACAATTGAAGGATTGTGAGAAACGATATCCAGCTCATGATATGGAGTTAGCTACCATCGTGTTTGCCTTAAAGATTTGGAGACATTACTTATACGGGGAGAAATGCGAGATCTATACTGACCACAAAAGCCTAAAGTACATTTTCACACAGAAGGAGCTGAACATGAGACAAAGGCGATGGTTGGAATTAATCAAGGACTACGATTGTTCCATCAACTATCACCCTAGTAAGGCCAACGTAGTAGCTGATGCATTGAGTAGACGAGAGAGATTAAACGTGATGGCAGTTCAGGAAGAAGTACGAATGGACTTAGAAAGATTACAACTGAACGTCATCACAACAAGGCAAAGAAGGGAAATTGAGGAAGAAGTCAGAGCAAGGCCACAATTGTTAGACATCATCAGGGTAGCTCAAGAAGATTTTGTAGAGGAAAGAGAAAAATTGATCAGGAGTGGCGATGGAAAATGTCGAATCCACGAGGATGGCCTAATGAGATTCGAAGACAAAGTCTGGATTCCGGCCAAGGTGGAATTGAAAAGAGAATTACTGCAAGAGGCTCACAATTCCAGATTTTCTGTACATCCAGGAGGAACAAAAATGTATCAAGACTTAAAGCAGAACTATTGGTGGCCAAATATGAAGAGAGAAATAGCCGAATGGGTCAGTACGTGTCTTACCTGTCAGAGGGTTAAAGCTAAACATCAGAAGCCGAGTGGACTATTACAATCCTTGGATATCCCAGAATGGAAATGGGAGTACATCACAATGTATTTCGTAGTTGGACTACCGGCGACATTGAAAGGAGCTAATGCAATATGGGTAATAGTGGATAGGTTAACCAAATCTGCCCACTTTTTGCCCATCAAGGATAACTACAAGATAGATCAGTTAGTCAAGCTATATGTGAAAGAGATTCTCAGCCGACATGGAGTACCGATTTCGATTGTGTCAGATCGCGATCCGCGCTTCACAACCAAATTTTGGCGCATTTTTCAAGAATGTCTGGGGACGCGATTAGACATGAGTACTGCATTCCACCCTCAGACTGATGGTCAATCTGAACGAACGATTCAAACCTTGGAAGATATGTTGAGGGCGTGTTCATTAGACTTCAGTGGTAATTGGGATGAACATCTACCTCTCATTGAATTCGTCTACAACAACAGTTTCCATGCAAGCATCGGTATGGCCCCGTTCGAAGCTCTATATGGTAGGAGGTGCAGAACACCTTTATATTGGAATGAAGTCGGAGAAAGAAGACTTGAGGGACCAGAGATGGTTCAACAGACTGAAGATGCAATCAGATGCATCCGACAAAGAATGAAAGCTGCACAGGACCGACAGAAGCAGTACGCAGACCAACATTGGAAGGACTAGACATTAGATTCGGAGGCCACGCCGTAGTGAAAATTTCACCATGGAAGGGTGTCATGCATTTCAGACAAAAAGGAAAATTGAGCCCGCGCTACATCGGACCTTTTGAGATACTCCGATGCATTGGCGAAGTAGCTTACCAGTTGGCACTACCCCCAGCCTTGGGACATGTACATGATGTTTTTCACGTATCAGTACTCCGGCCCTATAAAGGAGATCACACTGGCATTATCGATTATCAGACTATCGAGCTTCAGCCAGATTTGCGCTATGAATAGATTCCAGTGCAAATCCTGGATCGACAAGTAAAGATTTTAAGGAATAAGGAGATTCCCTTTGTGAAAGTATTATGGAGGAATAATAATGTCGAAGAAGCTACATGGGAACTAGAAGAGATGATGATGCAAAAATACCCCCATCTATTTCACTAGCCAAGTTTTGAGGATGAAACTTATTTTAAAGGGGGGAGGATGTGAGAAACCGAAAATTCAATAAAATGTAATTCTATTAAATTCATTTTATAATGAAATTTTTGTTTCATTTCAACGATTGGTAGATTTTACGTTTAAGTTTATGTGCATTCCATGCAAATCGACGCGCGCACGTCCACTACGACAAAATTTTAACGAGTGTGACTTTTTTTTAAAATTTTAAGGCGTTAATCGTTATAATAATCGTATGTGTGCATTTTTTTTCGCCTCGCCGGTGCGGGGAAACTTTTCGGCTTATGCGTTAAACCAATGCATAACCATAAAATTTAATTAGTGGCTAAACAAATCAAGTTAAACACTAATTAAATTCAAATTTTCAGCTTTTTCCCTAAATGTCAAAAACAAGGAAATTTTTTTTTACCAATCTAATTAATTTTTTTTAAAAACTCATCCAATGGTCAAAATTAAATTAAGGGTTATATAAATATACCATTATAGAAACCCTAGCCTCCACTTCTGATCTTTCTCCAGCAAATATTTCATAAAAAATTCGGATTCTTCATTTAAGAAAATCATTGAAGTTTTGGATTTTTGTCCAATAAAGCTTTAAAGAGGTACCCCACTGCTCTATTATTTTTGCATTTACTGTCAGTTATGATTTTTTTTCAGTATCATTTTCATGTATCACACGTTTGCATAGCATTTATAAATTGTGAGTTATTGATTTTCAAAGTTTGAACAAAAAATAAATAAAAATTCATGAAATAAATATGAACCCGAAGAACCCTAGCTTTTCCGACGGATTTTCCAGCTCTATTCTTTGATATTTTTTCAAATTAATTTTATAGCTTTGTTCCTGCTGTTGAGGGCTTCTTTTTGCCTCAAACAATTTGGAAAATGGTTGAGTACTTCGGACGTTCTAGCTCAGCCAAAATTTTTCAAAAACCCGATTATGTACGCTTCAATTTTCATGCGATTTAGTTGTTGAAAACTGAAATTGATGGCATGAATAAGTTTCTGAAACCCCCAGATGCATTTCCATGTTCAAATCTATGGAAATGGCCGCGGGAAGGCCATGAACGACAAGACCCGAAGGTCTCACCGGCGTTCCTGGCAGCCACCAACTCCGGCCACTTGCGCAAGCTCTTCCCGGCCATTTCAGGCGACGGCGTGAGCGATAGGGGTGTATTCTCCTATAGGGTTTGTCATGGGGGTGTCCTCACCTTTAATTCATGCGTGTGTGTGTGCTTCTAGCCATTGCTTCGAGCCGCGGCGCCCGTTCCGGCGAGAACGGCGCCGTCGGTACCTTCCACTAGACTGAAACCCTAGCCAGCAAGGAAGATGACGGGTCGGTTCGAACCGACCCGGTTCTGACCTGTCCGTGACCCAGACCCGTGACCCGGACTCGTGACCCTGCTCCGACTCGATTTTGACCTAGTCCACTTTATTTTATTTTTGGGCCCAATCCAAATTTAAAATAAAATAAATTAAAACACCTTAACATTTAATTATTCAATAATTGACTTTTGAATAATTATTTTGACATGTAAATAAATCTTTACATAATTAAAATTTTGTGATTTAAAAATAAGAATAAATTATGATGTTAGAGTCTCTTAATTACCACAATTAAGTGACGAGTCATTAATTCATAAATAATTATTATTTAATTAAAAAAATTAAATAATAATTAAGGAATAAACTTTAAAATTTTATTAAATGATTAAATAAATCATTTAAACTAAGATTAATTGAGGAATAATCCTTGATTAATTAAATTAAGAAATCAAGACCAATTATTATTTAATTAAAATAATTAAATAATAATTAATGAATAAAATTTTCATGATTATTAAATGATCAATAAATCTTTTAATTTAAAAGTAATTAAGAAATAAATTACTTCAATGATCGATAATTATTATTTAATTAAAGTAATTAAATAATAATTTAAGAATAAATGTTCAATTATTGATAAAAGGTCCATAAACCTTTTGTGATTATGAAATGATTATTATTTAATTAAAAAAATTAAATAATAATTTAAGGAAAATTTTTTAATAGATGTTAAATGATTTAATTAAGTCATTTAAGCTAAATATTTATTAATTAATCTAAAGGACTCTAATAATTAAATTTAAATTATCGAGAGCCTACGAGCGACGTTTTATCAAGTCTACAAATCTCTCGGACTCCGATTCGGTTCTAATTGAACCCCAATTCAACGTTCGATGACTCGATCAGTCAATCACGAACTTGAGAATTTCACAAACACCTTTCATGTGCATTCTGAAGTGTAATTGAATTGAGATTTCTCATGTTATTGCATGTGCATGTGTTACAGAAACGTCTCTTAAGCGAGTTGCTAAGTTTAAGATTTACTAAGAACTTGAGGCAAGTATATATTCACTCTGCTTTCTTTCAATTAATATGTATGATCATTCTTTCGGTATACGTAATGCATTCAAGATATTATTCTGTCAATATTCATGATTTAATTTCTTCATAGATAAGTAACGTACGATCCCTTGATCCGATGTACGTGAAAAATGTTGTATTTGAATCAAATACTCTTTGGGCGATTGTTAGTTATTTAAATTCCGCTAACACGCCAAAGAAAATCCTATACGGATGTAGAAAGCGTATTCTTCACCCTATACTTGTAAAGTATATCCGTGTGGGTAACTAAAGGCTAGTGGGATGCATCTGCCTGACATCCCGGGCCTAAGATTTATAGGGAACGGGAACCGAGGCATCGGTAACTGGACCCTCACAGACAAAAGGTTTCTGTAAATCGATTACGTATGTCGTTATGATGAAGTCAGACGGTGGTCAGGCTGGCCAGCTGATATACTGTTTGATACAAAGTTCTAAGGGCACGTGTGCCAAACGGACATGGTTATAAGGCGCATGTGAAATTATTCTTTATTCTTTTAAGAAAAGGGTCAGATCCCTCGTTATCACTCGAGGACCCTAGAATCTATATTTTCTCCAAGTTATTAAGAGGTGTTGACATTGTTTTCGTCTGACCTCATAAACACTTAAACCCAATAAATTATCCCTTTTCAAGCTCCCAATACTTGTTTATATACTTGCGAGCGTAAATCACTCTTGTTGCTATTATCAAATGTTCTACAGGTTATGGCGAGAAGGTCGAGCTGTCTTTTAAAGGCAAGGAAAGAATGGCTTGACGAATGTTCACTAGTCGCCCTCTGTGGACGACACTTAGGGAAGGGTGAAGTGTAAGGATGTTATAGTAATGTTTAGATTGTAAGGCCTGTGTGGGCCCCTCACAGACTTCCGCTGTTAGACAATTTTTGGGGTTATTGTAATAGAGATTACTATTTATTTCTCTAAATTAATGTTATGCATGCTTGGATGTATTTTTGTTCTTTTGTCAATTTTTGACAGTGCCCGAAGTCCAGTATGGGATTTTTGGGGCCGTCACATTTGAAGTCTAAGCAGATGAAGACTAAGATGATCTTGATGTTATGATTGTATTTGACCTCATTTTAGCTTTCTCTTCATTCTCTTCCATCTCCTTATTCCTCCTTTTTGTTTCTGCAGCTTTTTGGTTCTTATTTTCTTAGTTGTAGCTTTTTTCTTCTCTTTCTTTCCTGAGAATAGGAGCTTCTTTGCCAATTGAACCATCAACCTCTCCACAATCTCTAAGTGAGGAGTTTTGACTACTCTCCCCCTGACTTCATTATTAATTTCAATTTGATTTCCCCTTACTTGACTACTCTCCCCCTTTTTGACACCATCATGTTAAGGTTGAAGCTAGATTTAGGTTGGCTAGAGGAAGAGCTTCTTCGGCTCTTGAATATCTTGAGATAGCTGAGATTGAGAGACTAGGATGGACTAAACAGTCGATTCTAAGACTTGAAATCTCTTTTCGGTGTTGGTCTACTCATGTAGTTTCTTCTCTATGGAATTGAGCAACATCTTGGGAAGAAAACCTTCATTGTAGCTTCTCATTTTCTCTACTTCTAGCTCCACATTTTCTCTAACATCCTTGAGCTCAGTCTTGAGACCATTGAGCATGAAGTGCTAGAGCTTCATATGTCGCTTTTTTTATTTGATCAATGCCTCACATACAAATGGTGGAGTGAGCTTAGCTGCACTTGACCCCCTAATGTAGTCAAATATTCCTATCTGAGTTGTGCAGTTGCCTCATCCAAAGTATTTGTGAAGGTTGCATCCAACCAAGCATCCACATTCTACCCTTTCTTTAGGTACAACTTAAGGTTCATCTACAGTTCTGGTTTTGAATGCTGATAGTCTGACTTGATGTTATTGAATACCATAGAGTTCTTCAAAGTTCTGATTAGACATGTTAGCAAGCATTTGGAGTGTTGCATCTCCTGGTTGAGTTCTTCTTTCATTATCCTATGTTATAGGATCAAAAATTGGATCAGAGGATATCTGAGCTGCTGAAGTATAAGCAAGTGAGACAGGCTTCATGAATTCATCTGTAGAAAATGAAATTTTCTTCAAGGATCTCACTGCCTCTCCTTTTTCCTAACTCTCTAAGGTCAACCTCTCACTCTCTATATTTTGAAGTCTCACTAAGACCTGTTTCTCACCTTTTTTTCAGTTTGAAACCTGACTCTGACTAGTTATTCTCTTAGGCTCACTAGATATATTAATCCTATAAGTTGTGGGAGACCTAGAGGGTGATGGAAGTATTATTAGAGAGATTTATGCATCAGTGATTTTAGAAATAAGACTTGTATTATCCATTGACGAGATGAGTGTTATCTCTGGTGCTTCAGTAACCAGTTGTTGTGTTTCAGTTGCAGGAATTAGCTTATCCAATTACGGGACTATTTGAGAATCTGAAACCAATGGAGTATGAGAGATCTCCATTACTTCTGAAGAAATATTAAGGGGAGAAGAAGAAAGAATAAATGTAGTATTGAGTGTTGACTGCTCCTCTTGAATAGGAGAAAGATGAGCATCAATTTGGGACTCTAATTGTGCGCACTTAGTGACGAGTTGATCAAAACATATTTCTTCTTCTTCTTAAAGGTATTTATAGGTGTGCTCTGTGTAGACTCAAATACCTGTATCCCTGAAGGTGGACTATGTTCAGTAGTTACATCCTTTTGAGATGATGCACCTAGAGATGTGTTTTTCCTTATTGACTCAATATCTTTTTGAGAAGATATTGAGCAGCTTCCAAGGGTTCTTATTGTGTTATTTTTCTTCTTTATTTCTCCCACAAATTGCTCACCCTCCCCCTCAACAATTGTAGTTGTAGGTTGTTTTCTTTTTACAATCTTTGTCTTTTGAGAAACCGATGAGGCGACTTTCTTTGTAGATTTGAATTTTGAGGGTTGTGCTACTTGGCTAGAAGGAGTTGAGTCATTACTAACCTCCTTTATTATAGTAGAATTAGAAAAAATAGAGATTGGTCGGTGTTTGTAGACCAGAATCTAAAATTTTCAAAATTTAAGTTAAAATAAACGGTACGACCATTCCATTTCTCACATATCAATGTATAAAAATTCACAATCCAGTGTATAATATACATTGGATTGTGAATTTTTATGTCGATATGTGAGAAATGGGATATATATATATATATATCCTAATTCAAATACACTTTTTTAAAAGTACATTTTTAATAGAATAAAGAATTTATATGAAATTTATGAATTGTTTTTATTATTAACATGTTACAAAAATAATGTATTAATAAGCATGCAAGGGAGTTATTTGAATCAATTCAATTCTTTATGCAGATCTTACTATACAATTAAAAAAAATTACACAAAGCTTCTTTTTAATTTTCAAAACTAATATTAAAATTTTATTTACTTATATTTCAAATATAAAAATGCTTAAAAATTTAAAGCAAAAAAAAATGAAGAATTATATTAAGGAAATAATAAAAGAATAATTACGCAAAAATCTATATTTGGGCGGAATTTATGTACTAGGTGTTGATGCAGATTTGCTCACAAGCAAGTTTAGATACCAAATTACACAAATGAAGCAAAGATACAAATACTAATAAAGGTATTCGGTTTGCTTTCCTAAAATATTCTTGTTTGTTTGTCTGATGCTGGTTCTTCCGTTCCAAGTTTCCGTTTTGGAATGTTGGGATTATTATTTTATTTGCACTTGTTTGTTGTTGAAGTTATTTGTAAATGACTCTACACTTGATTAGTACTTAGAACAGAAATGAGAATAGAATAGATTTAAGGTAGAAAAGATTATTGTGAAAGGGAAGAATGAGTATGTAATGGAGTTTAGAGTTAATATATATATACTTCATTTGTCACGGTCTATTTGCAACACTTTTTCTTTTTTAGATGTTTCATTTATTTACAACATTATCTTTCATAAAAAATTTCATCATCTAATTTATTAAAAATACACTTCTAACATCTAGTTTATGTTACATCACTTTACATTAACCACACTTTTCTTTTTTAAATGTTCCATTTATTTGCAACATTATCTTTTATAGAAAATTTGATTATCTAATTTATCCAAAATACCCTTCCAACATCTATTTTATGACACATCACTTTACATTAACCATTTTACTTTTGTCAATTTCAAATTAATTCATTTTTTACGGCTCATTTTGAAAGATAATATAAATATTTTGATCACAACTCTAATTTTATTTATTTTGAAGGATAACATAAACATTTTAATCACAACTCTAATTTTTTTTTTTTTAATAAGTATAAAAAGTCCAAAGTTACAAATGATGTGGGACCAAGGGAGTATGAGTATATGGGAATGGGTCATTCTTGGGATAACCTATTTCTATATTCATTTTGTTTTTCATTCAAAACTTCCGCAATTTTCTTAATACTATCTTCATTTTTTTCTTTCTTAAATACCTTTCATGTTTATTGTCCTTCCAACCTCAAATAAAGCATATTCTTTTAAGGCAATATAGTACACACTTGGAGTGCCACAAGCATGAGTACAGTCGACGTACCAAGGAGAAAGAGTCCTTTTTCTTCTCTGTTGTTTGGGCAATGATAAGAGTATGTTCCAAGTAATATTGGTTCTGGTGTATGATATGAATCTACGAGCTATGTCCAATACTTGATAAGTGAGTTATTCAATAAATTCATTGATAATAGTTTTACTCGTTAAATAATTAAACTTATTTATTTATGACTCATTTAGCTACCCTTTTAATATAATTTCATATAAATAATTGATTACTTGGACAGATAGAGACAGAAAATTTTCAATTAACACATGAATAAAGGAAGGAGCATCAGCGATATGTGGACAAAACTACCCTGACTATCTTGCACCAATATGCTTTTCAACTCCTAGCTAGGATGGGTATCAACCGACAACCCCAACTATTTTGAAATAAGATGACTTCGAATGTTTCTCAAGAGTAACATTAAGTAAGAAAACAATCTGTTCCATGCTGTTTTATTAATATGATGATCATAGCGGCCATTACCTAGTAGATTGCATAAAGCCAAAGCTCAGACGAGATATGTAAATTTCCTGTAAAAATAATAAAAGGACTCAGTATCATACAGCAAGAGTTAACAGACAGAGTACAAGGATTATAGAATTTGTTCCTAGTAACTAAATACTCCCTCCGTGGCGGTTCATTTGTAGAACTTTTCTTTTTTAGATGTCTCGTTCATTTGCAATAATAACATATATGGAATATTTTTTCATTTAATTTATGAAAACTACCTTTATAACATTTACTTTATGTTACATTACTTTAACAATTTTACTTTCTCACAACTTTTCTATATTTCACATTAATTCATTCCCCACCACTCATTTTGAAAAACAATATAGATATTTTCATCAAAACTAACACTTTTTCTTAAAATTTAGGAAATGTCGGTTACAAATGGGAGGGGACGGAGGGAGTATAGAACTTGCAAATAAATCACTATAGCTAATTCCGAAGCCTCAGCAAGGACTGTATAATCCAGCACAGGATCTACCAATATGAGTAGTGCTACTACATTCCTCGTGCCACAAAGATCCTTTACCTTTTCTTTCTTTCTTTTTTTTTTTTTTTTTTGGTAAATATCCGTTACTGTTTTCTCTTGACTACGGAACCTAAATATTCTCTCCCGAGACTGTCTTTTATATCCTTGGAAGGAGCAACACTAGGAGAAGAATGAAGCAAAACAAATTACATCATAACACGAAAACTACATATATACAATCACCATTTCTATCTATTCTGTCATGGTAGTATTGCAGCTTTCTCTTCCCAGTTGCTTGAATATCCAATCAAAGTTCCCACATTATCACGAAAATCCGTCATTGAAGCTCACTTCTACTCTTTCTGTAACTTCATTCATACCCAACTCACAGAGAGCAGATTATCCAATATCTCTGTTCCACCCTGTAAATGAGGTAATGCATTCATATAGTTTAACAATGTTTTAGTATAAAAAAGTGATAATTTATTTTGTTAAAATTTTAATGTTGTTTGTAATGTTCATAATTTTACAAATGAAATCAATTAAGTTCTAAACATAAACTTTCCTAAAAGTACTAGATTACATTTTTTTTTTTTTTAAATGTTGCTTTTGTTTTATGAAGGGAGAGAGAGTAATATACTTAATATGTAGGAGTATATAAAACATGTACTGACGAAATGTTAATTTATCTATGATCAGAGTGTAGCAGCAATAATTTTTGGAGATGCATCACAGTCGTCGTCGACACTGTACCCATTGACAAAGAGAAGATCTGAAGGGGCTATTCCCATAGCTGGAAATTACAGGCTTATTGATGGAGTTGTAAGCAACTGCATTAACAGTAACATAAACAAGATTTATGCATTAACTCAGAAAAATTCAACTTCTCTGAATTCCCACCTCTCAAGAGCGTATTCAGGAGCCCGTCTTGCTAAAGATGGCTTTGTTGAAGTCATTGCCGCGTATCAAAGTCCTGAAGACAATGGCTGGTTTCAGGTTCTTGTTTTAATTTATGCATACATGCCCTAGTTTATACTCCCACAATAACTCCACTCTAGAACATTGTAAAATGCAATCTTATATTCTGAAATAGAGGTAGTACATAATGCATAACTACACGAAAAGGGATACAATGTGGCACGAAATCTAATTTGTACGAACACAGCCTTAAACTGCTCAACTTTATTTTATATATATATATATTTAGAAAACCGGAAATAAATGACCTGAAGAGTGATACTTTAGTACACATTTAATTTCTGTGGAATTCACCAACTTATCAACAATAATTGTGTGCTTGGTTACTCATTAAAATTAGAATGAAAATTATAGTGGAATAAATTTAAGAAAAGTTAGCAGCGGAAGAGAATGATAGATAAAAAAAATTATGGGAGCTTTTGGAACATAATTAAACTAATTTGGTTAAACCGAAAATCAGTGCTTAAACTGCTTTGGTTAGGCAAAAATACTGGATACACAAAAATATTGGCCTAACCCGAATAAACTGACGATTTTTTAAAAAAATCAGTGAACCAGATGAGTTTTTAAAACAGCTTGACCAGATTTTTCAAATGACTAAATGACTTTTTAAAAATTTTAATTCATATTTTTTAGTCTATTACAAAATTAAACACATAATTCATATATTAACACCTCTATAAATTCATTAAAAATAACGATTAAGGTATAAAACATAAGGTTTTTAGAATAAGCCAATAATAATAGTCAAAATTATATTATCATAGCTTGTTAATTGTTGTAATAATTAATTTTGTATAGTTAATAATTTTCAAAATTAGCTATTTGGCCCATTTATATATTTAGAAAATTGTTATAATTTTATTTTGGTTGAGTGAACTAAACTTTAGGTATGTGTATATACACACACACACACATGTGTGTGTGTGGCTATAATAATAATCCGACTCAAATGGTTCAATCATTGGCTTAACTAGTTAAACCACTAAATCATTGAACTAATGTCTCAACCAACTTGATATTCGATCTGCTGGTTACGATAAATATGATTTGGGATGGAAAGATCTGATCAACATTGAAATGGTCATTCTTTATCTTTTACGTGGTATTACTCATTGTAGCACATTTTACTTCCAAGCTTCTTTCTATTTTTTGTTATTCTTCTCCCTCATCGTTGTTTTTTGTTCTTTGCTTTTATTTTGTTCTCATTCCATTTTAATGAGTAGTAACCAAGTACCATAACCAACATGCATGGCTCAAGTAGAAAGGGGTTGAGTTTACTTAAATTTGAGGTTTCAATTTGGAGTCATGAGAATATAAAGTACATTGTTAGAAACACCCTGAGAAGATTCGACCAAAATACAATTCGAATTAATCAAAATAACTCGAATATTGAATGGAAATATCAAAAAAAAAAAAAAAATCAAGCACACCCTGAGCTTGAGGGATGGATAATCCCCCATAAGTTTAGTTTGTAAAATTATGTAAATTTGTTTATGCAAAAATTGTATCAAATTAAATACATCCTGATAACATTATTATTGACCAACAGCTGAAGTAAGTTTTTTAGCGGTCACTTATTTATCGTGTCCTCTTTTTATTTTCACATTTAGGGAACTGCGGATGCTGTCCGAAGATGTTTGTGGGTGTTAGAAGAACATCCAGTGCTCCACTTTCTGGTCCTTCCCGGTCACCATCTATACAAGATGGACTACCAGAAACTTATAGAAGCTCACCGGGACAACAATGCTGATGTAACTATTGCCATATCGAGTACTATGAGAAATGAGGATGCGACTTATGGTAGTATTAGAGTTAATAAAAGGTTTCAAGTTATTGACTTTGAAGATAATACAAGAAGCACATCAGTGAAGTCCATATCAGTAAGTCTATAAATTCTTCTCGTATTTTGGCATGACTATTAAAGATGTGCAATATAATATTAAAATCTTTAGACTACAATTTGCAGGTTAAAGAACCAACTATATTCAGTGATGAAGCTCATGAAAATTTTCCAAGCATGGGGATCTATGTTATAAACAGAGACATCACGATAAGGCTTCTTACAGAATACTTTCCCAAAGCAAATGATTTGAATAGTGAAGTAATACCAGGTGCAATATCCTTAGGACTGAAGGTGACAATCGATTTCTTGCTATTTTATTAAACATTTTTTACCACTTGTTAGTTTTGGCATTTTAATTTTCGTTTTGATGAAATGAAATGAACCAGGTGTATGCGTATAAATTTGATGGTTATTGGGAGAACATGAGAAGCATAGAAGCCTTCTACAATGCAAATATGGAAAGCACAAAGAAAAGAAACATGGCATACAAGTCAGTACGTACAGCTTTAGAAAAAGTAAAAGGATATATCCATTACATTTTTTGTGTGTGTGTGTGGGTGCCACCTAGATATATATGGTCTCACGGATATATATATAGCTAACAGTATCTTGTCTTTTGAAAGCAGCTTCTATGATAGAGATTACCCAGTTTACACTTTACCTCGGCATCTGCCTCCAACTCTAGTGACTGATTCTGCAATAACAGATTGTGTCATTGGAGATGGTTGCATTCTCAGTGTAAGTAACTAGCTAGGTTATTGATTAAAAGCAAATTGTTACCTATAACTTGTAGACTTGCTACTCCATTCTATGGTTAACATCAATTTTGTCTTTTAAAATTTATTTTGATTCACTTTCAAATACAAATATGATCTAACTTCATCCAATCAACATTGATATGGTTGCATGTGACCTAGTGCCCAATTTTTCATTTACTGTATTTACTTTGTTTTGGCAAGAAAAGTTAGTTGAGGGGAGGTTCCTAGTTTAGGCTTAGGGTATGTTGTACGTGTTGGGAAATTTGGCTTAAAAAGATAATATTCGAAATGGCTCAACAAAATAAAAAAACTTTAAATAGTTTAGAACTAGAAACTGAAGGCTAAACAAGGCTGAAAGAAAGCTTTTTGTCAAGTATCCATTGACCGCTAGAATAGGCTTCTCTTCCATTAATACCATTTGACTGCTGGAATAGGCTTCTCTTCCATTAATTCAGGCTTCTCTTCCATTAATTCAGATACAATGCATTTGAGTTTCTGCCTTACCATTAATTAACCATAACCATTGAGTTAGAAGAAAAATACCAAAAAACTTGCTGGAATAGGCTTCTCTTCCATTAATTCAGATACAATGCATTTGAGTTTCTGCCTTACCATTAGTTAACCATAACCATTGAGTTAGAAGAAAAATACCAAAAAACTTCTCTTCCATTAATTCAGATACAATGCATGTTTCTACCAAAAGACTTCTCTGCATTTGAGTTTCTACCACGGGATAAATGAAAAATAGTGTAACAAGTCAACTTAACTAGCTCATTTGTCTTCCCATATAAATAGTGAGCACCACTCCTTCAAACTTTCAATGTGGGACAAAAGTCCCTTCACTTAATCTCTACATCTTCTATTCCAAGTGAAAAAATTTTCAAATTAATAAGAGAGTAATTCTCATTTAAATTCTCCTCAACTTCCAATAGCACGTCCTTTAAAGGGCTTTGAGGGGCTGTCTTGATTAGGGGAATGAAATGGAACGAAGATTGAAATTACATAAAGAGTAATTACAAGGGAGATGTTCAAAATTTTATGGGAGAGAGTAGGAGAATGATTCATTTTTTCTATGTACAATTCATTCTTTGAGTAGTGAGGATGAATGATCATTCATTTTCCTTCATTATCATTATCCATTCTATTTTTTCTCATCTCTCATTCTATCGTCTATTTTCACTAAATTCTTTCTAAATTCGAGCAAACGACAAAGTGTGATTTGGCTTCTTTAAATGTAAGGCTGCACCAAGCACCACCATCACCAGCACCACCAACACAATCCCACAAATGACCATCATTTGTAGTCTCAAAACTCCAAAATTACATGCTAAATAAAATACCACCAAGGCCATCAAGTATATGGTCACCAAATAAAATTAAATTTCAGATTTGTCATTCATATCCCTGGCCTCGTTGTTCACATTTGTAACCAATCAGTTTCAATTATCTGTTACTTCCATTTTCTCCCATCTTTGTTGAAACCCGCCAACAATTCACCATGATTATAACAACCTCCCCAAATCTACCATATCCATAATTGAAGTAATCACTCTGTCAATTCGTCTCTGTCAAGTTCTCCATTCAAAACATTGACTCGAATAATATGCCAATCTAATATAAAGAAACAGATTAAATAAGATAACGATTTATTGGAGCAGTTACGTTATGTGTTTGATGAGGGTGTCTTGTGATGGTAGTGAATGTGGCTGAAATTGGTGAGTGTGGAGGTGTTTCAGTGTTTGTGGTGGTGGGGTTGTGCTAAGAATAGGAGAAGGGTTACGGTTTCATCTTTCTCTTCTCCTACATTTACTGCACATTCTGGTGACTTTGGGTTTGGTTTGATTTTTTTTTTTTTGTGTAAAATATTCTTTTTTACTTGTTTAGGATTTATAAAGATTTATGTTTACAAGTGATTTGGTTTGATTAAGATTTATTATTTTATTCCTTTCAAAAAATGTGCTCACGACATGTACACAAAACTTAATACTCTCTTTCCCTTTCAAACTTAGAAATACATATTGTTTTTTTGTTTGTTTAAGATACATATCAAAGATATATACTGTTTTTTTGTTTCAAAATTAGAGATACATTTTTATTTTTAAACTATAAAAAATAATTGAGTTCCTTAAATTCAATTTCACAATTTTACTACATTCACTACTTGGTAGTTTCTACCATAACTCTTACTACTATTAAACAACATAATAATATTTTATTATGAATATATTTGGAACATAAAATTTGCTTTTAAAATAGATCATTTTGAAAAAATATCTCTAATTTTAGAACGAATAAAGTAATATTTATTTTCGTTAACAGGATTTTGGATGACGTAGTTTACAGATAAAAAAAAACAGAAAGATTTTGCTTGTAAGAAAGAGATTTGAGAAAGAGAGTGTATTTAAATTTTTTTAAGTGAATTTAATACTTGTTGACATGCTTTTGCAAATGTTTTTTAGCGTGGCTTTAAAACAATCTTCTGAATAGGTGTTATTTTTATTATTTTTTATTTTATTTATTTTGAATCTCTTAAGCAGGTCGTGATCTACATAACTACTTTGGAATTTTCTTTTTCATTATTTTTTGCCTAATTATCAATACATCGTCCAATAATCTTGAGAAAAAAAAATATTATTACATCAACAATATCTAACGGACATCAATAGAATTACATAAATTTCAAATAAATTTGTTGAAGGACGAAGGACAGAGAATTTAATTTATGAACAAAATATTTAATTTTACCTACATAGAAAAATATTAGTACAACCGGTACATAAAGGCATCTTGTTATCATGAATACTTTGCCATATACTGAAGTTAATATTATTGTATTTCAATTCGTTTTGTAAGTTATACTTTTGGAAATTAAGCAGAAATGCAGCATCAGAGGTGCAGTACTTGGCCTAAGGACTAAGATACGGGATGGGGCCATAATTGAGGACTCAGTGATCATGGGTTCCGACATCTATCAAGTAAGACACATAATTTGTTTTCACATTAATTTTGTTTGCTAATTACTTTAAGTCTGCGTTTGGTCGGATGAAATGAAACGAAATTAAAATGGAATAAGTGAATAAGATGACAATTGTGATATAAAATAAGAATAACAAAAATTATGAATGAAGTATGTGAATAGAGAAATGATAGATTGTGTGTAAAATTTTGATTGTGATGAAATTGATAAGTTATATGTTGGAGGATGAGTTTAGAAATAAATATGAATTTGTAAAAATAAATTAAGCAAAAATGAACTTTACACATAAATGAATTAAGAAACGGTATAAAATTCATTCAATTTCTATATCATTCTATTCTATTGAATCAAACTCAACTTAATTGATCTCTCTTCTTAATTATATAATTTTATATTCTAAAATGACTATAAAGTAATTTATTTTTAGATTATTTATAAATTTCTAATTCATTATATTATAAAATATTAAATATGTTCTCGCATACGTAATGTGTCCCACATGGACTACGTAATATAATAATTTCTTAGGGTCTATTTGAGTTTTCTCCGTTTGTTTTTAGTGTTTTGAGCCTTATTACTATAAGTATCCAATGCTATACTTTTTTTAGGTTAAGGAGCCACCAAAAAATTAAAATGAATTTTAAGGAGATAATTAAAAACAAATAGCCTGTTACACCCAATGCCTTTTCGTCATTGAGTCACATTGTCTATAAATGACACTGGAATGAGCAACCTTTGTTGACGGTAGCAAGTCCACTACCACTGTTCCAGAAAAACAATCCATTCGAAGATAGTATCCATATTAATAATTGTTAGCAGAGTAGAAAGAATTTAGTGTCCTCTTATTTTCGAGTCTGAACTTGTCAATAGCGAAAATAATATTAGAGACATTTTTATTTTATGGATCCAATCGAAATTTGATTATGAATTGTCTATTAAAAATAATTTTCCGTTTCATATTTCACCTAATAAAAAGTGGTTAGTGAATAGGGATTATTTAGTTTGCAATACTGATATGGTGTTTTTGATTCAATTTGCAATACTCAACAAAATATTTTATTAAGTTGAGAGTATTAACTTTGTCAATCGTGTTTGATAAGTAATTTATATATATTTAAACAGTGTCAGGGCGAATGACCGCTCCAACAATTTGAAATAGATTCATAATAAAAGAATAACGTTAATCTGCCGCTGGGTTGGTTACGTTAGTTTCAGACGATTTTGTGAAATCCTTTTTCAACTCAGCTTATATTTGTTTGGGTAACAAAAAAATAAAAACAAAAACAATGCCATCGTATGAATAATCTATAAAATTACCCTTTTTCGTATTAGTGATTGAATTCTCGTTTGGAGAGTTCAGGTCACGAGTTGTACGTTGCGGCGAAACTGATCGACTCCTAAATTTTACCACCGATCGAAACCCACAAGCAACACATAGATGAAGGGGGACAAAAAAACAAAAGAATAGAGAAAAACCCCTAAAAAATATATTCAACTACGCAATTTTTAAAACTCAATACAATATGTCAACAACAAATTTAGACACCAACCAGAAAAAATTAAGTACAAGTGCATACCTATTGGAATAAGCACCTAGCAAAATTAAGATAGATGTGCAACATTAAAGGAAAAAATTGCAAGAATTTAAAATAATTGAATTAAATTCATGATCCTAACACAGAACACTCAGAAATTTCAGGACAAGTCAAACAATAAACTAGAACACTTTTAACAAAATCATTATAAATCACACCTACACCTTCAATAAGTAAACCAGAGAGAGAGAACCCATATTTGCACAACCATCATCGTAGTCTTTGTAATCTCAGAAAAAAAAAATAAGAAAAGAAAAATATATATATATATAAATTAAGAATTTAGGAGACTTTAGAGATTTTAAAAGAGGAGGAGGTTTGGAAAGAAGAGTGTGAGAAAATAATCTACAGAAACAGAGAAGGAAAGATAAGAGAGAGTATTATAAATTGATCATTCCTTGACTTTAAAAGTACATATATACATTTACAATTGTAAACTAAAAAAATTAAATTTTATTATAGATTATATGAATTTCCTTATGATTATAATCACATCTATTTTTAAAAAGTAATAAAAATTTAAGTTGAATATAGATCAATCAATTTTGACTAGAAAAGATTTACAGGTCTCAATTAATTAGGAACTGAGGGTACATCAAAATAAAAATATAAGACGTAGAAAAACTCTTATTAAAAGGAAATTTATTTTTAAATTAATTCCTTTCAATAAATACAATTGAAATTAAACATATGTCTGTGTTGTATAAGGGTTTCGGTACTAGTTCTTGATTTAGTTATTCGACCGACATTTAAAAAAACCATATCAATTTTGTCAAATAGCCAAAATAACACTTCGTGCACAACATGAATTTTTTTTTATTATTTTTTAGTATTTTGATAATTTTTTATTTTTAATGTTTTAATATAATTTTTTTGCCATGTTTTACAAATTATTTTTATGTATTATTATTATTATTTTATTTTTTTTTCAATTAGAATGTAATATAGTATTAATTAATGTAATATTCTACTCAAATATTTATTTCTCAATGAACTATACTAAATATTTTATATTTATTTTATTTTATTGTTATTATTGTTCTGAGTAAAGTCAAAAAATAATTATAAAAATGAAAATAATTTACCAAAAGTTATATCCGTTTTATACAACTCATGTTTCACTCATTCATATTTCATATTATTGTATAGGTGAAAGTAAAATGAATTTTTTTTACTTGACTTGTATTTCGTATTTAATTTGTTTAATTTGTACGAAGCATTATATATAATTATATTGTTTGTGACTATCACATAATTATCTTAACTTTTTCCTTTCTTTTTTTAATACCAAATCAATTCAATAATTTTAACATTATTCTTCAAGTGACTTGATTATCTATTATTTATTCATGTTATGTACTTTATATTAAATTGAAAAAATAGTTTTTTTAACTTATGCACATTACAGATAAATTTATATTATTATAATTTATTCTATTGTTGTATATTTGATAGATGATTGTTTTTGGTATAATTTGATTAAATCGAAATCAATCAATTATGACATATTACATGATTATGTTTATTAGTAATTTTGTTATAATTACTTTAGTTAAATATGTTTAATTAGTAATTAAGATTATAATTAATTTGATTGTAATTATTTCATTACAGACTATTTCTAGTCAGTTGTATGATTCTTCTTTTTTAAAATTGATTAGATTATTATTGTTATTATTTATAATATTTATTTTGTAAAATCTAGAAGTAGCTTTGGTTATTATTTATGAGAATAATTATTTTGAATGTAATTAAGAAGACTTAGATATAAGGGATGTAGTTGTAATTAAGATTAAAAAAAAAACATTAACGAGTTCAATTGAGAGAGGAACGTTAAAGAGTTTTATTAAATGTGTATTCTTCGTCCTACTAAATGTGTTCTCTTCTTATAAATTAATATACAATAATATATTTAACTTTTTTGATCATTTGCGTTCATATATATATTTTTTATAACTATAATAAGGTTAAGCATATACAATTCACTTATCACCACTTCGATAGATTCATTGAAAATAACAATTAGGGTTTAAAACTTAAAAACTTAGAACACATACTTATTAATTTTCGTTGTGTTTGTTCAAAATAAATGTTTCAAAATTAGTGACCAAGATACATTGATACGTTTTATCTTTCTTTTCTTTTTTTTTTTTTGGGTAAAATACATTGATATGTTTGTCGAATTCTTGCTGCAAAATAACAGAACAACCTTAGCGACACTATTAGTGGTTCATCCTTATGTTGTTAATTGTTATACTTCATCTCTTCCAAAATTAAAAATATATTTCGATTCACAATAAATAGATGGTGAAATTCTATAATTCAAAATTAGAGTAAATTTTTTATATTTAAAAATTTTAAAGTTAAATATCATAAAATATATGAAAAATACTCTTATATACGAAATTTTATACTTTGATATTTTTATAAATTCATATTAAAAATAAAATCTTAGATTTGCAAATAGTATTACATTAAGGGAGAAATTTATCTCTAATTTTAGAATATAAGGAATATTAATTTGTTATGTGTAATTGACGAATAATTCACTAAGTCGTTAATAGATCCGTATTTGTATTTAAAAAGAGTTATTTTAAAATTTTGGTATAGTAAAATGAGATTTTTAAGTGTATATATATATTTTAAATATGACCAAGTGGTTGGCGATGACTACCCTTTATGATCTAGAAATTAAACGTAATTTTGCTGATAAAAAAATAATAAAAACTTATATATATATATATATATATATATATATATATATATATATATATTAATTTTTATTGGAGGTCACTATCTATAACTCACATACACACTCACACACTCATACATTAATTACTTTGCATGTTTTTATTAGGTTACAAAATTTGAAACTCATCCACTCACGTACTCATTCATCGAGACCTACTCAATTTTTTTGCTCAAATAATTAAAACTACCGACGAAATCAATTAAATTATTCTGTACCAATTAAATCGTCCAACCAATGCCTAAACTCTATTTAACCACGCACAATCACACGAGTTGTCTATACTTCTATATAGAAAGGTTGTTGAAAGCCATTTCCAACTTTTAAAATTAAAATTAAAATTAAAATTAAAATTAAAATTAAAATTAAAATGTGCAGGGTAATGGTGATGAAGGCAAAGGCACTACCATTCCCATTGGAATTGGCGAACGTTCACATATCCGGAAAGCTATTGTAGATAAGAATGCAAGGATTGGCAATAATGTTATGGTACCAAAATAAAAATATGGTGACATATATCGATATACATTATATATTCTCTTCACCCATGTTTATTTGTAACAATTTATTTGATGTGACATTTATTTAAAATATTACCTTTTAAAAATATTTTGATCATAAAATTATTTTTTACAATCATTGCTTTTATGTAATGTCACTTTACTTTCAATTATTTTATTTTTCCGCTCTTTTTACTAATTTCAATTAATTTGTTACTCTTAATAATTGTGTAAGTCAATAATTGCAAATATCTCAGACGGAAGGAGTGATTTTTAGTACAAGCATCAATTTTGGGGTTTTGATTACTATTTGTATCGTCTAATTTCCTCTTAGTTATTCGAGTATTAATAACTTAGGGCGTGGAATTTGTAGTACCCAATGCAACTATTTTTAACACTCGACATCTACTTGTATGTTATTACACTAGTAATCAGGATATATGATGCTCTGCATTTATATTTGAAATTTTATTTGAAGATCCTCATCATGCTATATATATATATATATATATATATAATGACATGAAGGTCTTTTTATGGCATGCAGATTGTAAATAAAGATAATATACGAGAAGGCAACAACGAAGCTTGTGGCTATATCATCAGAGAGGGGATAGTTGTTATACTAAAGGGTGCAGTGATCCCCGATGAAAGTGTTTTATGAGAATTGATTCTGATCTTGGCAATTTCTACAGATTATTCTTTGGTCCATTTATTACAGAATAATATATAGCTTAATTTAGGAGCTCAAGTGTATGCGGGACTTCAATTCTTGTTTCTTTATATTATATTCCTATTGAAATAATGACCATTCGGTCACCAAACTTACATCTCATTTCCCATTTAGTTATTTATCAAACAAAATTTTATTTTAATTATTATTGAATCAAGAAGAAATTTTCAATTAAATTAATCCTGAAAAAAAATTAAATTAATCCTCAGCTTAGTTAATAACCTGGCTGCCATTTTTAATGTGATGTGACATGAATATACAGTTTCCAAATAATATAGCAAAATAATTGAAATAATTGATGTTTATATGGATAAGTTGTCATACCAAATCACTCATATAAACATCAACTGCATTGTTGAATGACTTAAAAATTGTACATTCATGGCTCATGGACTCAAAATGAAAGTCATATGATAAAAATTCAACACAGATTTTAAAATTTTAGCCAGCATGAACTCGATTGAACATTTATTATTAATTTAGTAACCGAAAAAGGAAAAAATTTCAATTAATAACCAAAGTAAAACCGAATATAAGCTTTTTGAAATGTCATTTTCCCATTCCTAGATGTCATATGAGATTCAAGAGTTGAACTAAGAATACTTGTAGCAGAATATCTAAAATTATTATAATACTGTGATAGTTCCAATAATTTAGTTAGGTTTCGGACATTATCAAAAGAAAACAATTAAAATATATTTGACTAATTGCGGGTCCGTTTGACACTGTTTATTTCTCAATTAAACCTAAGGTTGAAATACCTCTTGTGTGTCGAGTTAATAAAATTTGTGTCTGCTAATGATGTACATCTCAACCCAAATCCAGCATTTTGTGTGTTGAAAAGAAAGATAAAAGAAACTACTTCTATTTCATCTTAACTCAAACCCACGAGCTAACATCACTATTACTCCAACCTCACATCACCCTTTTTTATAGAAGTTGTATCAAATGGATCCCGCAATTACTAGCCCCCTTTCGAGCATTGACAATTCTGCAACTGAAGACTTCTAATCCATGACATAATATTTATGCTCATGAATTCATCTATTTCTATCTTTACGAGAGTACATCTTCATTCTAATATCGGAAAAAAAGTTAATATGAGATTGAGCAAAACCACTCAGCAAATATAATACAAATTAATTTTTTATCAAACAAACATGTTCGAGATTTATTAATAAAATATATATTTTTTTGATGTAGTGAAAATACTTGTCAGAGGAAAAAATAAATGTTACTCACATAATAATATTAAATATATAAAATAACTTAAAATTCATGAGTAATCTCAAAATCCAAAGTATCTATTACCGAACACATAAATTAATTTATGTGATGACCTGAAAATTCAAAAGGACACTCGGGTGCCATCAAAATTAAAAACATAACAAATACGACATAACCAAGCAAGAGTTAGACTAATAAAGAACAATCAATGTCTTATTACATTCCCCAAATAAAATTATTACAGCAAAAATGTTGATGTCGTTGGTATTCTTGTCGTTAGGCATTACAAATCATAAACAAAACGTAAGCAAGCATAGTTTATTTTTCCCTCAGAAACTATCCCTTAGTAGTGCTAATAGGAACCTCTTGCTACCTTTATACTTTCTCATTTTTTTTATAAGATGGTTCGACCTTCTCACCATAGTCAATAAAACAATTTAATAGCAACAAGAATGAGCAAATTTCGCTCCCAAGTATATAATCAT
The DNA here is from genome assembly GCA_014636745.2 of Centella asiatica. Taxonomy (NCBI): domain Eukaryota; kingdom Viridiplantae; phylum Streptophyta; class Magnoliopsida; order Apiales; family Apiaceae; genus Centella; species Centella asiatica. Next base: position 9,173,094 of record CM025780.1, on the reverse strand, counting down.
AGGGTAATCTAGATATGCTAAATGGGGATTATTCTCTTTGAGAGGTTCAATGAATCAAAAAGAAACCTCAATATCTCATGTAATAACTATTTAAGACTCTCGATGAAAAACAAGAATCTTGAACCCTTAATAAATAAGAATGACTGATTTTTCTCTATCAATTTTTTTACATACGCATGAGGATTATCTATCTATTTAGTGTATATGCCCTTAGGAAATTTTGACCACACTTTTGCCAACAGGTCTAGTTGAAACAATGTAATCTCTTTTTGTGAAGGTACATAATCACTTCAAAAACAATTCAAATTAGTAGGTTCTAGTATAAAGGGTTTTCATGTACCTTTCCCTTTACTTATACCACAAGTCATGGTGTGACTTTCATGTCAAATTATTCTATCGTACATGTCACACCACGACCCATGTGCAATTGTGGATTAAGCCAGATTCAAAAGTGGATTTTTATAGAAATACTAGCAAAGTACAAATAAAACTTGAAAATATAACATGTGTAGCAAAAGTAATTCTTTGTTGTACATATAAAAGGTACTTGAGTTAGTTATAAAAGTAGTTGGAAAGGATATTTTTCAAAGATAAGTGGTCATGATTATAAAAGTACATAATAAAAAGGTATCGCCTCATTACAAAACCCCAAAATACATGCAATATGTATGAAACTAAAAGTAATTTCAAGTCCTTCCAACAAGCATGTCTTCAACCTACATGATGCATGAAATGAAATATTAGCTGAAGCTAAGTAGGAATTACATATAATAAAAGGAACGAATGATATGACATGAAATGCAATGACTTAATATGATATACGTGTTAGAGTGTATGCCATAGGAGCCAATTATTTGATAATTGTCATGACGCACTTATACTTATGTTTTGATTTAATAAATAATGCTTAGTTTATTATGCTTCAATTTGTTGTGTGATATAATTGTTAAGATAATAAACGTCCCTATAATAATGAATACAGACTATATTGGTTCAAGTATGTGACTTGGAACACGAGATCATATAGTTGTAAAATGTATCAATATTCTTAAACATTCCTAGTCAAGTATTATTGTTAATGGAACAACAATGACACATTGAAACTAGTATGTGAGTTGACTGATGATCAAATCTCATTGGCCATAGATATGTGAAATATCAAGTCAATATATAGGTATATGTTGGAGAACAGTGTATTAGATTGACCCACCATGAGAATTCTATATGTAAATGAAGTGTCATAAGATATTCTCATAGTGACAATGATATAATGGTCCTTCGACTTGAAGTCATTACATTTCTACGCGAGGATTCATATGGTTTGATATCACCAAAAGTCATCTTTAACCGGATGGACCATAAATGTGACTATTGGCTATATTATGAGTCATGTGAAGAATGTGAATGATCTAGATAGGATTTTTCCCTCCTATGTATTTTAGGAGTTATATCCTTTGGCCTCTTGATTGAGTAGAACTATGAAATGCATGACCACGCTCAAATAGCGATTTGTCTATTATAGTTTACTCATCAATCAAGCAAACAAAGATTAAATTATAAAGATGATGACACACTTCATGCCTTGAGTTTAATCTTGGATATCAAGGGCAAAATGAATTATATTACAATGAAATATTGGTCACAAGAAAATGTTATGTTGAATCACCAACATTACTATTACTTGGGTAACGGTGATGTATTAATAGATGCCGCTCACTATTTATAATTTTATAATATGATTATAAAACTATTGCCAACATAATAATAACTTACAGGGTCTCACACTAAGAGCGTAATTAAAAGGAGAATTAATTCAAATATTAGATTTTAAATAAGTGAATATGATTGGCTTATTTAAAATTGTAGTTGATAATTAATACTAGTAATTGACTTAGTCAATTGTAACAGCCACTGTAGAATCTTAAATGTTAATAGCTGCTTTCAAGAGGTGGTTAGCCACATCTATCTAGGTTTATTGTATCTAGTCACCTCTATCTAAGTTCATTGTATCTAGATACACCTATGTCCAGGTACATTGTATCTAGTCACCTCTATCCAGGTTCATTGAATCTAAATTTATATATGATATATATGAAGATCTATTGGTTGAAAGGAGTGATAGAAGAGGAGGTTAGCCACATATGTCTAGGTTCATTGAATCTAAATATATATATATATATGATGATCTATTGGTTAAAAAAGGTGGTGGAAGAGGAGGTTAGTTGCCTATAAATACTCCTCTTCCTCTTATCTCCTTTATGAGATATGTTTGACATATACATAGATAGAGATATATACTAGATATACACAACTTTCAGTTCTTTCTTATGCTCTATATAGAAAAGAGTAGAGAAGAAAGAAAGAAATAGATCAAACAGATAGAGTGAGATAAAAGTTGTTCTTTGATTTCCTTTTGGCTAGTACCATATAAGGGAAGTCATTGATTTCCTTCGTTGAGTTATATACCTGTAGAGGCTTGGTTCAGTTGGATTGAGCTTGTGGTTCATCACTATCTCCACCAAATTCAGAATCTATAGCTTGAATAGGTACTCTTCTCTGAAATCTGTATTACATGTTTTGCATGGATCCTGGTTGGGTTTTCAATAAATTGTTTTAATTTATTGCTTCCGCTGCTTTTATATGCTTGAAACTCCAATAGTGGCATCAGAGCTACGTGTAAAACATTAATATAGATTATATGTGTCATAATGTTGATATAAGTTGCGTGGTTAATGTTTTGCATATTGGATATGTTATATGCTATGTAACTGATTATTATGAAATCTCAAAACTCTAAGAATATGCATGATTGCTTGGGTATTAGGAACATACGATGTTCTGAAATTTGAGTTTGGGATGAAGAAATTACCTGCTGATGCTTAAGCCATCATATGATAATGTTTATAATTTTGAATTATTCAAATTATAATATATGCTTATGTAATATGCATGATGCATGGTTATGGCCTTTGACCCTATAGGCTAGTGGTTTTGTATTTGAAATACGACTTGCATGTCGTGCCTTCCTCTATACATTCTCGTTGTAAAATTCTCTTCTCATCTAACTCCCCTCGAATGTAACTCGAGGTTTCTGTATACCATGTAATGTATAAATTAAAATAGAGTTAGTATAAGTTTTTTTTCCCCAATATTTGTACTTGATCAACTGGACAAGAGAAGAGGACAAAGAGGCACACTTGTCAAACAAGTTTGGAGGCTTATGCTATGAAGATAGTGTATTGTCTTAGACTGACCTTCAATCTTTCATTAGCTTGAAAAGATTGGCATAAGATTGGGTCATAACCATGACACATTTATTTTTCACTTTATTCATGCATGTATGTGATATAATAAATTCATGCATGATTTATATGATTAATGAATGATGAGATCTTAAATTCTTAATTAAATCCCTCATAAAATTATTAAGTCTAAGATGCTTTCCAATATTAAACACTCATCAAAACCTCGATCAATGCGTGTGGGATTTGCCAAAGTAAGGCACTCCATTTATCTTGGGGAGATGCGATCAGATAATTGTGATATCTAAACTGTTATGATATTGGGTCTAACTTAACTAAGCTATCATAATAAGATTCTGGGCTTATAGGTATGGAGTTTGGTAAAATCCATTTAGATGGACTGTAACAAAGAGTTGTTCACCAAACTATCCAAGAGTTATATATAATATAATTAACAAAGTGTTGTTTACCTAAATAATTATGTTTTATGTGACTAGCCAAAGCTAGCATAAGATATAATGAAATATGGATCTTGGCTCACTAGAAAGATTTAAAAGAAATACTTTCCAAATTAATGGTGAGAGTTGTTAATTTGAATAAAATAGTGGGAGATACATATTTTGAATGTGCCATAATCAAATACATTATTAAAATTCTACAAACCAGTTCATTTATTTCTTCATTTATAATTTGTAGACAATAATGACAAACAACAACAAAATAAAAGCGAAAGCTCTATGTCCTAGATGCACCAGTTCCTGAAGCACCTGCTAATACTGCACCACGTACGGAGCATAATGCTTATAAGAAATATCAAGATGATGCTCTGGATGTGAGTTGTCTCATGTTAGCATCCATGAAGCTTGAGCTTCAGAAGCAACATGAGTTAATGGAAGCTTATGAGATGATCAAGCACCTAAAAAAATTATTCCAAGGGCATGCTCGATAGGAAAGATATGATACCAGTAAAGCATTGTATCATTGCAAGTAGGGTGAACGTGATCCAGTTGATCCACATGTGCTAAAAATGATTTGGTATATTGAGTACCTTGACAAGTTGGGCTTCCTCATTACTCAGGAAGCTCAAACTGATTTGGTTTTGAAATTATTAAACAACCACTATTCTCAGTTTGTCATGAACTTCCTCATGAACGAAATTAAAAAACCACTGACTGGGTTGTTAAGCTTGTTAAGAACTGCTAAAAATAACATGAAAAAGTCAAGTCCTAGTCCCATAATGAGGGTGAACAAATGAAAGGCTAAAGGTAAAGGCAAGAAAAAGATGAGATCTAATTCTGGTGCCAAACCCAATCCTAAGTATAAAAAGGCATTGAAGCCTAAAAGTGGGATGGCAAAAGAAGTTGATTGTCACTTCTGTGAAAAATCTAGACACTAGAAAAGGAATTGTCATGCTTACTTGGAAGAACTTAAGAAGAAGAAAGGAAATATGACTTATGATTCAGGTATATATGTTATAGAAGTCAATTTATCTATTTCAACATCTTGGGTATTAGATACTAGATGTGGTTCTCATATTTGTGTTAATGTGAAAGAACTAAAAAGGAGTAGATCTTTGGCAAAAGGCTAGGTTGACATATGAGTTGGAAATGGAGTAAGAGTTGTTGCACTAGCCGTAGGAACTTTTCATTTATCTTTGCCCACTAAGCTAGTTTTAGAATTAGAGGACTGTTATTATGTGCTTGCCATTAGCAAGAATATTATTTATGTTTCTTGTTTAGACAAGAAAGGCTATTCATTTGTAATAAAAGACAATAGTTGTTCATTTTACTTAAATGAATTATGCTATGGTATTGCGAAATTTTTTAATGGTCTCTATATTCTTGATTTGGAAATGCCTATTTATAACATAAATATTAAACAATTTAAATCAAATGATTCAAATCGAATATATCTCTGGCATTGTCGATTGGGCCATATAAATGAGAAACGCATAGCCAAACTCCATAGAGATGAATTTTTGGATTCATTTGATTTTGAATCATATGAGGTGTGTGAATCTTATTTATTGCGCAAGATGACTAAAGCCCCTTTCACTAGACAAAGTGAACAAGCTAGCGACATTTTGGGTCTTATACATAGTGATGTATGTGGACCAATGAGTTTCTAGCCAGAGGTGGATTTTATTACTTCATTACATTTATTGATGACTACAGTAGATATGGATATGTATATCTAATGAGAAATAAATCAGAATCCTTTGAAAAGTTCAAAGAATTCAAAAATGAAGTTCAAAACCAATTTGACAAAAGTATACAAGCCATTTGATCAGATCGAGGCAGTGAATACTTAAGCCAAGAATTTAATAATCTTCTTAAAGAATGTGGTATTGTATCACAACTCACTCCACTTGGAACACCACAATGGAATGGTGTATCCGAGAAGAGGAATCGTACCTTGTTGGACATGGTGCGATCCATGATGAGTCATGTAGATCTTCCAATAAGTTTTTGGGGACATGCACTACAGACAACTGCCTTCACACTTAATCGTGTTCCTAAAAAGACGGTTCAAAAGACACCATATGAGATATAGACTGGGAAACGCCCTAATATGTCTTTCATAAAGATTTGGGGTTGCGAGGCATATGGAATACGTCAAGCTTTTGATAAGCTTGGGCCCAAATCAAATAAATGTAATTTTGTGGGATATCCAAAAGAAACTAAAAGGTATCAATTCTACAAACCTTCAGAGAACAAAGTGTTTGTTGCTCGTACTGGTGTTTTTCTAGAAGAAGAGTTTATATCTAGAGGAAATAGTGGGAGGAAAGTAGAACTTGAAGAAATTCGAGAACCATAAGATATCATTGAACCTGATGTGGAATATGAGCATGAACCACAAGTTGTTGTGAAGAATGAACCCACTCAAGTAACACAAGGCCTTCGTAGATCTGGTAGAACACGCTAAGAGCCTTAAAGATATTATGGATATCTTGTAACTATAACTGGTGATGTGATGCTCATGGACCAAGATGAACCTACTTCCTACCAAGAAGCTATGAACGGACCAGAATCTGAGAGGTGGCTGGAAGCCATGAAATCCGAGATGGATTCCATGTACACTAACCAGGTATGGACCTTGGTTGATCCACCTGAAGGGGTGGGTGCAAGTGGGTTTTTAAAAAGAAAACTGACATGGATGGAAATGTACATACCTATAAAGGGCAGCTGGTAGTGAAAGGTTTCAAACAAGTACATGGTATTGACTATGATGAAACTTATTCTCTAGTTGCAATGTCCAAATCCATCAGGATTTTACTTGCTACTGTAGCCTTTTATGACTATGAAATCTGGCAGATGGATGTCAAAACAACTTTCCTTAATAGAAATCTCCTTGAGGATGTGTACATGACACAACCTGAGGGTTTTGTTGATCCAAAGGATGTTAGAAAGATATGTAAGCTGCAATGATTCATTTATGGATTAAAGCAAGCCTCTAGGAGCTGGAATCTTTGTTTTAACGACGTAGTCAAAGAATTTGGCTTTGTCAAAAATAAAGATGAACCTTGTGTATACAAGAGGGTTAGTGGTAATCATATTGTATTCCTAGTATTATATGTCGATGACATATTGCTTATTGGGAATGACATTCCTTCCCTACAAGACGTGAAGACATGGTTGGGAAAATGTTTCTCTATGAAGGACATGGGCAATGCTACCTATATTCTAGGCATCAAGATCTATAGAGATAGATTAAGGAGATTACTCGAATTAACTTAAAGTACATACATCAAAAAGGTGCTGCAACGATTCAGCATGCAAGAGACTAAAAGAGGATATATACCAATGTCTCATTGTATATCTCTCTCTAAAGCTCAAAGTCCAACATCACAAGATGATAGGAATCGTATGATTATGATTCCATATGTGTCAGAAATTGGATCTATTATGTACGCAATGATATGTACTCGTCCTGATGTATCATATGCCTTGAGCATGACGAGCAAATTCTAGTCAGATCCAGGTGAATGTCACGGACAGCTATCAAGAACATCTTAAAGTACCTAAAAAGGACTAAGGATTTATTCTTGATATATGGAGGTCAAGAGGAATTGGTAGTAAAGGGTTACACAGATGCCAGTTTCCAGACTGATAAGGATGACTATCGATCGCAATTGGGTTATGTGTTTTGCCTAAATGGTGGAGCTATGAGCTGGAAAAGTTCAAAGCAAGATACAGCTACTTTAGAAACAACTAAAGAGGCTGTTTAGATTAAGAAGGTCATCATTGAACTTAATGTTGTTCCAACCATTGTTGACCTAGTTAATCTCTACTATGACAACAATGGAGCCATCGCACTTGGCAAGGAACCAAGATCTCACCAACGATCCAAACACATAGTTAGACGATATCATCTCATCCGTGAAATTATTGACAGAGGAGATGTATATATATGCAGGATATCAACAGATGAAAATGTTGTAGATCCACTGACTAAGGCTTTGCCACAGTAGAAGCATGATGGTCACACTCGATCCATTGGTATTAGATACATGAATGATTGGCTCTAGTGCAAGTGGGAGATTGTTGGAGTGTATACCCTAGGAGCCAATTATTTGATAATTGTCACGACGCACTTGTACTTATGTTTTGATTTAATAAATAATGTTTAGTTTAATATGCTTCCATTTACTATGTGATATAATTGTTAAAATAATAAACGTCCCTAGAATAATGAATACGAAATACATTGGTACAAGTATGTGACTTGGAACATGATATCACATAGTTGTAAAATTTATCAATATTCTTAAACATCCCTAGTCAAGTATTATTGTTAATGGGACAACAATGATACATTGAGTCTAGTATGTGGGTTGACTAATGACCAAATCTTAATGGCCATAGATATGTGACATATCAAGTCAATACATAGGTATATGTTGGAGAACAGTGTACTGGATTGACCCATAATGAGAATTCTATATGCAAGTGAAGTGTCATAAGATATTCTCATAGTGACAATGATATAATGGTCCTTCGACTTGAAGTCATTACATTTCTACACGAGGATTCATATGGTTTGATATCACCAAAAGTCATCTTTAACCGAATGGACCATAAAGGTGACTGTTGGCTATATTATGAGTCATGTGAGGAATGTGAATGATCTAGATAGGATTTTTCCCTCCTATGTATTTTAGGAGTGATATCCTTGGGCCTCTTGATTGAGTAGAACTATGAAATGCATGACCATGCTCAAATAACGATTTGTCTATTATAGTTTACTCATCAATCAAGCAAACAAAGATTAAATTATAAAGATGATGACACACTTCATGCCTTGAGTTTAATCTTGGATATCAAGGGCAAAAGGAATTATATTACAATGAAACATTGGTCACAAGAAAAGGTTATGTTGAATCACCAACATTATTATTACTTGGGTAACAGTGATGTATTACTAGTTCTTGCTCATTGTTTATAATTTTATAATATGATTATAAAAGTATTGCCAATGTAATAATAACTTATAGGGTCTCACACTAAGAGCGTAATTAAAAGGAGAATTAATTTGGATATTAGATTTTAAATAAGTGAATATGATTGGCTTATTTAAAATTGTAGTTGAGAATTAATACTAGTAATTGATTTAGTCAATTGCAACAGCCATTGCAGAGTCTTAAATGTTAATAGCTGCTTGCAAGAGGTGGTTAGCCACCTCTATCTAAGTTCATTGTATCTAGACACACCTCTGTCCTGGTTCATTGCATCTAGTCACCTCTGTCCAGGTTCATTGTATCTAGACACACCTCTGTCCAGGTTCATTGTATCTAGTCACCTCTATCCAAGTTCATTAAATCTAAATATATATATATGATATATATGAAGATCTATTGGTTGAAAGGGGTGGTGGAAGAAGAGGTTAACCACATATGTCTAGGTTCATTGAATCTAAATATATATATGATATAAATGATGATCTATTGGTTAAAAAAGGTGGCGGAAGAGGAGGTTAGTTGCCTATAAATACTCATTTTCCTCTTATCTCCTTTATGAGACATGTTTGACATATACATAGATAGAGATATATATACTAGATATACACAACTTTCAGTTTTTTCTTATGCTCTGTATAGAAAAGAGTAGAGAAGAAAGAAAAGAAATAGATCAAACAGATAGAGTGAGATAAAAGTTGTTCTTTGATTTCCTTTTGGCTAGTACCATATAAGGGAAGTCATTGATCTCCTTGGTTGAGTTATATATGCTCGTGTGGATACCTGTAGAGGCTTGGTTCAGTTGGATTGAGCTTGTGGTTCATCACTATCTCCACCAAAGTTTAGAATCCACAGCTTGAATAGGTACTCTTCTATCAAATATGTATTACATGTTTTGCATGGATCCTGGTTGGGGTTTCAATAAATTGTTTTAATTTATCGCTTCCGCTGTGTTTATTTGCTTGAAACTCCAACAATACGGTGATAATAGGACAAAATGAAAAGCGTATGCAATTCTAAGGCACATAATCACATAAGAAATGCAAGTACAATATAATTACGTGTAACAAAAGTATCTACCATTAATCACATAAGGGTTGTAAGACCCCAAACAACATAAAGGTTGATAGTATTACATTTGCTAACTGATATACATCTTCAACATTTCCCCCTTATATTACTTATTTATAGTTGTGACGACCCCAAAATCCTACACGGGACTCGGGCACCATCAGAAGAAGGAAACAGTCAACAATACATCCATACAACGTTATATACTAAATATTATTAGTACATTCTTACAAAATTCAGAGTACAATTCCTACAGCGGAAACTAATTTATTACAAAAGTTACAACTATCCTCCTTGGATGTTCTTTTAGGCTACTCCCTTTATTCCCTTCTTGTTAGGTTTTAGAACATTTGATGATGATTGTCTTTAGATTACTTAGAATACAAACGTATAGAAAGTGTTATTTAGTAACATTGAAATTTTATAGCTAGTAGTTATCTCTTTGTTTGTAATTCATTTATTCTTTGTAAAGAGATACAATTATTTTTTATTTGTCATTAACTGCTGGAATGGAGTATCGAAGTTTCAAGAAGTCAAGATGTGTATTTGATCCGTTAGAGTTGACAAAAAGGCTTATCGGAGACTAGAAGAACTGGTCAGAGACTAAAATGTTTTAACTGTCAGAGACTAGTTTTTCTATCGGAGACTAAAAGTTTACGTCATCAAAGATTAAAGATAAAGGAATCAGAGACTAAGCTGACGTCATCGGAGACTAAGCCTTAACGTGTCACACACTAAATAACATTATCGGAGACTACACAAGCTGACGTCATCAGGGACTAAAAGTCATCAGGGACTAAACGTACCAGGGACTAAATGTACCAGAGACTAAAAGATACGTTAGGGACTAAAGCCGTCGGAGACTAAAGCCGTCGGAGACTAAAAGAAGCATCAGAGACTAATTGTGAATTAATCTCTGATAGATACATAGTTCGAATTGAAAAAGAAATGTCTTCCACGTAAAGTGAAATATTATTGAAGACGTAGCTGGTAAGGAAACTAACCAGAAATCTGTTCCTATCAAAAAGGAAAGATCGTATTTAATTCGAATAAGGAAGCTGAATTTTATTCAGAATAGGAACTGAGTTAATGATAATTTCAGTTTATATAGAAGTTGTAATGAGTTTTACAGGAGTATAAGAAAATTCAGAAGATGTATAGGTTTTTCATAGTTTTGTATCGTTTCTTATACATAATAGAAAAGAAGCTGACAATTACATTATTGTGATTGTTAGGATTTGTATTCAATTGTAAATCAATAAAGCAATTGTTTATAAATTGATTCGTGTTCTTGTTCTTTTTATTCCGCAAGAAAAATTTAGTTTCTTAAAGAACAAGTAATTGAAGAATTTTCAAAGAACTTGTATTCAACCCCCCTTCTACAAGTTCTCGGCGTCTCACTGGGAAAACAATTGATATCAGAGCCTGTAATTGAATTTATTCAATTAAAACGTTCCAAGAGATGGCCAACGACGAAGCAAGCAGCTCTAACATTATAGCGTATGCGTGAAGTCGAGATGGTGGTACTAGAATCCCTATTCTTGAAAGTTAAGAATATCCAATGTGGAAACAAAATATTTATATGCACTTAAGAGCAACAAATCCAGATTACATAGATAGGATTGAGAATGGTCCTTATCTACCCAGGAAATTCATTCCTGCAAAAACTGTCGAAGGATCTGTTGTTGCAGAACACTTTGAACTTGCTCCAAAAAGTGATTACACAAACGAAGACAAGTTACAAGTGTTAAAGGATGCTAAAGTGATGAACATACTTTATAATGGAATTGATAAAAATATATTCACAAGCATCATAAATTGCACTACATCTAAACAAATCTGGGACACCATCAAAGTCCTGTGTGAAGGGACTGACCAAGTCCGAAAGAACAAGAGATCATTGTTGACACAACAATATGAATTCTTTCAAGCAAAGCCTGCTGAACCTATAACATCAGTATACGACAGGTTCAACACTTTGCTCAATGACTTGAAAATACTTGGGAAGTCTTATGATAATGAGGATATAAACACCAAAAGTCACTTTTGGAGATGACAGCAAAGGCCATACAAGGGGATATGGCAATGTTGAACATGGAGATGTCATCTTCACAAAAGTAGCACTGGTTGACGGCTTAAAGCACAATTTGTTAAGTGTGAGTCAACTATGTGATAAAGGATTCCATGTCACCTTTAAAGAAGACTTATGCCAGGTGTGTGACAATGAATCTGGGAATGTGATATTGACTGGAAAAAGAAAAGGAAATTTGTTTGTCGCAAATCTTATTTCTTTTACTGATCAAATCACATGTCTCTATAGCAAAGCCTCAACTGAGGAAAGTTGGCTTTGGCACAAGAAGCTTTCTCACTTGAAATTTAAAAATATCAACAAACTTGTGAGGAAAGATTTAGCAGCTGGCATTCCACAATTGGATTTAAACAAGATGGATTATGTGATGCATGCCAGAAAGGGAAACAAAAAAGTGTATCATTCAAGAGCAAACCAGCAACATCAATCACTGACCCACTACAATTGTTACACATGGACTTGTTTGGTCAAGTGAATGTGATGTCTATCTTGAGAAATAGATATGCCTTGGTTATTGTGGATGATCACACGATGTATACTTGGGTAAAATACCTCTTTACAAAAGATGAAGCTACTCAATTGATAATTGATAATATCAAGAAAATAGAAACTGAGTCAGGAAAAACAGTAAGGGTTATAAGGAGCGATAGAGGAACAGAATTCAAGAATTCCCAAGTACTTGAATTCTGCACTGAAAAAGGAATAACTCATCAATTCTCAGCTCCAAGAACACCTCAACAAAATGGAGTTGTTGAGAGGAAAAATAGAACCCTTATTGAAGCAGCAAGGACTATGTTACAAGAGGCTAAACTTCCCACATATTTTTGGGAGGAAGCTATAAGCACTGCTTGCTTTACACAGAATAGATCTTTGATAAACAAAGCATACAACAAAACACCTTACGAGTTAATGACTGGGAGAAAACCAACTCTCAAGTTCTTACATGTGTTTGGTTGTAAATGCTTTGTACTGAGAGATTCATCAGAATCAAAAGGAAAGTTTGATAATAAATCTGATGAAGCAATCTTCTTAGGTTATTCGCTGTCAAGTAAAGCATACAGAGTATATAATCTAAGAAAAAAGGTCATTGTGGAATCAATTCAAGTCATGTTTGATGATAAAAAGATTCCAGGAATGATTGGACAAGGATTGCATGAACCTCTCAGTTTTGAGAATGAATTGGATGCATGGGAATATCCATCAGAGACTACTGAACAACTCCAAGATAGTAATGATCCCTACTTAGTTGAGGGGGAGCTAACAGTTGTGCATGAAGTGCCAAGATCTAATGATTTATCAGAGAATAGATTATTAGATGAAACTCAAGAGACTGATGACATTAGTAATCCTTCGGAGAATAATGTTTCACCAGAGACTAGAGTCACTGATGCACAATCTGAAACTCTAGTGACATCGGAGCAAATAGAAATAAACAGCTTAGAGGGAGCTGATAATGCAGGAGTCAATGGTTTAGGGGGAGCAGTCTCTGATCATGAAGCTAGAATGGATAACACCAATCTAGATAATGAAGCCTCAACTTCAAGATCAAATCTGCCACGTGCAATTCCATGGTTGAGAGACCACATGCCAGATTTGATAATTGGAAGTTTAGAGGATGGAGTAAAGACTAGAAGTGCAACTCAAAATGAATGTTTATATCTCAGTTTTCTTTCAAAGATTGAGCCAAAGAAAATTGAGGAAGCACTTCAAGATCCTGACTGGATAATTGCCATGCAAGAGGAGTTAAACCAATTCACTCGAAACAAAGTCTGGAGACTGGTACCCAAACCAAGGAATAGATCAATAATTGGTGCCAAGTGGGTCTTCAGAAATAAATTGGATAAAGCTAGTACAATTACAAGGAACAAAGCAAGACTGGTTGCAAAAGGATATTCTCAAGAAGAAGGAATAGACTATGATGAGACTTTTGCACCAGTAGCAAGACTTGAAGCTATAAGAATCTTCTTGGCATATGCAGCCTACAAGAACTTCAAGGTGTACCAGATGGATGTCAAAAGTGCTTTTTTGAATGGAAAATTGGAAGAGGAAGTCTATGTCTGCCAACCCCCAGGTTTTGTGGACTCCAAATTTCCAAATCATGTTATAGGTTAGACAAAGCACTTTATGGCTTAAAACAAGCACCAAGAGCCTGGTATGATAGTCTATCTCAATTTTTGCTCGAAAATAAATTTGTTAGAGATATCATAGATAAAACCTTATTTTATAGAAAGCAAGGCTCACACATAATATTGGTGCAAATATATGTAGATGATATTATATTTGGATCTACAAATGAAAAACTTTGTGAAAAATTTTCAAAACTTATGCAGTCTAGATAAGAAATGAGTATGATGGGAGAATTGACATTTTTCTTAGGTTTGCAAATAAAATAATCAACTGATGGAATATTTATCAGTCAGTCTAAGTATATCAAAGACTTATTGAGAAAATATGATTTGGTTGATTGTGCATCTGCAAAAACACCCATGCCTACTGCCACTAAGCTAGATAAAAATTTAAAAGGAAAGAAAATTGATATTACTAGCTATAGAGGCATGATAGGCTCTCTTTTGTATCTAACTGCAAGTAGACCAGATATAATGTTTGCTACATGTTTATGTGCTAGATTTCAATCTGATCCTAGAGAGTCACATTTGATTGCTGTAAAAAGAATTCTCAGATATCTAAAGGGTACCCCAAACCTTGGTTTATGGTATCCCAAAGAATCTGATTTTAAACTAATCGGTTATTCAGATGCTGACTATGCAGGTTGCAAGCTTGATAGGAAAAGCACAAGTGGAAGCTGCCAACTTCTTGGAGGCAGACTTGTTTCTTGGTTCAGCAAGAAACAAAATTCAGTTTCTACTTCAACAGCAGAAGCTGAATACATCGCAGCTGGGAGTTGCTGTGCTCAAATCCTATGGATCAAGAATCAACTCCTAGACTATGGTATGTCATTATCCAAAATTCCTATTTATTGTGATAATACTAGTGCCATAGCAATAACAGAAAATCCAGTGCAACATTCAAGAACAAAACACATAGATATTAGGTATCACTTCATAAGAGAACATGTAAGTGAAGGTAATATCGAATTACACTGGGTAACAACTGATAAACAACTTGCAGACATATTCACAAAACCTTTAGATGAATCTACCTTTTCTAGATTAGTTTCTGAATTAGGAATGTTGAATTATGCCTCTAAAAATTGATTAATTTTTTTAAATAAGTTGTTTAGTTGTATGCAGCTAGAATTTAATTTCTGGAACGAAGCTGTTTTATTTTATTAAAACAGAATTTTAGAAGTTAGAATTAATTTTCTGGATTGGAGCTGTTTTTATTAAAACAGAATTTTAGAAGCTAGAATTAATTTTCTGGATTGGAGCTGTTTTTATTAAAACAGAATTTTAGAAGCTAGAATTAATTTTTTGGATTGAAGCTGTTTTATTTTTATTTAAACAGAATTTGTGAAGCTAGAATTAATTTTCTGGATTGAATAACATGAGCTAGAGTAAGCAAGAGACTATTTTAATCCCTGATAGTTATTTTTAATTAGTCCCCGACTAAATTAAAAAATTGAACTATCGGAGACTAACTAGTCCCCGATAGTTAATACTATCAGAGACTACTTTAGTCCCCGATAGTTAATACTATCAGAGACTAACTAGTCCCCGATAGTTAATACTATCAGAGACTAACTAGTCCTCGATAGTTAATACTATCAGAGACTACATTAGTCCCCGATAGTCAACACTATCAGAGACTAATCTTCTTCTAGTCTCCTATAAGTGAACTTACCAAAGATTAGGGCAATCTACGTTCGAGGGTAATATGGTAGTTATCTCTCCCACGATCAAAAATGGTTCACTACCCATAAGAATTGCAAATGTTTCGAACAATTTGATAAAACAAAATTCAAACATCTTTGCAATTACAACCACTCAAAGCTCTGAAATTATTTTCTCTCTGATAATACTCTGCAATTTAACCCTCTTTTAAGTTTCTTCCAAAGTTCACAGATCTCTTGAAATGGCCACTAAAATAGTTGCTTTCAAGTTTGGAGACTTTGATTTCATTAAGACCAACCATGCAGTGGTGGCTGATAAGAATGCCTTTGAAGCCCAGTACCACCCCTTCGTGGATTTTCTTCAAAACTCTACACTAACTTACGCCATTTATGAAGTTCCCGTCCAAGCCGCTGAGGTCATCACGGTTATTTGGTCCACTGCTACCATACAAGGTGCAAAAACTGACTCACCTATGGTAAGTTTCAGGTATGCAAACACTACGTATACTATAGATCATACCGTTGTAAATAATGCTTTACATTTACCAGTTTATGAAAACTTTGACTCCCCTGCCTCTGATGAAGAAATTCTTTCTATGTTGAAAAACTTAAATTATTCTGCTGAAATTGGGTCTGTTGGGTCTATTACACGACCCCATCTAAGGCAAGAGTGGTCACTATTCTTTGACATAATCACTAAAGCTTTTACAACAAAATGCAGTGGATATGAAGCTATCACTACACTCACATAACAAATTGTTTTTAGTGTGTTGTATGGTAGAAATCTAAACATTGGGCTTTTAATTCTGCAAAACTTATTGCCAAAACTTAAAACTAGTAAAACTAAAATTTATTATGCTAGGTTTTTGATGATGATTGCTTATTATCTAATCCCTAACCTAAATATTACTGGAATGCAAGTTGTACCAACTGTTTTGCAGAGTAAAAGAATATTCAAAGATGTGAAGAACTCTGCAAAGGTAACTGTTCCTTTATTTTTCCCTCCTACCATGAGATCTACTCTTATTGATAGGCTTCCCAATCTTTACTCTTTGCAATTCTTTGAGGATAATGAAAGCCAAAACCCTGTGAATCCTCCAACAACTTCACCACAACAATCTATAGTCCCCTCCACAGTCTCCCAAAAGACTGTGGTTGTAAAAACCAAGAAAATCGCAAAACTCCCAATTAAGAGAAAAATAATTGAGGGAGCAAGTGAGGACGAGGGAGAACCAGAAGCTGAAGTTCCACTTCAGAGGAAAAAGAGAGTTATAACCCTTAGTCAAGCCCAATCCAGTGCTTCTCAAAAAGCATTGGAGGCTATAAGGACAAACAGTGAACTGTCACCATCCTCCCAAAAGGATGTTGACATTGAAGAAAGTTCCCAACCAGGAACATACTGTAAAGAGTCAGCACAAACTCTTGGTCACAACCAAGAGGAACCAATAAGACAGTTAATAAAACAAAAGAGTGACACAAGGAGTGCACACACAGAGTCATCTATTGATGTTCCTCAATTTTTAATCTCTGAGGAACAGCCAACACTCCCCACTGTACATTCTTCTCCTTTTTCTCCCATTCTTGATTCTTTTGATGTAAATATAACTGATTCTCTTGATTTTTCCCAAGAGGAGCCAATAATCGAGACAAGCTCTCAAACAGATTCCATGGATAGAACCCTAGCGCAAGATAAACAAAGGGAACCCCCTATCCATGCTGTCACAAGCACTTCTCCAACCCCCACTTCTGTAGGACAGAGTGACACCATCCAAATGATTGAGGTTGTGAGAATAATTAGTGAGAGTCAGGCTCCTGCCCTGGAAAAAGGAAAGACCATACACATACAAGAGAGTCAAGCTTTAGATAGCTTGGAAAAAGGAGAGAAAGAGAAGCTGGGTGCCCAACCCCAGGCAAAAGGAGAGGGTGTGAGCAAGGATGAGATCCTTGAACAAAAGAAAAGAGAGAAATTTTCAGCAGGTATATTTTTACAATCAGCTGAAACCAGCTCACAAGAAGCTCAGGTTTCTTCTGCTCCCTCCACAAATATCCAAACAGAAGAAACTGAGAACATTTCAAGCACAGGGGATGCAGCATTACATGTGATATCAAAAATGTCTAATGCTGATTTTGAAGTTTTATATGGTCTGCAACAAAGACAAGACCACCTTTCTGCATTGAAGACAAGGCTTGCAGATGAACCTGTGCATGAAGAAGCTCCAGAAACAAATATTGATGAATGGTTGGATGCAACCTATTCCAACACACTGGAGGATGCAGCCGCCCAATTAAGGCAGGATTATGTGACCAACATAGGGTCAACTGCCTCTGCACCTTCAGTCAAAGATATTTTTGAAGAAGTAACCAAGGTGGATAAGAAACACACAAAGTTTCACCACTACTTGGTTACTGGAATAAATGGTGCAATGAAAAGAATGGAGGAAAGGATGGAGTTGGAGACAGACAAAATCAGAAGGTGCTATGAAGGACACTTGCCAAGGAGGACTATTACTGCCATTGATACACTTATCAAAGACAAGTCCAAGACTGACAGTCGACTTCAAGCCCTAGAAGCCAATATCCAACTCCTGATCCAAAAACAAGACATAATGGAGCAACTCCTGATGCAGGCAATTCCACATTTGGCCACTTCCTCTCACCCTAAAGATGCTGATGCCAAAAAGGGGGAGAGTGGTCAATTCAAACAACATGTTCCTGTACAAAAACCAAAATCTGGTCCTGTCCTTGATGCAGAATTGCAAGCAATGATGGACAGGATCTTAAAGAAACATTCTGATCTTCAAGCAGCAACAACAAAGTCAACAACAACAACACAACTTCCAACAACAACAACAACAACAACAACATCTCCTTCTTCCTCTGCACAAGCCCCTAAATTCAAAGACAAAGGCAAGGGGGTTATGGTTGAAGATTCAAAGCAGAAAAGCACTGTTCAACCAGGACAACCTAAGCTAATGGGGGATGCTATGAAGACTGCTCACTTTCCCACTCCAGTTGAACTGATAGTGGATGGGAAAGTGGAGTTAGTTTATCCTCAAGAACAAAAGTTGATAGAATCTGATGCACTATTAGCTCAGAAACTTCAAGAGAAGGAGGATATGACAGCAGCAAGGGAGGGGGAGGAGGCAAAGAAGAAGAGACTTCTATCAAGAAGGTCAAGTGCACAGAAAGCAGCCATAACCAAAAAGAAGAATAAAGAGATGGAAGAGGCTAAGAAAAAATCAAAGAGGAAACCCTTGCTTCAGGAATCTGCAAAGAAACTTGTAACCTGGGCAACTATCAAGAAGCCTACTTCTCAAGATCCTCCAAGGACAACTGAGACTGCTTTGGTGGCTGTGAGTGGACCAACAAAACCACAAACAGTTTCATCAAAGAAGTCTTACAAAGTTGAAATGGCAAGTGTTGATGAAATAATAAAAGCCCTGAAGAAGAGTACTAAGAAGATAGATTTGATCAAGGGTAAAAATAACAGAGAACTTCTTCATGTCTTTTTGAAGGATGGAGAGTCTTTGAAGTTCGAGAAGCCAGCCTTGGAGGGACAGACTAAGGAAAATCTGGAATGGTTGTTGACTATTGTATTTAAAACTTCTTATCTCAACATGGATCTTCGAAGCCAGATTCAAAAGGTAATGAAGGTGAAGTATAAGGTCGATACAGTGCCGGAAGCTAATCCTAAACCTCTAGGATTTTGGTATGAGACTTTTCATGGAGAGAAAGTCTTCTTCAATTATAACAGAGATATCAACAGTGTAAATGAGAGACATATTGAAGGATTTATTAGTCTACTCAAAGATGCTGAAGATGAGATGGAGATTATTCTGAGAAAACTGTTGATAGAAAGGCTGGATGTGCTGAAGAAAAATAAAAGATGAAGTTGTTGAAGTTGGAGGTATGTTGGTTGTTAAATAAGCTGTAATTTTTATTTTTGAAGCCAGACTTATAGGATTTAAACCTGAGTCTTGGTGGAAGTTGAACAACAGATCAAAGATCTTAGTTCAGAATACATTTGTAGTTAGAAATTCTTTATTATTTTTCTAAGTAATTGTAATATTAAGTTTTGACATCATCATCAACCTTGAAATTATGCTTATCATTCTGATATTCATAATTAGGGGGAGATTGTTAGGTTTTAGAACATTTGATGATGATTGTCTTTAGATTACTTAGAATACAAATGTATAGAAAGTGTTAATTAGTAACACTGAAATTTTGTAGCCAGTAGTTATCTCTTTGTTTGTAATTCATTTATACTTTGTAAAGAGATACGATTATTTTTTATTTGTCATTAACTGCTGGAATGGAGTATCGAAGCTTCAAGAAGTCAAGATGTGTATTTGATCCGTTAGAGTTGACAAAAAGGCTTATCGGAGACTAGAAGAACTAGTCAGAGACTAAAATGTTTTAACTGTCAGAGACTAGTTTTTCTATCAGAGACTAAAAGTTTACGTCATCAGAGATTAAAGAAAAAGGAATCAGAGACTAAGCTGACGTCATCGGAGACTAAGCCTTAACGTGTCAGAGACTAAATAACACTATCGGAGACTACACAAGCTGACATCATCAGGGACTAAAAGTCATCAGGGACTAAACATACCAGGGACTAAATGTACCAGAGACTAAAAGATACGTCAGGGACTAAAGCCGTCAGAGACTAAAAGAAGCATCAGAGACTAATTGTGAATTAATCTCTGATAGATACAGAGTTTGAATTGAAAAAGGAATGTCTTCCACATAAAGTGAAATATTATTGAAGACGTAGCTGGTAAGGAAACTAACCAGAAATCTGTTCCTATCAAAAAGGAAAGATCGTATTTGATTCGAATAAGGAAGCTGAATTTTATTCAGAATAGGAACTGAGTTAATGATAATTTCAGTTTATATAGAAGTTGTAATGAGTTTTACAGGAGTATAAGAAAATTCAGAAGCTGTATAGGTTTTTCATAGTTTTGTATCTTTTCTTATACAAAATAGAAAAGAAGTTGACGATTACATTATTGTGATTGTTAGGATTTGTATTCAATTGTAAATCAATAAAGCAATTGTTTATAAGTTGATTCGTGTTCTTGTTCTTTTTATTCAGCAAGAAAAATTTAGTTTCTTAAAGAACAAGTAATTGAAGAATTTTCAAAGAACTTGTATTCAACCCCTCTTCTACAAGTTCTCGGCATCTCACTGGGAAAACACTTCTCTTGCCGTCGTGGTACTATGCCTCACTAAAGTCCTGAATTTATGAACTTAACAAAAATGAGCGATTTATGCTTAACAAGTATATAAACATAGAAGAAAAGAAAATATATTCTCTGAAGAACTCAATCAAAAGCATAATTCTATTTGTGAGGTTTAGGTGAAACAATACCACTACCTCAAAGTCCTTCTAAACTTTTTAAGGATCTCAGATGATAACACAATCATATGATCCTTCTTGAATAAAATAACTTCTTATCCATCGGGGGCTAAACCCGTTGGATCTGTTAACCATACCATAATCAGTAGGCTAGACTATACAACATGGTTCTTTTAGTTAAGTTACCTCTAGGTTAAACGACCTGTAATTACCTCTAGGTTAGGTGACAGAACACATCAGCACCTTCCTTTTCATCTTGCCAACTACGTGGCATGTTCCACATTTTAAGGAACATAAAAGTCTCATGACCCATTTAAAGGACATAACATTCTCACTCATTTGCACGGATATAATATTGAAAAATAACTAATAAATCAAAGCTCAGTTATATCCATGCACTTTCATTCATATCATGCTAACGAAAATTAAAGCATAACATTCTGATACACAAGGAACTTTAAACATAAAAGTCATAACCTTGTACGCATGTCGAATCGATTGATCATGCGTTTAACTGAAATAAGCATAAGAGTGAGAATATACTTGCCTTTATCCTTAACTAAGCTAACTTAATTCACTTGCTGGGTGAAATAGTTCTGTAAAACATATATATGTTTACTTTACATGAGAATTTATGCTTGAATATAAATGTGAGTATGTACATATATGATGTCTGTGATGTCTATGTATTTCTTATCTGTTGATGTTTTAATTTAATCATTTGGTGTGTTGGAAATGGAGACTTTTAATTCAAACAAGCTTGAGGGATTTTTCAAACTGTTAAATATCCATATTATTCATCAGAAGATAAATTTTGGTCCATCAGGGGGATAACTTTCAGTCATCAGTGAATATGCATAACCGTCAAGGGATAGCCATCAGGGATGAAATTTACTCATCAGGGGATAATTCACCTGTCAAGGGATAGTCTACCTACCAGGGGGTAATTTACCCGTCAGGGAATAAATTATAGCCATCAGGGGATAACTGTCAGGGGATGATTTGTTTATTAGTGGATATCTATCGTCAGGGGATGACTCTCGATCATCAGGGGATGACTTATTCATCACCAAACTTGTCGGTAATCCATTCAACCGCCAAACTCTTTTGGATATTGCCAAACTCATCAGCCATTACCAAACTTACTTGGCCATCACCAAACTCATCGATGGATAAGTTGTTCAGTGCCAAACTCATCAAGTCAGCACCGAACCCTTCAAAGACTAACAAAAATTGCTCCTCAGAGACTAACATTTGTTACTCATCGGAGACTAACATTTGTTACTCATCGGAGACTAACATTTGTTACTCATCGGAGACTAATGTATAATCTCTTGGGGATTATTTTATACTTATCAAAGACTAATTTTATGTTGTCAGAGACTAAGCTAGAACTTGTCTTTGTTACAAAGGAGGACCTTTCATATGATCGTGGATGATACCTAACAATGGATAAACCCAACTTAGGGTGCCTCATTATCCTATCTGTTGTGTGTATCATTTCTTTACATAATACACACACACACTCACAGATGCAAAAGAATACTACTGCAACTTTTGAAGCTTTATTCTTCTCTTGGATAACTTTTAACATGCACAACTAGTAAATGTTATGTGCATAAAAGAATAAAATAGAACAGAGCAGAGTATGTGATTGGTATAAAACTCTTAGCTCTTCATTTTTAAGGAAGAAGTTAAAAGCTCGAGCTGTTCTTGAAAAGGACAGTTGCTCTAGAAAGTGAACCTGAATTTTATGTGGATGGTCAGCTAAAAAGAAGTTTTAGACGGGAGGTTAAGATTATACCTCCGATGATGTAATTATAGTGCTCGTAAATCAATTAGAGCAGTTGGATCATTTTGATAAATAATTCTCAGTCGTTGGCTAGATTTATGTCCTTGAGGTGATGTGATTGGCCAGTTTGGCCGGTGTAGTGGCTGCTCATCATATCACTTTTAATAGTTGGTATACCACCAAGTAGTTGCTGGCACATATGCAGTTCAATCTTTATCAGTTGTTGACACACATGCAGCTTACTAATGAAATAGTAATACACGTAATCCTCTGATTACCCACAACAGTATCCTTCAACCCACATAACACTTCATTTACTCATTTCTATACATGCTTAATTAAATTAATCTTATATAAGATTTGAGATTAGTATATTCATATTCTTTGATGAGTTACTTATGCGCAAGGTAATTGATTTTGGACATCAAATTGACAACTCATGCATTTAATATTCATACCTCATAGGAATTAATCCTATTTACACTTTAATTATATTATAAACAAAATTTTGGGTCCTCACAATAGTCATATTGCCAAATAATATTAGGCCAGCCTTGATCAAAAGGATACTTAATCAATATCAGAAGGATTAATAATTCCATCGCCTATCAATTCTGTGCTTTATTACTTAACCATCATGTGATTAATTGTGACGGCCCCGACTTCTAGCAGAACACTAAGCCGTTAGTGGGCACAGGATCTGAGCATAGCAACTCTCAGCTGCAATGTATTCAGCTTCAACAGTTGAGGTTGAAACTGAATTTTGTTTCTTGCCAAATGAAGAAAAAAGTCTGGCTCCAAGAAATTGGCAGCTTCCACTTGTGCTTTTTCTGTCAAGCTTACATCCTGCATAGTCAACATCTGAATAGCCAATTAGTTTAAAATTAGATTTTTTAGGATACCATAACCAAGGTTTAGGGTACCCTTTAGATATCTGAGTATTCTTTTAACAACAATTAAATGTGACTCTTTAGGATCAACTTAAAATCTTGCACACATGCATGTGGCAAACATTATATCAGGTCTACTTGCAGTTAGATATAAAAGTGAGCCTATCATGCCCCTATAGCTAGTTATATCAACTTTCTTTCCTTTAGTATCCTTATCTAGCTTAGTGGCTATAGCCATGGGTGTTTTTGCAGATGCACAATCAATCAAATCATATTTTCTTAGTAAGTCCTTGATGTACTTAGACTGACTAATGAAGATTCCATCACTTGATTGTTTTATCTATAATCCTAAGATAAATGTTACTCACCCATTGTTAGGGTTAAATGATGATGATGATGATGTTTAAAGAATAAATTGTGCATCTGTAAATATTTAAGGTACTTTATAAACCTTAGTATCAGCACAAGTTTTGCATCCACTGATGATAAACTTATTCATCAGTGGATGATCGAACACTTCACAAGACAAGTCGTAAAATAGAACATCTAAAGGACTTGACAAAGTGAAGAGGAATGTCTGATGTTACTCGAAAATAGTCAAAGTATTCCACACATCAGATATTCTAAACAAATTTTCGTTGATTAAGAAACCGTCAGGGGAACCCATCAGGGGATGACAAAGGTAGACCAACCCGTCAGGGGAACGCGTCAGGGTATGGCAGTGGTTGGCCAAACTCATTAGAGGGAACGCGTCAGGGCATGAACAAGACATGTCATCTATCAGGGTAAAACTTCAGGGTATGACAGTGTCAAGCTAACCCATCAGGGGGAAAGCTCAACATTACATCAGCGGAAACCATCAGTGTATGTCGTAAGTTATAACATCAGTGGATCAAGAAGTACTGAGTGAAACTCAAGTGAAGGTTAAAGCCCTGATCTAGTCTTTAACAAGACTTGTCATTAGGGGATCCATAAGCACTGATCAAGTTCATCAGGGCTTGTCGTAAGTGGATGGTTATGACAACATGCACCCGTCATCAGGACTTACACTCAAATCAACAAAGGTTGTTAAAGAAGCAAGAAATATTAACTAGAAAGATATTTCTTGAAGTTTGTACTGGTCCACTGAGAACTCTCGAACATTAAATGCACGGAGATCAGGGGAAGAAAAAGAAGCAACAGACTGTTACAAAGGACAAATATGTGACATATATGCAACTGAGTTGAGAAAAGTAGCACGTCTTCAGCACGTAGGTTCAACCACTGATCTACTATATATGCAAAGGAGTTCTCATTACACAAAGTACAATAGAGAGTGATCAATCGAGTACATCAGATCAAACAAACACTGTAGCACACAAAAATCACTAGAGAGAAACTTTGTAATAGATCTTGAGAGATATATTCAAAGAAAAGAGAAGCTAGTGTGTGTGACTTAGAAGTTGTAATTTTATTACAGATTTTGTAGTTGTTTAATCACATTTGTGATTATTTAGATTTCCAGAAAAATATCAAGTTTTAATACAACTATTTTAACTTGAATCTGTGTGTTCATATTTTATAGTTTTTCTGTTCATTGTAACTATTTCCAGTCAGTGCCGACTAAAGTTTAAAAAGGGCAAAAAGTTTGTAGTGTTTGTATTCCCCCCCCCCCCCCCCCCCATCTACAAACACTTGAGCTTTTATTGCTCTAACAATTGGTATCAGAGCCTTTTACCATATTACACTTGCTAACAACGATCAACATCTGTGACCAACAAAGATGGAAACAGTAAAGTCCCAATGTTGGAAAGGGGAAAATACTTCTTCTGGAGACAAAGAATGATAGTTCATCTAAGAGCTATTGATGATGAATATTTGCAGATTCTGGAAGAAGGCCCTCACGTTCCTAAGAAGCTCATTCCTCAAGAGGTTGTTAATGGAGTGAGTGTTCCAGAAAAATTAGTTCCAAAGACAACTGATGAAATGACACTAGAGGAAAGAGAGAAGGTGAAAAAGGATCTCAAAGTCACATGCATCCTATATAATGACGTAGATGATGATATACTGAATAGTATAATAAATCTTACAATGTCTAAATCTATATGGGATACCATACAAATCCTTTATGATGGAATCGAGGAAGTGAGGGAGAATAAACTGCAGCTGTTGACACAACAGTATGAGTGGTTCACAATGAAAAATGGTGAAACACTCACTAAAATGTTTGACAGATTTAACAGATTGGTAAATGACCTGAGATTATATGGGAAGGCCTACTCTAACAAGGATGTGAAAAGAAAGTTCATGAGAGCTCTTCCTATATCATGGGATTCTAAGACGACAGCCACCAGGGAATCCAAGGACATGAATCTCCTAGACTTGGATAGGCTATATGGTACCCTCAAGACATATGAACTAGAGGTTCAACAAAGATCTAAAATGTCAGGGGATGCCATAAAACTTAAATCTGTAGCCCTGATGGTTGCCAAGAAGCAAGACCCAGTGTCTTGATGAAGCAGCAGTCAGGAGATGCTGAACTTAAAGGGGACAATGAAGTTGACTCCAGGGAGGATGAATATACTCTTGAAGAGTTAGAGGAGCTGCATGAAACCATGGCCTTTCTTGCAAAAAGGTTTTCCAAGTTGAAATTCCAAAAGCCTGCAGGATCCAAAAGATTTTCAGCAAGGAAGCCTAGTAGCACTAAAAACTTTATTGACAAATCAAGAATAAAGTGCTACAAGTGCAATGAAATGGGCCACTTCGCAAATGAGTGTCGTAAGGCCACAAAAGAAGGTGAATCCAGGGGCAAGGAAGCTGAAGTGGACTACAAAAAGAAATACTTTGACCTTCTCAATGCCAACAAGAAGGGAAAAACATATATTGCTGAGGGAAAGGACTGGGCTGACTCAGATGAAGAAGATGATGAAGAATATGTCAACCTAGCCCTGATGGCCTCATCCACTAACAGTAGCAGCTCACAAGTAAGTCTTGAAATTTCCTCTAACATGTCTAAAATTTTTTGTGTTAAAACTGTTAAGGAAATGGCATGTGAGATAAAGGATCTCTATGACACCCTGAGGAGTGCAGTAGCTGAAACGGAGAGAGTGTAGAAAATAAATGAATATTTGACTGCAAGAAACACTCTTTTAGAATCAGAAGTCTCCAGACTTGAGAGTCTTGAAAAAGAACTCTCAAAGACAAAAAATCTTCTTGACTGTGCTATCAAAAGAGAGGAATGAACCTCAAATCTTCTAAGTCAAGAAAGGGAAGTCATAAAGATATGGAATGAGTCTGGCAAGAAACTAGAGGATCAATTAAAAAGTCAAAAATCTGATCCCAAATCTAGTTTAGGCTATGAAGAGACTCCCGTGCAGCAACCTCCTATTGAGGTTGAAATTGCAGCTAGCTTTGGAAAAAGGCCAATACAACCTATCAAGTTTGTAAAGGCTGTAACAAAGTTAGAAAAAGGGAATGTTTTCCCGATGAGTGAAACTTACACAAGTGATGGGAGTGGCAAGAAACCTATTCTTGCCAAAGCACTCAAACCTCTAGTCAGAAGAGAACCAGACTGTGCATCAGTGGATACACAGTCATCAGGGGGAAAGAGTGCATCAGGCCGTCGTAGCCTTTCAAGGGAAAAAAGCCTGTCAGGGGAAAATAAAATGAATAAGAATGGTAAGCTAGGTGCAAATAAGGCTAGTAATTACACTTCCATTCATGAAGCCCCTAGGAAAGTGTGTTGGAATTGTGGTAACAATAATCATCTATCTTTTCAATGTAAAGAGAAACCACAAATTTTGACTGACACAATTTTATATGCTGATGATTCACCAACTGCTAAAGCTTGCTCCTCCAAGAATAAAGGCAAGATAACTGTTGAGAAATCAAAAGCATATATTGAAGCTCCTAAAAAGGAGAAAGTTTTAAATTTGCCAAAACCTAAAGTCATTCATAATGAAAAAGTTGTATCACCATTAACTGTGACTAAACCTAAAGGACCCAAAGCCACTTGGGTAGCAAAAACAAATTAAATGTTTCTTGTGTGCAGGGAAAAGTCAAAGGCAGTCAAGTCTAGTTTCTAGACAGTGGTTGCTCAAGACACATGACAGGAAACAAAGCCCTGCTCACAGAATTTCAAGAGAAGGATGGTCCAGTGATTTCATTTGATGATAACAACAAAGGACTGACTCTTGGTTATGGCAAAGCAGCAAATGGGAATGTCTCATTTGAAAATGTAGCACTAGTTGATGGGCTTAAGCACAACTTGTTAAGCATAAGTCAACTATGTGACAAAGGATACATCATTTCTTTCAAGGGGGATCAGTGTTTGATCTCAAACGAGGATGATGGGAAGTTGGTTTTGTCAGGGATAAGAAAAGGAGATCTCTATATTGCTGATTTCAATTCAGTAAGTGGAGAATCATGCTTCTACAGCAAGGCAACCCCTGATGAGAGTAGATTGTGGCATAAGAAGCTCTCTCACTTAAACTTCAAGGCTATAAATGATTTGGTGAAAAGAGAGTTGGTAACTGGACTACCTAAAATGGAATTCATCTAAGAAGGATTATGTCTAGCTTGTCAACAAGGGAAACAAAGGAAAACATCCTTTGTCAGCAAGGAAGCCACAATGATTAAAGATCCAATTTAATTGCTATATATGGATCTCTTTGGCCCTGTCAATATTATGTCAGTGTCAAAGAAAAGATTTGCAATGGTCATTGTGGATGACTACACCAAATACACTTGGGTGAAGTTTCAAAATTCTAAATCAGAAGTTCTTGAACAAATCATTGACCATATTAAGAAAGTGAAAACTGAGTCAAGGTCAATTGTTAGAATTTTGAGAACAGAAAATGGAACTGATTTCAAGAATGCAACTGTTGATGGATTTTGCGTAGAGAAAGGCATCAATCATTCATTTTCTACTCCAAGGACTCCTCAACAGAATGGTGTAGTGGAAAGAAAGAACAGAACCCTGATAAAAGCTGCTAGATCAATGCTAGCAGAGGCACGGATTCCTACCTATTTTTGGGCTGAGGCAATTTCCACTGCTTGCTTCACTCAAAATAGATCCTTAATCAACAAGGCTCACAACAAGACACCATCTGAGCTAATGATAGGGAGAAAGCCAAGCACCAAGTTCCTACATGTTTTTGGATGCAAATGCTTTATATTAAGGAACTTTGGTGAGAACTTAGGAAAATTTGATCCAAAGGCTGATGAAGCAATTTTCCTGGGTTACTCCCTGACATCTAAACCTACAGGGTTTACAATAAGAGACTTCAGGTGGTGATGGAGTCTATAAATGTAGCTTTTGATGATCAAGAGATTTCTGGACTTGAAGACCATGTTTTTCATGAAGAGCTCAGATTTGAAAATGAAGATGAGACTGATTATCAAGAGATTGAAGCTGATGAGTGCAGACAAATGGAGAACTTATCCATTCCTGATGTTAATCCAAACACTATAGAAGCCCCTACAACAGATAGAGTCAATCTCCTGGACAACAGATCAGGGGATACTCCATCAGAGGATCATCCATCAGGGCATGTACCATCAGGAGATAACTTGAACCTTAAATTAAGCACTAATTCAGGGGGAGGGTTTTCAGAAGCTGGGAGCACAGACTTAGGGGGAGGAGATAACAATCAAGCAAGCTCATCAAGATAAATCTATAATCCAAAATGGGCCAGGAGTCATACAAAAAATTTAATTATTGGTGACCCAAACAAGAAAGTGCAGACCAGAAAAACAACACCTAATGAATGCCTATATGCTTGCTTTCTTTCACAAGTAGAGCCAAAGAAATTTGAAGAAGCCATTCAAGATGCAGATTGGATAATGGCTATGTAAGAAGAGCTAAATCAATTTGAAAGAAATCAAGTATGGAAGTTGGTGCCTAAACCCAAAGATAGAATCATAATAGGTACCAAATAGATATTCAGAAACAAGATGGATGAAGCTGGCATTGTTATTAGAAACAAAGCAAGACTGGTTGCAAAGGGTTATCTTCACGAGGAAGGGATTGACTTTGATGAAACTTTTGCACCAGTAGCCAGACTTGAGGCTATAAGAATTTTCTTAGCCTATGTAGCACATTCAAACTTTAAAGTTTATCAAATGGATGTGAAAAGTGCTTTTCTAAATGGGAAATTAGAACAGGAGGTGTATGTCCAACAACCTCCAAGGTTTGAGTGTTAAAAATTCCCAAATCTTGTCTATAAACTAGAAAAGGCACTTTATGGACTGAAGCAAGCTCTTAGAGCTTGGTATGACACACTGTCAAAGTTTTTGGTGGAAAACAAATTCATAAGAGGTATCATTGACAAAACATTGTTCTTTAGACAACACCAAGGTCATCTAATTTTGGTTCAAATTTATGTTGATGATATTATCTTTGGATCCACTAACACTAGACTGTGTGAAAAGTTCTCCAAACTCATGCAAAACAAGTATGAAATGAGCTTGATGGGTGAGTTATCATATTTCTTGGGATTGCAAGTCAAACAAGTCACTGGTGGAATTTACATTCATCAGACAAAATATGTCAAAGAACTTCTCAAGAAATTTGATATGGAGGACTCAAAAGTAGCAAAGACACCAATGGCCACTGCAACCAAGGTTGACCCTGATAAGAATGGAAAGAAAGTTGATTTGAAAACTTACAGGGGAATGATTGGATCATTGCTGTATCTAATAGCCAGCAGGCCTTACATAATGTTTGCAACATGTCTTTGCCCAAGATATCAAGCTGATCCCAGGGAATCTCATCTCATTGTAGTGAAAAGAATCTTGAGATATATCAAAGGTACTACAGAGTTGGGACTTTGGTATCCAAAGGATTCTGGATTTGAATTACTGAGATATTCTGATGCTGACTTTGGAGGATATAAAATTGACAGAAAAAGTACAATAGGAAGCTGTCAGTTTTTAAGTGGAAGGCTTGTATCTTGGTTTAGCAAAAAGCAGCAGTCAATTTCAACATCAACTGTTGAAGCTGAATATATTGCAGTTGAAAGTTGCTGTGCACAAATTCTATGGATGAAAAATCAGTTAATGGATTATGGCCTGAACTTCAACAATATTCCAATCAGGTGTGATAACACAAGTGTCATTGCCATTGCTGAAAATCCTGGGCAACATTCCAGAACCAAACATATAGAAATAAGATATTATTTCATCAGGGAACATGTTATGAATGGAACCATTGAACTACAGTTTATACCATTGCATCAGTAGCTGGTAGACATATTTACCAAAGCTCTTGATGAAGCCACATTTTTCAATCTTGTGGGAGAGCTAAGAATGGTGAACTATGCGTCAGGGTCAAATGCCTAAGTTCTGGTACTCCTAACTCATTTCATGAGTCCCTGATGAAATCAATTGATATATGATTATATATGTTTATACTGTAAATATGTATATGTATACTGTTAGAGTGTATGCCCTAGTGGCCAATTATGTAATGATTGTGACACTATATTTATGTTATGTTTTGGTTAAATGATAATTTCTTTTATTATGTTTTATTTACTGCGTAATATAAATGTTAACATAATAAATGTCCTTAGAAGAATGATACTAATTATATGGATTCAAGTATGTGACTTGAATATGAGATCACATAAGTATGTAATGTATCATTATTCTTAAATGTCCCTAGTCGAGTATCATTGTCAGTGGGACAACAATAATACATTGAGACTAGTATGTGGATTAACTGATGGCCATATCTTATTGGTCATAAATATATTCGAGATATATTAAGTTGATACATAGGTACATGTTAAAGAACATAGTACTGGACAGACCCACCATGAGAATTCTACATGGAGTGTTATGCTATGTGTCATAAGTAATTCTCATAGTGACAATGATGTAATGGTCCTTCGACCTGAAGTCTTGACATTTCTACATAAGGAGTTATATGTTTTGACATTATCAAAAGTCACTTTTAACCGGGTGGACGATAAAGGTGATTGTTGGATGCATAATGTGTTATGTGAGAAATGAGAATGATGTAGATGGAATTTAACCCTACTATAAATTAGGGGTGATATCTATATGCCTCTTGATTGAGTGAAACTATGAAATGCATGACCATGCTCAAATAGAGATTTGTTTCATATAGTTTACTCATTGATCAAGAAAACTGAGATTAAATTATGAAGAGGATGACACATCCATGCCTTGAATTTAATCTTAGATATCATGGTTAAAAGGATAAAGTTACATTGTGTTAGTGCAATATAAGCACAAGTGTTTGTAGAAGGGGGAGGGGGGATGAATACAAACACCTGAAACTTTTCGCTCTTTTAAACTTAAAAGCGCTTACTAGAAAACAGCTGCAATAAAAAGAAAAACTATAAGAAATGAACACATAGATTCAAGTTAAAATAGTTATATTAAAACTTGGAGTTTTTCTGGAAATCTGTATAATCACAACTGTGATTTACAGCTACAAATTCTGTGTTAAAATACACAGCTTCTCACACTCACTAGCTTCTAACTTTCTTTGAAATATTTCTCGCAAGATCTATTACAATGCTTCTCTCTAGTATTTGTGTGCTTCGATGTTTGTTTGATCTGTTGAAAAAATTCGATCTCTGTGTGTTGTGTTGTAATGAGAACTCTGTTGCTTATATGTTGATCCGTGGATGAAATCACGTGCTTGAGACGTGCTGCTTTTCTCAACTTAGCCGCAAGTATATCACATCGTAGCCCTATGTGTCAGACTACTGCATGCTTTGTTGCTACTTTTTCTTCCCGTGATCTGTGTGCATTTAATGCGAGAGAGTTCTTATTGGATCAAAAACAAACTTCAAGAAATATCTTTCCAGTTGATATTTCTTGCTTCTGTAACATGTTACGTTGATTTCCGTGTAAGTACTGATGACGGGTGCATGCTGTCATAACGATCCACTGACAATTAGCCCTGATGGACTTTGATCAGTGCTTCTGGATCCCCTAATGCTTATTGACTGGATCAGGACTTCAACCTTCACTTGAGTTTCACTCAGTGCTTCTTGATCCTGATGGTTATAACTGACGGCATACACTGATGGCTTCCACTGATACCATGTTGGTCATTCCCCCTGATGGGTTGGCCTGATACTGATATGTCCTGAAGTGTTTCCTTGACGGGTTGGTCTGCCTTCATCATCCCCTAACAGGTTTCCCTGATGGGTTCCCCCTGATCGATTCCCCTGATGGGTTCCCCCTGATGGGTTCCCCTGATCGGGTCCCCCTGATGGGTTCCCCTGACGGTACTTAATCAACGCAACTTTGTTTAAAATATCTGATGTGCGGAATACTTTAACTGTTAACAAGTAACATTAGACATTCTTCTTCACTTTGTCAAGTCCTTTGGATGTTTCTGTTTTCTGACTTGTCTTGTGAAGAGATTGACCATCCACTGATGAATAAGTTTATTATCAATGGATGCAAAACTTGTGCTGATCTTAAGGTTTATAAAATACCTCAAGTATTTATAGTTGCACAATTTATTACATAAACATCATCATCATCATCATCATTTAACTCTAACACATTGAAACATTGGTCACGAAAGGTAACGGCGAATCTATGACTTTATTATTACTTCGGTAACAGTGATGTATTACTAGATGCCGCTCACTGTTTATAATTTTGTAATATGATTTAAAATTATTGCCAACGTAATAATAACCTACAGGGTCACACACAAAGAACATTCATCAAGGAGATATAATTTAAATGTCAATGATTTTAATATATCAATAAGATTGATTTAATTAAATCATGGCTTTAAATTATATA
>CM025780.1:9123810-9139523 GCA_014636745.2 Centella asiatica | reverse complement strand
ATAATCTGTATGAAGTGGAGTCCTTTGGAAGGAAATACGAATATATATTTATTTGTACATACATATATTAATTAAGTGAAACTTGATTAAATATATATCTAATAAATATAAAATTCGGATTTTAAGTCTCCTAATTAGATTAAGTTTTGGAAATACTCTATAAAAGGCTATATATATGATATATCAGCAATTCTCTCTAACATACATTTCACGTATTCTAAGAACCCTAGTTGCTCATAAAAGAGAGACTAGAGTTTAGACTTATAGAGAGAAAAGAGAGATACAGATCGTACAGCTAGTACTGTAACTCTTCTTGTTCGAATCATGAGACGGTTTGTGGGTGTTCGTGTGGATACCGTAGAGACGCTGTCCAGTTGGATTGCGTAAAGATTTGGAGACCATCAACACCTTCACTAAATCTTTAGATTCGCACAATTAATCGGTAAAATCTTAAACTATCTGTATTATATTGTTTCGCATAAATCCTTAGGTTTGGGTTTCGTTTTGTTTTATTTTAATCGTATTTTTTCGTTGCGTTTGATGATACGAAACCCAACATATACTTGTATATTCCGTGTTTTTGTTTGGTTGTGTTTGTTTTTGTCTGATGCATCAGGGTCAGGGTCTCGGTCAAGGCGCATCAGGGTCAGGGTATTCAACTCGTGCATCAAGGTCAAGATATTCAGCTCGTGCATCAGGTTCAGGGCATCTGTCTTGTGCATTAGGGTCAGGATATGTAAATACAATGAGCATCAAGGTAAGGTAAAATGTTTTTAATTGCATCAGGGGATTACAGTTAGTTAAGTGATGACAACTCATCAAAAAGTTTTTCTCTCTCTGATGACGTATCATCACAAAACTGAAACGACTCCCTGATTGCGTGTTTTCAAGAGTAGTTTTCAAACGTCAACAGACAGGTATTTATACTCTATCTCTCCTACCTTTTAAAACACCTTAACTCATTTAATCTTTCTCTGGTATTTGCTTGAGTTTTCTTTCTTTCTCTCTCTTGTTTTCACATAAACCCTAGAACTTCAAATCTTAAACAAGCATCAATGGCACCCAGCAACGCTCAACAAATCCCAAGGAATCTGGTTGTACCACCCACATACTATGTGGGTTTCTCCGACATTGAAGAGGTAAATGATTGGTTTAAGCCAATGATGAACTATATACTCAAATCTAAGTACAGTCAAGCAATCTTCACCGATGAAGAAATGTCGGGGAAAGCACTGTCCCAACTCTGGACAAGTGCGAAGTTCATGTACTCCACCACAAGGGCTGATGTGGTAAAGGGAATCTCATTCAAGATTTCTTCTGAGAAGGGGAAAATCACTCCTTCCAAAATTAATTCTGCTCTGGGGCTACCTACTCAAAACCTGGTGGAAGTACCTGATGATGCTGTACTACTCAACTTCTTGAGGGAACTGGGCTATAACACTACTTCTAGCGCAGTGTTAAAATTCAAGGACCTCAAGAGGGTGAATGTAAAGCGGGAGATCTCCTACCTTTTTGACACCATCACCAAGGTGTTCTCAGGTAAGTGTTCTAACTTTGAGGTAATTACCTCCTTAACTTTAAAAATAACATATGCAATGATTAGAATGTAAATATAAATATAGGTAAAATAATTTTTGATGACCTTGTAAATAAATTAGGTAGTTTTAATTCTAGGAAATTTGAAGTTTATTATGCTAGATTTTTGTATATAATTATTAAAGATCAAATTACTAATTTTTCTTTTGAGAATGATGTTATTGTACAGACATACACACAAACAAAGAAATTGTTTGCAAAAATAATAAAGAAGTCATACACTGCAGAACCATTTGTTCTTCCAATGCATTGGAACAGGTAGTGCATACTTCACCCTCTACTTCCCAACCTGTAAATTCTTCACCTTTATCTACTATGGTAGAGATCACAACCACTTCTCTGCCTTGCCAAATAGAACAACCAATTTCAACGCAACCACTCTTTACAGCCCAACCCATAGTCTCCCAAAAGACTATTGGGATTAAAAGAAAACCCAATGAAGTTACCACATTAACTGAGGGGGAGAAAGGAGAGAGAGTGATTGGCTACAGGCATATGAAGAAGAAAAAGGGAGCCACGAAGGTTACCCAAAAGCCTGATCAGGCAGTATCCTATCAAAAGGATACCACCTTTGATAAGAAATTAAACATATTTCTAACTAGTTCCTCTCAAAAGGAATTAGTTATTGAAAATAGTCCTCAACTAGGGACACAGTTGAGTGAGGCACATACACTGACCATAGTCCTTGATGAATCTAATATCAAGGTCTCTGAGAGCCACTTGCAGAAATCTGACACAGTGAGTGCACACACTACTTCTTTTGATGCATCTGGTTTTCTCCAAAGTGTTGTAGTTCAGAAGCTTCTCAACAAGATCAACATGAGTGATAACCATTCTTCTACAGCTTCTTTTGATGGATCACCTCCTCGTTCAGTGATTCAACCAACACTCCCTTCTACACCAATTCCTTCTTTCTCTGTTCCTCAAATTTCTTCAGATATTATGACACAAACATTGAATGTCATAAGATCAGATTCTCCATTTTCTCAATTCGTGGAGGAGCCAACACTCCCTGACACAGTGATTGATAGTCACCACACTCAAATGGTTGACTCATTTTTCCTTGATACAATCATTGTTGATCAGATGGGGGACATAAATTCTAATGTATATACAACAACTATAAGTCTTTATGTTCCCCCAATTGTAAATACTTCTTCTATAGAGACATACACTTCTCCAATTGTACATACACATATTACTTCCACTCCTTCTCCTATCACTTCTGTGGAACCAGTAACTGTACATAACTTACTTGAGCTGGCCACAGAAGCTAATCTCACAGCCAATGAGAGTCTTTCTAGGACAATTTTGAGTGAGGCTGAGAAAATACTTAGTGAAGAGAGGCAAAGTCAAACCCCTGAGAGGACTTTGGCAAAAGGAGAGGAAGAGAGTACTGTCTTAGTAGGCAAAGAAAAAGGAGAGAATACAAGTGATGCCTTAAAAGGCAAAGAAAAAGGAGAGAATGAGGGAGATAAGGATGAGATCCTTGTAAATAAAGAACAGAGAGAAAATACAGATACTGTAAATAATACTACAAGTTCTGAAAGTGATGAAGATGATGTTCTACAAGATGATTTTGCCCAGTTCATTGGAGTTGATTTGTACTTTCAACATAATCAAATAGTGGACACTGTACATTTACTCAAGCAAGAGCTTGCAAGGACCACTGATCCAATCTTGATAAAGATGTTAAAATCACAAATCATGATTGGTTAGTCTGTAGATATTGAGAACAAGAAACTATACACACACTTTATAGATAAAATCAACAATGTACAGTAGGTTGTCGACTCCCTAGTGACCAACCAGACCCTGCTCCGAATGAAGAAGCAAACTGACAATGTGGACAAGAAACATGCTGATCTCACCACTCAACTGTCCAGCATGGACACTCTACAACAATCCATGGATGACACTCTAAAACAAGTTCTACAAGTCACATCCTGACTCTCAACTCCTACTGATGATGTTGTCAAAAAGGGGGAGAAATCTACTAGGCCATCGTCAGGGGATGTTGCTGAGAAATCTACATGTCAAATATCAGGGGATGTGACTGTCCTGTTCCTACTCCAAAACCCAAGGACAAAGGCAAAGGCATCCTGATTAAGGAACCAAAGAAGAAATCTAACACTCAATCAGGGCCTAAGCTACTTGGAGACTCCATGAAGACAGCCTACTTTCCAACAACTGTTGACGCCGTGATTGACGGGAAAGTGGAGCTGGTCTACCCTCAGGACAAAAAGCTCGTGGAAGCTGATGCACTCTATGCACAACAACTTCAAGAAGAAGAAGAGAGGGAAATGGCAAAGGAACAGGAGGAAGAAAAGAAAAAAAAAAGAGTGTCGGACCCAGGACCTACAGGAAATCTCAGCCAAGAAAATCTCAGCCAAGAAGATCTCAGAATCCTAAAGGTGCATCAGGGGATAAAAACCAAGACAAAACTGATGACCCTGATGCCACCAAATCCAAGTCATTTGAAGTCAAGAATCAAGCACCTTCTCCTATAATCACAGCATATGGTCCACCCACTATAGCTGAATCCTTTAAAGAAGAAAGGCGCAAAAACCTGACATTTATGTTCTCAATAAAAAGCATAAATGTTAGGTTCAACATAAAAGGGATCAGCTGATAACAGTGCAACTAAAGAGTGGGTCACAATTCATAGTTACAATGGACTGGTTTAGGAAAATGGATTCTGAACAACTAGGATTAATGCTAAACTTAATTTCCAAAACATCAGCGGCTAACAGAGACTTGAGGGGGATGATTGAGAAGCTGAGGAGAGCCATCAATGATGAAAGGAGCCTGCCCACAGCCTTGGAAAGACCACTGAAGTTATTCTATAAATCCACTGATGGGCAGGAGAAATGCATAAAGATCAAAGAAGTTGATGGACTCGACCTGGAGGAAGCGATGCATGTTCTAAGCCAAATTGCTTCTCACAAAAATGAACATGTCATCCAATTCAAAATCCTGCTAATTCAGAGAGTGCTAAAGGAGATTGAAGAAACCAAAGCTGATGATGGGAATGCTGCAGTAAGGGATGTGCCACCAATAAAGGGATTCAAAGAATATCCAAAAATGATCACAAGCCCTATGGGTGTTGAGTTCAAAATTAAAAGTGGGGAGATCATTACCTTCTACTGGTCACAACTTGCTGCAGCCAACATACAAGAGATTAAATCTGTCTTTGAAGCTTTGGAATCCAGCAAGAATGTCAACATAGTCAACTTCAGAAGACTTTTTCAAAGGGAGCTGGAGAAACTGGAGGCTGGAGGGGAAGACAACAGACTCAGGGTTCCTGACCAAAACCTAGAACAAAAGAGACAAGGCCTTGGAAGTGACACTCAACCGATTGAATCAAGTCATCCATTGCCCTTTGTCTCAACCACCTGATGTCTAAGAATGTACATCTTTGTTGTAATAGATATAGGAAATACTTGTACAAAAATTCTTTTTGTTACTTCATAAACAATTCTTTCTAGTATATTGTATTGGTTTTGACATCATCATCAGTGCATTTAGAAATTTATGGTTATCAAAATGATAAACATAAATAAGGGGAGATTGTTAGGGTTAAATGATGATGATGATGATGTTTAGAGAATAAATTGTGCGTCTGTAAATATTTAAGGTACTTTATAAACCTTAGTATCAACACAAGTTTTGCATCCACTGATGATAAACTTATTCATCAGTGGATGATCAAACACTTTACAAGACAAGTCGTAAAATGGAACATATAAAGGACTTGACAAAGTGAAGAGGAATGTCTGATGTTACTCGAAAATAGTCAAAGTATTTCGCACATCAGATATTCCAAACAAAGTTTCGTTGATTAAGAAACCGTCAAGGGAACCCATCAAGGGATGACAAAGGCAGACCAACTCGTCAGGGGAACGCGTCAGGGTATGGCAGTGGTTGGCCAAACTCATTAGAGGGAACGCGTCAGGGCATGAACAAGACATGTCATCTATTAGGGTAAAACTTTAGGGTATGATAGTGTCAGGCTAACCCATCAGGGGGAAAGCTCAACATCGCATCAGTGGAAGCCATCAGTGTATGTCGTAAGTTATAACATCAGTGGATCAAGAAGCACTGAGTGAAACTCAAGTGAAGGTTGAAGCCCTGATCTAGTCTTTAACAAGACTTGTCATCAGGGGATCCAGAAGCACTGATCAAGTTCATCAGGGCTTGTCTTAAGTGGATGGTTATAACAACATGCACCCGTCATCTGGACTTACACTCAAATCAACGAAGCTTGTTAAAGAAGCAAGAAATATTAACTAGAAAGATATTTCTTGAAGTTTGTATTGGTCCAATGAGAACTCTCAAACATTAAATGCACGCAGATTAGGGAAAGAAAAAGAAGCAACTAAAAGCAGCAGCAGTCTGTCACAAAGGACAACGATGTGATATATATATGGCTGAGTTGAGAAAAGTAGCACGTCTTCAGCACGTGGGTTCAACCACTGATCTACTATATATGCAAAGGAGTTCTCATTACACAAAGTACAATAGAGAGTGATCAATCGAGTACATCAGATCAAACAAACACTGTAGCACACAAAAATCACTAGAAAGAAGCTTTGTAATAGATCTTGAGAGATATATTAAAAGAAAAGAGAAGCTAGTGTGTGTGACTTAGAAGTTGTAATTTTATTACATATTTTGTAGTTGTTTAATCACATTTGTGATTATTTAGATTTCCAAAAAAATATCAAGTTTTAATACAACTATTTTAACTTGAACCCGTGTGTTCATATTTTATAGTTTTTTTGTTCATTATAGCTGTTTCTAGTCAGTGCCGACTAAAGTTTAAAAAGGGAAAAAAGTTTGTAGTGTTTGTATTCCCCCCCCCCCCCCCCCTCGCCCCTATATTGCTCTAACACCTATCATACTCATTTCATATCTAGACTGCATTAACTTTGAAAATTTTTTACACAGTTTTTCATTTATAGAACCAAATATAATGTCATCTACATATATTTGCACAAGTATTAAGTCAAAACCTAGTTTTCTTTAAAAAAGTGTTTTATCTATGATACCTCTAACAAATTTATTTTCAATTAAAAACTGAGAGAGAGTATCATACCAGACTTTGGGAGTTTGTTTTAAACCATAAAGTTCTTTATCTAACCTATAGACATGGTTTGGAAACTTGGGATCTACAAAACCTGGCGGTTGTTTAACATAGACCTCTTCTTCCAACTTTCCATTTAAGAAAGTACTCTTGATGTCCATCTAGTACACCTTGAAGTTTCTATAAGCTGCATATGCCAGGAAAATCCTTATAGCTTTAATTCTTGCAACTGGTGCAAAGGTCTCATCATAATCAATTCTTTCTTCTTGAGAATAGCCCTTTGCTATCAGTCTTGCTTTATTCCTTGTGATTGTACCAACTTCATCTAACTTGTTCCTGAAGACCCACTTGGCACCAATCTCCAGACTTTATTCCTTGTGAATTGGTTTAATTCTTCTTGAATGGCTATTACCCAGTCAAGATATTGAAGTGCTTCTTCAATTTTCTTTGGCTTAATTTTTGAAAGAAAACTAAGATAAAGACACTCATTTTGTGTTGCACTTCTTGTCTTGACTCTTTCCTCTAAATCTCCAATAATTAAATCTAGTGTGTGATCTCTCAACCATGATCTTGCA
Organism: Centella asiatica; assembly: GCA_014636745.2. Classification (NCBI taxonomy): domain Eukaryota; kingdom Viridiplantae; phylum Streptophyta; class Magnoliopsida; order Apiales; family Apiaceae; genus Centella; species Centella asiatica. Next base: position 9,132,266 of record CM025780.1, on the reverse strand, counting down.
ACTGACATATTTAATCTTGAAGACGAGGCTTCATTTTCTAGATTAACATTGTCCAATCTAGTTGTTGGATCAGAGACTATTCCCCCTATACTAGTGACTTTTTCATTGTTAGCTCCCCTTGAGCTATTACTCTCATATTAATTGTTGACTTCAGTAGTCTCTGGTGTCTCATTAGTGTCTGATTGTGCACTTGTATTACTAGTTTCTTGTGTTTCATTAGATGCTAATACTCTGGTCTCTGATGGAGTATTAGTCCTTGGTACTTCATGCACAACCGTTAACTCCCCCTCACTAATTGAAGGAACATAGTCATCTAGGGGTAATTCTTCAGTCTTTGATGGATCCATCCATGCTTCTAATTCATTCTCAAATCTCATAATCTAATTCATTCCTTGACCAATCATTCCTAGAATCTTGTTATCATCAAATACTACTTGAATGGATTCCACAATGACCTTTGTTCTTAGGTTATACACTCTATATGCCTTACTTGATAGAGAGTAACCTAAGAAAATTGCCTCATCAGACTTGCTATCAAATTTTCCTTTAGTCTCTGATGAGTCTTTTAGAACAAAGCACTTACAACCAAACACATGAAGAAACTTGAGAGTTTGTTTTCTCCCAATGATTAATTCATAAGGTGTTTTGTTGTAAGTCTTGTTGATCAAGGATGTATTTTGTGTGAAACAAGCAGTACTGATTGCTTCCTCCAAGAAATAGGTTGGAAGCTTTGACTCTTCTAGCATTGTCATTGCTACTGCAATTAGGGTTCTATTTTTTCTCTCAACAACTCCATTTTGTTGAGAGGTTCTTGGAGCTGAAAATAGATGGGTTATTCCTTTTTCAGTGCAAAATTCTTTACTTGGGAATTTTTGAATTATGTTCCTCTATCACTCTTTATAACCCTTACTATTTTTCCTGACACAATTTCTATTTTCTTGATATAATCAGTAATCAACTGGGTAGTTTCATCCTTTGAGTGTAGGTATTTTACCCAAGAATACCTTGTGTGATCATCCATTATAACCAAAGCATATTTCTTTCTTGAGATTGACATCACATTTACTTGACCAAATAAGTCCATATGTAACAACTGTAAAGGGTTAGTAATTGATGTTGCTGGTTTACTTTTGAATGATACACTTTTCTATTTTCCTTTCTGGCATGAATCACACAGACCTTCTTCTGTAAACTCAAATTGTGGAATGCCAACTACCAAGCCTTTTTGTTAGTGCAATATAAGCACAAGTGTTTGTAGAAGGGAGGATGAATACAAACACCTGAAACTTTTCGCTCTTTTAAACTTAAAAGTGCTTACTGGAAAACATTTGGAACAAACAGAAAAACTATAAGAAATGAACACACAGATTCAAGTTAAAATAGTTATATTAAAACTTAGGGATTTTCTGGAAATCTGTATAATCACAAATGTGATTTACAGCTACAATTTCTGCAAATAAAATTCACAGCTTCTCACACTCACTAGCTATGAAAACTTTCTCTGAAAAATAAATCTCTCAAGAAATATATTTCTGAGCTTCCTAGTGTTGTGTGCTTCTTTGTTTGTTTGATCTGTTGGATAGATTCAATTTCTGTATTTTGTAATGAGAACTCTTTTGCTTATATGTTGATCAATTGAAGAAGTCACATGCTAGAGACGTGCTGCTTTTCTCAACTTAGCCGCAAGTATGTCACATCGTAGCTCTATGTGTCAGACTGGTGCATGCTTTGTTGCTTCTTTTTCTTCCCCTGATCCGTGTGCATTTAATGCGAGAGATTTCTCATTGGATCAAAAACAAACTTCAAGAAATATCTTTCCAGTTGATATTTCTTGCTTATGTAACACGTTACGTTGATTTCCGTGTAAGTACTGATGACGGGTGCATGCTGTCATAACGATCCACTGACTGCCAGCCCTGATGGACTTTGATCAGTGTTTCTGGATCCCCTGATGCTTATTGACTGGATCAGGGCTTCAACCTTCACTTGAGTTTCACTCAGTGCTTCTTGATCCTGATGGTTATGACTGACAACATACACTGATGGCTTCCACTGATGCCATGTTGGTCATTCCCCCTGACGGGTTACCCTGATGGGTTGCCCTGACACTGACATATCCTGAAGTGTTTCCCTGATGGGTTGGTCTGCCTTCGTCATACCCTGACAGGTTTCCCCTGATGAGTTCCCCCTGATGGGTTCCCCTGATGGGTTCCCCCTGATGGGACTTAATTAACGTGACTTTGTTTAGAATTTCTGATGTGCGGAATACTTTGACTGTTTACAACTAGCATCAGACATTCTTCTTCACTTTGTCAAGTCCTATGAATGTTTCTATTTTCTGACTTTGTCTTGTGAAGAGATCGACCATCCACTGATTAATAAGGTTATTATCAGTGGATGCAAAACTTGTGCTGATCTTAAGGTTTATAAAATACCTCAAGTATTTACAGTTGCACAATTTATTAGATAATCATCATCATCATCATTTATCTCTAACAATCTCCCCCTATTTATGTTTATCAATTTGATAACCATAAATCCCTAGATGCACTGATGATGATGTCAAAACCAATACTGAATACATGAAAGAATTTTGAATAAGTTAATAAAAGAATTTCTGTACAAGTATTTTCCTATAACTATTACAAAAAGAATGTTGTATTAGACATCAGGATCCCTTTTCCTTTTTGCTGAGACAAAGGGCAATGGATGACTTGATTCAATCGGCTAAGAGTCACTTCCAAGGCCTTGTCTTCTTTGATTTGGATTTTGATCAGGAATCCTTAGTCTGTTGTCTTCTTCACCTGCTTCCAGTTGCTTCAGCTCCTTTTGAAGAAGTTTTCTGAAGTTGACTATGTTGACATTGCTGCTGTATTCCAAAGCTTCAAGGACAGATTTTATTTCTTGAACATTGGCTGCAGCAAGTTGTTACAAGTAGAAGGTAATGATCTTCCCCTTTTTATTTTTGAATTGAACACCCATGGGGCTAGTGATCATTTTTGGATATTCTTTAAATCCCTTCATTGGTGGCACATCCCTTACTGCAGTGTTCCCATCATCAGCTTTGGTTTCTTCAATCTCCTTCACTATCTTCTGAATCAGCAGAATTCTGAACTGGATCACATGTTCATTTTTGTGATAAGCTATTTGGCTTAGAACATGCATCGCTTCCTCCAGGTTTAGGCCATCAACTTCTTTGATCCTTATACTTTTCTCCTGCCGATCAGTGGATCTGTAGAATAATTTCAGTGGACTTTCCAATGTTGTGGGTAGGCTCCTTTCATTGTTGATGGCTCTCCTCAGCCTGTCGATTATCCCCCTTAAGTCTTTGTTAGCCTGCGAGGATCTTGGAATCAGATTTAGGACCAGTCCTAATTGCTCAGCATCCATTCTCTTAAACCAGTCCATTGCGACATTGAATTCTGACCCACTCTTCAGTTGAACTGTTATTAGTTGATCCCTTCTATTGTTGAACCTGACATCTATGCTTTTTATGGAGAACATAAATGTCAGGTTTTTACGCCTTTCTTCTTTGAGAAATTCAGCTAAAGTAGGTGGACCATATTCTTTGGTAACAGGAGAAGATGCTTTGTCCTTGGCTTCAAATGACTTCTTTGTAGTGGCATCAGGGTCTTCAGTTTTATCTTGATTTTTATCCCTTGATGCACTTTTGGGGTGCTAAGATCTTCTTGGCTGAGGTCTCCTGGAGGTCTTGGGCCTGACATTCTTCTTCTTCTTTGCTTCTTCCTCCTGTTCCTTTGTCATTTCCCTCTCTTGTTCTTCTTGTAGTTGCTGTGCAAAGATTGCATCAGCTTCTACTAACTTTTTATCTTGAGGGTAGACCAGCTCCATTTTCCCATCAATTACAACTTCAACGGGAGTTGGAAAGTGGGTTGTCTTCATAGCATCTCCAAGTAGCTTAGGCCCTGATTAAGTGTTGGATTTCTTCTTGGGTTCCTCAATCAGGATACCCTTGCCTTTATCCTTGGATTTTGGAGCAGGAACAGGAGCAGTCACATCCCTTGATTGTTGATTTGAATTCTCAGCAACATCCCCTGACGACTACTTGGTTGATTTCTCCCCCTTTTTGACAGCATCATCAGTGGGAGTTGAGAGTCGGGATGTTACTTGAAGAACTTGTTGTAGAGTGCCAGCCATGGAATGTTGCAGAGTTTCCATGCTGGACAGTTGGGAAGTGAGATCAGCTAGCTTTTTGTCAACAATGTCAGCTTGTTTTTTCATCCGGAGTAGAGTCTGGCTGGTTACCAGGGAGTCGACAACTTGTTGTACATTTTGTATCTTTGATGAAAAATGTGTATACAATTTTTTATTTTCTATATCTATTGACTGACCAATCATGATATGTGACTTTAACACTTTGATCAAGATCGGATCAGTAGTTCTAGCTAACTCTTGCTTTAATAACTGTACAGTGTCAGACATCTGGTTCTGCTGAAAGTACAAATCAACTCCGATGAACTGGGAAAATATCATCTTGTGGAGCATCATCTTCATCAATTTCAGAGGTAGAAGTAGAATTTACAGTAACTGGGTTTTCTCTCTGTTCTTTATTTACAAGGATCTCATCCTTATCTCTCTCATCCTCTCCTTTTTCTTTGCCGTCTAAGGCATCACTCATATTCTCTCCTTTTTCTTTGCCTAATAAGGCATCACTTATATTCTCTCCTTTTTCTTTGCCTACTAAGGCAGTACTCTCTTGCTCTCCTTTTGACAAAGTCCTCTCAAAGGTTTGACTTTGCCTCTCTGCACTAAGTATTTTCTCAGTCTCACTCAAAAATGTCCTAAAGAGGCTCCTATGAGCTTGGAAATCATCAATTGTGACTATTTCAAGAGATGTATTTACAGATTCTGGTTCTACAGTTGTGATAGGAGAAGGAGAAGAAGTAAAGTGAGTATGTATAACTGGAGAAGTATATGTTTCTATAGAGGAAGTATATACAATTGGGGGTACATAAAGAGTTATTGTTGTAGTATATATAGTGGTGTTTATGTCCCTTGTTTGATCATCAGTGTTTGTATTAAGTAAAAATGAGTCAACCATGTGAGAGTGGTGACTATCAAACACTATGTCAGAGAGTGTTGGCTCCTCCACGAATTGAGAATGTGGAGAATCTGATTGTATGACACTTAATGTTTGTGTCATTATATCTGAAGAAATTTGAGGAATAGAGAAAGAAGGAAGTGGTGTAGATGGGAGTGTTGGCTGAATCACTGAACGAGGAGGTGATTCATCAAAAGATGCTGTAGAAGAATGCTTATGACTCATGTGGATCTTATTGAGAAGCTTCTGAGCTACAACATCTTGAGTGGTGTGTACACTCACTGTGAAGGATATCTGCAAGTGGCTCTCAGAGACCCTGATGGTAGGTTCATCAGTGTCTATGGTCAGTGTATGTGCCTCACTCAATTGTGTCCTTCGTTGGGGACTATTTTCAATAACTAATTCCTTTTGAGAGGAACTAGTTAGAAATATGTTTACTTCCTTATCAAAAGCAGCATCCTTTTGAGAGGATACTGCTAGGTCAGGCTGTTGGGTAACACTCATGGCTCCCTTCTTTTTCTTACGCCTGTAGTCAATCACTCTCTCTCCTTGCTCCCCCTCAGTTGTTGTGGTAACTTCACTGGATTTTCTTTTAATCCCAACAGTCTTTTGGGAGACTGTGGGTTGGGCTGTTGAGAGTGGTTGTGAAGAAATTGGTTGTACTACTTGGGTAGGCAGAGAAGTGGTTGATTTCTCTGCCATAGTAGTTGAAGGTGAAGAATGTACAGTTTGAGAAGTAGAAGGTGTAGAATTTACTACGTGTACCATATGCAATGGAAGTGCAAACGGTTCGGCTGAAAAAGATTTCTTTATTATTTCTACAAACAGTTTCTTTGTTTGCTTGTAGGTCTGTACAGGTATATCATTCTCAAAAGAAAAATTAGTAATCTGATCTTTAATAATCATGTACAAAAATCTAGCATAATATATTTCAGATTTCCTATTATTAAAACTACCTAACTTATTTACAAGGTCATCAAAAATTATTTTACCTATATTTATATTTACATTTTTAATAGTTACAAATGTTATTTTTAAAGTTAAAGAGGTAATAACCTCAAAGTTAGAACACTTACCTGAGAACACCTTGGTGATGGTGTCGAAGAGATAAGAAATCTCCCTCTTCACGTTCACCCTCTTGAAATCCTTGAACTTTAACATTGCATTGGGAGCAGCGTTATAGCCCAGTTCCCTCAAGAAATCTAGCAGATCTACATCACTGGGTACATCCACCAGATCTTGAGTAGGTAGCCCCAAAACAGAGTTAAGTCTGGAAGGAGTTATTTTCCCTTTCTCAGACGAAACTTTGAATGAGATACCCTTGACCACATCAGGCTTGGTGGTGGAGTACATGAACTTGGCACTTGTCCATAGTTGTGACAGTGCCTCCCCCGACATTTCTTCATCGGTAAAGATGGCTTTACTATACTTAGAGTTGAGCAGATAGTTCATTATCGGTTTAAAGTATTCACTTACCTCATCAATGTCAGAGAAGCCCACGTAGTTTGTGGGTGGGACTGTCAAGTTGATCTGAATTTGTTGTCGTGCCATGGATGCTTTGAAGATTTGAAGTTCTAGGGTTTCTGCTCGAGCAAATATTAGGTAGAGATTAAACATTTTGGGGAGTTTCAAAAAGTAGGAGAGATAGAGTATAAATACCCGCCTATTGACGTTTGAAAACTTCTCCTGAAAACACGCTATCAGGGAGTCAGTTCAGTTTCTGTGATGACACGTCATCAGTGAGAGAAGAACTTAATGATGAGCTGTCATCACTTAACTGACCTTAAAACCTGATGTAGTAAAAAAATTTTAAACTTACCCTGATGATTCACTGTATGTACATACCCTGACCCTGACGCACAGGTCGGATACCCTGACCCTGACGCACAGGTCTGATACCCTGACCGTGACGAACAAGATCAACACCCTGACCCTGATGCGTCCTTAAGGAAGCCCTGACCCTGATGCATCAGTTAAAACAAAAATAAAGCAACAAAATGCAGAATATACAAGTATATACATATTTACAATTTGAACATATATAACCACATATAAATTGATTTTATCCAGAACTTATGAAATGAGTTAGAAATACCAAATTTTAGGAGTTTGACTCTGACCCTGACGCATAATTCACCATTCCCAGCTCTCCCACAAAATTTGAAAAAGTGACTTCATCAAGAGCTTTGGTGAATATGTCTGCCAGCTGCTGATTTGAAGGTACAAACTGTAATTCAATATTCCCATTCATAACATGTTCCCTGATAAAATTATATCTGATTTCTATATGCTTAGTTCTGAAATGTTGTACTGGATTTTCAGCAATGGAAATGGCACTAGTGTTATCACAACTTATTGGAATCTTGGAATAGTTCAGACCATAATCCATTAGCTGATTTTTCATCCATAGGATTTGTGCACAACAACTTCCAACTGCAATATATTCAGCTTCAGCAATAGATGTAGAGATTGAGTGTTGCTTTTTGTTGAACCAAGATACAAACCTTCCTCCTAGAAATTGACAGCTTCCTGTTGTACTCTTTCTGTCAATCTTGCATCCTCCAAAGTCAGCATCAGAATATCCTAGCAATTCAAATCCAGACTCCTTTGGATACCAAAGTCCCAACTCTGTAGTGCCCTTGATATATCTCAAGATCCTTTTCACTGCAATGAGATGAGATTCCTTTGGGTCAGCTTGATATCTTGCACAAAGACATGTTGCAAACATTATGTCTGGCCTGCTTGCTGTCAGATATAGCAATGATCCAATCATTCCCCTGTAAGTCTTCAAATCAACTTTCTTTCCATTCTTATTAGGGTCAATCTTGGTTGCAGTTGCCATAGGTGTCTTTGCTACTTTTAAGTCCTCCATATCAAATTTCTTGAGAAGTTATTTGGCATATTTTGTCTGATGAATGTAGATTCCATCAGAGACTTGTTTAATTTGCAATCCCAAGAAGTAAGATAACTCACCCATCAAGCTCATTTCATATTTGCTTTGCATGAGTTTGGAGAACTTTTCACACAGTCTTGTCTCAGTGGATCCAAAAATAATATCAGCAACATAAATTTGAACCAAAATCAGATGACCTTGGTGTTGTCTGAAAAACAATGTTTTGTCAATGATACCTCTTGAAAATTTGTTTTCCACCAGAAACTTTGACAGTGTATCATACCAAGCTCTAGGTGCTTGCTTCAGTCCATAAAGTGTCTTTTCTAGTTTGTAGACATGATTTGGAAATTTTGAGCATTCAAAACCTAGAGGTTGTTGGACATACACCTCTTGTTCCAATTTCCCATTTAGAAAAGCACTTTTCACATCCATTTGATATACTTTAAAATTTGAATGTACTGCATAGGCTAAGAAAATTCTTATAGCCTCAAGTCTGGCTAC
>CM025780.1:9055655-9118029 GCA_014636745.2 Centella asiatica | reverse complement strand
TACCCTGATGATTCACTGTATGTACATACCCTGACCCTGACGCACAGGTCGGATACCCTGACCCTGACGCACAGGTCTGATACCCTGACCGTGACGAACAAGATCAACACCCTGACCCTGATGCGTCCTTAAGGAAGCCCTGACCCTGATGCATCAGTTAAAACAAAAATAAAGCAACAAAATGCAGAATATACAAGTATATACATATTTACAATTTGAACATATATAACCACATATAAATTGATTTTATCCAGAACTTATGAAATGAGTTAGAAATACCAAATTTTAGGAGTTTGACTCTGACCCTGACGCATAATTCACCATTCCCAGCTCTCCCACAAAATTTGAAAAAGTGACTTCATCAAGAGCTTTGGTGAATATGTCTGCCAGCTGCTGATTTGAAGGTACAAACTGTAATTCAATATTCCCATTCATAACATGTTCCCTGATAAAATTATATCTGATTTCTATATGCTTAGTTCTGAAATGTTGTACTGGATTTTCAGCAATGGAAATGGCACTAGTGTTATCACAACTTATTGGAATCTTGGAATAGTTCAGACCATAATCCATTAGCTGATTTTTCATCCATAGGATTTGTGCACAACAACTTCCAACTGCAATATATTCAGCTTCAGCAATAGATGTAGAGATTGAGTGTTGCTTTTTGTTGAACCAAGATACAAACCTTCCTCCTAGAAATTGACAGCTTCCTGTTGTACTCTTTCTGTCAATCTTGCATCCTCCAAAGTCAGCATCAGAATATCCTAGCAATTCAAATCCAGACTCCTTTGGATACCAAAGTCCCAACTCTGTAGTGCCCTTGATATATCTCAAGATCCTTTTCACTGCAATGAGATGAGATTCATTTGGGTCAGCTTGATATCTTGCACAAAGACATGTTGCAAACATTATGTCTGGCCTGCTTGCTGTCAGATATAGCAATGATCCAATCATTCCCCTGTAAGTCTTCAAATCAACTTTCTTTCCATTCTTATTAGGGTCAATCTTGGTTGCAGTTGCCATAGGTGTCTTTGCTACTTTTAAGTCCTCCATATCAAATTTCTTGAGAAGTTATTTGGCATATTTTGTCTGATGAATGTAGATTCCATCAGAGACTTGTTTAATTTGCAATCCCAAGAAGTAAGATAACTCACCCATCAAGCTCATTTCATATTTGCTTTGCATGAGTTTGGAGAACTTTTCACACAGTCTTGTCTCAGTGGATCCAAAAATAATATCAGCAACATAAATTTGAACCAAAATCAGATGACCTTGGTGTTGTCTGAAAAACAATGTTTTGTCAATGATACCTCTTGAAAATTTGTTTTCCACCAGAAACTTTGACAGTGTATCATACCAAGCTCTAGGTGCTTGCTTCAGTCCATAAAGTGTCTTTTCTAGTTTGTAGACATGATTTGGAAATTTTGAGCATTCAAAACCTAGAGGTTGTTGGACATACACCTCTTGTTCCAATTTCCCATTTAGAAAAGCACTTTTCACATCCATTTGATATACTTTAAAATTTGAATGTACTGCATAGGCTAAGAAAATTCTTATAGCCTCAAGTCTGGCTACTGGTGCAAAGTTCTCATCAAAGTCAATCCCTTCTTCTTGAAGATATCCTTTTGCAACTAGTCTTGCTTTGTTTCTTACAACAATGCCAGCTTCATCCATCTTATTTCTGAATACCCACTTAGTATCTATTATGATCATATCTTTGGGTTTAGGTACAAGCTTCCATACTTGATTCCTTTCAAATTGATTAGCTTTTCCTGCATTGCCAAGATCCAGTCTGCATCTTGAACAGCTTTTTCAAACTTCTTTGGCTCAATTTGAGAAAGAAAACAAGCATATAAGCATTCATTAGATGTTGCTTTCCTGGTCTGCACTCTTTTGCTTGGGTCACCAATAATCAGATCTGTTGTGTGACTTCTGGCCCATTTAGGATTAGAGATGTGTCTTGATGAGCTTGCTTGACTATCATCTCCTCCCTCTAAGCCTGTGCTCCCAGCTTCTGAAAACTCTCCCCCTGAATTAGTGGATAATTCAAGGTTCAAGTTATCCCCTGATGGTGCATGTCCTGATGAATGATCCCTTGATGGAGTATTCCCTGATCTGTTGTCCAGGAAATTGACTGCTGAAGGGGATTCTTCATTGTTTGGATTGACATCAGAAATGGATAAATTCTCCATTTGTCTGCACTCGTCGGCTTCATTCTCTTGATAATCATTTTCATCGTCATTTTCAAACCTGAGTTCTTCATGAAAACCAGGGTCTTCAAGTCCAGAAATCTCTTGATCATCAAAAGCTACATTTATAGACTCCATCACCACCTGAAGTCTTTTGTTGTAAACCCTGTAGGCCTTGGATGACAGAGAATAACCTAGGAAAATTGCTTCATCAGCTTTTGGATGAAATTTTCCTAAGTTCTCACCAAAATTCCTCAGAACAAAACATTTGCATCCAAAGACATGGAGGAACTTGATGTTTGGCTTTCTCCCTGTCATTAGCTCATATGGTGTCTTGTTGTGAGCCTTGTTGATTAGTGATCTATTTTGAGTAAAGAAAGCAGTGGAAATTGCTTCAGCCCAAAAATAGGTGGGAATCTTTGCCTCTGCTAGCATTGACCTAGCAGCTTCTATCAGGGTTCTATTTTTCCTTTCCACTACACCATTCTGTTGAGGAGTCCTTGGAGCAGAAAATGTATGATTTATGCCTTTCTCCACACAAAATCCCTCAACAGCTGCATTCTTGAATTCAGTTCCATTATCTGTTCTCAACATCCTAACCACTGACCCAGATTCTGTTTCCACCTTCTTGACATGGTCAATAATTTGTTGAGACACTTCTGATTTAGCATGCTAAAACTTTACCAAAGTGTATCTGGTGTAGTCATCCACAATGACCATTACAAATCTTTTCTTTGACACTGACATAATGTTGACAGGGCCAAAGAGATCCATATGTAATAATTGAATTGGATCTTTGATCATGGTGGCTTCCTTGCTGACAAATGATGATTTCCTTTGCTTCCCTTGTTGACAAATTGAACATAATCCTTCTTGGATAAACTCCATTTGGGTAGTCCAGTTACCAACTCTCTCTTTACTAGATCATTAATTGACTTGAAGTTCAGGTGAGAGAGCTTCTTGTGCCATAGCCCGCTTTCATCAGGAGATGCCTTGCTGTAGAAACATGATTCTCCATTTACTGAATTAAAATCAGCAACATAGAGATCTCCTTTTTTTATCCCTGACAAAACCAGCTTCCCATCACTTTCATTTGAGATTAGGCACTGATCTCCTTTGAATGAAGTGATGAATCCTTTGTCACTTAGTTGACTTATGCTTAGCAAATTGTGCTTGAGCCCATCAACCAGTGCTACATTTTCAAATGAGACATTCTCATTTGCTGCTTTGCCATAACCAAGAGTTAGTCCTTTGCTGTTATCACCAAATGAAATTACTAGACCAGCCTTTTCTTGGAATTCTGTGAGCAGGGCTTTGTTTCCTATCATGTGCCTTGAGCAGCCACTATCTAGAAACCAGATTTGACTGTTTTTGACCTTTCCCTGCACACAAGAAAACATTTAAATTGTTTTTGGTACCCAATTTGTTTTGGATCCTCTAGGTTTAGTCACAGTAATAGGTAATACAACTTTTTCTTTATTGGTGACTTTTGGTTTTGGAAAATTTAAAACTTTCTTCTTTTTAGGAGCTTCAGCATATGCTTTTGATTTCTCAACAGTTATTTTGCCTTTTTCCTTGAAGGAGCAGGCTTTAACAGTTGGTAAATCATCAGCATACAAGATTGTGCCAGTCAAAATTTGTGGTTTTTCTTTGCATTGAAAAGATAAATGATTACAGTTACCACAATTCCAACACACTTTTCTAGGGGCTTCATGAATGGAAGAATAATTACTAGTTTTATTAACACCTAGCTTACCATTTCTATTCTTCTTGCTTTCCCCTGACAGGCCTTTTTCCCTTGACGGGCTACTACGACCTGATGCACTCTTTCCCCCTGATGACTATGTATCCACTGATGCACAGTCTAGTTCTTTCATAACTGGAGGGTTGAGTGCTTTGGCAAGAATAAGTTTCTTGCCTCTCCCACCACTAGTGGAAGCTCCATTTATTGCAAAAACATTCCCTGATTCTAGCTTTGTGTCTGCCTTAACAAACTTGATAGGTTGTCTTGGCCTTTTTACAAAGCTAGCTGCCATCTCAACCTCAATGGGAGGTTGCTGCACTTGAGTCTCTTCATTGCCCAAACCAGATTTTGGATCAGATTTCTGACTTTTCAAACGATCCTCCAGTTTCCTACTAGACTCACTCCATCTCTTAATGACTTCCCTTTCTTAATTAAGAAGATTCCAGGTCCATTCCTCTCTTTTGATAGCACAGTCAAGAAGATTTTTAGTCCTTGAGAGTTCTTTTTCAAGACTCTCAAGTATGGAGTTTTCTGATTCTAAAAGAGTTCCTAGCAGATAACTGTTCATTTATTTTCTGCACTCTCTCAGTTTCAGCTACTGCACTCCTCAGGGTATCATAGAGATCCTTTATCTCACAAGCCATTTCCTTAACAGTTTTAACACAATCAGTTTTAGACATGTTAGAGGAAATTTCGAGGCTTACCTGTGAGCTGCTACTGTCAGTGGATGAGGCCATTAGGGCTAGGTTGACATACTCTTCATTTTCTTCTTCATCAGAGTCAACCCAGTCCTTTCCCTCTACTATATATTCTTTTCCCTTCTTGTTTGCATTAAGAAGGTCAAAGTATTTCTTCTTGTAGTCCACAACAGCTTCTTTGTTTCTGGATTCACCATCTTTTGTGGCCTTGCGGCACTCATTTGCAAAGTGACCCAGCTCATTGTATTTGTAGCACTTTATTCTTGATTTGTCAATAAAGTTTTTCGTGCTACTGGGTTTCCTTGCTGAAAATCTTTTAGATCCCGAAGGCTTTTGGAATTTCAGCTTGGAAAACCTTTTTGCAAGAAAGGCCATGGTTCCATCCAGCTCCTCTAACTCTTCCGGAGTATATTCTTCCTCCTTGAAGTCAGCTCCTTTGTCCCCTTCTATGTCAGCATCTTCAAGTTGTTGCTTCATCAAGACACTTGGCCTTGCTTCTTGTTTATCCTTCGTGGCAGCGATCAGGGCTACAGATTTTAGCTTTCTGGTATCCCCTGACATTTCAGATCTTTGTTGAACCTCTAGTTTATATGTCTTGAGAGTACCATACAGCTTATCCAAGTCTAGAAGATTCATGTCCTTGGATTCCCTGATGGCTGTTGTCTTAGGATCCCATGATATGGGAAGGGCTCTCATGAACTTTCTGTTCACATCCTTGTTAGCATAAGCCTTCCCATATAATCTCAGGTTATTTACCAACCTATTAAATCTGTCGAACATTTCAGTGAGTGTTTCACCATTCTTCATTGTGAACCACTCATACTGTTGTGTCAACAGCTACAGTTTATTTTCCCTCACTTCCTCAGTACCATCACAAAGGATTTGTATGGTATCCCATATAGATTTAGACGTGGTAAGATTCATGATACTATTCAGCATATCATAGTCTAAACCATTACATAAGATCCCAGTGACTTTAAGATCCTTTTTCACCTTTTCTCTTTCCTCTATCGTCATTTCGTCAGTTGTCTTTGGGACAAGCTTTTCAGGAATACTGACTCCATTAACGACTTCTATTGGAATGAGCTTCTTGGGAACGTGAGGTCTTTCTTCTAGAATCTGCAAATATTCATCATCAATAGCTCTAAGTTGAACTATCATTCTTTGTCTCCAGAAGAAGTATTTGCCCCTTTCCAACATGGGTACTTTACTATTTCCAGCTTTGTTGGCTATAGATAATGATCGTTTTTAGCAAGTGAAATCTGCTAAGAGGCTCTGATACCAATTGTTAGTACAATATAAGCACAAGTGTTTGTAGAAGAGGGGGGGGGGGGATGAATACAAACACCTGAAACTTTTCGCTCTTTTAAACTTAAAAGTGCTTACTGGAAAACAGTTGTAACAAATAGAAAAACTATAAGAAATGAACACACAGATTCAAGTTAAAATAGTTATATTAAAATTTGGGGTTTTTCTGGAAATCTGTATAATCACAAATGTGATTTACAGCTACAATTTCTGCAAATAAAATTCACAACTTCTCACACTCACTAGCTACGAAAACTTTCTCTGAAAAATAAATCTCTCAAGAAATATATTTCTGAGCTTCCTAGTGTTGTGTGCTTCTTTGTTTGTTTGATCAGTTAGATAGATTCAATTTCTGTATTTTGTAATGAGAACTCTTTTGCTTATATGTTGATCAATTGAAGAAGTCACATGCTAGAGACGTGCTGCTTTTCTTAACTTAGCCGCAAGTATGTCACATCGTAGCCCTATGTGTCAAACTGGTGCATGCTTTGTTGCTTCTTTTTCTTTCCCTGATCTGTGTGCATTTAATGCGAGAGAGTTCTCATTGGATCAAAAACAAACTTCAAGAAATATCTTTCCAGTTGATATTTCTTGCTTCTGTAACACGTTACGTGAAAGTACTGATGACGGGTGCATGCTGTCACAACGATCCACTGACTGCTAGCCCTAACAGACTTTGATCAGTGCTTCTGGATCCCCTGATGCTTATTGACTGGATCAGGGCTTCAACCTTCACTTGAGTTTCACTCAGTGTTTCTTGATCCTGATGGTTATGACTGACGACATACACTGATGGCTTCCACTGATGCCATGTTGGTCATTCCCCCTAACGGGTTACCCTGATGGGTTGCCCTGACACTGACATGTCCTGAAGTGTTTCCCTGATGGGTTGGTCTGCCTTCGTCATACCCTGACAGGTTTCCCCTGATGAGTTCCCCCTGATGGGTTCCCCCTGATGGGACTTAATTAACGTAACTTTGTTTAGAATTTCTGATGTGCGAAATACTTTGACTGTTTACAACTAGCATCAGACATTCTTCTTCACTGTGTCAAGTCCTATGAATGTTTCTGTTTTCTGACTTTGTCTTGTGAAGAGATCGACCATCCACTGATTAATAAGGTTATTATCAGTGGATGCAAAACTTGTGCTGATCTTAAGGTTTATAAAATACCTCAAGTATTTACAGTTGCACAATTTATTACATAATCATCATCATCATCATTTATCTCTAACACTTTTCTCACCAAATTGTTGATGTTTTTGAACTTTAAGTGGGAGAGCTTCTTATGTCAAAGCCAACTTTCATCAGCAGAGGCTTTGCTATAGAGGCATGTGACTTGATCAGTAAAAGAGATCAAGTTTGTAGGGTACAAATTTCCTTTCCTTTTCCCTGTCAATATCACATCTCCAGATTCCTTGTCACTCACTTGACATTGATCTTCTTTGAAGGTGTCATGGAATCATCTATCACATAGTTGACTCACACTTAACAAGTTGTGCTTTAAGCTATCAACTAGTAATACTTCAGTGAAGATGACATCACCATGTTCAACATTGCCATAGCCCTTTGTATGGCCTTTGTTGTCATCTCCAAAAGTTACCTTAGGGTTACTTTTTTCTTCATACTGTATAAGAAGGGACTTGTCTCCTGTCATGTGCCTTGAACACCCACTATCCAAGAACCATGATTTCTTCTTTTTGCCCTGCACAGTAAGAATAACTAGTTAGAGTTTTTTGGGACCCAGATTTTCTTGGGTCCTTTCTCACTAGTTTTAGAATTAAGACTTGACTTAGATGGAGTTGATTGTCTTTTAGAATTTTTAACTTTTATAGGACAATTAGTATTCTTGCTTCTTGAAGGAGAGAGACTGTCAAGTTTAGAATTTCCACAATTGCTGCAAAGATGGTTAAACCTTCTTAAAGGTGATTTTTCTTTAATTATCTTTGTTGGTTCAGTCTCTACTATAGGAACTCTATTTTTACTCCTACAATGTATAACAATGTGGTTGAGGTTACCACATATATGACATGTTTTTCTAGGAGCATCAGGCATTCTAGCATAATTGGTATATTTGTTAATGCCTATCTTTCCGTTCTTATTTCTACTTCCACTGCTAGACTCTATTGGTTTTTCATTGTTGAACTCAGCCAATTTCTCCAGTTTCTTGTTTAATTGTGTCTTAATCATGAAACCTACATTCAATCTTTTGTCTCCACTCTTTTCATCAACATTCACTGATTTTTTTTTATCATTCTTTAACACAACAGTGATATGTTGACTTTGAGTGTTGATAAATTTAGGTTCATTGACTGGTGAGACAAAAGTAATTCTTTTAATAGAAATTAGCTTTTGAGTCTTTAAGTTAGCAACTTCTTTAATTTCTTCTATATCTAGTTTCTTGCCTAGATACTCATCATAACCTAGACTAGATTTTTGACCTACCATTTGAGTTCCTACCAAGTCTGACAAGTTTTTAGAGGATTGGTTCCATTGTTTTATCTTAGTCTATTCAAGTTCAAATTGTTCGACTAAGTAATATCCCCTTTTTTTCAAAGCATCAATCATGTGATGAACTTTATCCAATTCTGACTTGATAGTATCAAATTGTATTTGTCTCTCTTCAAGAAATTTATTTCTATTCAAGAGTTGGTCATGTGATTCTTTAACTTTGTCATGTTCAATGGTCAGTGATCTAAAACTAACATGTAAATCAGATATATCTTTTGTTAGGAATTATAGCATTTGATGATGATATATAACACTTAGAATTGTTAGATTTTGTAATTGTTCAAGTACCCGCAGTAGTGTTCTATCAGAGACTACCATCAGAGACTGTAGGCACATCAAAGACTACAAAGACTGCATTTGGAGAATTCAAAAAAGTCAAAATTGGTAAAGCAAAATTAGTTCACCAGAGAGTAAGTTTTTGTTCATCGGAGAGTAAGTTTTTGTTCATCGGAGACTAAGTTTTTGTTCATCAGATACTAAGTTTTAGTTCATTGGAGACTAAGTTTTTGTTCATCGGAGACTAAGTTTTTTTGTTCATCAGAGACTAAATTTTTGTTCATTGGAGACTAAGTCTTTCAGAGACTAAGTGTTTGTTCATCGGAGACTAATGTTGAAGCTTCCAGAGACTAAGGTAAAGATACTTCAATGCATTAAACTAGCCTTGAGAAGATTTGACCATTGCCAAAGTTATTTCACTAGCGCCAAAGTCATTTTGATTGTCACCAAAATCTTCGGGAAAATCAACAACATCGCCAAACTCAAAATGACTATCGCCAAAGTCGTTGGGCAAATCAAACATCATTGCCAAACTCAAGATAACTATTGCCAAAGTAATCGGGAAAATGTCTATTGCTAAAGTCAAGTACTCGAGCATCAGGGGATAAATATCCACTGATGAACAAAACAACTTGTCAGAGGACAAATATCCACTGATGAACAAAATAATTTGTCAGGGGATAAATATCCACTAATGAACAGAGACTGTCCATCAGGGGGATAAAATAATCAGAGACTAAAAATGACATCTAGGATGACACATGACTGAGTTCACAAATTCACTAAATCAAGTTTAAAGGCTGTGGAATTAAAATATAGATGGTGGTCCAATAAAGAGAGATTGGCTACTAAAAAAGCTTCAAGGAGATAAGTTATACACTGCAGATGTGAACATTAATATAGAGATAAGTCATACTTATACACTAACATGCATATATAGTTGCTGGTGTGAAAACTACAGAGATAACTTATAGAAACTTGAAGGAGGAAAATTTGGAAGCTGGTTCAATAAAAAACCAGGAAGCTCATAGAGATAACTTATCATGGGAACTCCAAGAGGAAAAAAGGGAGTTGGTGTGCTGATACACAGAGATGTTACATAACAGGTTGGTGTGCAAGGAAGATCATACAAAAAGAAGAAGTTATACGACAGAGCTGCAATTACCAAAAAATATCAGAGATATTTTTAGAGGCAACTCACTGTGGAAGCTTGGAGGACAAGGGAGCTATGTCTATAAATAGAGACATGAAGCAGCTGAGATAAACACACATATATGATAGACATAAGATAACACACTGAGATACATAAAAACACAACTATTCTTATTATCTCATAGAGAAGCAAGTTTTTCATAACTTGAGCAAAACAAGTTTTTCATAACTTGAGAGAAGCAAGTTTTCATAAACTTAAGAGAAGTTAGAAATCATTTTTCTAGACTACAACTGTTATTTTAAATAGAGATTGTTTGTAGCTGGTAATCACTACCAGAAAGAATTGTAAAGATTCAAATTGATTTACAATAAATATACATATTGTAGATTAATATTCATATCTTGCAATTTGCTTTACTTTTTCTTATGTTATATCTTTTCAGTAAAGTTGTTTTAATTGTTCTTAACTTTTAAACTGTATTAAACAATTTAATTCATAGAAAAGTTAGTAATTGTATTCAACCCTCCCCCACCCCCCCCCCCCCCCCCCCCCCCCGAAGAAAAAAAATTTGGGGTTAAAAGTAGTTTTCAATTAATTCAATGTCATTAAAATATTAAAAAAAAAAAAGCTAAAGTGTTTAGGGAGGGGGGGGGGGGGGGGGGGGGGGAGGGGGTTGAATACAAACACTCAAAACTTTTTGATCTTTAAAAAACTTGTTAAGCACTGATGGAAATAGCTACAATATCAGAGAAACTATAATGACTTTAAAAGGAACACACAAGCATTCAAGTTAAAATAGTTGTATTAAAACTTGATATTTTTCTGGAAATCTGTTTAACCGCAAATGTGATTAAACAACTACAAAATCTGTAACAAGTTACAGCTTCAAATTCACACTCACTAGCTTCTAAATTTCTTTGAATATTTCTCTCAAGATATATTACAAAGCTTCTCTCTAATGTTTGTATGCTTCTATGTGTTAGTTGATCCATTGGATGTCCACACCTGTGTAATGAGAACTCTTTTGCATATATAGAAGATCAGTAGTTGAACCCACATGCTTGGAAGTGCTGCTCTTTTCAACTTATCTGTATATATGTCACATCGATGTCCTTTAGGAATGATGTGTCAAACTGTTGTTACTTTAGTTGCTTTTTTTTATTCCCCTGATCTACGTGCATTTAATGATCGAGAGTTGTCATTGGACCACCAAACTTCAAGAAATATCCTTCCAATTTATATTTCTTGCTTTTGTAACAAGCTTTATTGATTTGCGTGTAAGACCTGATGACGAGTGTGCAGTCATAACTGTCCACTGATAGCACGCCCTGATGTGGACTTGATCAGTGTTTTTGGATCCCCCTGATGACGAATCCTGTCTAAGACTAGATCAGTGATTCAACCTTCATTTGAGTTATCCAAGTTCTTCTTGATCCCCTGACGTTAAGACTCAAAGAATACACTAATGCAGTGCTGAGCATTCCCCTTGACGGGTTTCACTGACGGGTTAGCTTGACACTGTCATACCCTGATGAGTTCCCCTGACAGGTTGGCATGTCACTGTCATGCCCTGACACGTTCCCCCTGATAAGTTTGGCTTGCCACTGCCATACCCAGACGTGTTTCCCTGACGAGTTGATATGCCTTTGTCATCCCCTGATGGGTTCCCTTGATGGTTTTAATCACTGAAGCTTTGTTGATTTTGTTTAGAATGTCTGATGTACAGAATACTTAAATGTTTTTGAGTAACAACATACATCCCTCTTCACTATCAAGTCCTTTAGAAATTTCAACTAGTGACTTGTCTAGTGTGAAATACTTCATCCCCTGATGACTAAGTTGATCATCAGTGGATGCAAAATATGTGCATATACTTAGGTTTGTAGAAAACCTTGAGTATGTACAGATGCAGAAGCAAAACTCTAAGCATCATCATCATTTACAGCTTACAATCTCCCCCTATTTATGATTATCAATCTGATAACCATAAATCTTCTTGACGCACTAATGATGATGATATCCAGTTTAGCAAGTCCCATGAGGAATTTTATAGCTTACGTAGTAATGACATCATTGTGTGCGTATGTTAATCAGATTAGTAAGCTGCTTTAATAGCTGGCTCATCTGCATGAAGGACAACAGGCTTATTACACATGCTTAGCTGCTAAGAATCATGATGAGCAGCCGTTTTACCGTCCAGATTAACCAAGGATTCTATTTCAAGAATACTTAGGAACAAGATTGGACATGAGTACTGTTTTCCACCCGCAAATGGGCAATCTGAAAGAACAATCCAAACCTTAGAAGATATGTTGAGAGTGTGTTCTCTGGATTTTGAAGGACGATGGGATGAACATCTACCCCTCATCGAGTTTGCTTATAATAATAGTTATCATGCAAGCATAGGAATGGCATCATTTAAAGCCTTATATGGAAGAAAGTGCAGAACACCATTGTATTGGAATGAAGTTGGAGAAAGGAAGTTAGAAGGACCTGAAATAGTCCAACAAACTAAGAATGCAATCCGGACTCAAGATCGACAAAAGCAATATGCAAACCAACACCGGAAAGATCAAACACTAGAAATAGGAGGTTATGCGTTTCTCAAGATCTCACCTTGGAAAAACGTATTGCGCTTCAAACAAAAAGGAAAGTTAAGTCCTCGTTTTATTGGACCTTTTGAAGTACTCCGTCGCGTTGGTGAATTGGTTTATCAGCTAGCACTACCACCAGCTCTAGGACATGTTCATGATGTTTTCCATGTCTCCATGCTACGACATTATAGAGGAAATCATTCTGGAATTATTGACTACCAGCCCATTGAGTTACAGCCAAATTTGCATTATGAAGAGACGCCCATGCAAATTTTGGATCGTCAAGTAAAAGTTTTAAGAAATAAGGAAATTCCATTTGTAAAATTTTTATGGCAAAATCATAATGTTGAAGAAGCAACATGGGAACTAGAAGAAATGATGATGCAAAAGTACCCTCAACTGTTTCACCAGTAAAGTTTCGAGGGCGAAACTTATTGTAAGGAGGGGAGAATGTAACGACCCGGAAAAAAAAATTATCTATAGATAATTTATTTATTCATATCGTTCTTTTATATATTAATGTGTGTAGTTAGTATATGATGTTTTTGAATACTTAAATATTTGTGGACCCATTAAAGGGTTATAATTTGTTTGAAGGTTAATTATGAGGACAAGCAAATTTTGTATATATGTTCGGTAACCTTGGTAATTACTTGAAGGAACCCACATATCCAGTTTAGCAAGTCCCATGAGGAATTTTATAGCTTGCGTTGTAATGACATCATTGTGTGCGTATGTTAATCAGATTAGTAAACTGCTTTAATAGCTGGCTCATTTGCAGGACAACAGGCTTATTACACATGCTTAGCTACTAAGAATCATGATGAGCAGCCGTTTTACCGTCCAGATTAACCAATGATTCTATTCTAAGGCTTAATCTCAGCCTACTATAAATACCTCATTCGGAAGAACATTTCAATCTCTTTTCTAAAGATTTTTCCTTCCAAAGTTCTTCTTTAAACCCAACACCTCCATATAATTTCAAGTTCTCTTTTCTAGGCAATTACTTTCAAATAGACTTTGATTTCTTTCGTCAATCCTAGAGGTAAGAATTCTAAGTTCTCCTCTGATTGTTTCTTCTTGCATGTCATCCGTGAATATTAGTCGTGCATACTAGGTTTTCAAGGAGGAATAAAGCTTTAAAAGAAAAGCTGTGTTCTTTTGCATATTCATGTTCATGAGGTATTCTAGGTTGAGTTTGTTCATGTAAGACCTTCCATCGAAACGGAGACAAGCTCTAATGTTAGTCTCTGATGAGTTAATGTTAGTCTCTGATGACTTAAGATGACGTCATCAATCTCTTATAAGTTAATTAGTCTCTGGTGACGACGTCAGCCTTAGTCTCCGATGAATTAAGATGACATCATCAGTCTCTTATGAGTTAATTAGTCTCTGGTGACGACGTCAGCCTTAGTCTCTGATGAATTAAGATGACGTCATCAGTCTCTTATGAGTTAATTAGTCTCTGGTGATGACGTCAGCCTTAGTCTCCGATGAGTTAAGATGACGTCAATAGTCTCTTATGAGTTAATTAGTCTCTGATGATGACATCAGCCTTAGTCTCCGATGAGTTAAGATGACGTCAACAGTTTCTGATGAGATTTTTATTAGACTCTGACGAGTGAATTTTTCCCCGACGGGCAACCTCATGCCCTGATAACCATTTTCTAATCTGAATGGTCATCTTTTAAGTATGGATTCCTCATGTTGTACCAACAATGATGTTTTACAGAACCCTTTTGCAACCAGTATAGTGAATTTAGCTAAGGACCAAGGCAAGTATATATATTCATTTCACTTTCTTTCTTACTGATTACGTAGAATCACTATTTCGATTTACGTAAATGAATGATGTTAAAGCTTACGCATGATGATGATTTCATTCATGATTAAGTAACGTACGATCATTGATCCGATGTACGTGAAAAGATGTTATTGATTGAGCTATATGTTATTGGGTGATTGCTAGCTGTTTAAAGTCGCTAGCACACCAAAAGACAATGATGATGATGCAAGGGTGTTGCAGTCGTGAACTTATATGCACACCTGAGCAGCTTCCGTATGGGTATATAGAAAAATCATCGGTTGTTTACTTTTAATTGTTGAGCACGCCAATGTGTTTGGTAGTCGCTGTTTTTAATTGTGGAGGATGCCAATTTAAAATGAGAAAATGTTTTCAAGAAGATATACTCCATATGGGAAGTTAAAGGGCTGTTGAATGTTTTCACCTGGTATTCTGGCCAATGATGATAGGGAATGATAGATCGAGGCAAGGCATCGGTAATCAGACTTTTCGCAGACCATATGCTTTCTACAAGTGACTACGTATGTCAAATGATGAATCAAACGACCAGGCTGACCAACTGGGATGAAATTTGATTGTTAAAGGAAGTCAGATAATGATTAGTCTGGTCAGGTGATGCATTATCTGATGAAGAGAGGGTGAATCATGTTTTATTAGCTTTTCCCTTTTGTTATTAGTCTTGACATTTATGCTATTTATTGAGAACATAAATGTCAGATTCTTGCGCCTTTCATCTCTTAGGGATTCAGCTAATGTGGGTGGTCCATATGTTATAGAAGAAGGTGTTTGATCCTTTGCTTCAGATGACTCAGGTTTGGTGGCATTAGAGGATTTTGGTTTCTTCTTTTCTTTATCCCCTAATGCATCCTTGGAAGGAGATCTCCTTGGCTGAGGTTTCCTGGAGGATCTTGGCCTGACACTCTTTTTCTTCTTTTCTTCCTCTTCCTTCCCCTTTGCCATTTCCCTCTTTTCCTCCTTTTGAAGTTGTTGGGCATATAGCACATCAGCTTCCACAAGCTTCTTGTCTTGAGGGAAGATAAGCTCCACTTTCCCATCAATTACTACTTCGACGGGTGTTGGAAAGTGGGTTGTTTTCATGACATCTCCAAGTAGCATAGGCCCTGATTGAGTATGTGATTTCTTTTTGGGTTCCTCAATCAGGATACCTTTGCCCTTATCCTTGGCTTTTGGAGTAGGAGCAGTCACATCTCCTGATGGTTGATCATTAGAGGGCTTCTCTACAATAACCCTTGACGAAGGCCCTGAAGATTTCTCTCACTTTTTGACAGCATCATCAGTGGAGGTTGAGAGTAAGGATGTGACTTGAAGAACTTTTTGTAGAGTGTCAGCCATTTGCAGTTGCAGAGATTCCATGCTGGCTATTTTGGTGGAGAAGGCAGAGAGTTGTTTGTTAACACTGTCAGAAAGTTTCTTCATTTTGAGCATGGTTTGGCTGGTGACAAGGGAATCCACAACTTGTTGTACATTGTTTATTTTGTTTGTAAAGTGTGTATAGAGTTTCTAAGATTCCACATCCACTGATTGTCCTATCATTATTTGTGACTTGAGCACTTTTGTCAAAATTGGATATGTGGTCCTTGAAAGCTCCTGTTTGAGTAACCGTACAGTATCAGTCATTTGATTCTTTTGAAAGTATAAATCAACTCCAATGAACTAGGGTAAGTCATCCATTGGAGTGTCATCTTTATCACTCTTAGAAGAGCTGCAAGTATCTACAATATCTACATTTTCTCTATTTTTTTTATTTACAAGGATCACATCCTTATCTCCCTCAATCTCTCCTTTTTCTGTGCCTTCTAAGGCATCTCTCGAAGACTCTCCTTTTTCTTTGTCTTCTAAGGCAGTACCCTCATCCTCTCCTTTTGCCAAGGTCCTCTTAGGGGATTGAATGTGCCTCTCTTCACTATGTATTCTCACATCCTCACTCAAAATTGTCCTAGAAGGGCTCCTATGGGCTGTGAAATCAGCTACTGTGGTCAGTTCAAGTAAATTATGTACAGTTTCTAGTTCCACAGAAGTGATAAGGGAAGGAATGGATGTAAGTTTTGTATGTACAATTGGAGAAGTGTATGTTTCTATAGAAGATGTATATACAGGTGGGGGAACATAAAGACTTATTGCAGTAGTATATAGTTGAGTTTATGTCCCCTGTCTGATCATCAGTGATTGTATCAATTAAAAAAGAGTCAACCATTTGAGTGTGTTGACTATCAATCACTGTGTCAGGGATTATTGGCTCCTCCATGAATTGAGAAATTGGAGAATCTGATCTCATGACACTTAATGTTTGTGTCATGATATCTGAAGAAATTTAAGGATTAGTGAGAGAGGGAAGAGGTGTAGAAGGGAGTGTTGGCTGGATCACTGAATGCGAAAGTGATCCATCGAAGTAAGTTGTGTGTGCATTCACTGCGTCAATTATCTACAAGTGGCTCTCAGAGACCCTGATGTTAGTTTCATCAAGGGCTATGGTCAGTGTATGTGCCTCACTCATCTGTGTCCCTAGTTGGGGGCTATTTTCAATAACTAATTCCTTTTGAGAAGAACTAGTTAGAAATGTGTTTAATTCCTTATCAAAAGCAGTATCCTTTGGAGAGGATATTGCCTGGTCTTGCTGTAGGGTAACACTCAAGGCCACCTTCTTCTTCTTCAATCTCCTATAGCTAATCACTCTCTCTCCTTGCTCCCCCTCACTTGTTGCGTTTACTTCAAAGGGTTTTCTTTTGGTACCCTTAGTCTTTTGGGAGACTAAGGGTTGGGCTAATGAGAGTGGTTGTGTTGAAATTGGTTGTACTACTTGGGTAGGCAGAGAAGTGGTAGAGATCTCTGCCATAGTAGTTGAAGGAGAAGAAGTAGTAGGTTGAGAGGTAGAAGGGAGAGTATGTGATACCTGTTCCATATGCAATGGAAGTGCAAACGGCTCTGCAATATAGGATTTCTTTATTATTTCTACAAATAATTTCTTTGTTTGTTTATAAGACTATACAAAAATTTCATCCTCAAAATAAAGGTTAGTAATCTGAACCTTAATGATCATTGATAAAAATTTAGAATAATAAATCTCTGATTTTCTAGAACTAAAACTACCTATTTTATTTACAAGATCATCAAAAATTAATTTTCCTATATTTATATGTACATTCCTATCCATGACATAAGCTATTTTTAAAGTTAATGAGGTGATTACCTCAAAGTTAGAAGACTTACCTGAGAACACCTTTTTATGGTGTCAAAGAGATAAGAAATCTCTCGTTTCACATTGACCCTCTTGAGGTCCTTGAACCTTAACACTGTGCTTGGAGCAACGTTGTAGCCTAGTTCTCTCAAGAAGTAAAGCAGATCAGCATCACTGGGCACTTCCACAAAGTTCTGTGCAAGCAACCCCAGTGCAGAGTTGATTCTAGAAGGGGTTATTTTTCCCTTCTCAGAAAAGATATTCAATGAGATCCCCTTCACTGCCTCTCTTCTTGTTGACGAGTTCATGAACTTAGCACTTGACTAGAGTTGTTAAAGTGCTTCCCCAGACATTTTTTCATCAATAAAGATTGCTCGAATATACTCAGAGTTGAGTAAATAGTTCATCATCGGCTTGAAATAATCATTTACCTCATCAATGTCAGAGAAACCCACATAGTTTGTTGGTAGAACCACTAGATTTCTTGGAAGTTGTTGAACATTACTGGGTGCCATTGATGCTGGTAGAGATTTGAAGTTCTAGGGTTTCTGTGAATATGAGAGAGAGAAAAAAAGAAAGCTCGAGCAAATATCAGAGTCAGATTAAATGTTTTGAGGTATTTTAGAAAGAGAGAGAGAGTATAAATACCCGTCTTTTGATGTTTGAAAACCGTTCCTGAAAAGTAGGTGGACAACTATTAGTAAAATCTTTAAACGTCACCCTTTTAAGTTGTACTTGAAATGGAAGTGTTGGATTGTTGTTACTTTGGGAGGCTTCCTTAATCATATTTACCAATAAGGTAATAGGATTTTCCTGATTACTATTGCCTTGATTGTTACTCGGATTGGGGCTTTCTTGATCAGTTGGGTTAGTATTTTTGTTCAGACGGGGTTGAGATCTTCTTTTTGGGGCCATTTCCTATAAGTCAAAAAAAATACAAAATTTATTATTAAAAGTTTTCTCTTTCTTCCTTAAAGAATAACATATAGAAAAGGAAAGGAAATTTCCAAATTGAACCATCAAAATATAATAGATAACAAAAGTTATATCTTATCAAATTTATACATTAGGACTCTTTACTAAAGAGTCAGGAAAATTTAAAATAACATGTACAACAACACGTGCCTAATACAAAGGTTGTAAATTGAGTTTATCCATCACTCTTCGTGCAAAACAGCACGCTCCTTCGACTTTTTTTATAAGGTTATACATTAAATAATCTTGATCTGCCAGAGTGGGCTGCGCAAGCCTGAGATACTCACTGACTGAGATCAAAACTTCTGTCAAAGTCTCGGTAAGGACCAAGGATACATCCTGAAATGATACCTTCAAAAGATCCAACAGTCTACTAGTCCTTTGATGAGCCGACGACTGTCACATCATAGTGGTATTGCATATTGCCAACTTTGCTTGTGTCATACGGATTCTGCGTTGGAGGTAATAACAGAATTCATTTGAGAAAAGTAAGGGCATTGGATTTTCTGGTGGTGGTGCAGACGTTTGATAAGGTGACTGGTGAGGAGACAGCATGTGGAGTGTTTGGCACTGTAGGTAGTGTGTGCCTAGTGACAAGGGAACCTCTTATTTGAGAAGGACCCAAGAGTGGAGAACCTGTTTGGTCATAAGGTGAGAAAGGACTCTTCATATGAACTGAGAAACTTGACCCTTCAAATGGGTTGGTTTGGTTCTGCTTAATTCTTTCAGAGTCTACAGGGTTCTCATTATTTTTGTGTAAATCTCGAGGTCTCTCAAAACGAAAGATCTGAGTTGGTCTAACCACTCTTTTATGGGGAGTCACTGGCCAACATGCACCCGATAATCTACGATGGACATTTAGAATATAGTGTCTACCAAACTTGGAAGGATGGGCAGCATTACTATTAGGGGTATGCTCCTTCTCTAAGCTTTTAATCATAGGTGCCTTGCCCTTATCTACATGTCTTGGAGTGGGTGGATTCATCTATAAAAGAAACATAACTTGAATCAATATCAATATAGAACTTAACATGAGGGTTTAACATAAATACTAGTACCGTGACATGGTGTGCAATACTCTTAAGATGAATTCTCCTATCTCATAACCTTATATTTCATCTAATAACCCATGAACAACTGAAGATCAACCTGAACATCTATCTCTTATTCAACTTTTCTTGTCCTTTCAATCATTTCCTTTTCTTCCTAAAACCTAAATTATATAATCCAACAGAGAACATGACTCATAACTGGTGCTTGGCTCTGATACCAACTGTGGCGGCCCTGGAAATCCGCCAAAGCCGGGCCTCGGGCATTGTCAACAATTTGGGTGACAGACCCCCAAAGTCCCCAAGCTGGAACTCCGGGCTCCGCTAGGAAACACAAAACAACAACACAAAAGTGACAGATACATCATAACCAAGCATTAACATAAGTAGAACGAGAAATATATTCTCAAATACAACACGTTCAAAATTTAGAAGTTTACAACCTCTTACAAAACCTCAAAATTCAAATAGACAGTCTGCAGCGGAAACTAAACTTTAGATGGCCCATCTGACCTTATAATCTAAACATTTCTATGATGATCTCTCGTTTCACCTTTCCTCTAAAGGTCATCCAAAAGAGAGAGATTAAGAAACTCTCACCATGATATTTCCTCTTTTCCTTTATTAGGCATCTCGGCCTTCTTGACATAACCTGTAAAATATTTCATAACAGTCCACATGAGTGTTTACGCTCAGCAAGTATATCTTCATAAGCAAGAAGAACAGATAATTCAAAAGCTTTAATATTCATTGAGGTTGGGCGAAATAATGCCAACACCTCCTGATAAATCAATAAACATGTATCATTCAGGGTTCTCGAGTGATATAAAAGGGTTAACCCTCTTTTAAATAAATCTTGATCCGCCCTCTCTTCACCAGATAATGCATCATCTGACCAGCATGATCACTATCTAACTTCCTTTAACAATCAAATTTCATCCCAGCTGGTCAGCCTGGTCGTTTGAATACATCATTTGACATACGTAGTCACTTGTAGAAAACATTGGTCTGCGATGGTCTGATTACCGATGCCTCGGCCTCTCATTCCCTATCATCATTGGCCGGAATGCCAGACGAAAGCACTCAATAGCCCCTTTATTACCCATATGAATATACCTTGAAAACATTTTCTTGCTATAAAACTTTGGCGTGCTCAGCCAATTAATAGTGGCGACTACTAAAAACTTTGGTGTGCTCAACCAATTAAGAGTGGCTACAACCAATAACTTTTGTATATATATCCATATGGGACATGCTCGGGTGCGCATACAAGTTCACGACCTGTAACACCCTTACATCATCTTTTGGTGAGCTATTGAATTTTAAACAGCTAGCAACCACCCAATAATACATAGCTCAAACATCAACATCTTTTCACGTACATCGGATCAATGATCGTACACTATTGAATCATAAAAAAATCATCATCTTGCATAGGCATTAACATCATTCATTTACATAAATCAAAATAACGATTCTACGTAATCAGTAAGAAAGGAAGTGGAATGAGTATATACTTGCCTTGGTTCTTAGCTAGTTTCTAATCTCAAAATACTAGTGCGTGAGAGGTTCTGAAAAATATGATTGTTGATATAACGTGAGAAATCCATCTTTTGAAAGATAATATAAAACTGTGCATAAATAGGGAATGATCATCAGGGACTGAATTAACCAACTGGGGATTAATCATCCGTCAGGGGATGGTCTTTGATCGTCAGGGGATGATTCCTCGGCCATTAGGGAATAGCTTTTGACCATCAGGGGATAATTCACCCGTCAGGGATAGTCATTAGGGGATGACTTACCTATCAGGGGATAATCTTGTTCATCGCCAAACTCGTTGGGTGACAACTTGTTCAGCGCCGAACTCCCCAAGTCATCACTGAACTCATCAGTGGATGATTTGTCCAGTGCCAAACTCCTCGATGGATAAATGTTTAGTGCCAAACTCACTTGTTCAGCGCCAAACCTGTCGGAGACAAAACATAGATGCTCATCAGAGACTAACATCATTAGTCATCAGAGACTAACTTTGTCTCATCAGAGACTAATGTTATCTCATCAGAGACTAACATTAACTCATTAGAGACTAATGTTATCTAGTCAGAGACTAGCATTAACTCATCAAAGACTAATGTTATCTCATCAGAGACTAACATTAACTCATCAGAGACTAATGTTATCTCATCAGAGACTAATATTAACTCGTCAGAGACTAACATTAGAGCTTGTCTCCATTTCGATGGAAGGCCTTACATGAATAAACTCAACCTAGGATGCCTTATGAACATGAATATGCAAATGGACGCAGCCTTTCCTTTAAAACTTTATTCTTTCTTGGAAACTTAGCACATACAACTAATACTCTCGGATGCTATGCAAGAAGGAAAAACAGAGGAGATCATAAGATTCTTACCTCTTGTTTGGACGAAAGGGATCAAAGCTTGCCTAAAAGTAATTGTCCAAAAGAAAGAACTTGAAATTTGTTAGGTTTTATAAACATTTGATGATGATTGTTCTTAGAATACTTAGGAATACAAATGTACAGAAAAGTGTTGGTTTGTAACACTTTAGTATTGTAGCTAGCAGTAGTATCTCTTGTTTGTAAATTAGTCATTATAATAAAGAGATAGATTCATTTCATTTGTATGTACTGCTGGAATACTTGTTGAGTTTGTTCAACAAGTTGTTTTAAATTTATTAGTTCTTCGGAGATTGAATTTGGCTTGTCGGAGACTAAGGGAAAAGTCCACCAGAGACTAAGTTTTTGTTCATCAGAGATTGGACTTTGCCCATCGGAGATTAAAGTTTTGTTCATCAGAGATTAAAGGATTGGTCATCGGAGATTAAAGCTTACGTCATCAGGGATTGGAACTAAAGCACCAGAGACTAAAGCTGACGTCATCAGCGATTAACACAATACCTCAGAGATTAAAAGCTGACGTCGTCAGCAACTAATACAATACCTCAGAGATTAAAAGCTGACGTCACCAACAACTAAAGCCAAAGCATCGGAGATTACTCGAAGTGATCGGGGACTAATAAAAGAAGCCATCGGAGATTAGTCGAGGACTTAATCACTGGTGGAGTTAGAGTTCAAATCAAAGAAGGAAAGTCTCCCATGCATGCGTAGACTTTATTGAAGACGTAGCTGAAAAGGAAACTTGTTAGAAAACTTTCAATTGGAAAGATTGTATTTGATTTGAATTAGGAAGCTAGGTTTTTGGTAACTTAGTTTTTAAGAAGCTGTAATTATAAAATTACAGGATAACAATACGAAGCTGTATAGAATTGAAAGAGTTGTATTCTCTCAATATACAGAATAGAAGCTGACGATCAAAGCTTGTTTTAATTGTTAGAAAACTTGTAATCAATTGTTAAATCAAATAAAGGCAATTGTTTATAAAGTTTTAATTGTGTTCTTTATATTCCGCAGAAAAGTTTAAATTTCTTAAAGAACAGTCAATTGAAGAATTTTCAAAGAACTTGTATTCAACCCCCCTTCTACAAGTTCTAGGTCGTCTCACTGGGAAAACAAAATTGTATGAAGATGGTAAGTTTAGAGAAGGACTTTAGAAGAGAAATTTTTAGAAAAGAGATTAAAATTTTACCTTCGAATGAGGTATTTATAGCATACTAAGATTAAGCCTTGAGATAAGATGATTGGTTAGTCTGGACGGTAAAACGGCTGCTTAACATAACTCTTTAATAGCTAACAACATAATAAGCAGTTGTTGTCACACATGCACGTAAGCTTCATCAACTAATTACACACAAGCAGCTTACTAATCAAAACAACATACGTACTTATGAGGTAGTTACTCTTACGTAAGCCATTCAAGCTGCTCTGAACGAAACTTGCTAATCTTCATACTTGTATTCCTTTAAGCAATTCACAAACACCACTAAAACATACATTGCTTGCCCTATCTAAGACATCAAAATCATAATATTAACTATACATGTAAATAAGAAATTAATTTCCTAATACAAATATGAGTGGAAAAAATTAATTGTAGACAAACTAATTTTTAGGTCGTCACACAAAAGATGACCAATACCTAGAGATTATTCAAAAAGGTCCTCCAGAAATAAAGAAGCTTGTACCTGGCATCTTCTCTGATGGAGTTACTGCACCAGACAAATATGAAGCAAAAACTCCAAAAGAATTTACTCAATCAGAAAAAGAGGAGGCTGCCAAGGATAAGAAGGTCAGAGATATCCTTATCATGACACTTGATAATAGCATGCTATACAAATTTATGAAGTGCAAAACATCCAAGGAGGTTTGGGACAAACTCACTGTCCTGTGCGAAGGGAATGACCAAATCAAGCTAGACAAACAACTCCTGCTGATTCAACAGTATGAGTTGTTTACTGCCAAGGATGGTGAACTCTTGATGATCTATGTGAGAGATTCATCTAATTAATTAATGTTTCATCTACCTATGGCCAGGAGTATTCTGTGCTTCAAGTGAATCACAGATTTCTGAGAGCTCTTCCCAGACATTGGGATCTAAAGACTACTGCAATCAGAGAAGCCACAAAGATCTAGGTCTTCTAACAATGGATGAGATGTATGGAAACTTAAAGACTTATGAGTTGGAAATCCACAATGGAATAAGCAACACTCCAAAGATAGATCTGTTGCACTGATTGCAGAGCCAAAAAAAAAAAAAAAAAAAAAAAAAAAAAAAAAAAAAAAAACGGGGTGGACAAATGAAAGTTTCCATTAAGAAAGAAGATTCCAATGATGAGGAAATAGAAGAAAGTGAGACTGAAGAGAATGAAGTTAGGAGTTAAACACCTGAGGAGCTAGATGAAATTGATGAAAGCTTGGCCTACATTGCTAGGAAATTCAAAAACCTGAGATTTCAAAGAAGGAGGAAGTTCAGGAAAAGCTCATCAATATCAACATCTACTTCTGTCATGCCAAGTCAATCAACCATGATTGACAAATATACATATTGCATATTAATATTCATATCTTGCAATTTCCTTACTGCAGTAGTTTTTGGATCCCAACTTGGTGGGAGAGCCCTCATGAATTTAGTATTAACATCTTCATTGTCATAGGACTTTCCAAGTATTTTCAGGTCATTTAATAAAGCATTGAATCTATCATACGCTGATGTTATTAATTCACCAGGCTTTGCTTAAAAGAATTCATATTGTTGTGTTAACAATGACCTTTTATTCTTTCTTACTTGGTATGTCCCCTCACACAGAACTTTGATGGTGTCCCAAATCTGTTTAGATGTAGTGTAGTTGATGATGCTTGTGAACATATTTTTATCCAAGCCATTATAGAGTATGTTCATCACTTTAGCATCTTTTAGCACTTGTAACTTGTCTTCATTAGTGTAATCACTTTCAGGTGCAAGTTCAAAGTGCTCTGCAATTATTGTTCCTTCCGTATTTTTTGAAGAAACAAATTTCCTTGGTAGATCTGTTCGAATGTCTTGCTGCCTTAGATCCTCCAAGTTGGGTTCATCATCTTTTGTTATAGCAGGGGTGCTTTCTATTGGAATGTTGCCTTCTAAAGGTTCTTCAGCAGGATCTTCCTTCGTTTCTGTAGTCTGTTGACCTTCATCAAGTTCCTGCTCAGCTATAAGAGGGAGTGAACCACTTGGTTCCTCATGGTTAGATTCATCAAATATAACATGAATAGATTCTTCAATTGTTAGAATTCTTTTATTGAAAATTTGAAAAGCCTTGTTATGAGTGGAATATCCTAAGAAAATACCTTCATCAGACTTTGCTTAAAATTTAGTTAAGTACTCCTTACCATTATTGTGGACATAGCAAGGACATCCAAAAATGTGAAAATAGCTAATGTTGGGTTTTCTTCCTTTCCAAAGTTCATATGGAGTCTTGCTTAAAGTAGGATGTATGAGAGAACGATTTTGAGTATAGCAAGCAGTATTTACTGCTTCTGCCTAGAAATACTCAGGGAGTCTAGCATCAACAAGCAATGTTCTTCCTGCTTCTTCCAAAGTTCTATTTTTCCTTTCAACCATTTCATTTTGTTGTGGAGTTCTTGGTGCTAAGAAGTTGTGTGTTATTCCTTGCTTATCACAGAATTCAGTAAAGCCTCCAAAGTCGAATTCCTTCTCATGATCACTCCTTATTGACTTAATTCTAAGTTCCTTCTCATTTTGCACTTGTCTGCTGAACTTCTCAAACTCTGCTAGTGTATCATTCTTGTGAGCAAGAAATAATGTCCATGTATATCTTGTGAAATCATCCACAATAGTGAATGCATATTTCATTCCACCAAGACTGGTTGATATAAGGCCAAACAAATCAAGATGTAATAGTTGGAGAGGCATAGAGTTCGATTTTTCAGGATTGCTTAAGAAAGATTGTTTTGTCTGCTTACCAAATTGGCAAGCTCTACGTGGTTTTTCTTTTTCAAAAGAGAATTTAGGTAAACCTTTTACTAGTTCTTTAGCAGTAAGTTTTGAAATAGTTTTGAAATTTAAGTGTGAAAGTCTCTTATGTCATAACCAACTAGCATCTACTGATGCTTTAGCAAGAAAACAAGATGTTTCAGCGGGAATTAGCTTAGCCAAGTCTACTACATAAACATTACCATTTTTGGAGCCAGAAAGCTTTAGAGAATTTTTTTGAAGATCTCTTACTTGACATTGATTGTCTAAGAAGGTGACCTTATGCCCTTTGTCACACAACTAACTTATGCTAAACAAGTTGTGCTTGAGTCCTTCCACATAAGCAACCTTGTTGAAGCAGATTATTCCATTTCCTGCTGAATCATATCCCTTGGTTTTTCTAGAACTGTTATCCCCAAAAATTACTTGAGGACCATCTTTCTCTTTAAAATTGGTGAGCAAGGCTTTGTCTCCTGTCATGTGTCTTGAACGTCCACTGTCCAAGTACCAAATTTATTCCTTGCTCACAACCTACAATTCATAAACAGAGTCACTTTGGTACCCAGCAAGACTTTGGTCCATTTAGCTTAGTACCCTTGAGAACCCATACTTGTTTCATTTTTGGTCTTAGAGACCCAATAGTATAGTAAGGATCCGCAAGGCAAAGAGAAGCAATGTGACCAAACCTATGGCAGTAATAACATCTTAAATGCATCATGTTGTGTTGTGTGTGTTGCTTACCTCTTCCCTTTAGTTGAGGTTGTTTCCAATGTTTGCTCATAACCCAACCTTTGCTAAATTCCAAATTCCTCGCTTGGTTGTAATGATGAGCAGGGAGAACATAGTTCTTGCTAAATTTTCCACCCTTGGTCCATTTAGCACCATGTTCTTGCTTATGGTTACGGTCAGCAGGGAATTTGTGCTTTAGTAAGGTAACATTTCTGTTACTCTTGGTTTTAGCAGGAGGTTCACACTCTGCTGAATGAATGAAGATTGTTTTGCTGATTGATTCAGCGTCACTTTCTCCACTTTCTTCAGCAAGAACTTCGCAAGTTCCGGATCCAATTCCTCCTCGATCTAGCAAGCTTCCTTGGCTTTTCAGCAAAGCATAAGCATTAGAGGATGACTTGTTCCATGTGGAGATTGTTGTTGTTAATTCCTCAACTTGGGAGGTTAACTTAGACTCCCTCTCTTGAGAGTCTCTGAGATGTTGTCTAAGCAGGGTCCTTTCATCATCAGCAGCAGCTAACTCCAAATTCTCAGCTCGCACTTCTTCAAGTGTAAGCAGGATTTCAGAGTTTTTGCTCCTTAGTTGATCAGACTCTGCTGAAGCAGTTCTCAACAATCTTCTATATCGATACCACTGAGATGCAACCTCCTTAAGCAAGGAGCGCAACTCAGCTTCAGTAATGTCAGTAGAGTCAAAATCAATTACTTCAGTGAGATCTACTTCCTTGCTGGGTTCCGATTCTTTAGCCATTAAGCAGAGATTGGCAATTTCTGGTCCTGAATCTTCTGATTCACTCTCACTGTCACTCCAAGATTTTTCAGCAAAGAGTCCCTTGTCTTTCTTGGAGGTACTATTCTTTTGCTGATATTTCTTATAGTACTTTTTTCCCTTGCTCTTATCATTAGCAGGGTATTTCTTCTCCTCCCTTACTGTGCTTCGGCAATTAGCAGCATAGTGTCCTGGTTTCTTGCAATTGTAGCAGAGATCTTTTGAAGAGCCTCTCTTGTTGCTACTTCCATTACTTCTGAAGTTTCCTCTATCTTTCCTCAAAAATCTTCTGAACTTCCTTGCTAGCATGGCCATGTCTTCGTCGCTGTCTCTAGATTCTGAGTCAGAGTCTACTACTTGCTTAGGCTCAGCAGCCTTCAACACCACTCCTCTATCTTTCCTTCTGGGTTCAGTAGTAGCATCTCTTTGAGTTAATTCCATTTCATAGGTGAGCAGGTTTTCATATAGTTGTTGAAGATCAGTAGCATGTAAGTTCCTCAATTCCTTTATTGCAGTGGTTTTAGGATCCTACTGTCTTGGTAAAGATCTCATAAATTTGAGATTGATGTCCTTGGTGTCATAGGTTTTCCCTAGAGCACGTAGATTGTAGAGCAAAACAGTGAATCTTTCATACATAGCAGTAAAGTTTTCTCCTTACTGCATACTGAACATTTCATATTGCTGGATAAGCAAGGATTGCTTATTTTCTCTGACTTCTGTTGTTCCTTCATTTAGAACTAATAGTGCATCCCATACTTCTTTAGCAGAGGTGCAATTTGATACACTTTCAAACATTTCTTCCTCAAGAGCCATGAAGAGAATGTTCATTGCCTTCTTATTGAATCCTACTAATTTCTTTTCTTCATCCGTCCATTCCTTTCTCTGCTTAGGAATAAGCTTGTTGGGATCAGCAGGGTTTATCTTCCTTGGTATGTAAGGCCCAACTTTTATTTCTTCAAACAATTCTTCATCAATTGCATCCATGTACACCTGTATTCTCAATTTCCAATTAGAAAATCTATCTCTGGTGCACATAGGGGGTTTGCCACCGAAATCATTTCTTAAAGCCATTTAAAATTTAGGATCCTCTCAAGCTGTAGGGCTTACCAAAGAGTGTTAAGCGCTGATACCACTTGTTAGGTCCCAAAAGGAAAAATACTAGAAGGGGGGTTGAATAGTGTTTTTCAAAATTTAAGTCTTGCTTATAAACTTTACAGATTTAAGACACTTCTTGCTTAATGAAAAACTTTCTTATATTTTGAAAAGAGTTAGCAACGTAATTTATAGCAAAGAACCCCTTAGTTTTTAGACCAATGGCTTAAGGGAGCAATGTTAGTAAGTTTTTGCTAAATGACTTTAACAGAGACTGAGCAAAGCAAGGATAAAGGAAATGAACAGTGTAAAAGATAAGCAGCAAAAAAAATAAGCACGAGAATTTTTATAGTGGTTCGGTGAAAGGCTACTCCAGTCTTCTTCTTTTTACTTGAGAAGGCACTCACTAAAATGTTCACACAGAACAATAAGCAGGAGGACACTTAGTCCAGAATTATAATGGGTCACTTAGACCAAGTCACACAGACTAATAGTAGATGTTGTTTCTTGCTTGCTATCTCTAAGCAGAAAGCTCCTTGTTGAGCAAATTAGATAGCACTTGTTCAAGCTTGTTGTTGTGTCTTGCTGAGTTCTTTTTGTGTCAGACTGTCAGAGCAATTCTTGGTTGTTCAGTTCTCATAAATGAAATTTATGACTCCTATTTATACTACTCCAAGAATCTATCCGTTGAGAATTTTGAAATAGATCTGTTGGGAGTTGTATTGCTTTGACAGTGACTTGTACTTTTCCAACTGTTCCTTGCTTAGTTAAAAAAGATAGCCGTTATTTTGTCTTCTAGTGCTTTTTGAAAAAGCTCTCTAGGAGTTGACTAAGCATGACAAAGGATAGTTTTTTCTGATACTCTTGCTTGGATCAAGGTAAGGTATCATGCTATATCATTCCTTGCTTATTTTCATTCTAAGCAGGACTGTCCTTGAAACTTTTCTTCACATCTTCAGAACCCTTCTTAATCGATGAGTAGAGTCTTCATATGTGATCAAAATCCTTACTTAACTAGCAGAACATATTCACCTAACAAGTTGGATATTTTTCTAAGTTCTTTTACATCATATAAGTAAGGACTATATTACATCATCAATTCTTATATAAAATAAATGTAAATCTTTAAGCAGCAGTAATATAAGCAGGGGTTCATCAACAGCTCTGATACCACTTGTTGTACCG
This sequence comes from Centella asiatica, assembly GCA_014636745.2. Lineage (NCBI taxonomy): Eukaryota > Viridiplantae > Streptophyta > Magnoliopsida > Apiales > Apiaceae > Centella > Centella asiatica. The sequence continues at coordinate 9,088,363 of CM025780.1, read as the reverse complement.
TTGAGATAGCCTAGAACTTGTAGAATGGGTTGAATACAAGTTCTTGAAATCTTTTTCAAATTCTTGTTCTTTAAAGTAATATAACTCACGGAAAATAAAGAACAAGAACAAGACAAATTTATAAACAATTGCTTTTATTGATTAACAATTGATTATAAAATCTAACAATCACAAATTGATTGTCAGCTTCATTTTTAGTACTGTATATATATAAATCTATGAAAACATACAGTTTCTAATACAACTTTATAAAATTAATTACAGCTTCTAAATTTGAATCGTAATTCAGCTTCTAATCCTATTCAATAATGATTTTTTTTATGTACAATTAGAATAGGTATTTCAACCAATTACATGATAAATTACAATTCTAATTAGTTTCCTAACCAGCTCCACCTTCAACATATCTTCAATGTCCATGTCGAAGTCAACTTCTAATCAAATTAGAACTCTGTACTACATCAGAGAATAATCTTCACTTTAGTCTTTGACTGCTTCAACTTTAGTCTCTGATCAAGTATGTTTAGTCTCCGATAGCTTAAACTTAGTCTCCAATGCCTTATGTTTAGTCTCTGATGACTTAAGTTTAGTCTCCGATGACTTAAACTTTAGTCTCTAATGACTTAAGCTTAGTCTCTAATGACTTGATTTGTAGTCTCTGACAGGCTTTTGCCTTAGTCTTTGATGAAATTTTCCTAGTCTCGAATAAGACTAAACATAATTTCTGACTTGCTAAACTCTCTAAAGGAGTTCTGATAGTCTCTTATAATACAAATTAATTTACTATTTTATAAAAAAAATATTACAATAATCAAAGAATACACTACCAGCTACAAAAACTCAAATGTTATAAACTAACACTAATTGTACATTTTTATTTCTAAGTATTTTAAGTACAATCATCATCAAATGTTATAAAACCTAACAGTAATCTTAGTATTTGTAAAAATTGTGTATGTAATTATTTTTGAGAAATGGATAAAGTATTTTTTAATTTTAAATTTTTTTATACAACATAGAAATTTATTCGATTCAAATTGATCATTCCTTGACTTTAAATTACAGCCTTCTAAAGCCTTTGTCAATACTTAGTCAGTTTTCCTCCATGGGCATGGTGATCTTCAAGGTTGATCATGGGTATTCCTAGGCATTCTTGGGAGCTCATGAGTTGTTCTTGAGGTGTTGATGGCGTAGCACTTCGGCGGGGTCCGCGGGGCCCACTTCGGCCTATGTGACAAACAACATGTTGAAGACCCTCCAAATCACTAATTATCACTAATTATGATTAATTAGATTTAGTTGAGATTAATTAGGGTCATTAATTATACTTTGGATACACATAGTATACTTATTGCGTTAGGAGCTATTGATGGATTATTTTTGAGAAAACATTTTGTAGTATTTCATTTGATGTATTTCATTATTCTCTTGTAATTATGTATATTGGAGATTCATATGCTCTTCAAATAAAATTATGAAAAGAGCAAAAATCAAAAGAAGAAATAAGGATGGTTACTTATATGATTCAGTTTTTTACTTTTATCATTTGCAAATATGGTATTTTTGTGTACTCTAGAATTAATTGTGATTGATACTCCTTTAGGCTGAAGATACTTAGAATAATTTATAAGGGATGAGAGTATAATCTTTCCTAAAAGATAAAGTGGTTGAACTAGTGTGGGTAGTCCTTTTAGTCAATACAAATAAACTTTCATGCACAGAGTACTCATAGATTTGTGGCCTAATTTTAGAATAATTCAAATTATTCTTTTAACATTTTGTTATGTATAAACACATTTCTCTCTTTGAGAGTTAGTTTTGATGTACTTGGTCATCAAAAATGAATCGTTAATTATATTTAATTTTGTGGATATATTCACTACAAACTTTCACGATACACAACACGTCCATTATAGGTAATAGGGATTTAACAACTTGTTGCATATGCTAACCACAAACATTTCTCCTACGAAAATGGAGTAGTATATGAGTTTGTTATTTTATTTCTTTGCATTGCATTTTTATTTCTTTTTCATTTTTCTCTTTTAGTTGAGAACGAGCAAAAGATAGGTGTGGGGGCGTTTGATAAGTCATAATTTTACATTTTATCACCTTAATTTATTTGTTTTACCATTTATTATGTATTTATTTATTAGTTTTATTTATTATTTGTAGGAAATAAATAATACAGAGTTTGATGCGGAAGTACCTCTTAAAGCTTTCAGAAGATTCATTTTAAAGAATTGATTACTCTCTCAAGAATGAATCTAATAAGTTGAAAAAAAATTTACTATTTGGTGTGATAAAGTGATAGAGACTAAAAGCCATCGAAAGAGCTCAGGAGATAAAATTGAGAAAAATCAAATACATCACAAGCGATAAAATTTAGAGTTTTCATATTTTAGGAATGCACCTACTTAGACCTATAAATACTTATACAATTAGAAGCCAAGATGACTAGTTTTTCCTAGCTTTAAGTTTATATCTTCGGTTTGTTTTTCTACCTTTTTCCTTAAGCCGTCTATGCATTGATTTTCTTATTGGTGTTATTCAATAACTATTTGTCCCCTTCTTCTCCGGCCTTGCTTTTGCTCTCTTTCAACCGAGAACATTATCTTCATTATCTCTCCTACTCCCCTCGTCTTCCTTATACTATGGTTCTAATCTAAATCTTGAGGCTACGTTCAGATTGAGGGAGTGGAAAGAGAGAGAAAATAAATTTGATCGATTAATCTAAATCTTGAGGTTACGTTTAGATTGAGGGAGTGGAAAGAGAGAGAAAATAAATTTTATAGTAGATCATAAAATTTTAGATTATAGTAGATCATAAAATTTTATGATCCCTATGAGAGATGGTGGTAAAATGAATCATTCATTCCGTATGTAGTTTTATTTCATGCGTAAAGAAGAGAAATAATTCATTCTTTTTTTTTATTGTGATTTTTCTTCTTATTCTTCCTCATCATTTATTCGGTCACTAATTTTCACTAAATTATTTTTAATTTTTAATTTATTTCCCTTTCATTTTATTTGCTCAATCCAAAGGCAGCTTGAAATCTCCTTAGTTGTCAATTCCCAACCGTTGGGTATGGCCGAAACTGACTTTTTCTCGAACCCTACCCCCATAACTCTGGTTACAGCTCCCTCTTCTGGCCATGATTCGAGCTCCTTTGAAGCCCTCTTGAGATTCAGACGACTAACGATTCCCTTACGAGGGATGTATTTGAGGCGGCATCACAACTTTCTAAAATAGATAGGGCTTCTGCGGTTGGGGAAAGTCCTCTCAGCTCAGTGATGGATTTCAGGGGTCTTACCAAAGCTGGTCGGTGTAATCCCTCCCAAACCTAACACTCCTTCTCAATGTCCAAAGGTCCAAGAGGTTGTTGGCGCAGCCATATTGTTTCTTTTGTCAGTAAATTGGAGATTTTACGTACTTTAAAGCAATTGATGTGAATGCTCTTGGCTCAATATTCCAGAGCTTAAATTCCAAGCATTGTTTTCGGTTAAATGAAATAAAATGATGTGAAAATGAAATAAGTAAATAAAAAATAATAATAGTGGAATATAAAAATTATAAAAACTAAATTGAAAAATCGTGAAGTATAAAAACAGAGAAATAGTAGATTGTGTGTAAAATTTTGATTGCGATAAAATGAATAAATTCCATCTCGAAGGATAAATTTCGAAATATACATGAATTTGTAAAAAAGAATAAATCTTATACATAAATAAACTAATAAATGATATAAAATTTATTTCAATTTATCAAACCAAACATAGTCTATATTTGTGTTTGATTGGATACAATGATATAAGAATGAAATGAATGAATAAGAAAAAGATAACAATGATATAAGAATGAAATGAATGAATAAAAAAAAGATAATGATAGAAGTTAAAAATCACAAAAATTATGAAAGTATGAAAATGAAAAGAATGATATATTATAATAAAATGAACAAACTCTATCTTAAATAGTAAATTTAAAAATACACGTAAATATGTAAAAAAAAATGAAGGAATAAACATTACATAAATAAACTAACATATAATGTAAAATTTATTTAATTTGCATTTCATTTCATTCTATCGATCCAAATACAACCTAAGTAAGCTTTTTATGTGATGAACTTTCTTAAAAACTTTATTAAATAAATATTACATAAATTATGAGATTAGTTTGCACAAACAAAACTATTATGTTCCTCATTGCGAACAAGTCCAACTTTTTAAATTTAAAAACCCACGGCACTCCGAGTTCAAACAGAATCATAACACAACTATATTCAACGAAAAATCAATTCTAAATGTAAATCATTAGTGGGAAATTTTGCCAACATAATTGTAGACGAGACACAAATACTCAAAGCTCCATAAAAATGAAGTTGAAACCACCTAGACATTTCTTCTATCAAAACAAAACGGCTGAATTAAATTGAAGATTAAAATTTATCATTCAAACACAATATAGAAATCAATAACGAAAATGGTGATTGTTTCCCACTTAATCTTTGTACTTCATGTCAGACATTGAGAAGCCAGGCATGTCAAAAGAGGATGAAAACTTCTCGACGTCAGCCTTAAGTTCCTCAATGTCCTTGTTGTTGACAAGACCCTTGTTGAAGTCCTTCAGGAGCTTACCATATTCCTTTTGGATCGCCAAAGTAATGGTAACAGCACGGTGGAGGAATTCTGCAATCTGCTCAAAATCATTTTCAACCAAACCCCTTGAAGTCATTGCAGGAGTACCTACGACCAACAAAGATTCTCATTACTCCTAAGTGATCAAATAAGTGCAGAAGAATATTGAACTATTACTCCGCATTATTCACAAACAAAAACTAGCTGATGATAGGAAGTTCACAATGCTATGAGCTTTTTTCAAATACACCCTCAAACGGTCAAACAGACTCGAATGTATTTTTACTAAAAGCACATTAGAAAGGAGACAATTATGTTTCGAAGTCCAAAGTCTAACCAATACGAACTCCTCCAGGGGCCAATGCACTGCTGTCACCAAATACAGCATTCTTGTTTACAGTGATGTTGCAAAGATCACAGAGCTTCTCGACTTTATTGCCTGCAATAATAGGAAAGTGTAAAACAAAATTTTACCGCACGAACTAATTCTCTTAACATCACCATGTCAAAGAAAACTGACAACATCATCGTTTTACCAGTCAATCCAAGGGGGCGGAGATCCCAAAGGACCAGGTGGTTCTCAGTGCCACCGGTGACTAGCTTGTAGTCTTTGCTCATCAAGTAGTTTCCAAGGGCAACTGCATTGGCCCTAACTTGCTTAGCATAGGCCTTGAAGGCAGGAGTTGCCGCTTGTTTCAGGGCGACCGCTAAGGCACCAATCTGGTGATTGTGAGGACCACCCTGGAGGGACGGGAAAACAGCAAAGTTGATCTTGTCTTCAAAATCATAAACGGCATCTTCTGGCTTGCCCTTCTTAGCTGGTTTAGGTCCCTTTCGGTAGAAGATCATACCAGCTCTAGGACCCCTTAGGCTCTTATGTGTTGTGGTAGTGACAATGTCACAGTATTCAAATGGATCAGCAGCTTCCTACATCCACACAAGAATAAGAAAAATATAATAAAAATTTAATCGACATTCGGGTAAGAACAAATATCTGGCCGACATGAAAGTATACTAAAGTAGGCTAGATCTATATAGGGAATTGTTTTTTTCAAACTCATTTTTGTTATTTTCACAAGTGGTTACAATATAAATACACATGGTACGTGGTACAATATTTGATACACAATTAAGTGGGGGCCCACATGGAGAAATAACAAATGTCAGAAATAACAATTTCCTATCTATATTTGACAAACTCTGAAGATGCCAATACTAGCGCCATTTCTGTATAACTGGATCTACCGACAAGGCCAAACTTCTATAAGTTAAAGTTATACTTAAATCTTTGGAAATCGGAATAATAATAACTTTAGCTATTAATAGAATCTCAGAAACCAGTTGTTTACTTATTTATCCATTTTAAATGAAAATGTTCTTCTAATTTCAGTACTCACTCCTTAGAAAAATGATTTCTCAAGAGAAATTTTTTGAAACGCAGAATAATAGTTTCAATATGCAATCGTGGATCTTCAAATCATATTTATGCTATTAGTGTTATATAATAGCAGCAAAACCCGATATCCGAACTCACATAATTTTAATTATGCTTATCCAAACAAGTAAATTCTTTGAACGAAATGGTAACAGGGAATGGAAACAGACCTGTGCCCAGATTTAAAATAATAATAATAAGACAAAATTCTAAAGCCAAATGTAGATCTCCATATTTCTGGTGAGATCCAAATGCGTAATACATACCTGAGCAGCAACAAGACCACTGATATGAGCCATATCACAAAGCAAAAGTGCGCCACATTTATCAGCAACATCCCTAAACCTCTTGTAATCCCAATCCCTAGGATAAGCGCTCCCACCACAGATAATCAACTTAGGCCTAAAATCCAAAGCCTTCTCCTCCAACTTATCATAATCAATGTACCCGGTTGTGGAATTAACCTTATAAGGTAAACTTTCGAAGTAAATCGAAGTAGCAGAAATCTTCTTCCCACCAGATGTGTAATACCCATGAGTCAAATGTCCACCAGACGGCAAATCCAGACCCATGATCCGATCGTGTGGGTTCAGCACCGCGGTGTACGCGGCGAAATTCGCTGGGCTGCCGGAATACGGCTGGACATTGACACCCCACTTGGTGGGGTCGAGGCGGTAGGCTTGGAGAGCTCGGGAACGGCATAGATTTTCGATCTCATCAATGAATTCGTTGCCGCCATAGTATCTGTTTCCGGGCATGCCTTCGGAGTATTTGTTGGTTAAGGGGCTGCCGAGAGCTTCGATAACGGCGAAGGAGGTGAAGTTTTCGGAAGCTATGAGCTCGATGCCACGGCACTGACGACGCTTTTCCTTCTCAATGAGATCGTGGATCTCGGGATCCACAGTCACAAGTGGGGTGTTGCCCCATGTATTAACGGGATCCATGGAATCAATCACGGGCAAACGCAGAGAGAGAGAGAGATGGTTAGTGCTCGCAGGTTCTGAAGGAGGGTGGATGGGGTTTTAAAGGGAGACCAAGTCGGTGGAATTGCAAACTAGTCATTCTATTTTGCAATATTTATTTTAGGTCCTTCACGTATTTTATTGGTTGGTGGGGTTAGAAGCGTAATTGGGTAAGGGGAGGTTGGTGGTTATCAGTATCTCTTCCTTATAATTTTTTTTTTCAATTTTTTTAAATAATTATGTAAATTTTCTGAAAGTAGGTGAACAGTAAGTTAAGTTGACATTCATTATTGTTTTATGCGTTAGCTAATTTAATGAAAGAGAATTAACGAGAAACTTAGAGGACCTAGTGTAGAGGAATAATTTATTTGTTTTTTCTCTGTTAATAATGCTTCGTATTCATTATGCTGCTGTAACGTGTAGTTACAGTAAGGAAAAATGAATTTTGTCGCTTAACTATCAAACTAATTAAACTAAGAAGTTTGTATATATTTTTTGCATATAGTAAAATAATATATAATTTTGTTACCATGAACAAAAAATATTAATTACGTGCTAATTCTATATAAAATGCCTTAAACACCCTTACATGAAATGAATTTAAAGCAATAAATGCCTGACTTTTATGTTTTCTTTTTGTAATTAAACTCCGAGTGGTGAGAAAATTTATAAAATTGAAAGACCCAAAGTAAAAATATAATTGAGCTGGAATGGTAATCATTTCTCGATAAATTTATAATCAAAGTAAAAAAAAAAAATATATATATATATATATAGGGATGATAGCGTGCATTAGTTATGTGTCTCTCACAACTAATACAACAAAAATCGTTGGGTCAACCATCCAACGATTGTAAAAAAAAAATAAAAAAATTTGTATCCACTACTATTAATGGCGCGAATGAAATATTTAAATCTAACTATAAACCACGTTCTTAATAGGGGGGTAGATATATTTGAAATTCAACTCCTTCACGCCTCTAATAGAGACGTGATCTCTTGCTACTATTCTAAATTTCTACGGTATATATTGCAGAGCAGATATCTACCACTCAAATAGCCTCTAAAACTATATTCTAAATTGAAAATACCAGTTATCAGAATTTGTATTAGTATGAATTTTATTTTATTGGTACTCGTTACTAGTTACCGGTTAGTCATCCAAACTTTTTAACTATTTCTTCCTTACCCATTTTACTAGGATGTGGATGAAATTAATAAATTTAAATTAAAAATTCTTGAGAAATTCTATTACTGAATCCCTAGATGGTGGAGTTGAATCTCATGGATATGTGTCTTAGAATCTCATCGATGGGTCGTTATAATTTATAATACTAGACTTTGATATAAGTTTTTTATTTAAAATACACTAGTAGCATTATAATACTCTTTTTGTTCCATAAAATAGCTACAATATTTGAGCATGTGATGGTTATTCATATTGCATAATTTGATTGACAATTACATATTCAAAATTTAAGTTTTTTTGGTAAATTTTATTATAAATTTCAATTAATAACAAGGTAAGAAGATTATCCTCTGTAGCAGATATTAACCCATCAGAGGATAAATTTTCATTAGTCGATATTATCCTCTGATGACTTATTTATCCCTAACCAGTTTCATCTTCAACTCAATTTCTTTATCTATGTTGAATCAAACTTCTACTTGAATTAGGACTCTACTTTACTTTAGTCTCTTATAGTTTCAATTTTTAGTCTCCAATAAGCTAATTCTTAGTCTCTAATAGGTTTATTCTAAATCTTCGATATACTTAGTCTCTGATAGCCTTGACTAACTTCGACTTGTCTTCAGTATCTCATAGTTAGTCTTTGATAGACTAAACATAATCTCTAACTTCGACTTGTCTTCAGTATCTCATAGTTAGCCTTTGATAGACTAAACATAATCTCTAACTTCGACTTGTCTTCAGTATCTCATAGTTAGTCTTTAATAGATTAAACATAATCTTTGACTTTAACTTTGTTGAACTCTCCAAATGCATTCATAGTAGTCTCTTACAATAAACTTTAACTTACTCTCTTACAATAATATTTTACATATATCAAAGAGAAAAACTACCACCTACAAAAACTTATCTACTGATGTTTATCAGCAGGTTCTAGTACAATTACAAGTTCTAACAATTCTAAATATTATACATCATCATCAAATGTTATAATTCCTAACACTACTAATGGTTGTTTACATTATCCACTGATAACAGTTTATATTATCACATAATGCTTTTATCCTCTAATGACAGTTTACATTATCTAAGTCTCTATTAGTGGCGCATATTTCAAACCCTAAATTATTTTTAAAATATTATACACACTAGTGTTAGTAGCGTGGTATATTGAATCACAACACTATTACTAACGTGATTATTTTATTTTAACTTAATTTATATTTTTAATAGTTTATAAATTACATAATAATTATCAATGTGATGGCTCCAAAAATTAACAAAAGAAAAGTAATAACATCTAAGAATGCATTAAAAAAAAAAGAAGTAGTAATCTCTGTTACATTATCCCAAAAATAAATGTCTAACAGTGGAAGTCTATGAGAGCCCACACAGGCCTTGTAATCTAAACATTTCAATAATCACCTCACGCTTCACTCTTCCCTTGAATGTCATCTATAAGAGGGCGATCAGGAAATGTTCGTCATGTCATTCTTGCCTTGCCTTTATCAGACGGTTCGACCTTCTCGCCATATCCTTAAAAACATTTGATAATAGCAAAATGAGCGATTTACGCTTGCAAGTATATAATCAAGTATTGGGTGAGTTTTGAAGGATGGATAATTTATTGGGCATAAGTATTTATGAGGTTGGACGGAAAAAATGACAACACCGCTTATAACTTGGAGGACAAAAAAAAGATTTCCAAGGTCCCCGAGTAATTAACGAGGAATTTGACCCTTTACTTGAAAGAATAAAGAATAATTTCACATGCGCCTTATAACTATGTCCATTTGGCACACGTGCCCTTAGGAACTTCGTATCAAACAGTATATCAGCTAGTCAGCCTGACCACCGTCTGACTTCATCATAATGACATACGTAGTCAAAGAAGAAATCTTTTATTTTTAGGGGTTCAGTTACTAATACCTCAGTTTCCGTCCCCTATCATTTCTAGGCCCGGGGTGCCAGGCAAATGCATCCCACTAGCCTTTAGTTAACCACACAGATATACTTTACAAGTATGAGGTGAGAAAAATTAAGTTTTTTTTATATCCGTATAGGATTTTTCTTGGCGTGTTAGCGAGTTTGAAAGGCTAACATCCACCAAAAGAATGCTTGATTCTAGTACAACATTTTCACGTACATCGGATTAAGGGATCATACGTTACTTAACTTTGAAGAAATTGAATTATGAATATTGACATAATAATATCTTGGATACATTACGTATATCGAAAGAATGATCACACGTATTAATTGAAAGAAAATAGAGTGAGTATATACTTGCCTTGGTCCTTAGCTAAATGTAACTCAAAACACTTGTGAGCGAAAGACTCTATAAAACATGTATATTGACATAACATGAGAAATTTATGCCTCAGATAAAGATATGAATATGCGCATATGTGATGCCCTTATATTTTTAATGTTTTAATTTGACATCTGAACTGTTGAGGTTTAACATTTAATTAATATTATCGTAAATAATTGAAGAAAATAATATTTTATACCTTAAAGATAGACTGCGCATCAGTGGGTAGTCATTGTAACATAAAAGTGGTCCTCAAGGAGTAAAATAACCATCAGGGGATAAATTAGCCATCAGTGGATAATTTACCCGTCAAGGGGTGGCTCTTGGCCATCAGGGGATGTGTGTGGCCGTCAAGGGATGACCTTCAACCATTAAGGGATGAATTTGTTCATCGCCAAACTCGTCGGTAATCTATTTGACTACTGCCAAAGTCTCTTGGTTGTCACCAAACTCATCTGTGGATAATTTGTTCAACTCCAAACTCATTTGTGGATAATTTGTTTAACACCAAACTCAATAAGTCAGCACCAAACTCATCGGTAGATAATTTGTTCAGCGGTAAACTCAATAAGTTAGTGCCAAACTCATCGGTGGATAATTTTTGTCTTTCAGAGACTAAGTAAAATTGCTCATCGGAGACTAACAAAATTTGCTCATCGGAAACTAACAAAATTTGTTCTTCGAAGACTAATTTTCTACATTGTCGAAGACTAACTTGTAATCTCTCAGGGACTAATTTTCTACACTTTTGGAGACTAACTTCATGTTAACGGAGACTAAGTTAGAACTCGTCTCTGATACAGTGGTGACTTCTTCATCTTTGATGGGTGGTGTTATCAATAGTGTTAGGTCCCAAAGGGTAAAAATACTAGAAGGGGGGTTGAATAGTGTTTTTCAAAAATTAAGTCTTTACTTAGAAGTCTTTACTGAATTAAAAATCTTCTTGCTTATAAAAAGGTTTCTTATGATTTTCAAAGGATTTAGCAGCAGAATTGTTTTAAGCAAGGAACCCCTTAGATTTTGTATCAAAAGTTAATGGCTTGAAGTAGCAAAGATAGTAAGTTTTTGCTGAACAAGTTCAGCAGGACTAAAGCAAAGCACAGCAAAGCAAGGAAACAATATAAAAGATAAGCAGGAGAAGAGATAGAATTTTTATAGTAGTTCGGAATAATCCTACTCCATTCTTCTTCTCTTTTACTTGAGAAGGCTATCACTATAATTTGTTCACACAGAACAATCAGCAAGAGGACACTTAGTCCAATTTACAATGGGTCACTTAGACCACTTTAGCAGGACACTTAGTCCAATTGTCACACAGACACTAAGAAGATTTCAGAAAATCTTGCTTGCTATCTTCAAGTAGAAGGCTCCTTGGTTGAGCAGATAGATAGCACTTGTTCAAGCTTTATGATGTCTTGCTGTAGTCTTTAAGATGTCAGAGAGTTTTGTTCAGGAGGTAGTTGGTTCATTGGTTAGTCATAAATGAAATTTATGACTTCTATTTATACTCCTCCAAAGAATCTATCCGTTGGAAATTTGAAATAGATCCGTTGGAGTGTACTGTCCTTGATGTGACTTGTACCTTTTTAGCAGTCCTTGCTTAGTTCAAAAAGTTAGCCATTTTTCTGTCTTCTAGTGCCCTTCAGTAGAGATTCCTAGAAGTTGACTAAGCAGGGAATAAGATAGCTTCTCTAACAATCTTCACTTTGATAAGCAAAGGATCTTGCTTACTAAAGTCCTTGCTTATTTCCATTCTAAGCAGGACTATACTTGGAAAATTCTTCGTCTTCAGAATCCTTCATAGCAAGCTTATCAGTAGACTTCAATGGTGATCAAAGGTCCTTGCTTAACTACAAATTATATCCACCTAACATGTTGGATATTTTTCTAAGTCCTTTTACATTGTCTAAGCAAGGACTATATTACCTCATCAATTCTTATATATTAAACACATAATGAAAGTTTAAACAAAGATAATATAAGTAGGGGTGCAACAACAAATAGATAACCATACATAGGGAAAATTTTCTTTCAATAATATTTATGACTTAAATAATTTCAATAATTAAATAAAATTCTCATCAAAATCTTGTTTCACTACTATTTAAGCATTATCTATTATTGAACTTCCATTTAAGAATTATATTTGTATTCACTATAAAATCTTATTTCACTACTATTTATATTATATAAAATATATTATCTTATAAAATATTATTATTATAAGATAATATATCTTAGTACAATATCATGATTATTAGTATAATACAATGATTATTAGTATACTATTATGATTATTAGTATAATATTATGATTATTAATATAATATAATGATTATTAGTAAAATATAATGATTATTAGTATAATATTATGGTTATTAGTATAATATTATGATTATTAGTGCGGCGGCCCAAAATCCCATAGTGGACGTAGGCACCGTCAATAGAGGGGAATAACAGATAACATCACATCCATACATAATTGAAACCAAAAAATATTACTAGTACATCATTACAAATTTTGGGATAATATACTATCAACAGAAGCTAAAATACTTTTAGGTCTATAAGTGTTACAGAAAATTCTAACTACCTTTCTTCCTTAGTTACCCATAAAATCAATGTCCAGACATCCTTTCTTTTCCCTTGTCGAAGTGTTCAACCTTTATTTTATACCCTGAAAATCATTAACTTAACAAGAATGAGTGATTTACGCTCAACAAATATATAAACACAAAAAAAAAAAAATAGAAGCTCTTAAATGCTTAATAAATGTACAATTCTGTTTGTGAGGCTCGGTGAAGCAATACCAACACTTCAAAATTTTTGGAGACATTGTAAGGATCACAAATGATAAACAACGTGTAATCCTCCTTGAAGAAAGACGGGTCTCTACCTGTGTAGTAACTTTCTCAATATCTTATCCATCGGGGGCTAAACTCATTGAATCTACTAACCATACTATATGATGTTGGTCTAGTTGTAACAACATGATGCCTCAGTGTGTGAATGTACGTAGTCACTGTAAATCTTCTAGGTCAAGTGACAAAACAAATCAACACTTTTCCATTCCTCTAGCCAACCATGGGGCACCACAACCTAACAAAGCAACCTATAGATATAATGTTGGAGCATATGCCCTAGGTGCCATTTATTTGATAATTGTCACAGTGCACTTGTACTTATGTTTTGATTTAATAAATAATGTTTAGTTTATTATGGTTCAATTTACTGTGTGATATAATTGTTAAGATAGTAAACGTCCCAGAATAATGAATATAGACTATATTGGTTCAAGTATGTGACTTGGAACATGAGATCTTATATTTGTAAAATGTATCAATATTCTTAAACATCCCTAGTCAAGTATTATTGTTAATGGGACAACAATGATACATTGAGATTAGTATGTGGGTTGACTGAAATCAAGTTAATACATAGGTACATATTGGAGCACAGTGTACTGGATTGACCCACCATGAGAATTCTCTACATGTAAGTGAAGTGTCATAAGATATTCTCATAGTGACAATGATGTAATGGTCTTTCGACTTGAAGTCATTGCATTTCTACACGAGAATTTATATAGCTTGATATCACCAAAAGTTATCTTTAATCGGATGGACCATAAAGGTGACAGTTGGCTATATTATGAGTCGTGTTAGGAATGTGAATGATCTAGATAGGATTTATCCCTCATATGTATTTTAGGAGTGATATCCTTGGGCCTCTTGATTGAGTAGAACTATGCAATGCATGGCCATTCTCAAATAGTGATTTGTCTATTATAGTTTACTCATTGATCAAGAAAAAAAGATTAAATTATAAAGATGATGACACACTTCATGCCTTAAGTTTAATCTTGCATATCAAGGGCAAGAGGAATTATGTTACATTGAAACATTGGTCACAAGAAAAGGTTATGTTGAATCACCAACATTATTATTACTTGGGTAACAGTGATGTATTACTAGATGTCGCTCACTTTTTATAATTTTATAATATGATTATAAAACTATTGTCAACGTAATAATAACCTATAGGGTCTCATGCTAAGAGCGTAATTAAAAGGATAATTAATTCAGATATTAGATTTTAAAGAAGTGAATATGATTGACTTATTTAAAATTGTAGTTGAGAATTAATACCAGTAATTAACTTAATCAATTGTAACAGTCACTACAAAGTATTAAATGTTAATAGCTGCTTGTAAGAGGTGGTTAGCCACCTCTGTCTAGGTTCATTGTATCTAGACACACCTTTGTCTAGGTTCATTATATCTAGTCACCTCTATCCAAGTTCATTGTATGTAGACACACCTCTTTCTAGGTTCATTTTATCTAGTCACCTCTATCCAGGTTCATTGTATCTAGACACACCTCTGTCCAGGTTCATTGTATCTAGTCACCTCTATCTAAGTTCATTGAATCTAAATATATATATGATATATATGAAGATCTATTGGTTGAAAAGGGTGGTGGAAAATGAGGTTAGTTGCCTATAAATACTCCTCATCATCTTATCTCTTTTATGAGATATGTTTGACATATACATAGATAGAGATATGTACTAGATATACACAACCTTCAATTCTTTCTTGTGCTCTGTATAGAAAAGAGTAGAGAAGAAAGAAATAGATAAAACACAGAAAGTGAGATAAAAGCTATTATTTGATTTCCTTTTGGCTAGTACCATATAAGGGAAGTCATTGATCTCTTTGGTTGAGTTATATACGCTCGTGTGGATACCTGTAGAGGCTTGGTTCAGTTGGATTGAGCTTGTGGTTCATCACTATCTCCACCAAAGTTCAGAATCTATAGCTTGAACAAGTACTCTTCTATCAAATCTGTATTACATGTTTTGCATGGTAACTAGTTGGGGTTTTAATAAATTGTTTTAATTTATTGCTTCAGCTGCGTTTATGTGCTTGAAACCCCAATATGTAACCTTTAGGAGTCTAATGAAATTCAAAGACAAATTGAGGAATTGATGAAGAGAGGATCTATTAGGGAGAGCATGAGTCCTTGCATAGTGCCAACTTTGGTGGTACCCAAGAAAGATGGTACGTGGCATATGTGCATTGATAGTCAAGCTGTCAATAATATCACTATCAAGTACAGGTTTCTGATGCCCAGATTGAATAACTTACTTGATGAGTTGCATGGGGCTAAAGTGTTTTCAAAAGTCGATCTTAGAACAGGATACCACCAAATTTGAATGAGGGAAAGTGAGAATGGAAAATGACATTCAAAATGAAAGTTGGTTTGTATGAATGGTTAGTCATGCCTTTTGGTTTGACAAATGCACCGTGTACTTTCATGAGATTGTTGAATGAGATCTTGAAGCCTTTTCTGGGTAAGTTTGTTGTGGTTTATTAGGATGACATACTGATCTATAGTAGAAATGTGGAGGAACACCTTGTACACCTGAGGTAAGTTTTTGAAGTATTAAGAGCACACAAACTTTATGCCAAGTTGGAAAAGTGTTATTTTCTTATGCCAAGTGTGACTTTTCTAGGATACATGGTATCAGGGGAAGGAGTATCAGTCTATCCGTCAAAGGTGGAGGCTATCAAATCTTGGCCAGTTTCTACCACTATGATAGAGGTAAGGTCCTTCCATGGGCTTTGCGTCATTTTATAGACGGTTTGTTTGAAATTTCAACAGTGTTATGGCCCCTATGACAGAGTGCATCAAAAAGGGGTATTTTGAGTGGATCAAGGCAACTCAATGAGCTTTTCAAGAAATAAAGAAACTACTGTGTGACACTATTATCCTAGCCCTTCCAAATTTCTCAAATCCTTTTGAAGTGGAATGTGATGCTAGTGGAGTTGGTATAGGTGTTGTGCTAGTGTAGAAAAAATAGCTTATAGCTTATTTCAGTGAGAAGTTAAATGGAGCAAAACTTAACTATTCCTTATATGATAAGGTATTTTATACAATAGTGAGAGCACTTGACCATTGGAGTCACTATTTGAGGCCTAATCATTTTGTTTTGCCCTCAGATCATGAGGCGTTAAAGTATATCCACGAACAACAAAAGCTTAGTCCCTGACAAGCAAAATGGGTTGAGTTTTTATAGTCCTTCAACTTTTTTTCTAAACATAAGCAGGGTAAGGACAATGTGGTAGCTGATGCACTGTCACAAAGATACACATTGTTTGGTATGCTAAATTCCACACTACTTGGTTTTGAGTTAATCAAGGAATATTACAAACAGGATGTGGAGTTCTAACCAATCATTGAAGCATGTTCTCGAGATGCCATTGGTAATTATGTATTACAAGATGGTTTTTTATTTAAAGGGAATTGTTTGTGTATTCCATCTTGTTCGATCCGAGAACTGTTGGTACGGGAGGCACATGAATGAGGGTTGGCTAGTCACTTTGGCATTACTAAAACGTTGGCTATTTTGCAAGAGCATTTTTTATAGCCAAAGATACAAGGAGATGTAACCGGGGTGGTTGCTTAATGTGCTACGTGTCAATAGGCAAAGAGTACCTTCCATCAGGGGTTGTATACTCCTTTGACAGTGTCGGACTATCCTTGGGAGGATGTTTCGATGGATTTTATAGTGGAATTGCCTCGCACACAACGAGGTAATGATTCAATTATGGTCGTCGTGGATAAATTTTCCAAGATGGCTCATTTTATAGCTTGTCACAAGACTGATGATGCATCTCGGAAAACTGATCTGTACTTTATAGAAATGGTACGATTGCATGGGGTGACAAAAACCATTGTCAATGACCGGGATACAAAATTTATGAGCTACTTTTGGAAAACATTGTGGAAGCTGTTGGGTACGAAGTTATGTTTTAACACTTCACATCACCCGCAGATGGATGGGTAAACATAGGTAACTAACCGTGCATTGGGGGTTTTGTTAGAATTGAATAAGCTTAAGTGTTTGTGGGGTGGGGGGGGGGGGGGGGGGAGTTGAATACAAACACTACAAACTTATTATTTTTAAAATTTAATCCACAAACACTGGAATAGCTGCAAAGATAAAAAAAAAAATTTACTGAAATTAAAATGAATACACAAGCATTCAAGTTAAAATAATTGTATTATAACTTAGTGTTTTTCTAGAAATCTGTTTAATCACAAAGCGATTAACAACTATAAATCTGTAATAAATTACAACTTTTTCTCACACACTAGCTACTCACTTCTTTTTAAATATTTCTCTCGAGATATATTACAAAGCTTTTTTCTTGTGTATATGAGTATTTTTTATGTAACAACTCTTTTCTGTATATGCAGGAGATCAGTTGTTGAATCCACATGCTAGATGTGATACATTTTCAACATAGCTGCAGTATGTCCCATCATTGTCCTTTCGGTGATACGTGTCAGATTACTTTTGACTAGTGTTGTTTCTTTTTCATTCCCTAATTTTCATGCATTTAATGCTTAAGAGTTGTTATTGGACCACCGAACTTCAAGGAATATCTTCCCAGTCATATCCCTTGCTTCTATGCCCATTATCAATGATTTGCTTGTAAGTCCTGATGACGAGTGGAATAAGTCATAACCATCTCCTGATGACAAACCCTGATGTTGACTTAATCAGTGCTTCTGGATCCCCTGATGACAAGCTCTGATGGGAAATTGATCAGTGTTTCACTATCGATGAAGTCCAAGGAAGGGGCATAATCAGGCTTCCTTCGCTACCTCGTACTTCGAGTTCATGGTTTACGGAAGAGGTAAACCTTTGTTTGACTCGACTGAAAGAAGAGGTGTGGTAGTTCGAGTCAGAACAAGAGTCTTTTGACCGGTTGCTTCAACACTCGATTTAACTAAAAGAGAAAGTTTTAATGCTCTGGATGTAACTCAAAAATACAGGCATTTGTGGGTTCAATGTGAAAATTGTTATAGATTAAATTATAAGAAATTTTTTAAATCAAAAATGAACGTGAGAAGCAGATGATTGAAGAATTTCTTGGGAATCCTACAAGATCCGTTCGTTCTTTTTTCTCTGACAGATGGTCAGAACTTCATCTGGGTTCGAATCCATGCTAATCCTTGATGTAGAATTAGGTAAGTGCTTCTTGATCCCCTGATGTTAAGACCTACTTGTATCCATTGATGACATTCACTGATGCTGTGTTGGCATTTCCCCTGATGGGTTGGTCCTTCAATGTCATCCACTAATGGGTTCCCCTGACGGATTCCCTTAACGAGATCATCCCCTGATGGGTTCCCCTGACGAGGTCATCCTCTGATGCAGTATTTTAGGCTTCCCTTGATGGGTTCCCCTGACGGGTTTTTTCGCTAATGCCTTATTGAAATACTTGCTCTTTTAATCATTGATGCTTTGTTGGCTTTGTCTAGAATGCCTGATGTGTGTAATACTTGAATGTTTAAGTAACAATAAACATCCCCTGACACTATCAAGTCCTTTTTAAGTATCTACTGATGACTTGCCTAGTGCAGTTAAGTCCATCCCCTAATGACTGAGTTGTATATCAGTGGATGCAAAATTTGTGCAAATATACTAAGGTTTATAGAGTACCTTGAGTATTTATAGATGCACATTTATTCCTTTACAAAAGAATTATCATCATCATCATTTATATCTAGCAGGTTTTGTTATGAGGAATGGTGAGCAAGACGACCAAGGATTGGGATGTCAAGCTATCATATGTTGAATTTGCATACAATCTCTCTCCTACTTATGCCACGAAGCATTCTCCATTCGAGGTTGTTTATGGACAAAACCCAAGGATATCTGTGGATTTGATTCCTTTACTTAAAAATGAGTATGTACATACGGATGCTAAGGCAAAAGCACAGGCTATGATGAAGTTGCATGCTCAAGTGCGAGCAAGGATTGAAAGGGTGAATGAGAGGTATATAATAAGCACCGTTGTCAGCTCAGATACCAGATGGCTGATCTTGTATGACTCCATTTAAGGAAAGAGAAATTTCCCAACATGCGCAAAAAAAAACTTATGCCATGATCAAATGGTCTTTTCAAAATTGTTAAAAAGGTCAATGATAATGCGTTCAAGTTAGAGTTGCCAGGAAACTTTGGGGTAAGTGCCACGTTCAATATTAGTGATTTGGCTTTATATGTCCATGACAATCATGTTGCTCAATTGAGGACAATCGTTTCCAAAGAAGAGGAGGATAATTCATGGGAGGATGATCAAGTGTTGAGTTTATGTATAAAGGATGTGGCATCAAATTTGTTTTATGTTGATATTTATGGTGGACATTGGTTGGAAACCTCAACAAGAGGTGCGTTGACCTTGGCGTTAAACGAAACATTGAAAACTTTACGGGTAAAGCATAGTTGTAGGTGCATCAGGAGATAAATTGTTTGTCGCGTGGAGTAATTATAGAAGGGGGGGAGGGGGGCAGGGGGGTTGAATACAGTTTTTAACTTTTCTTTGAATTAAATTGTTTAATACAGTTTAGAACTTAATAACAACTAAAATAACTTTACTGAAAAGATATAACAAGTGAAACAATAAAGCAAATTACAAGATATAAATATTAATCTACAATATGTATATTTATTGTAAATCAATTTGAATCTTTATAATTCTTTTTGGTAGTGATTACCAATTGCAAACAATCTTTGTTTTAAAATAACAGCTGGATTCTAGAAAAATGATTTCTAGCTCCTCTCAAATTTTTAAAAACGTGTTACACTTTCTGTAGTATAATTACAATTGTTATATAATCGGAGATAATATGTATACTTGTGTTCTCGTGTATCTAAGTGGTATTTTGATGTATCTCTCATATATTTTATCTCAGCTGCTCCATGTCTCTATTTATAGACATACCTCCCTTGTTTTCTAAGGTTCTTCAGTGAGTTGCCTCCAAAAATATCTCTGATATTCTTTGGTAATTGCAGCTCTGTCACATAACATCTTCTTTTTGTATGACCTTCCTTGCATACCAACCTATTATGTAAAATCTCTGGTGTATCAATACACAAGCTCCTTTATTTTCCTCTTGCAGTTCCCATGATAAGTTATCTCTACGGTGAATAACTTATCTCTAATGAGCTTCCTGATTTTTGATTAGACCAACTTCCAAATTTTCCTCCTTCAAGTTTCTATAAGTTATCTTCGCATTTTTCACATCAGCATCTATATACGCATTCTAGTGTATAAGTATGACTTATCTCCATATTTTACTTTATAAGTGCTCACATCTATAGTGTATAACTTATCTCCTTGAAGCTTCTTTGGTAGACAATCTCTCCTTATTGGACAATCATCCTTATCTTATTTCCACCACCTTAATTTTATCAGCTATATGTCATCCCTTATGTCATCTTTAGTCTCTGATCATCCATCCTCTGACGGCCTATTTTGTTCATCAATGGATATTTATCCCCTAATGGACGATTTTTTTCATCAGTAGATATTTATCCCCTGACGGACAATTTTGTTCATCAGTGGATGTTTATCCCCTAACGGATTGGTTTGTTTATAAGTGGATATTTATCCACCGATGCCCGAGCACTTTGGCGCTAGTGTCCCGACGACTTTGGTGATGAGTAATTTTGGACTTCACTTGACTTTAGTGATGGAGAATTCTCGATGACTTTGGCAATAGACTTTTTGAGTTTGGCGTTGTGGTTGATTTGCCTGACAATTTTGGTGACAATCAAAATGACTTACTGTTGAGAAATGTTGAGTTTGGCGTTACCCAAATAACTTTAGTGACAGTCAAATCTTCTCAAGGCTACTTTAATGCATTGAAGTGTCATTGCCTTAGTCTCTGGTAGCTTCAACATTAGTCTCCGACGAACAAACCCTTTATCTCTGAAAGATTTAGTCTTCGATGAAGAAAAACTTAGTCTCCGATGAACAAAAACTTAGTCTCTGATAGGCTAATTTTTATTGACCAACTTTGACTTTTGTTGAACTCTCTAAATGCATTCCTTGTAGTCTTTGATGCTCTTCTGTAGTTTCTGATGATAGTTCTTAATACAACACTACTCCAGGTACTTGCACAATTATAAATCTAACAATTCTAAGTTTGTACATCATCATCAAATATTATAATTCCTAACATAAATAGTCGTCAAGGGATGTTTCTTGGGTGTCATGGGTTAGTTTCTCGGCATCAAGAGATGACTTCTCAGTCGTCAAGGGATAATTCTCGTTAAGGACTAATTAAGCCTGTCGGAGACTAAGGGTTGTCAGGGGATAATTTGTACTGTCGGAGACTAAGTACAAATTAAGTCTATTAGAGAGTAAGACTTGTCAAGGGATAATTTGAACTGTCGGAGACTAATTCTAGTTGGCCTACCAGAGACTATTTTCTCTGATGGACTACATCATATTAAATTATTTTATTTATTTTTCCTAATTGTAATAGGTTTGTGTTTCTTTCCATAGTAGAATTAGAATTCTTTCTTTTGTAGAATTCTTTCCATAATAGGATTAGGTTAAAGGGTTCTTCACTTATAAATATTTGTAATATTGTATGCCGAAAGATACAGATTTTGATATAAAATATTTGTGAGTTTTGAACTTGCAATTATCCTGAAAGTTGGTGGTTAACTCCTTTAGAATTTCACAACCAGATTTTTTCTAACTTGTGGGTGATTAAATTCTTTAAGCAACTAAACAGATCGGTCCTTTAGTACTAATTCTTGGTGATTAATTTCTTTATAGAATTAACCTAAAGTTACTACTTCCACAACTGTATTTGATTTTTCTAGATCAAATACATCATTTTGGTATCAGAGCTTGGTGGACCGTTCTTGTGTCAAACTACAAACTACAAAAACAATGGCTGGAGAAGAAGAACAAATTATTCCACGAGGACTAACCATGGAGCAATCAAAAAGCTTGCGTCGTGATAGACAAATCACCGAACTAACTGATAGAATGAACGAGCTCTTGGCGAGAGTGGATCAAAGAAACCCCTCCACCAGTCCAAATAGAAGCACAAAGTCTGTTCAGACTTCCGACTCAGAAGAGGAAGAAGTGGCTAGACCCGTGAACTGCAGAGCTAGAGAGAATAATGATGAGGACAAAGGCCTGCAATTAGATATCCAAGAGTTTGATGGGAGTATGAAACCTAAGAAGTTCCTTGAATGGTTACAACAGATCGAATGAATCTTTGACTATAAGGACTACGACGAGCGAAGAAGATTCAAGGTGTTCGTCTTAAAACTTATAAGCTATGCCAACCTATGGTATAAGAACTTGAGAACAAAAAGGTGAAAGGAGGGCAAGACACGACTTGAATCTTGGGAAGCACTCAGAACTAGAATGAAGAAATGGTTTGAATACCATGTCCTCGGAAAAACTCTATGGAAATCTTAAAACTTATGAGCTTGAAGTGCAACAGAGAAGCATGCTAAATCCTGACTTCAAGAAAGAGAAGTCTGTTGCATTTACAGTAGAGACAAGTAATATGAAGCTTGATGGGAAAAGAGTTCTCGTTAAGGAATCAGATTCTAATCAAGAATCTGATAAAGAAGCTAAAGATATAGAGGTAGAGGAAGAACTCTGCACACCTAAAGATTTAGAAGACATTGATGAAGTTCTAGCTCTAATAGCTAGAAAATTCAAAAAGCTTAAATTTTCCAGGAGAAAGCCTGGATTCAACAATGTCTTTTCATCTAAAAAAGACAGTCAATCTGGCAAGATAGATATAACTTTGCTAGTGAGTGCAGGAAGTCCAAGTCTGACAAAAAGACAAGGGAGCCCATGAATGCTACAAGAGATGAGAATTACTATAAAAAGAAATACTATGATCTCTTCAACAACAACAAGGGCAAGGGAAAGGAACTAATCACAAAAGGCAAGGACTGGGTTGATTTAGAATCAGAGGATGAAGAATATGTCAATATGGCACTAATGGCGAACTCCTATGATAGTAATAACACTTTTGGAAGTCCAAATTCTAAGAACTCCCAAGTAATTGACTTGACTATTTCTTCTACTATGTTAGTATCTGATTGCCAAGAAAGCTTAACTGACATGTGTAAAGAAATGTACCAGTTAAAAGGAACACTTAGATGCTTTTGTAAAAGAAAATGCTAGACTCATTGAAACCATTGAACTGTTAAAGAATATAAATTCTTTCTTAGAGTCTGAGCTAGGTGTTCTTGAACAAGTCAGGAAAGAGTGCAAAAAGGAACTAGATGAACTTGTTTGTGCTAAACAAATAGAAGAATGACTAAGAGCACAACTTAACAAAGAGCAGGACATCATAAAAGAATGGGCCAACTCCTCTAAAATAGTTAAGGAGACAATAGAAAAATATAGCACCAGTCAAAATGAAGGGCTAGGCTATAATAATAAGGTCCAGGGTAAGCAGCCAGTGATTGAGGAATTGTCAATCACCAGAACTAGTGAAACTAGCACAAGTAAAAGTATTCCAGTAGCTACTGCTCCTACCTTTAAAAAGATAAAAAATTTTAAGGTAGGAGATATTAAAGAAAAATCTAAGGAGACTACGCTAGAGCAAAGAGTTAGTGAGCTGGAAAAGAAATTAAATGACTTAAGAGCCAAAAGCTCTAATCCAAAGCTGACCCACTCATCAGAGGTTAAACTGAAAAATAATATGAATGGTAAGGAGGGAATTAACAAATATACTAATTATACTCATGTTATTAATTCACCTGGGAAACATTACTGGAAGTGTGAAAATCCCAACCACCTTGCTTATAAGTGTAAAAATATCCCTAGGAACATACATGCTAGAAACTTAACTTCTGATAAAAGGAAAGATTGAACTGTTAAGAACCACTCAAATGTTCAAAAGGTTAAAAACAATTATTTGAAATCTCCTCTAAAGATAAGGCAAGGATCTGATGCACCTAAGGCTAAGAAGAAAACTATTTCTTCTAAGCAGTGGGTGATAAAGAAAGATAAAACTGGAAAACCCTTAACAACTACTAAATTGAACTTTAAAAATGTCAATGGACCCAAGCAAGTCTGGGTTACTAAATTAACTTAGCTATTTACTGTGTGCAGGGTATAAAGAAACAAATTTGGTTCTTGGATAGTGGTTGTTCAAGACACATGACTAGAGACAAGACCTAGCTAACACTATAAGGAGAAAGCTGGCCCAAATGTTTCTTTTGGAGATGACAGCAAAGGATATACCTTGGGATATAGCAAAGTCATAAATGGATATGTCATCTTGGACAATGTAGCATTAGTTGATGGTCTTAAGCACAACTTGCTTAACATCAGCCAACGATGTTACTGAGGTTAGAATGTTGTTTTCAAGGATGAACATTGCTTGATAAGTAATAGTAGAGATGGAAAAATAGCTCTATCTAGAGTTAGGAAAGGTAACCTCTACATAGCTGACTTTGGTTCATCAAATAAATATCAGTTCACATGTTTTTACAGTAAAGCATTAGTGGATGAAAATTGGCTATGACAAAAGAAGCTTTGTCACCTGAATTTCAAGACAATCAACACTTTGGTGAAGAAAGAATTAGTGATAGGACTTCCACAGCCGTAATTCACTCAAGATGGCTTATGTGGAGCTTGTCAAAAAGGAAAGCAAAAGAAAACTTCCTTTAGAGGCAAGGAGATTTCATCAATTACAAGTCCAATATAACTAATTCACATAGATTTACTTGGACTTGTAAACATTATGTCTATCTCAGAGAAAAGATATGCTTTGGTGATAGTTGATGATTTCACCAGATACACATGGGTAAAATTTTAGCATATAAAAAATAAAGCATCTTAGTTGGTGATTGATCACATCAAGAAAGTGGAAACTGAATCTCAGCTCACTATCAAAGTTCTAAAAACTGATAATGGAACAGAATTCAAGAACTCCAAAGTTGAATGTTTCTGTGTGGACAAAGGAATATCTCACACATTTTCTGCTCCAAGAACCCCTCAACAGAATGGAGTAGTTTAGAGGAAAAACAGAACTTTTATTGAAGCTGCTAGAATCATGCTTGAAGAAACCAAACTACCTACCTATTTTTGGGCTGAAGCAATTTCAACTGCATGCTTCACTCAAAATAGGACATTGACCAACAAAACTCCTTATGAGCTTATGACAGGTAGGAAACCTAATGTCAAATTTCTTCATTTTTTTGGAGCAAATGCTTTGTGCTAAAAAGTCAAGGTGAGAATTTAGGAAAATTTGATCCCAAAGTTGATGAAGCAATTTTCCTAGGTTACTCTCTAACGAGCAAAGCATACAGGGTGTACAACCTTAGACTGAACATTGTAATGGAATCTATACATGTTGCATTTGATGATAAGAAAATTATGGGAATTCTAGATGAAGTAATGCATGAGGTTCTACGGTTTGAAAATGAAGATGAGTCAGAAAATGCTAAAAATGACTCATCGGATGATGAAGCTGAACCCGAAGAAGCGACTTCGCCAGTGGATATCCCTTTAACCACTGAGGGGGAGCAATCAGTGGAAAATGAATCAGACGATTTCTCAAACTCCAATCTAGAAATATCCACTGATTCAGGGGGATCTTCACAAGAAGCTGAGCGCACTAAACACCATGGATGAAATTACAATCATGAAGCTTCTTGAAGAAGTCTACCTCCACAAATAAAATGGACAAGAGATCATCCTATTGAGCAAATTATAGGAGATCCAGCTAAAAGTGTGTCAACCAGAAGTGCTACTCAAAATGAATGTCTATACCTCAACTTTCTATCCAAGATTGATCCTAAAAGGGTTGAGGAAGCATTACAAGCTGTTGATTGGGTAATTGCTATGCAAGATGAACTTAATCAGTTTGTAAGAAACAAAGTTTGGAGACTAGTACCAAAACCAAAGAATAAATCAATCATTGATACTAAATGGATCTTGAGAAACAAGCTGGATGATGTTAATTGAGAAAGAAAGAAAGCATATCGGGATTCATTAGATGTAGCTTTTCTGGTTTGTACTTTTTGATTGGGATCACCAATGATTAATTCTTTGGTGTGATCCCTAGACCATTTGGGCTTAGAGAGGTATCTTGATGAGCTTTCTTGATTATCATCTCCTCCCCCTAAGTCTGTGCTACTAGCTTCTGAGAAAATTCCCCCTGAATTTATGATCAAATCAAGGTTAAAGTTATCCCCTGATGGTGCATTTCCTGATGGATTATCCCCTGATGGAGTACTCCCTGATCTTTTGTCCATGAGATTAACTCCATCAATTGAGGGGGCTTAGTATTTGATGATGATGTATAAACACTTAGAATTGTTAGATTTTTTAATTGTAGAAGTACCCGCAATAGTGTTTTATCAAAGACTACAATCAGAGTATACAAGTACGCATTAGAGACTACAAAGACTGTATTTGGAGAGTTCCACAAAAGTCAAAATTGGTCAAGCAAAATTTGTTCATCAGAAACCAAGTTTTTGTTCATCGGAGACTACGTTTTTATTCATTGGAGACTAAGTTTTTGTTCATCGGAGACTAAGTTTGTGTTCATCGAAGACTAAGTCTTTTAAACACTAAGTGTTTGTTCGTCGAAGACTAAGTTTTTCAAAGACTAAGTGTTCATCAGTGGATATTTATCCCCTGACAAACTAAACAGTGAATATTTATCCCCTAATGAGTTGTTTTATCTATTAGTGGATATTCATTCCCTGATGCTCGAGCACTTATCTTTTGTGATAGAAATTTTCCCGATAACTTTGGGGATAGTCATTTTGAGTTTGGTGATTTTGTTGATTTTCCCGATAAGTTTGGCGATAGTTATTTTGAGTTTGGCACTTTTGTTTGATTTGCTCGACGACTTTGGCGATAGCCAAGTGACATTGGCACAGTCAAAATGACTTTGGCGTTAAGTAATGTTGAGTTTGGCGTTAGCCAAATAACTTTGACGATAGTCAAATCTTCTCAAGGCTACTTTAATGCATTGAAGTGTCTTTGCCCTAGTAAGATTGACATCATGAATGGTTAACTCTTCCATTTGTTTGCACTCATCAACTTCATTCTCTTAATAATCAAAATCATCTTCATTTTCAAATTTGAGCTCTTCATGAAAACCAGGGTCTTCGAGTCTAGAAATCTCTTGATCATCAAAAGCTACATTTATAGACTCCATCACCACCTGGAATCTCTTATTGTAAACCCTGTAGGCCTTAGATGTTAGGGAGTAACCTAGGAAAATAGCTTAATCAGCCTTTGAGTCAAATTTTCCTAAGTTCTCACCAAAATTCCTTAATACAAAACATTTACATCCAAAAACATATAGGAAATTGATGTTTTGTTTCCTCTCTGTCATTAGCTCATATGGTGTCTTATTGTGAACCTTGTTGATCAAAGACCTATTTTGAGTGAAGCAAACAGTGGAAATTGCCTCAGCCCAAAAATAAGTAGAAATTTTTGTCTTTGCTAACATTGTCCTAGCAACTTCTATCAGTGTTCTATTCTTCCTTTATACTACACCATTCTATTGAGGGGTTCTTGGAGCAAAAAATGTATGATTGATGCCTTTCTCCATACAGAATCCATCAACAGTTACATTCTTGAATTCAATCTCATTGTCTGTCCTCAAAATTCTAACCACTAACCCTGACTCAGTTTCCATTTTCTTTATATGGTCAATGGTTTGTTGAGGAACTTTAGTTTTGGCATGTTGAAACTTGACCCAAGTATATCTGGTGCAATCATCCATAATGACCAATGCAATTCTTTTCTTTGATACCGACATTATGTCGACAAGACCAAAGAGATCTATATGAAGCAATTGAATTGGATCCTTGATCATTGTTGTTTCCTTGCTGACAAAGGATGATTTCCTTTGCTTCCCATGTTGGCATGCTGAACATAACCCTTCTTGAATGAATTCCACTTGAGGTAGTCCAGTTAGCAACTCTCTCTTCACCAAATCATTGATAGTTTCGTAGTTCAACAATGTAAAGATCTCCTTTCCTAATCCCTGATAAGATCAGCTTCCCATCACTTTCATTTGAGATTAAGCACTGATCCCCTTTGAAAGAAATGATGAATCCCTTATCACATAGTTGACTTATGTTTAATAGATTGTGCTTTAGCCCATCAACTAGTGCTACATCTTCAAATAAGACATCCCCATTTGCTACTTTGCCATAACCAAGACTTAATCCTTTACTTAAACTCTTCTGCGGAATATAAAGAACAAGATCAAAACTTTATAAACAATTGCTTTTATTGATTTAACAATTGATTACAAGTTTTCTAACGATCAAAACAAGCTTTGATCGTCAGCTTCTATTCTGTGTATATATAAAATACAACACTTTCAATTCTCTCTCTCTATACACATCCACAGCTTCGTATTCCTTTTCTGTAATTTATAATTACAGCTTCTAAGTTATCAAAAACCTAGCTTCCTAATTCAAATCAAATACAATCTTTCCAATTGAAAGATTTCTAACAAGTTTCCTTATCAGCTACGTCTTCAATAAAGTCTACGTGTGCATGGAAGACTTTCCTTCTTTGATTTGAACTCTAACTCCATCAGTGATTAAGTCTTCGACTAATCTCCGATAGCTTCTTTAATTAGTCCCTGATCACTTCGAGTAATCTCCGATGCTTTACAACGTGTAATCTCTGATGCTTTACTTCGTGTAATCTCCGATGCTTTGGCTTTAGTCTCTGGTGATGTCAGCTTTTAATCTCCGAGGTATTGTTTTAATCTCTGATGACGTCAGCATTAATCTCTGACTCTTTAGTTACAATCCCCGATGACGTAAGCTTTAATCTCCGATGACCAATCCTTCAATCTCTGATGAACAAAACATTTTAATCTTCGATGAAGGATTCTTCAATCTCCGATGGGCAAAGTCCAATCTCTGATGAACAAAACTTTATTCTCTGATAGACTTTTCCCTTAATCTCTGACAAGCCAAAATCAATCTCCGAAGGACTAATTAATTTAAACAACTTGTTGAACAAACTCAACAAGTATTCCAGCAGTACATACAAAAGAAATGAACCTATCTCTTTATTATAATGACTAATTTACAAACAAGAGATACTACTGCTAGCTACAAAACTAAAGTGTCACAAACCAACACTTTTCTGTACATTTGTATTCCTAAGTATTCTAAAGACAATCATCATTAAATGTTCATAAAACCTAACACTATTCTTTTTCTTATGCCCTGACAAACCTTTATCCCTTAAAGGGCTTCGACGGCTTGATGCATTCTTATCCCCTGATGACTGTGTATCCACTGATGCATAGTCTTATTCCTTTTTTAAAGGGGGTTTAAGTGCTTTGGCAAGAACAAGTTTCTTGCCACTCCCACCACATATCGAAGCTTCACTTATCGGGAAAACATTCCTTTTTTCTAACTTTCTTACAGCCGTTATAAACTTGATAGGTTGTATACGCCTTTTTCCAAAGCTAGCTACATTTTCAACCTCAATAGAAGGTTGCTTCACTATAGTCTCCTCATAGCCTAAACCAGATTTATGATCAGATTTCTGACTTTTTAATTGATCATCTAGTTTCTTGCTCGACTCATTCCATCTCTTTATGACCTCTCTTTCTTCTCTCAAAAGCTTAGAGGTCCATTCTTCTCTCTTTATGGCACAATCAAGAAGGTTTCTAGTCTTAGAGAGTTCTTTTTCAAGATTTTCAAGAACAGAGTATTTCTAGTAGTCAAATGTTCATTGATTTTCTATACTCTCACAGTCTCAGCTACAACACTTCTTAGAGTGTCATAAAGGTTTCTTATCTCACAAGTCATTTCCTTAACAGTTTTGAAACAATCAGTTTTTGACATGTTAGAGAAAATTTTGAGACTTACTTGTGAGCTGTTGTTGTCTGCGGATGAGGCCATCAGGGCTAGGTTGACATATTACTCAGTGTCTTCTTCATCTGAGTCAGCCCAGTCCTTTCCATCTCCAATATAAGCTTTTCCTTTCTTGTTGGCATTAAGAAGGTCAAATTATTTCTTCTTGTAATCCACTACAACTTCCTTCCCTTTGGAATCACTTTCACTCTTGGCGTTTCGACACTCATTGGCAAAGTGACCCAACTCATTGCATTTGTAGCACTTTATTCTTGATTTATCAATAAAGTTGCTTTTGCTACTAGGTTTCCTTGCTAAAAATCTCTTTATTCCAATTGGCTTTTGGAATTTCAGTTTGGAAAACCTTTTTGCAAGGAAGGTCATGGTTTCATCCATTTCCTCCAACTCTTCAGGGGTGTACTCATTCCCCTTATAGTCAGCTTCATTTTCTCCACTCTTTTCTTCACTCTGATCAGCATCTCCTGACTGCTGCTTCATCAAGACACTTGGTCTTGCTTCAACTTTATTCTTCTTGGCAGCCATTAGAGCTACAGATTTAAGCTTTCTGGTATCCTTTGACATTTTAGATCTCTGTTGAACCTCCAATCCATATGTCTTTAGAGTACCATAAAGCCTATCCAAGTCTAGGAGATTCATGTCCTTGGATTCTCTGATAGCTGTTGTCTTTGGATCCCATGATATAGGAAGTGCCCTCATGAACTTTCTATTCACGTCTTTGTTGGCATAGATCTTCTCATACATCCTCAGGTCATTTACCAACCTGTTGAATCTGTCAAACATTTCAGTGACTGATTCACCATTTTTCATTGTGAACCACTCATACTATTGTGTTAATAACTGTAGTTTCTTTTCCCTCACATCTTCAGTGCCATCACATAAGATCTGGATGGTATCCCATATGACTTAGATATTGTTAGATTCATGATACTGTTTAGCATATCAATATCTAGTCCGTTTTATAGGATACCTATTACTTTTAGATCCTTCTTAACCTTTTCTCTTTCCTCGGGAGTCATCTCATTAGTAGTCTTTGGGACTAATCTTTCTGGAACATTGACTCCATTGACAACCTCTTGAGGAATGAGCTTATTTGGCACGTCAGGGCCTTCTTCTAGAATTTGTAAATATTCATCATCAATTGCTCTTAAATGAACTATCATGTGTTGTCTCTAGAAGAAGTCTTTTCCCCTTTCCAACATGGGGACCTTACTATTTCTAGCTTTGTTGGCCATTGATAAGGATCTTCTAGCAAGTGAAGTTTACTAGTTGGCTCTGATACCAATTGTTAGAACTAAATCAGCTCAAGTGTTTGTTGGGGTGGGGCGGGGGGGGGGGGGGGGGGGGGGGGTTGTTAAATACAAACACTATAAACGTTTTACTCTTTTAAAACTTACGTTGCACAGGCTGGAATAACTACCACAACCAGAAAAACTTTAACGAAATTAAGATGAATACATAGGCATTCAAGTTAAAATAGTTGTATTATAACTTGGTGATTTCTAGAAATCTGTTAAATCACAAAATGATTAACAACTACAAATCTATAATAAATTATAGCTTCTTTTCTCACACACACTAGCTACAAATTTTCTTCGAATATCTCTCTCAAGATCTATTACAAAGCTTCCTTCTAGTGTATATGTGTTGTGGCTTGCTTGGTTTTTCGTGTAACGACTCTTTCTATATATGTAGCAGATCAGTTGGTAAACCCACGTGTTAGACAAGCTACTTTTTCAACATAGCCATAATATGTCACATCAAGGTCCTTTCAGAGTGGTGTGTTAGACTACTATTGGCTTTTGTTGCTTCTTTTTCATCCTTGATCTGCATGCATTTATTGCTCGAGAGTTGTTATTGGATAACCAAATTTCAAGGAATATCTTCCCAGTTATACCCATTGCTTTCGTACCAAGTATCAATGATTTGCTTGTAAGTCTTGATGACGAGTGGATTAGATCATAACGATCCACTGAACACAAGCCTTGATGTGGACTTGGCCAGTGCTTCTGGATCCCCTGATGGCAAGTCACTGATGGCAACTTGATCAGTGCTTCATTATCCACCGATGTCAAGCCCTGGTGGTGACTTGAACAGTGCTTCATTATCCACCGATGTCAAGCCCTGATAAAGACTTGATCAACGCTTCATTATCCACCAATGTTATGACCTTCTTGTATCCACTAATGGGTTCCCCTGCGAAGTTGATCCTTTGTCGTCGCCAAACTTGTCAGGCAATCCAAGTCATCGCCAAACTCGTCGAGCAATCCAAGTCATTGCCAAATTCGGCGTCAAGGGATGAAAAATGACTAGTGCCAAAGTGACTTTTAGTCATCGCCAAACTCGTCGCGAGATACGTTGGCGCCAAAGTGACTTTTAGCCATCGCCAAACTCTTTAGGAGATATGTTGTCGCCAAACTCTGGACATCACGGGGGGGGGGGG
>CM025780.1:8980042-9055555 GCA_014636745.2 Centella asiatica | reverse complement strand
GGGGGGGGGGGGTTCCCCTGATGGGTTCCCTTGACGGGTTCCCCTAACGAGGTCCCCTGATAGGTTCATCCCCTGATGGGTTCCCCTAATGAAGTCATCCCCTGACACAGTATTTTTGGGCTTCCCCTGGTGGGTTCTTTTCACTGATGCCCTTAAAAAAATACTTGTTCTTTTGATCATTGATACTTTGTTGGCTTTGCCTGGAATGTCTGTCATGCGGGATTCTCATCTTCTTTTAAGTAACAACAATTATTCCTTGACACTGTTGAGTCTATTCAAGTTATCATTGATGACTCGCCCAGTGCAGTGTAGCCCATCCCCTGATGACTAAGTCTCTCATCAGTGGATGCAAAACTTGTGCAAATATGTTACGGTTTATAGAATACCTTGAGTATTTATACATACACAATTATCCCCTAAACATCATCATCATCATTTATATTTAACAGTACCCCCTCATAGGGGCAGCCTCTAGGCCCCTGTATTTAGCAAAATTTTGGCTATGTTAAGCTCTCATCAAATTTATCTTCTGAAGCTTATCCTTCGTTGCACCATTATCCTTCGAAGCTCTTGGATGTAGCATGAAATTCACACTTTGCTTAATGAATAGAGATTGTTCTGCTAATAGATTCAGCTTCACTTTCTCAACTCCCTTCAGCAAGAACTTTGCAAGTTCCAAATCCAATTCCTTCTCGATCTAGCAAGCTTCTCTGACTTTTCAGTAAAGCACTAGCATTTGAGGATGACTTGTTCCAAATAGAGATTGTGATAGTTAATTCCTCAACTTGGGATGTTAACTTAGACGTTCTCTCTTGAGAGTAAGATGTTGTCAAAGCAAACTCCTCTCATCAATAGTAACTCTGGACTCCAAATTCTTTGTTTGCACTCAAGCATAAGCAGGATTTTAGAGTTTTTACTCCTTAGTTGAGAAGACTCTACTAAAGCATTTCTCAGCAATTTCCTATAGTGTTGCCACTAAGATGTAACATCCTTGAGTAAGGAGCACAACTCAACTTCAGTGGTGTCAGGGGAGTTGAAATCGAATACCTCATTAAGATCTACTTCTTTGTTGACGTCAGACTCCTTCACCATTTTTGTGCCATGAGAAATGAAAATACTTTGTTTAATAAATGTGCGGTCTATAATTATTTAAATTCAATCATAACACTTTGCTATAGTTATATTACGCGGGGGTTTGTAAATTTTATGATTTATTTGATAAATTTATCTTTGTTATTGTCAAAAGATAAAGTTTTATTTTCTTTTATTTTCTTCTTTACAAAATATTTTATCCTAAATATTGAATTATAACTTTTTGTGTTTTCACACAAAAACAATTTATTTTATTTTTTAAAAATAATTTTTTGTGCCATGTAATATAATTTTTTATTTTTGTAAAATATTTTAATCATAAAAAAGTTAACAATTAAGACTCTAAATTAATAAGTTTTATTACATAAGAAATGTAGTTAATTGCAAATTAAATCTTAATTGAAGAAAAGGATAAGTGATGTTGAACGAAATCAAATAAAATTAAACAATTTATTGGATTAAGATCTTTGATTGAGTTTTTATATTCATAGAAGGTTGACCGAATGAAATAAACTTACACGTTACCTAATTTAATTAGAGCAATTCAATTAAGAATATTCAATTAATATTATCTATTATTAAGTTGTCATTCTAAATATAACTATTTTTATGATCTTTATGAGTTTGTAAACATAAATTGATGTATTTTATATTTATGCTTAGTCCATTTAATATGATTTCAAAACTGAAATCGAACCGAATAAAATCGTACGGCATAAATTGGTTATGATAACGCTGACGTGGCTGTTTTTAAAATTTTAAAATCACATTTAATTGATTGTGTGACAATTTAAACGTAAAATCGCACGATGCTCCCTCGGAGACAATATGGCAGTAAATGTTAAATTTTGAGGAGTGTGGATTGAGTGTTGTGATGGGCGCGACATTGGATGTGACAGTAGATTCGGTTACCGGTAATGACTGCGACAGATACGGTGGTTGGGGTGTGAGGTTGTGGGACAAGGGTGAAGGGGGAGATGGTAGAGGAAAGGACTAATTTTCTTTTTTGTCTTTTTTCCTTTACGAACTCAGGGAGGGTACTTTTATTTAATCTAATATATTAGTTACTGTTATTTCATTTTGTGGGTTTGGTTTTCATTTTAGATTTAAAATTTATTCCTCATTTGAATTTACTTATTGATTTTTAGTAGTTGTTTATAGCTTTTCTTTTTAAACCTTCAAAAATTATTTGCCAACTTACAAATTTGTTTGTCCCCCATATGTTATTACTCATTTATTAAATGGACATCGAAGTTTTTCATTATTTGTAAGTTGACGTAATGAAATAAGAAAAACTTCGATGTCATTGTTATGAAAAATAAAAACAAAACAATTTCCAACTAAGCCAACGATGCCATTAAAAAGAGAAAATTGGAACTAGAATTAAGATTCAGGCTAAAATTAAGTTATCTCAACACAAATTTGACTAGGATAAGGTTTTAAGGTTAAAAATATTGTTAAGGGGTTAAAGTGTTAAAAATTAAGTAGTGCTTGTGAGTTTTTTGTTTTTTATTATTAATTCTTATCCATGGTAATAAAAAAAGAAATCGAGCAAATCTACGGCCAGCTAATTAATTGATCACCTATAATTATATACACTAAAAGAGTAACATTTAAACTTTTGACGATATTTAATTTTACATATTTGACTAAAAATTACATATATAAATAATAATTTTTTTCTCATTAAATTTGTTATAAATGTTCAATTAAAGATTATATAAAAAAATTGTAATGACAAATTTTAAAAAATATGATATTATAATAAAAAAAATTTACAAATATTGTTATCTCTTTTTATTAAATTTTATTCTCAAATATTGAAATTAACAGTACATACTACCACTTTAACATCTTAAATACATTAAAACGCACTACCATCCAAACAGTGGTGAACGCAATATTTGAACGATGGAGGGGGCAATTTTGTTATAAAACTCATAGTAATATAAAATTCATTAATATTAAAGTTTATTGCATCAAAATAAATTAACTATATGAGATAATCTTTTCCCATGATAAAAGTTGCATAACTATTATTTATTATCAATACTGTTGAATATGTCTCACAGTATATCACCAATCAATCGTCGCATAAATAAATCTTGACAAATTCTATAAGAGAATATTTTTTCACATTAAAGGTTCTTCAAAAGTAGACTAGTGAATAACAAATACTCCTTCAATTCAACAAAAACAATATACTCATTTGTTTCGCAACAAGAGTTACACTTGCAATTTTTATTATTATTATTATTATGTAACATTTTTTTTTAAAAAAATTATTACAATCTTCTATCTTATCATTAATTGTACATTTATAATAAATTTCATCAAAAAAAAAAAACTTATCGTTTAAACATATAATATTATTATCCATAAAAAAAACTCAAACGTAACTTTTCTTGTAAAACGGTTCTTAAAACGGTTCTTATGGAACGGAGGAACTAGGAAGTATCTCATGTAACAAAACAAAATTCAACTAAACGGTTGTGGAACGGAGGTACTAGGAAGTATCTCATGTAACAAAACAAAATTCAACTACAAACTACACTAAATGAGAAATATACCAAATATCATATTAATTAAATTGACATAATTTTATCATTTGGGGATCCGTAAATCTAAATTCCACTAAATGGCAAGTATCATAAATTAAAACCAAATGGACTACAATAACTTTATCTAACCGGGGCAGATGCATATTAACTTGGGACTCCGTTCATTGCTATGCGAGACTACAAAGGGATTGGAAGATTTATACTTTCCTTTTTTTTCTTTCCTCTCTAGTCGGTAGAATCTGCATCTATAACAAAAAATCCAGTAGGGGCGTGGTACCCTGCTGGCCCTAACGTAGATCCGCCACTCATCCAGATAACATATATGGTCAAAATCAATTAGGCAATAATGTAGTAGTAGAAAATACGCCGAAGCCTCTCTTTAGTAAATGTGATTCTCTAATGTACAAGAGGATGATGTGCTCAAGGGAAGAAGCCAATGCAACATGGTTACATTGTGTTCTTAGGAATAGAGCTGCCTCTCCCCTTTCTGCATGATATATCTGGATTTTCAAGTTACTAGAATTTATAACTGTGTTTGTAGCACCGTTCAACTTCCAATTACAGTTAGCTTTCAATCAAAGATCTCCTGTGCTTCGATAATACTATGCTGACTGATGCAGGGCCAGATAAAAAATGAGTAAATATGAAATAATGAAGAAGAAGAAGAAGAGGCTATAATGTAACAGACAAAAATATGAAGTATGTACTTGTTAGGCTTACTTCTCATCTTTTGTGACACGATAATATTTTTCTGCATGCTGCCGCTGACCAATAAGCTGAGCAAACCTCTCGTCATGTGTGATTACTATTAGTTGAAAATTCTCCTGACCTTTCCTGTCCTCCATGATTCTGAATAAGTTGAATAAATAAGAGACATTAAACAATAAAATTTACTAGCTCGTAATGATCTCAAGTGAATATCTGAATAGTCCATAAATACCTCAGGAGAGCTGCAGCAAGACTCTCAGCATTGGGGCCATCTAAGTTGGTGGTTGGTTCATCTAGAGCAAGTATTCCACAATTGAGGCAAAAGGTTTCAGCTAATGCCAACCGTATAATAAGGGAAGCAAGCACCTGAAACCAGAAAATTAAAGTTTATGAATGAAAACAAACAGTAAAAGCAAGGTGATAAATCGAGGGAGGGAGGGAGACACTTTCTGATGAACAGGCAGTTACCAACCTTTTGACCTGCACTGCACCTTCCTCGCATCTCTAGCTCAGCATCACCAGTTTGCATTAGAAGCTGAAAATACATTATTGAAAAGTGAGAATAACCTCTTTATTGGTCCCAAACTAGGATGGGTATATATTTCACTATTTCATCAGCTAACAATTTTTGACTAAAATGGGCTTATCTTGAGCTTTTGACTACTTCGGTCCAATTCAGAGAGTAAAGACAGATGAAGGAATAA
The DNA here is from genome assembly GCA_014636745.2 of Centella asiatica. NCBI lineage: Eukaryota > Viridiplantae > Streptophyta > Magnoliopsida > Apiales > Apiaceae > Centella > Centella asiatica. The sequence goes on along the minus strand of CM025780.1, from coordinate 9,050,490 downwards.
AGAAAATATCAGGCATAGAGAGCGCATGGCTTGAACACTCAGATTGTTAAGTTAATAATTGTCCTCACACTCGTTTGCCACCGTGTACAGCTGTCCACTGCCATCTTATCCTCCTCTCCTCATCACAATCATAGCTCACCAACCATCCACACCTCTTGAATAGATCGTCCCGCTTGTTATTTTGTCTTACGCAACACAGAGTAACATAGTTCCCCCAACACCATCCACTGCCATTATAACATTCCCAGCCTTTGTCCAACCAATTGTTCCAACACCACTTCCAAACAACCATATCCATCATTGGTTTATCTCTGTATTGGCTGCATAATATCGATCAGACCAGAATAGAACGAAAGATAACAGAGATACATACCAACAAGTATTGATTGAAAACTCAAGGTTTCGTCAAGTACCTTGTTAAGCCACTCCTGCATTCCCTTTTCTCCACAAGTGAGAGAGTGAATACGAAGATATATTTGTTCACAATTTGAGAAATGCTGGAAGAGAAGGGGGCGTGTTACTGGCATTACTGTCCTTTATACTTAACATGCATGTGCTGAGGTGCTGATTCATATCCTTGCAAAATAGTAATGTCTTTTTATGTCACCGGGGATGTAGATGTTAGCAGTTAAGACTACATTTAATCTATGCAGTTTACTGCTGCTTTTTAGCTTTCATACACGGGGATACAAAGGTGACGTAGTAGGAGTGTATGCTAAGTCACCAGGATGCAGTTTAGTCACTCACTCTCTGTTCTCCTGAGACCTCTTGTACTCTGAACTCTAAGAGACCATTTCAGAAAAATTAATCTAGTAAAAATTTTCATTTCAAGAAACTTAACAAATCTAAACTTTTGAACCCTGTAATGGATGGAACATCTGCAACCTACTCACTACCACTGCCACAATAAGATATTCTCACCTATCGCGAGGTTACTAAGGACAAATGACAAGCTTGGAATGATAGATGAAAAAATTGATGGACTTGTGGTTATCTGAAACTATCAAACAAAAGTGAAATGTCTCCAAATCCTAACTCAGAAATTATGAATCCCATCGAACATGAGAATGAAGACTATACATCCCATGTGGACCCATTCATAATAAGCCTTATCGGCAACCTAAATATAGAAGCTAAGAAGATAGATATCAGAGGGAAGGAAGAGAAAATAGGTTGATGTGTACAAGGTTAAAGGGAAAAGGATGGTGTATATTGCAGCCATGCATCTACATGGGGTTCCTACTAGTTGGTATAAATCTTCTGTGAGAAAGAGAAATCTAACTTGGGAGCAAATCACTGTTGTTTTCACAAACAGATTTATTCAAGAAGATAAAGCATATGCTTATGAACAATTCAAACTTTTAAAAAAAGGGGGATCTATTACTGATGGTTGCAGTTAGTTGGAAACAATGTGTTCTGTAAAAATTCTCAACTCACCGAATTTTCATGAGAAACTGTCAGTGGCTGGCTGCCTATGGTTGAAGCAATGGATCAGACCCAAGCTTACAAGCTTGCAAATGGACAAGAAAATCCCAATGAAATACCCCAACCCAGTCCCTAAACTCACTAAGCCCCACAAATCCAATCTATTAAGTTCCTTAAAGCCACCAAGGAATCAAAATTTCCAACAGAATTCTGTTTCCAGAAATCAGGCTAAACCTAGACTTGTTCACATACCTAAAACACTCACAATCCAATATATGTCACCCACAAGGACACAACCCATAACTCCCAAACTAATAGAAGTCGGAATGGCCATGGATCTACGTTATTACTCTGATAAAAAATACACCAGTGTGCATTACTATAGGACACCCATAGGATTTATGATTTTTACTGTTTCCAGCAATCAGGCTAAATCTAGACGTGTTCACATACTAAAACACTCATAATCCAACATATGTCACCCACAAGGACACAACCCATAACTCCCAAACTAATAGAAGTTGGAATGGCCAGGGATCTACGTTATTACTCTGATAAAAAATACATCGGTGTGCATTACTATAGGAAACCCATAGGATTTATGATTTTTAATTTAGTTAGAATCAAGAAGAAGAAGACTCCAAGGACCTCCAAATATAACTCCTGTAAAAAGAGAGCACATTTATGAGAATTCTGGCATCAAATAACAATGAATGTAAGTCAAGGAAGTTTCACTAAACGCTATACCAGGATAGTCTATTTTCAGAACTATCATGCCCATTGGATTAGGAGGGAGGAAGACCTTATTTATCCTAATTATAGGGTAATTACACAACTTTCTAAACCACAATCCTGCAAAGTGAAAATAAACTCGGATGCTCCTTTGAGAAATGTCCTCCCATGAGAGTCATTGTGGCAGATAGAACTCACCTACTTAAAATAATCAACAATAAAGAGAAGTCTTGACCTGATATTTTGTTGGTATAAGCGAATTACTGGAGTTTAGGGAAAGAGGCACTCCAGACTAAGCAAAAATATTAGAGTTGGAGGTTGAGACATGGTCTCGGGAGTATAATGGTTATGCCAGTTTGGCCTCAACAACCTCAACCATAAATATTGATCTCCTAGATTTCATCAGAATGGAAGTCTTCACCACCAGATTACCCTTAAAATGAGGATTCCCCATTTCCAATCAGGGCATATAAACATACTGAGCAGAAAAATGAAATAGAGAAGCCGCTGCTAGACAGGGATTATCAGGGCTAGTCAGAGTTGCTATGCTTCTCCCATATTGTTAATCAAGAATAAAGATGGTACTTAAAGGTTTCGTATTGAATATAGTCACCTAATTTCCTTAACAATCGATTATAAATACAAATTCACCTGCTAAATGAACTCTTTAGATGAGTTCGGGGAACTAACATATTCAGTAAACTGCACCTTCACCATGTGCGGTGAGTCTTGAAGATATACCAACCCCTGAGCCCAACCCCAACCAAAAAATTAAAATAAAAAAATTAAAAAAAAACACCTTCCACCAAAGCCTCTTTATGTTTAGTTTGCATCTGTGCTACTCTGATCGAAGTTACAGGAAAATGGCTGGAGTAAGCCAACGTGCCAGTATGTAAGGTCGAGATGTCTGACAGCAGGTGGCACGTGCAGGTGTGGAGAGGAAAGGTGCTTGTTGGCGATGTCTTGGTGGTCATCACCTGAGATAGTCACAAATGACTGATCACAACACTGACATGCAGATTCAGAATAAGGATTTCTTTGGTGAACACGTGTCTGACATGTGCTTCCGAAGGATCAGTGATCTAGAACAGGTTACTAGTTGAATTTTCTCTGGTATCATGTTTGTGTTTGCAACAGCGAAAACGAACAAAGCAAAGATCTTATCTTTTGTCTTGTAATTACATATATGCATCTATACATATATAGGCTCGCAGTCTATTGGTCACCAAGTCACCAGGTTTGCTACAGTAAACTCGGTGACCAAACTTGTTGAGTGAGACTACAGCTCATACATCACTTTAGATCTACACCACTTTACAGATAGGTACATTATTGTAGCTATTTCAACAGAAATCATTCAGCAAATATGCTTCTGCTAAATCAAGTAAATGTGAATTATGAAATTATGGTCATATTATCTCTCTTATGATAGGGTACCAATGGATCCTGACAAGGGTTTTTGGAGCTTGCAGAGCATTACAGGAAGTTCATTACCTATTACCTGTTGGTTGAGCCAAATCAATTTGCCTCACTCTTAGAGTAAGGGAATAAGAATTATCTAGTTCATTAAATTTGAAAATAACTTTTCAAAAACGAATAAAGACAAGAAACAATGTCTGAACTTTATCTTGGTCTATTTTGCGGTGCTCTAAAATTCCAGCAGCACCGCCGCATAGGCATTGATAGCAGCCCGGCACCATAAAATCTGAATTGGTGCTGGGTTATGTGTTGAAGTCCATTATACAGGTGTATGCAACTGAGCGGGCTGCTTGGAAGACACTCGTTTTCCCCCTTAATCAAATAATTTAAGGACATACCAAAATTGGGAAATTGATTAAATTTATCATATATTCTCTTCCCAACTCTGCAGCACTAGAACACTAAATTCTAAATCTACTAATCTGTTGGCTGCTCCCGATTAAATCGACCATTGAAATGTCACTGACGAAAGCAACAGCTCCATTCGTCTTATTCATCGAACAAATGTGTTCATTTCAATCGAAGTCATTGCCGATGAAAGCAACAGCTCCATTAGACTTATTCATCGAACAAATGTGTTCATTCTTCAGAATATAAGGTACGGTTTGTTGCTTTGTCTGTCCAAGCTTGAGTTGCTACTACTAAATTATTATACTACCAAGTATTAAGTGCCTGTTTGGTAAAATCTGAATGGTTTAAGTCTTGGTGTTTGTGAGGTCTAGATCATTTAGTGCCTCTGTTTCAGGTTAAAGATGAATGAAGAAAACATGTTTGTTAATTCATCTATCTGGTATATCTGAATAATTCATTTTACCATTTTGTAAATGTAAATAATAGAAAAATATTGTTTAAAATATAAATCTGTTTTCACCAACAAAAATCAATGTCCATTGACAAAATTCATAATTTCAATAAGTTGATGCACCTTTAAAATACAAAAAATAGTGAAATATAAGCAGAAAGATTACAGCATGCTTTAGGAGCTCAACTGTTGAAGTTTGAAGATGATGTGAGACGGACTTTAATAAAAAATAAAATAAAATTTCAAATATACCAATGGGAAAGAAAGACATTGATTTGGGTTGAAAAAGTTTTTTAACTCAAACATTCATAACCAATGGGAAATGAAGAAACTTTTGATTTGAGATAGATAGGGAAAATATATAAGGATATTTGATGGATGGAGATACCAGAGAATTAAAACTTTAGCGCAGATCTCCACTTGCCAGGACCATGCGATGTCGTTGAAGAAGAGGCAAAAACCGAGAGAAATTTTGGGATAACAACTGGGGTTATTTTTGTATAATAGCTACCTATAAATCATCCAGCTTCACTTTCACATCTAACCAACTAGGAGGTCTTCAGATCCAATTAGAGGCAGCACAAAATTTGCCAAACAAGAATAACTTCTCACCGAAAAGAAGATAAAATCATTAAGACGTATTAAGATACAAACAAACAGGGTCCAAGTCCTCCTTTTGTTGGAAGCTAAACCTCATATCTTATCTTGCATTAAAGACAACAGTTGATAATATGCCCTTTGTCATAATTATTCAACTAGAAAAGCATTTTTATTATCCAAGGTGATTTTATTACCTTTAAATAATTTAATGAATAAATTAGAATTATTACCTTTAAGTGATCATTTATAATTTAGTTATTATAGATTGAATTTATCTAAGATTCAAGAATCATTAATTAACTTTTAATTGTATTAATCGCTTAAAAAAAATTTAATTTTAAATTTTTAGTATTACCAGGATTTAACTTCTAAGGGATTAGGATTATCGATTTTGAGATAATCTATTACTATATATTACTTCACAGGAATAGAACACGTTTAGGAGGACTCTTTAACGTTCCTCTTTCAATTGGACTCTCTAGTGTTCCTTTCCCAACTCTAATTACAACAATGGCTGCACCCCTTATGTCTACGTCTTCTTAATTGCATTGAAAATAATTATTCACATAAATAATAACCAAAAACTACTTTCAAATTTTGCAAAATAGATGTTACAAAAAATTAATAATAATAATAAATCAATTTAAAAAAGAACAAATAATTACAATCAAATTAATAATAATCTTAATCACTAATTAAACCTATTTAATTAAAATAATTATAACCAAATTAATAATAAAACATAATCATGTAATCTACCATAATTAATCGATCACGATAAAATCAAATTATAACAAAATCGGACAACAATAGAATAAATTCTTATACTACAAATTTATCTCTATTGTGCACAAGTTAAAAAAAAATGTTCGTCAATTTAATGTAGAGTATACAATATAGTTAAATAATAGCTAATCAAGCCAATTAAATAATAATGTTAGAATTATTGAATTGATTGAAATATGGAATAACAAATTTTGCCAAGATTTGATATTAAAAAAAAAAAAGGCAACAGTTAGGATAATTTTGTGATAATCACGTACAATATCATTCTATATAATGGTTCATACAAATTAAGCAAATTAAATCATGCACACGCACAAAACACGAGCTAAGTGATAAAATTTTATTTTACGTTCTCTTTTACAACAATACAAAATATGAATGTGTAAAACATGAGCGCACAAAACACGAACTAAGTGATAAAATTTTATTTTACGTTCTCTTATACAATAATACAAAATATGAATGTGCAAAACACGAGCTATATATGTAATATATAACTTTTGATAAATTATTTATTAATTCTTTCTTCGCTTTAGTTAGAACAATGATAATAATAAAATGAAAAAAACATAAAATATTTATTTTAATTAATTGAGAAATAAATATTTTGAGTAGAACATTACATCAATTCATATTATTGTTACATTCCATTTGTAAAATAATAAAATAAAAATACATGAGAATAATTTGTAAAACATGAAAACATTACCAATAAAAGAAAATTTATATTAAACATAAAAATAACTATCAAAAGACTAAAAAATAATTATTTTTTTTTAAACCCATATTGGACACAGGTTTCTCTGCTAGTACTTAGTATTTCATAAACATCATTTATCATTTAATTGATTTTTCTTAGTTCCTATTAACTAAAAACACCGTCACTTTAACGTTTATTGGTTACTTCAAACTATTTTAAATCATGTACACTATTATTAACTCAAGTATTTAGAATTTATCTTTTCCTATATAATACTACATTGTTTAATTAATTATTTACGTTCATTATACTTAAGTAATTAAACTTCAACACTTACTTTTAATTCTTTTTTTTTTTACTTTTCCTTTTTCTCATTATTTCTTGAGTGATTATTAATTACATAAAGATGAAATATCAAATTATCTAAATTTATTATCCCTAGGTAAGCAATAGGTAATTATCAAAAAATAAATATTTATAATTATGTATATTTAAGCAATTATCTATTAGGCAATTACTTATTTATGTAATTAAACCCTTAATAAATTAGAGGGAGGGAGGCGGCTCAGGATGGAGCTTCTTCTGCCACCAGCCTCTTCATGCCGGCACACGCCAGCCATGACCAGCACCAGGTAACGCACGCTAGTAACAAGCTGCTGAACAGGCAGCTTTGATCTTTTCTCCCAGCACATCCTTATTTAAGGTATAGCATTTATTTAATTTATTTTCAATGAATAAAATAATTTTTTTGTCCAAAATAGAATTGATTAGTTTCCCTTTTTTTTGTTACACATTTAATGGAAGTAGAAGAATTTCCATTTAAATTTTTTTCTAATAACATAAATAGTAATTATTCTTAATTCATAAAAAGTACTGCACTCAATAAAATATATATGTTTGTTATAATTCTTTTCATTTTTCCCCAAAAAGTTGGTACTTCACACCCCTAGCATGCTTCAGCAGTGCATTACACCAAAGGCGGCAAAGCTATGCTACATATATACCAATAACAAAGGATTAACACACGAAATCAAAGGTACGCACATACAGTCGGTTGGTTGGGGTAAAAAAAATACACCATAAAAATTCACAGTAAAAACTCACCCTAAAAACAGACGCAAAAGAAAAAAAAAAATGGCAGGGTTAAAAACACACCATAAAAACTTACAGTAAAAACTAGCCTAAAAATTAAATAATTTAAAATCATACAACTACTAAAAAACTTAATACTCCAGCAACAAGTAATTTACATTAATACTCTGAAATTTACATTTGAGTATAAGTTGGGGAGTGGAGTCGACCAGCGTCTGCTGTCCGAATTTTTTAATTTGGATTAGAATATGGATCCAGATCGGATCCATTTTTCACATTTATAAAATAGGTCAAAACTTAATCCAGTCCATATTTTATATATGGATAACCAATCCATAAAATATAGATGGATCAAGACAGAAATATAGATTTTAATCTATTTTGCCAGGTCTACCTCACATGCACCAAAAACAAAAACACGATTCGAAAATATGTTATCCATAAACTTTAAATAAAAGATAATTATAAAAAATACTATAAAACATCTAAAAATGTATTAAAAAATTCCTTCAAAAAATGCAGAAATCAAAATCAAAATGTTAAAAGAAAAAATATTAATAAAATATGTCCGTATTGTGCAAGGGTTTCGTAGATAGTAAATTATTGATGGCAGTGTTTGAGGAATTGAGGCCATTAAAGTGGTCTTCCCATTTGAGGCAAAGAAATTTTCGTATCACGATCAAGGACAGGTAACAATCAGTCAAGCACTTGTGAGAGCATAGAGTGGTGTTATATCTCCAACAAAGGTGACTTAGACACTCAAGGGTATGACTAATTGACTACATTGTAGAATACAAGAAACGAAAGGAGAATGGTTCTGCTGATAGTCATTCCAGAAAATATGAGAGAATCCACTTGGTAGTTCGAATTCATGTGGCCATGACTTTTGACGGGTGAGGAGGAGAGGAGGGGGGTGGGGGTGGTTGGAATTGATAAGCTATGAATAGTTCTAAATAGTATATTTAAAGAGGCATGTGCCAGAGGTGCCGAGTCATGTCCTTGAAGTAGTGGGAGCGTAGGTTAAGTCGGGTGCATAAGCTAGTAATTAGGGTACTTTCTATATATGCAGAGCCTGTTGCCTTGTTCTTCCTTTTGATAATTTACAAGGTATTAAGAATTGAGATATATATAAAGAGAGAGACATGGTCTCCCTCTCTATGATTCAATCTAACCTGATCTTTTCTTCTTCCTTTTGATCGTTCACAATGTATTGAGATATATATAGAGACATGATCTATCTCCATCTATCCTTGTTCTTCTCTATTTTCTGCTGTGTTCTGCGATCTGTTGGGTTTTTGAGAGCACAGCACATAAAGAAAGAGTTTGGTGATTAAAATCTTACATATTTAATACTAAGTTTGGATTGCAAGATGAAATAGGAAAATGATAGAATCCAAGTAGCAACCCAATGAGATGTGAGGAAATAAAAGAGAGAGATAATGGGGAAAGGAGGAAAGAGTCATGGCTGTACAGACAATTTATAGATTTGCATTGAGTAAAGAGAAATGACTTATCATACTTTCCTACTCCAAATCACCATCCACCACCACTTTTCACTCAATTCCTTCCGGTTTCTAATTAATTCTCTTCTGTCCATACATGCAATGCAAACAAAAAACCACTATAAATAGTAATGGCGGAGACCGAGAGGGAGAAGCAAACCCAAAAAAAATTACAACTCTTAACATTATATAAAGCTCTGTTTTATAATTATAAGGGAATTCGTGACGAAGGGAATTAGTGGTGCATGACAGATAGACCATACGTAAGACTGGAGTTTCTGCTGCAGGCACGTAATTAGTAACCAAGGGAATTAGTAATTCTGCAAGTATAAAGGAATTTGTGACCAAGAGAATTAGTAATTTTTTATATATTTGCAATGCCTTTGAGGAATAGAGTATTCAAAAACATGAAAGTTCTCAAATATTCACAATTTTTTATGATGTGTAGAATAGTTTTAAAAGATGCATTAAGTTATGCAAATTCTACTTTAGAAAACATGTTTAACTTAAATAGTTATAAAAATTGTGGTTCACATCATAAAAACTTGTGAAAATTTGCACAAAGCTATATTTTTCTACATTAGATTTTTCAAAAATACAGTAAAACATAAAAGTTTACTGGAGCCCATATTGAAAAATATAATAAAATAAAAAGGCTGCACAAAGTGGAATAATTAAAGAAAGAAGGTTTCAGGACAAATTCAGAAGAATATAGTTTTATTTACCTTATAGCTGTATGATCGAGTTCCAACACCTTCAGAATCGGAATGAATGCTAATGAAGTCTATATCTTGTCCTCTGTATGTTTGCTGCCACAGTTCTCGTATTATTTTATTTATCTCTTCCATTTTCATTGTATGGAAGCGCATCAGGGCTCTAGGAGGAAAGTTTAACGGAAGACCATCAAGACAGCTAGAAAAGCACTAGAATAAAATCATATATTTACGCCAAGCAACTCAACATCGGTAAGTCAAGAAAAGAAAGTTTGCAAATCCTCAGGCATGCAAACAAATGCAGCCTCATTGGGCAAGAAATATATAATAAAAATGCAAACTCAAGAGGGCAATAAATCTTCCTTCATATCATTTTATATGCTTGGAAGCTTGTATGGGCTAATACATAATTTGGTCCTTACGCATTCAATATAAGCATTGATCTTTAAAGGTAGCATAAAATCGAAACATCATCACAACTTTCTATATCACAACAAAGTAGCAATTTAAACTTGTTCAAGGAACTCACTTGTCAAGTGCGTTGTAGTATTTATCCAGATCTTTGTTTGCCATCTCAGTTGTCTATCAAAAACAAGTAAAAAGATATATAAGGCAATCGGATTTGATTTCGAATCAATACAAGAAGACAAAAAGATGTATTTCACCTTAAGCTGGATCAATTGATCAAAATAGCGTTTATCAATGTCCTTGTACTGTGCTTGCTTGAGATCACTTTTATTCTTGGTGATATTGCTCTGATATACTGAAACTGTACCGCGACATCTGTTTAACTGTGAAATATGACAAGCTCTTAATTATCAGAGCACATTTTATAGTTAGACGTGAATGTGGAATCAACATAAAGTCCAACTATTGAAATGTGTTAACAGATTGATTGTAATAGAACATAAGAACCAAGGACATATAGATATTCATACAACATCGACATGTCATAGACTCGATCAATATTCATACAACCAAATCAATATTCAGTACTAGATTGTGTTTATTACGTATATGTTGTAAGAACCAGTCAAGGAAATAACAGTTCAGCCTTCTTCAAAAAAGCTCTTAGAACAAGTCCTTTTCTAAAATCACAAAAGTATTACAAAAGTCCTTTTGTATATTCCCTCTTACTTCAAATTAGAACATCTTATAAATAAAAGAATCCTCCCATTTTCAGGTAGTTTGCCAGTTGATGGCCTCTTTACAAATTGTACATCATGGCAGTATTTTGTGTCTCTGGACTCTAGAACCAATGCTATATAGAAACAAATGCAGTAGCAGGCTGACAGATTTATAATAAGAAACTGACTAAGGTAGTAAATTTTGACAACTAGTTACACTGAATAGAATTGTACATCATCCATACCCATGTCCACTGACAAGCACCAAGCACGTATTTCACGGAGAAGTGTGACGCATTCTTGTGACACGCACACACTGGAACCTATTTTTATCTTTTAACTTTTCAAATAAATAATGCATAAGTCAGCTTCATTTTTTCATATGAAAATGCTTTATTGAGGAGTGAGGACCATGTGGAACTAAAAACAGAATTCACTTAACATAAACAAAGTAGTGTAGGGATGAACTAAATTTCCAACAATACTAGAACAACTGGGATAGGCCAAAGTTTGACAACCTTCGCTTTCACCGATGGACTACTTGCAAGACAACCATAAAAGTAATAAGCAATATTCATACGACATATATTTCATAAATTAATGTCTCTTGTTGACCAATACAATGGGGCTCCCTTGGTTACTATTTGAAGAATAAAGTTGTCTGGTGAGAATTAAACTTTTCAACAGAAAATAAAATATTATTTTTATGAGATTGTTGTTGTTGAAGAAGATTTAGGGAAGATATTTAAGGGGAAATATGTTATAATCAATTTGAAAAACATAATTCCATGTACCTGCAGAATTATCTCACTCTAAAGGGCCAGGATGTGGAAGGAAAAAGGAGTGCTAGTGGGAGAAACTAAGCTCCTTCGAACATGAGAGTCTAAAGTTGACAACAAGTATAAACACAAGAATCGTGAAGAAAAAGATATGCTGGGGTCTAATATTGTACAAACATGTTTAATGGATAAAGACACGTCATGTTTTCTTCCGTCTCTCTACTCAGGAATCCAGCACCCAATATTGCATTTGTACCTTCTCCATGGACCCAGATTACTCTGACCCACGAAATGATAAAGTAAACTACTGGTTGTTAGGTTCATAATCATAACTTACATAAATAGATATTAGTATGTGTATGCACGGGGTACACTCTATGTACCACATTACATATTTGCATTGAATCATGGTGTGCCTTATATAACACCAGTGAATCATTATGTGCCTTATATAACACCACCACATATCCATAAGGATTCAATCAGGGTACCCTCCATCTTACACTACCACCACCACAATAATGAGGAGAAAAATTGTAATATATTGATATTACTGATGTAGTACACTGCTTACTGGTAATCTTACATAGGTACATCCCAATACATAAATAGAGGTTGACCTATTACGCGCCAAGAGGGGGCAGTTGCCCCTAAATTTTCCACAAAAAGAAAAGGATAAAAAAAAATAATAATAATACAAGTCTGAAAGTGTGCTGCTCAAACATAGATATCCAAACAATCTAAATAAGGTTTCTGCCCTACAATTGAAAGAAGAAAAAAGTGTCTGCAAATTCTAAGTTGTAAAATTTTATATAGAAACGAGTAATATACAACTCTTTTTATGGAAAGAAACATTTAATAGTTCAATAAAGTTTGTAATGATCTTGCAAATTGGGGGTACAATGTAAAGTTGTAATGCTAATTTCAAAGAGGAGCAGATACTACATAATATATATTATGTAATTGGGAAACGAATAATTCATCAAAATGACATTTTCAGTACATAATTACATATACATTAAAAAGTTATGTATTTAACTCATTATGCATGGTCCCCTTCTTTATAGAGATCGCAAAACCACCATAGACCATAAATTTAAGATCCTCTATATACACAAACACAAAACGAAAGTATACCTTCATCTTATAGTTTTATGGCAGTATACTTCTGCCCAGTAAAACTCACTGCAATTCATAAAAACTCTAAAGGAACACTTCCCTTGCTACCACATATTCCTTTCACCTCCAAGAAACATTGCAGCACAAAAGTATCCCCATTGTTGAAAAAAAGATTGATAGCTGTGCACTAATCTTTTTCTCTAATCCAGAGTTAGGTAAACTCCTGGCTGAATCCAACTTTAAGCTTTTTATCCTGTCTACAATCTTCCTATCATCAGTCACTGTAATTACTCGTCCTTGGATAGCGAAGAATGAAGCTGTTTCCACTAAGGTGGCAACAAGGTCAAACATTACTTTCAAACTTGTTTGATGTATTCACAAACTTCATAATATTCTTTCCTCCAATAGAGAACAACTTTAAGGAAACTGATATGCTCCAACTATTCAACAAGAAGAATGCATAAACACAACCAACCATGCCTAAATCTAGGGTGAAGATACCCAAAGGTTTTTCTTTCCATTATCCAATTGATAATCTCTTATGATCTAGAGTATAAAGATTTCTTGATCAGATGCAATTATTTTCTTGTGGCCTACTCTATGCTACCAATCATCTCTAGGCCAAATACAATTCCAATCTGCTATTAACGAACAATTGTAAAAATAAGTTCAGCAAACCACTGAATCTCAGACTGAATATCATGACATTTATTAGCTAATAATCCTAATGCAGCAATTTGCAATAACTACTTTAGTAAGAGAAATGTTCTAGTAAGTTGCTCCTTTAGTTTATAAAGGTGCATCTTGAAATATCACTTCCATGGCTTAGCAAAAAACAAGAAAAAAAAAAAAAAAAAAAAAAAAGAAGTATCACTTCCATGCTCTTGAGGTCCCTTAAACTCAGTAACATAGGAGCTGTCATAATCTTCCTCCCCATATCTCTTTGCTCATCTTTTGAAATAACTGCTCTATAGTCATTCTCATCCACCTTTGAATCCCCATCTTCCTTGCAATCAAACCTTGATTGAAAAAGAGAAAGGAGTATGCGATCAAATTCGATCAGACGAAGAAAAGGGAGGTCGCTATCGACTCTCATTGCTCAGAAGAGGAAGAACAGAGGATGAGATCAAATTTCTTTGATAGGAAAAGCAGAAGACCCAGAGATACCAATTGTTACATAAAGGAATTGATCTGACCAAGATCTTTCCAAAACCTGCAAGAATCAAGAACAGAGAAGAGAGATAGAATGCAAATCCTAGGCTTCTAGATAGAGAGTTAGAGGGAAACAAGACAGCAGATAGGGTAAACTCAACAAGAGTCAATTCATTATCATCAAAGTCTGATACTCTGATTACAATTGAGTTATAATCACCTATTATATACTAACCTAACCCACACCAAAAGTCTCCTAACCTACACCCAAAGACTCCATATTAAGGTGGAAGTTTGATTCCCAATCCCTTCTGAAGGAGCGGGAGTCAAGGGTCCATGAGGTAATTAAGCTATTAACCACTAAGGAAGCAAGCTACCTTCATCATCGGTAATATAAGACACAACTATACTGCAGAAAGCACCAACTAGCTGGTCAATGCAATAATTTTATCAGTAGGAAAAGCAGATAATTGGGTGATAATTGAACATTCTCTCTCATTGTATTAACACTATACAAGAGCTGCTCCAGAGCCTCTAAACGAGCTGTTGTAGTGCTGTATATGAACCGAGACGTTCGATTGTTTGACTTAGCTTTTCTCATTTAAAACATGCTCAGCTCAGCTTGGAAAATTAACTAGCCATACTTGAACATAATTCTTTTGCCCAGTGAGGATTTTAGTCCCTGCTAGACTCAGCTTAAATTTGAAAAGCTTAAGTAAGCTCGACTAATTTATAGTAATCTTCACGATTGGCTTGGCTCGATTACTTAAAATAGTCCATCTTGGAACCAATTTTATGTTTCTTAAGCAAACTCTGTTCGGCTCAGTTTCACACAATTAAATGTCTAACTTGACAAGGCTCTGATCGAGTTCAACTCAGCTCAGTACTTTTCAGCCCTTTAAATGTCATAAAAACAATCTTAGTATCCCTATACATGTCTTAGAAGAAGACTTAACTAATATTAGACTTTATGTGAAACCACAAAAACTTCCTCCCCTCACATCCAACCCCATATAAACTGGGGGAGAATACCTTTTAGATGAAAAAGTAAAAACAAAAGAATTGGTTGCCACCTAACTGAAGTGTCAAATGTAAAAAATAAACATCCAAAATACTTATCATACCTCTGAAAGAAGCACCTCTCTTTCTTGCGAGAGCTTTGCAAGCTGAGCTTCAAATGTAGAAATTCCACCAAGTTTCACTAATTTATCTTCGATAAGTTCAATGTCATAAGTAAGCTTATCCACTTTTGCTTTTGTGCCCCTGTAATTCAGATTGTCGTCAATGTTTCTTTTTATTAGCTCTTGGTTCCGTAACAACTCAATGCATTTGTTTATTTCAGTTGAAATTTCTTTCACGCTGATATCACAAATTTGGAGCTGAGACTCTGCAAATGCAAGCTTTTCCTTTGATTCCTTCAACTTATCTGCTTTCCTTAGTTCAGTATACCTGGTAGCACAATACCATCAATCAAAACCATTAATCAGATGAACTTAACCATTAGGAATGTAAGTTGCTGCCTATTTTCTATATATCAGCTGAAGGAGTTCTTTCAAATTCTTTATTTTTTCATGGTGATAATGATGGTGCTTAGGTTCTCGTGCTTTTCAGAAATATAGCACCATCATTATCACCATGAAAAAATAAAGAAAATTCAACGGTAGCATATAAAGATATTTTAAATTGTTATAAATCTATGTTATACATCACCAAATACTATAAAAGTTTACTAATTGCAAGTTTTTAGACCCTCTATCCATCTAGAAAGTTGGATTTTTATGGGGAACATCGTCCAGTAAAAACAGGAAGACTCGAGCCCATTTCAGAAATTAGGCTACCCCTTTCTCTGTGTGTACTTACATGCACATATATTACATTACAAAAATAGATCGATAACATACGCCTTAATCCTTGAGTTCTGTTGTTCAAGTGTCCTAAATTCCTGTTTGTAACTCTTTACAAGTTCATCTTCTTCCTCATATTGACTTTCAAGCTTCTCTTTTAAATCTCTGTAGTCACCAAGAAGTTTCTCTTTCTCCTTCTCTAAAGGACCAAGAGCCTCTCCCAAGTGCTGAAATTTTTAACCACAAAAAATGCATCAACAATGTGAAGAAGCCTAATCATTACCACAAACAATATAAAGTGAGACTTTTTCCCTATGAAAGGGCATAGCTGTTCTCATAGAAACAACGTACATGACAAGACGACAAGAGTAACAAATTTATTTATGGTAACTAGTGGACCTATTTCAATATAATTCTGGGTGAAAATAGTCATTTTACAATATTTTACAATTAAATTTAGTACTCATAAACATCCTTCTGGTGAATTTCTTTTTTTTCTTTTTTTGTAAGAGTGACATTCTTTGGATGAACGAGTTAGTATATACATATCACACTTACATCTCTGTAAAAAGAGAAAAGACAGACACAGAGGAAAGAAAAAGACGGATGAATAGTGTACATATAAACTTCCAAAGAATGTATATATGCGTCACACTATATATACATTTTCAACATAAAATATTTTCAAACTTGAATAATGTACGTAAGGACTTCGTGAGGATTAGTCCCCACCCTCTCCATCTCTACGTAAACATCCTCCAATAGAGAAATATAGAATCAAAGAAAAATAAAACAAAATAATATGTACTGGCAACAGAACATCAAACAAGCTACTACAGCACTAACTTGTTTTTGCAGAGCAGATATAGTTACCTCATGAAGGGAAAAGTAATAAGACAGGAAAGAAAATAGAATAAAATGAAAGGAAGCTATTCTTACCTTCTCTTCAAGGTTAATTTGCAAACTCTCATCTGCCATACGATCCAACTCTGCCTCTACCTTCTCAAATTCATGCAAAATACTAGCTGCTTTCACTTTCTCTTCCCTTACTGAGTGCCACCTCATCTGCAGATGTTTAAGATCACTCTCCATGTTCATCTGATCTTCGCGAAATTTTTCCCTCTCATTATGCAAATTTTCTCTGTTTGACACATAGCTTAATGATTTAATATCAAATAATATTGGCATTCATATTATAATATTGTTAATATAGAACATAGAGAGCGGTGTTTCTGTTATTAGGCAGATGACATAGGAAGCAGCATAGTGCAAAGAGGGTGCGACATTTGGCGTATGATTGGTGATGCTTCTAACTATGCAAATTGCGCCATTTCCAATTATAATTTGCCAGCGACTTTTATCATAGCTTTAATTTGAGCTGCACATCCCACTCTATATACGGAGATACCGAGTGGGTGCTTTGAGGTGTTTGCAGGTTTGTAAATGGCTAAATGCCTAGAAGAACGAGTTTTTTGGGGCTTCTTGTGTGATGTTTGTTAATTCCTTACTTCACTAACTACTAGTAGAAAATCCCACGCTTCAGGTAAAAGTTAATATGGTTTATATTATTTCTAGTATTCTAAAGTAACCGATGTTAAATTATGTTAAATTGATTACTTTAACAAGAAATTCATTTTAGTAAGTATTGTTTTAGTGTGTTTGCATATTATAGTGTTATTGGTTAATTGTAATTTCTAGGATATTTGTTACAATATTTTTCACAAATTATTTGATGAGTTTGTAGACTAGTGGAATTCAAATTGGACAAGGGACAGATTTAGACATCAATAATGTGAATAGATGTTTGGATTCACGTGTGTGCAACCTACCAAATGTTACAATAATTTGTGTGTGTGTGTAGTGGAGGATTGTGTAATATTAATATTTAAATAATGAATTAAAGATCAACTCATATAGCATGTGGCTGTGTTATAGCTACTCAAACTGATATTAAATGCTTGTAGTACCTAGTTCTTTTTTTTTCTTTTTTTTTTAATTATAAAGTAATCAAAATATGAGATAACCTGTCAAACCCAAATTTCTAGTTTTTAGAAATATCATGAAACACTGTATTCCCTTCTCTCACACCAGTATCACTGCAGGCACCCAAATCCTTCTTTCCCAATAAACAGAAGTTCTTTCATATATTTTAATAAAAGCAAGATGGAAACAATTCAGAGTATGAAGCATAGATCAATAGTATCATACATTGTTGCCTGCAAATTTTTTATCTCAAACTCTATTTCCTCCAAAGATTTTGCACCTTGTCCTCCGATATCAAGCTTGCTTTCCAAATCATCAACCTTTTCTTGCATACTCTGTATTTCTAGGAAAAGCCTGTCTGCAGTTTCTACAGGCTGCACCAGAGCTTCAACTGAGTCCTTCTCAGCCTTGATTTGAGCAAGAACACCCAAGACCTGTCATAAATGAAGGTTTCAAATTTGAGAGAGTTCTTAGTTAAACATTAAGCAAAAGAAACAAAACCATCACCAGAAATATCATTACTCTCTCCATTTCACAAAAAGACTTACATTTGAGTTTTTGATGGATATCAATATTGCACCTCATATTGAGAATTACAAGTTCAAATAATAAGTTGGTTTCAGGAAAATTGTTATACTTGTTCAACTAATGATAAAATAAGAAAATTGTAATGACAAACTTTAGAAAAAAAAACAGCATCATGATTTCAAAATCTATGCAAATATAACTCTTTTTGTGGAACAGGTCTTTTTTTAGAATGTAACCTTTTTGTGGAAAGGAGGAGTATTTATTTTTTTAATACAATTTTTTTGGGTTTGGGGAGGTAGATGGGAGAAAGGGGTTGAATGAAGAAGAAGAAGAAGAAGATAAGCATATTCTTCAAAACAATGATATATCATGATATACACTAACAAAATGAGAAACTGAAGATAAAATAATGAGGGGAAAAGGTTGAGAACATAAATTCCTTTAAGTCACGTCACTTGCAGCCATAAAAATCTTGAGAATTTGAATACATGGGCATCAATCTTTGGATTTACTATACTGGCAGCCGTGAAAAGCTATTATGCTGCTCAATCATTAGCACTTTTGCAGGAACCAAAGTTGGTGAAGTCCAACAATTTAAGGTAAGAGGCAAGAAAATTAAGCAACATTTAACTGTAATCCCATTTCAAAATGAGCCATCAACCTCATCAATTATAAAAATCTAAGTTGACTATATCACAGTAACATAACCTACATACTGAATTAATCACACTGGATTCTTATACTAAGTACTGACATTTGGTAGCATGCAATATTACAGAAAAATGGAATTTTGAGCAGTTCGAACGCTCATTAGGACTAATTACTATATGCAGTTACTGGGTTCAGTGCTATGTGACATTCTATTCCTAGTAATCCACCTAACTAAATTAGTGCCAAACTGAAATACTAAATACTTGGTAGTTTATCAACTAGAGCTGCTACTTGAGTCCCTTTAAACACTAGTTTCATCGAGTTGAGCCAAGCATTAAGATTACTTGGATACTCGACTCAAGTGATATTAAAATAATAAAACACTCAGTGATAACTCGATAAATACTCAAAATTCAACTATGTTCAAATTCTTCAAGCTACTTGCAACCATCTCAGTAAATACTAGAGTCGAGTTCAATCAGGTTGACTCATGTTCAATAATCACTCAGACTCGATCGCAACTTAGCATGTGTCCTAAAGAATCGAAAGATGGCTGCTCATACCAAGAATATTTCCTTTGGTTGACAACTCATTTAGCTTACAAAAGTATGAGTGCATTACTTGAGAAACCAATAGATGGCCTCAAACAGCCGCATCAAGGTTTATCTGTTGAGGTCATTCCACTTGTACCATGACATCTACTAAACTCAATCTTTGATCTTTTTGTAAAAGCAAGACAGGTGGTGATTTTGATGACCTTTGTTACCAATTTTGATTCAGGTATTATCAGTAACCATATAAGTCAATTTGAGGGATACTAGTTTTCACTCGGAAATTAAGGCATTTCACTAACACAGGAGGTAGCTGCCTCGAAGAAAATCCCTGCACCAAATTATGATTTTAATAATCTTTTATCGTATGCCGAATTAACTGGAAGAATTTCCTCTGTATGCAGTATATAAGCTATAAAAAGGTTATCTAGTAGATAATTTGGAAGGTATAAATATCAAACAAGAAAACCCATATCTATTTTGTCAAAATCTTAAGCACAGAAAAGTGGTAAACATGTGATGTATTTGATCCGGTAGGATCAAACACATGTTGCGGAAAATAACTTTAGGAAGATTATGTAAAGGATTAAATCATTGAAAATCAACACTAAAGGATCAATTTGTTTAGTTTGCTTAAAGAAATTAAACACCCGCAAGCTAAAACAAACCAATTGTGAAAATTTAAAGAAATCAACCACCAACTCTCAAGATAATTGTAAGTAAAAACTCACACAATTGTATTAATCAAAGTCTCTATTACATCATACAACATAAGCAGCTATTTATAAGTTGAGATAAACCCTAATTCTATTTTGGAAAGAATTCTACAATGGAAAGAAATCTACAATGGAAAGAAATCTAATCCAACTATGGAAAGACAAACAAACCTATTATGAATAGGAAACAAAAAAAATAATACAATAAAAAATATAACTGTGTGGCCGTCAATGGATAAATACCCCCTAAAAGGTCAAACTGGCCGTAGGAGGATAATTATGCCCTGATGGTATAAACAATCATCAGTGGATAATTATCACATAGTGGATAATTATCACGTCACACTAAAGTAATGGTTATCCTCTGATGACATCATCCCCTGACACGCAGAAAGACATCCCCTGATGCGAGGCTCAGCATCCCTGATCCATTCCTTGACACCCCCTGATGTCAACCTCGGCATCCCCTGATGCTTACCAGTGCCCACGGCAACTTTATTACAGCAAACTTACTTACTAAAAATATAAAACTAGAACCTAACTAAAACCTAATTACAAGCTAATTAACCCAACGCATAAACATGTGTGGTTACTGACCTCAACAGATAGATATGGGAATGGTGGAGAGCATATAAGGAAAGGATGAATGAAAGAACTGAGAGAAATATACATGAAGGAATTTAATGAGCATGAGCTATGCACAGACATTTCATGAGACAGGTGCATTCCTTTCTTCTTTTATCCCTCCGGTATTTATCCCCAACAATAAGCTATGATGATTATAACCTCAATATTTAATCCTAGACCTACGTGTTGTGGTTCATTGTCTTGGCCTGCACAGGAAATGGGTTTACCCTTTTTGGCATTCCAACAAAATTATTACCGATCAAATACACCTACCTCATGCCAACATCACTGTCCTAATTTGAAGATATTTCATATATACCGAAGAACAACAGACTAATGGATCATTAGATCAACTACTAGTCCGAGTCAAAACTACACTAAAGCGGAGTGGCTATCCCCCTCCCCCTCCCCCTACCTTCTCAACCCTCAAATACCCACTCCACTCCAACATAGTTACAGGTTCTCACCATGTTTTTGGAGATATTCTCCTTTTATTGAATGCATATCAACAAGACTCATTGTAGACTAATTTAGTAACGCTATTATTGAAATAGATAAACTAAACAGTTCATTTTGGAAGATACAAATGTGGCTTTATGAACTTGAGAACATATCATACAAGGAGTATGTTGAGTATGCCCACACCTTGTTTGATGAAATGTAATCTCAAACTCATACGTATTTATAATAAAACCATGCGAGCATGACACCATGCCTATAATTTGTTTGCTGAAATGACACCTCCAATTAGGCTATTTATCTCATTTAATTTTCCCTTTTGGATTTGTTTGTCTTTATTTATTTATTTATTTGTTTTTACTTATAGCTTATAATTCCCTTGGTCGCGAATTCCCTTTTACTTGTTATGAATTATATGTGCAAACCTTGAAAATCCTAATTTATTGTCTTTTGTGTTACAGGAGTGTCCAAATTATGAATAGGAGTATCCTTAAGTGTCCAATATTTAAACAATTAAATAATATTACGGGTGTGTGTCGGACATGTGACCGAGTGTGTCCGAAGAGTGTCGGTGTTGTACACGTGTCCGAAGAGTATCGGTGTCAGACACGTAGCCCTCGGAGAAGTGTCTGTGCTTCATAGGATGTTAAGAAGCAGCTAGCAGTTTGAATATTTAAATCTTAAACCACATTCTAATGACCATAATATACAGAAGGGTTATTTCAGAGATTACATCATCAAGGGACAGAGACTTCATATCCAGTTCTGCTCTTAGCTCATTCAAATTCTTCTCCATAAGAGGAATCAAGTCCTTCAAAATTTTGCAATATTCTTCATATACCATATGAAGCTTTTCTAATTGCTGATAATAAGAATCAGCATCTATAGATTCCACTGCCAACACCTTTATACGCTCAGCGGAACTAGCTGCCTTCACTCTTTGCTGCACACGAAATTATGATCTCTTTAGATAAAACGTGTTGACAGATGAACTTCTCAAAACTTAATGCTTGATGTACAAAGAAACTGACAAATGCATCAACCTTTTTGACAAAGTCATCCTCCTCTTCAGCAGAGAAAGGGCGCTCGCAGCAAGGGCAGATATGGTGAGCACGAGCAACTTTTTCAAATGGATCAAACATTTGCCTCATACCATCGGCCATATTATATTTGCTGCAAACATTGTATTACAGAATTTCAGGGCATGGGAGGGGGAGGAAAACCTTAATACCTTAGCAATCAGGTGATGAATTATATAATATACACTGGATATAAATCAATACTAGACGGCTGGATCACAATTAAAATAGACACTGAACACAAGTATACACTGTTAATGAAGACAGAAAACCTTTTCTGATCATCTCTTTTGTCTCTTGCAGCATCTAATAGTTCACGATACAAATCAATAGTAGACTGCTGATCTAAGGACTTCAATGTTGACTCAATGAATCTCTTTTTCACTGCAAAAGAACAGGCACAACAAAGTTCAAAAAATACAATTATAATATTAAAATTCAGTAGCAGTTAATTAACTTCATATGATAATCTCAGGAAGAGTACCAGGTACATTTCTCAATGACAATTGAATGAACAACGCAATCAACTTTATCGGATTACAGAGAAAAATTTCATCCTACTTGATAAATAAAAGAAATAAAAATCAGATGTGCATGACAGTGCAATAAAATGATTGTGCCACTTATTATCTTACATGTCGGTTCCCTCCTTAACAAGTCAAGGAGTTTTTTTTTCATCAGTGTTAAGGCATATTTCCTTTTTCCTCGTTTCCTCCACACTGAGTTGCAATTGAAGCAGTTATAGTTGCAGTTCTAAATGTGAGCGCATAGTTATCAGAACTGGACCGGACTAGTCAAACTGGGAACTGGTGCTTAAACCAGTCTGGTTCTCAAAAAATACCGGAGAGAACCAGATGAAGCAGACAGATTTTCAAAAACAGGTGAATCGGATGGTTTTTAAAAAATACAGACTGGATTTTTTAGTTGACCAAAATGACTCTTTTTTATTTTAATTCATACCTTTTAGTCTATAACAAAATTAAACATGTAATTCACTTATCAACACATCAAGAAATTCATTACAAATAAGAATTAATGTTTAAAACATAAAATCTTTGGAATAAGTGAATAGTACTAGTCACAATTGATTATCTTATCTTGTTAAATATAGTATTATTTTATTTTGTGTGGTAAATAATTATAGTAATTAGTTAGTAGGCTCATTTATGTATTTAAACATAGTTATAATTTAATTTCCGTAGAGTAAAATAAAATTTTAAGTATATAAAATTATTTTTATATATATAATAATAAAAATTTGGCTTAAAAGGTTCAACCATTGGCTTAACTGATTGAACCACTGAACCATTGAACCAATATCTCGACTGGCTCGATATGTGCAATGATCAAGTGTGTGAATTACATGACCCTAGATCCTCCAAAAGCTTTAAGTAACCACATCAGCAAGTTGTTCACCAGTCTTCACATAACGCAATGCAATGATCCTATCTCTCAAACTAAATGACAAATCAATTTCTCTGTGTTTTTGTTCGCTAGCTAATGGAATACTGGGTTTGATGCAATATAAAGAGTACCCAGGTTGTCACCCCTAAATATGCACAGGAATCAAATTGTGAAAATCCCAATTCAGTTAGCATTTCTTTTATCCATAGTAGCTCAAATGTAACATTACCCACACTCTTTGTTCCTCCTCAAGAAATTTTAGGCTTGCTTTCCATATGGCAGAGAATAGTTCAACTAGGATGCTTTAATGTTGTATCATGGTTGTAGGCTTTGAAGAGGAATTGTTCAGCTCCCAGTGAAATCATGATGCTCAGTCTACTTTGCGGCCTGAATATATTCCCCATACATTTGCAATATGTCATAAGACCTTAATTATAAGAATTTAGTGAATTGAGGGTTATAGACTCTCCATTATAAATGCTTCTCAGTTGCCAGACTCAAAATTATTATTTGGATATTAGGGATATGCATCCAACAGGAGTGAAATGATGAAGCACATAATATACAAGAGAAACTCATGATTTCTAAGAAATTGCTACTCAAACTTTTATCAAAGTCTTAATAGCAAAACTCGCATTAAGCAGATTACTATCACTGGTCCAAGGAAGAGGAGTTATCCTAGCTAACAGGTTCTAACAGATATCAATCCTAACTAACAGATTCTAACAATCCCCATCAAGTTGGTGCATAGATGTCCAGAATGCCCAACTTGAAACAAAACGGGTGAAATACTTTACTACTCAGTCCCCTTTGGTCAGAATGTCGGCAAACCATTTTTCTGTTTTGATGAAAGGTACAGATCAAACCACTTGTCAACTTTTCTTTAATAAAGTGTCTGTCAATTTCTATATGCTTCGTCCCATCATGTTGTACTAGGTCATTGGCAATACAAATGCCTGCTTTATTATCACAAAATAGCCTCATTGGTTCTTCATTGCAATATCCAATTCTTTTAACGAAGTTCAAAGCCATACTAATTCACACACTCCTAGAGCAGGTCATGACCTGAGAGTCTGCTTCTGCACTTGATCCCGCTACAGATTGCTTCTTACTACACCAAGTGTCAAGATTGCCACCAACGAATGAGCAATAACGTGAAGTAGATCGGCAATCATCTATACAGTTGCCCAATTTGCATTAAAGAAATATTACCATTTATTTGCAAAGTGTATCATAGCTCTGCTTATATCCAAAGTGTATAACAGCTCTGCAAAATCTGTCAAACCAGGCTCAAGCAGATTACTTTAAGCCATATAGAGACTTAAGTAACCTACAAACTATCCCTTTAGAAGCAGAGGTAGAAAAACCTGGGGTATTTCCATGTACACTCCTCTTTTAAATCACTGTGAAGAAAGGCATTTTTTACATCCAACAGTTGAAGAATCCAACCAAAGTTTTCTGCACAAGAAATGATAGTATGAACAGTGTTCTTCTTTGCAATGGGAGAAAATGTGTCCTGGTGGTCAATTCCATATGTCTGGGACTACCCTTTCACAACCAGTCTAGCCTTGAATCTCTCAACTGAACCGTCAAATTTCTGTTTAACAGTACACACCCATTTGCATCCAACTAGCCTTTTTCCCGTAAGGAAGAGGAACTAGCTCTCAGTTGTGATTTTTCCAGTTTACATTTCTTATTTCTTCTTTCTGATCTTGAGGAACAGATATCGAGGACAAAAAAAAGAATAAAAGGAGCAAGTTGGGACTAGTTATACCTCAGCAACGAGTGGAAGCGCATGAGATGTTGCTCCTGATGACAATTCCTTCTGAGGTGGTCAGCCAATGAAGATATTCTTAGTGGTTGGTCACTCGCAAGTATGCAGCCGAAGATTCACAAGTTTCCAACAAAACCACAGGGTTTGGCAGCGAGGAAAATTCACGAAGGAAAAGAAAAAAAAGAAAAGAAGACCACCAATATTGGACCAGCTCCGATATCATGTTAATAATATAATAGAGAGGTGTTTATGAATATTTTGGGATGATTTCTGCCTTTCTCATTCAATCCTTTGTATACAATGGGTACAAGAACTTATGCCTACATTTTAGGCTAATTTACATAATATTTACAACGCAATCCTTAATTGAAGATTTGATTGATGCTAACAAAACAGATATCAATCCTAACCAACAGATTCGAACAATAAATCACACTAAACTATTTAACCTAAGCTTCTTTTATTGATGTCAAGTCTGGCATCATCTTCAACTCCGATTACAATTAATGTGGACAGAAGATCGTGATTATATTACAATTTAAAAGCTTAAATTTCTAAGGGAACACAGGCAAAAGCTCAATGGTTCTGAAACACAAACCCTACAAATTTATACAAAGATCTAAGAATCCCAAAGGAAACAACCCAATAATAACATAAAGGCTGGTTACATATAGCATGCAATTTGTTAGGGAACCAACTACTGTAAAATATAATGACGCTAAATTTTGACATCCACACAATCTAATGCGATCCACATAATGAGAGATCTAATTATCTAATCATTAAAAATAAATCCAATTTACAGAAGGCAGATATTACTAAATGCTACACATAAAGAATAATTGACTGCATGAAAGACTTCTTAAGCAGCATGAGTAGGTCTTAAAGATCTTACTCCTGCATCATTTCTCTTATAATAAACATAAATGACGTGCTCAGAAGACAACCTGTGAGTCTTTCAGTGTTTATTTTTTGTCAAGAAAAAATTGCTTGTATCACATGTTGCAGTAAATAAATAATTTTCAAAAAAACAGTTTTAGTGTAGAAGAAGAAGACGACAAACACAGAAAAAGTTTATATTCATCACATTCTCAAGTCAAAGAATGAGACTCACAATCCTTATCCTTGTGAAGCTTGGAGAGGTTATTATTTGCTTCCTGTATTTTTATCTTCAATAAATTGACCTCCGCCTCAGCTTCACGGGATTTTAAGTTGAGATCATCAAATTCTGATTCAAGAGCCCTGTGTAATAAACAGTAAAAAATTTATTTAAATATAAATAAGAAATCATAAAGGTATGTGATATCCAGTACGAGGACTGTGAATAGAGATATAGCATCATTGCTTCTCTAATTTTAGTGAATGAAGTTAACAATCATTCGGGACAATATGATTAATTGGGGCATACGATCTTATTGCTTATAATGTTTCAACAAAACCTTCATGCTCAAACAGGCTTAGGAAGGATTTCACCCCCAAGGCCGACAATGTTAACTATAAGAGTTAAACTTGACTAGAGCCCGACAGATGTTGAAAACAAAATAGAAAATAACTGAATGTGAGAATGTGAGCACTAAGTTAAAAAATGAAGAGACGTATAGACTATTTGGATAACGAAGATAAGACATTACTGTTGGATCATCCCATCTCCCTGGAAATGATTCTGAGTACACACGAGCCAAAAAAAGAAAACAAAGAATATACCTAACACATTTTAATTACCAAACAAAAAAAAGAAAAAAGATCTAATCAAAAAAAACAAAAACAAAAATGCTAATGTGGATTTAATAACAAAAGGTGTTTAAACCTACTAATCTTGATTGCTAATATAAAAATACCTTCCTCTACTAGCTCCGGCCATAAGTCACTTTCTCACTTGTGTTTCACTTGAGCAAGTCTCCTCATACAACTTTAACCCAAGAGATCCTCTTGATACTATGACCTTAACAACTCAAAGCATGCCAAATACCAAGTCCTCAACACAAATGATGCCAATCAAAGAGCCTCTAATGTTACACGTCTAGAATTTCAATGAATGAAAAATGATAGACCAGTCATAGGGCTAATAAATATAATTTCTATAATTTGCCATCATAGTACACAACAAAACAGGTTGACGCCATGAGCTTTGTTCTAGTGATAAAAGCTAGAAAACTGGCACATAAGGGAAGTTGATTAGACATTAATCTAAAATTGAAATCAAAATATTCTTCAGTAAAGAAACAATATTCTTTGCAGACATCACGTTAAAGTACGAAAAAATGGTTATGACCTTAGAGCTTGAATAATTTCACTCTTTATATCTTTTTCCTGGGGAAGCCTTCCTTTTAGCACTCCTCTAATTCTATCCTTGAAGTCATCTATTCTGAAAATTATAGAAATAACTTTCAGCTTCCATGAGAATGAATACTATACACAATTAAGCCATAGCAAAATACTAGTGGAGTGAGGAAGATTGACTTGCATCTTTTTGTGTTTTTTCTTGTGGTTTTTCAGTGAATCCATGGTCAAAGAGAGACTCGTCCTGTCCTTATAATCAGCAGCCATTATATCTCTATCACGAGTAAGAGATTTCAGTTGTTGCTGTAATTTTAGTTTATCACTTTGCATTTGATTGATGGTATCTTTAAAATTTCTATCGTCAAGTTGCTTAGACTTTCTCTCGACATCAATACTCTGCAGGGGTAACAGAACAACCAGTTTATATACCTTAGGGTTCTTAAGCAAAATTTTACAATAAGTTTTGTTAAAATAAAATCAACGGGAGACTCGTACCAAATTCTTTTCCTTCTCATCAATGCGAGCAAGATTGATATTCGATACATGGAGATCATATGAATCGCGCTCTTCTTCCTTCTCTTTGATACGGTTCAAAATGCCACGCTGCAGAAAATTGCAAATAAGGAAAAAAGCATTAGATAAAAAGTTACGGCTTTTGTAGCAAATTCTATTTGCTCCCCCAAGACTTTGGTCTCTAACTAGAAAGGTAAATGCTTGAGCTTGATATAAGTAACATGACGGTATACGAAAATTCCATTAATCCTCAAACACGAACTTTGATTTCAATTTTAGCCTTTTTTTTTGCCTGAACATCTTTCCAACGGTCATTTGCGCCCATGTAAAGATCCCACGCTTCCAGAACCTTTATTTCATTTGCTTTCTGAGAGAGAGAACGAAATAAAATTTAACCAAAATCAGTCAAAAGCAAAGCAACAAAAGATATTCTGCAAAATCTTCAGAAATATAGGAGAACAATTAGTCAATTACTCATATTGCTTTTCTATTAACAATTAAGAAGCTTGACACAGATGACTGCAAAGTGGGTCAAACATCATTCACTGATGTCCTAGAAATAACCAGGCAAAGAACACTTTGGACCGACCAAAGTCTTCAAATCCACAGGGAGAAAATGAGAAGAAATTCTCAAAGAAATAATTTTGTTATGAATATCAGTAGTGCCTTACGAAGTTCGAGACTAATAGTTTTATAGGATTCACTTACAATAGAAACAAGAAAAGTACTAAATTGTTGCCTCCTAATGGCATAAATCAAGAGAATCAATGCTTCCTTAACTTCAGCCTAAAGTAATGGTAGCAATTTAGGGCCTTGGCTCAGACCAAAATGATAATTTTGGTAGACACTATCAAACTCCATAGAAGAAAATAGAAACAAGATCAAACAAGGTTTTTCTGATTTCACTGATATCCATCTCAGACACAAGTTTGAATATATATAGCATACTCTAATACACTACATGATATCCTAGCCTTCCATTTACTTTTAATCCTAGCCATCTATTTCTATTAATATAATAACAAGTAAAGCCTTACAATACCCCCTCTAACTTCACTAATATTCTATTTGTTACATTACTCCACCTCCAAAGCCACCTTGTCCTCAAGGTGGAAGACATGGAAATGCAAGCACTGAATAGATATGCGGCATAAAGTAAACCAAGTTGTTGTACCATCAGTGATAATATTGCCAAAAGCTAGTAGCACTCTAATACAGCCAAAATTCTCCCACCGGGGTCCAAAAAATTCTTTTAGCAGAACCTTTACATTTGGAATGTCTGAACCTTTTCAAGATGACTATTACACAAGAATGTAGTTGTCCTGGTCCATCCTTGACATGTACAGCAGCAGTAACCATTATAAAGAGTCTTTGGACAATTGCTGAGATCACTAGCAAATAACCATTTGCCACAACCATAGTATCAGCAAATTTGACAACTCTATCCGACAAGAATGAGCAGGAAATTATTGTGGAATTCAAAAAATCAAACCCATCCTATGTTGCATGTGAACCAACCATTAAAAACAAAGCCATCTCGAGAAATCCACTATATATTTGGAATGCAGCCTGTTAGGTCTAAATGATGTTGATGATGATTTATATGTTGGTAAATAAATGTGCATTTGTAAATACTCAAGGTATTCTATAAATCTTAGTATATTTGCATAAATAAACATTCACTGATAGACAACACAGTCCATCAGGGGATGACCTAAACTGCACTAGGCAAGTTATCAGTGGATAACAAAAAAGGACTTGATAGTGTCAAGAGATGTCAGTTGTACTTAACGATTCAAATATTCTGCACATCAGGCATTCCAATAAAAAGCCAACAAAATATTAGTTATTAAAAATGGTAGTGTACAAAAAGGTATTAGGGAGCAACTTGACCGTCAGGGGAAACCCACAAGGGATAGCTTGACCGTCAGGGGAACCCATCAGGGAATAGTCTAACTGTCAAGGGAAACCGTCAAGGGATAGCCAATACACTACATCACTGAATAAACATCAGTGAACAGGATTCGATCACCGGTCGTGCTAAAAAGAAACTATTGAAGTCGGACCCTTGGGGTTACACCGAGCCTAAACTGATTCCGCAAAAAATTCATTCTCGAGAAGCCAAATGCTTCTTTGACAATGGACTTGACTAAATTTTGATAAACCCGATACTAAAATAAGCATGCATTTAAATAGCACAGTAGTGAAGAAACATATTACCTTTTTGTCTTGCAAGTCCTTGCTGAGATCATTTAATCTTGAGTTTAGACCAGTCGTTAGGCTCCAAGCAACTTCGTGACTAAAGGGGCTATTTGGAAGAAAACCCAAATTAAGCATTTCATAAAGCTTTTGGATAGTTGAATCTCTTTCATTTTTCAGTAACAAATGCGCCTAAGACCAAGAGTATAAGAGAACATGGCAAAAATTAGTACATCTACAGGGTGCCATGCAGAATATCAGCAAATGCATAAGTTCATAAATAGTACATCAGCCTCAGATTGAAGCCTGCTGACGTCTTGAGTATTATCCTTTATCGTATTCTTAAGTAAATTAGCCTTAGTTTCTGCATCTTGCTTGTCCCTCTCCCACTTGCTAATTTTAGTTTTCAAAACCTCAGTCCGTTCTTCAAACTTCTCTTTCCATTCCTTCAGCTCTTCATCAGTGTCTAAGCCCATGGAAAAAACATACGACGTATGCACAGACAGAAATTTAAAGAAATAGATAAAAACATGGAGACAACTTAAGCATGCTTCATTAAACATATAATGATAATTCAATAAAAGTGCAGCAAGATTTTGAGTGCAGACAAAATAAAACCATTAAAACAGAAAATAAAAGCAACATTTATTTTACAAAACCTTCATTTTCCTCGGAAAGAGCTCCATATTGTCTCTCCTGCTCCTCGAACAAGACTTTTCTTTCAGAAGTCATGTTATCAATCAATTTCTTCTGTTTCATCAAATCCTTTAATGTGGTCTCAGTATGCTGGATCTTAGCATCTAAACTCTGAATGTTACTTTCTATCTCCTGCATCTGACTTTTCAGAGTCTCTGTTTTCTCATGATCTTGAGAAATATTTTCTCGAAGCTGCAGCATTAGACAATTAAATCAATGTGCCAACATAATTTTATCAAAATTTCGGTGTGAGGACAACATTAAGTTTTTTTTTCAGAAAATACAAGCTAGTACATGTCTCCTTCCCCCACATAAATGACAAAGCAGAAAACCGCATAATCTCTCGATAGGAAGCCCATAATTTATCAAAGTTGGTTGTTTTAAGTAACATATTGAAAGATGGTTAGTTAAAACAGAAAACTGGCTAAAGTTGATTGGTTTTTTGTGTGAATAACCCGATTTAATTATTAGTTTTCTTTTTTTTTTTCTTTAATCTCTCGATAGGAAGTTCAATTTCAATCTTGCATCAGCAATCCACCATCTTCGCCTTCATCGCACGCCATATCTACACCTCTGTCCCTCCATGGACTTCGTCCTTCACTTATAAACCATTCTGCTTCATCTCCAGATTTTCTCAAATTATATGGCCGTGCAATGTTTGACTATAGGTGCTCTGATGACGATTGAAGAAACACGAAAACTTATAAGTAAGAAGGAAAAAAACAATAATAAAGAAACATTAAAATTGCAGATATTTGTTTGAGAAAAAATCAAGACCAGATCAGAACATAATTTGAAAGTAATTCCTTCATAGAGGTCGGGACATGGTTTGAAGAAAAGGGGAAATTTGCAAAAGGGAAAATTGTTCAGTTTGCAGAAGATTAAAGTGGAGTGCTGGTTGAAACCGGAAATCCCGTCCCATAACATCCTGCACCGGTACAGGAAATGACAAAAATTGGTTGCCAAATCCCATACAGCTAACCAGTACGCTGTACCAGTTCAGTATGGGACAATACCCTGATTTTACCATGTTTCTCAATTTTCCCCCCTTTTTTTTGGTTTTTTTTTACTTTCTGCTTTTTTGACATTTTATTTGTTTAGAAAAATAAATTATAAATATACATCTTTACCACAATGAGAATTTGACATCAATTTCAGGCAAGCATACATGCAATACATGGTCAGTAGCTATACATAGAGTATTGATTGAACTGGTCTGGACTAGACAGGACTTCAATTTCATTTAGTATTGATGCTTGTTCCTGGAAAAGGAAAGGACGCAGGCGCGCTCACGGACACACACACACATATGTCACCAATTGTAAATTGTGGAACATCAAAGATAGTCTACTAGTTCAACAAATCTAACTGGCAAATAGCAACTAAAAATATGTGTTAAAACCCGAAGATACATAAAGGTGACGACGGATGCAAGGAGGAATACATATCAGAAATAAGTGTGCACAATGTAAATTTTGAATTTTTCTTGCACCATCTCTGACCAATTTCAATGAGTTGAACCATCGCAACACTTTCAACAAAGAAGAAAAAAGATTCAGCAGTCTGAATTCAGTTACTACTCATTTTCCAATTACTCCATAATAACTTAAAATTTTAATGTCTGCCTTTCCTGCACTATGTAAGAGAGTTAGAGAGGTGCATGTATCTTTCTTTATTAGTAACAGACTAAAAAGTACAAGTAAGGGTGTAAGGCTATTCAATTTTTATTTAATTCTAACTAGGAGTATCTTAGTTGTAACCTATTTGCCGAATTTCTTGGGCATTGAAAACTAATTCTGAGGTATCCTGGAAGCTACCATATAAAATACGTAAAAGTCCAGTCCTCTCTTGGTACAAGCAATTCAGTCATATAAATAGTTTGTGAACCAATTGGATAAGCAAGCAAGGACAACAAAATAGAGAAACTGCATTTTAAACAGGTAAAACCAAAAATTCTACAATGGTTGAATTGAATGAAGTTGCCCAACTATTTTTGTCAGGAGTAGGGCATTTATCATGGGCTGCTAGCTGTTACTGTGTTGTCCGAGTTGTCAGAGTTAGTATAAGGGATGTTGATTAGGAGTGTGGGTGTAGAAAAGAATGCACTATAAAAACATGATGTATTGCTTGCTTATGCTTTACAATGAATAAATAACAGAATTTCCCTCCTTGTTTCTCTCTACCTGCTCTCTCTTCCTATCTCTCTCGGCTATTCTCTCTCTCTAAATTCTTCATCCCTCTCTCTAGATTTTCCCCTAATCTCTCTCTCTCTCTGTGGTTGCTTATCAAAGTCAGACCATCCAAGCACTGACAATTTGGTTTTACACAAATACAAACAGTAACTTGCTAAAGAACCCCTTGTTTATATCTCCATATATCTAGTACATTATTTATTAGTCTGAAACAATTTCATTAAATACCAGAAACATGCAGTCAAACAAAACTTGAAAATAAAACATGGTCACGTACGTGCAGCACTATCTTATCAGAAAAGAATAAACCTTGTATGCAGCATCTTTTAGGGTTTGAAGATTCTCCAACTTTAGCTTGTATGTTTTTATCTCTTGGGTCTGATCCTTGTGAAGCTTTTTGATAATCTCCAACGCCTTGGTATATCTAAGTAAATGGAAGAAAACACTACAACTTAACCATACAGGTCCCAAGGGTTAGGAGAAGATAAAGTACTAAAAAATATGCTGTTATAGTGCTTCAAATGCATAACATAGTTTTGCAAAAATTTCCGAATGAACTCATCTCTACCCACATGGCTGAATCCTTCGCTGATTTTAATAATTCTTGGCAGGTTCTAATAATTCCTAGCAGTACTCCGTTACATTTTCTGCATCACCAATCAGTATTGTTTTTTTACTCATAAGCTCCAACTATGAGTCTATAACTGATCAATCCCAGAAAACACCATTATTCTTCATCATTTCACTAATTAAATCACTTGTAATTAATTTCACTATTGGATTCAAATCATAGTCGAGCAAAAAGGGGTTTGACGTAAAGAACCTGCAGCAGCTATATAAACCATAAGGATTGGGCATCCCAACCATCATTTGCAAAATAAACTTGCTCAATAAATGAATCACTAGAGGAAATTGGAATCTATGCAAGAACTCCAGATGGATTCACAAAACTTCCACAAGCCTCAAACTGTCTTAGAGACATTTGACATCCCAGCAATGTTGCCATTCATTTCCTACCTCAAAACAGATAGACAATAAATATCTCTATCCACCTCTTGGACCTCAACTAGCTAGCAGCATATTATATTCTCTAGTGATCCTGCCGATCAGTGCATACCCATTGCCATAGAAGATCTCATCAAAGCCTCTCATCTCAAACCATTCTATCACGAGATGGAATCCCAAAAAAGAGTTTCTACAGGTATAAAGTCTAATATATTGCTAAGGAAAAAAAATACTCTACTGCTATGGTACTTTATTTACTTCTATAGCATCTCTTCCCTTTAAAAAAAGTTTAAAAAAAAAATACAGTTTACTGACTTTTTAAGTCAAATTGATCCATATTATTATTTAATTCAATCTAAGTATTCTTTTTTAAATATTCCTTATTTATATTTTTGCAAAAGATCCCCATTCATACACAGCTAATATTGAAATATCTTACTATACATGGAGCAAGATGTTGCGGTTTTACCAAAGGTGAATAATGAAACATCTTACTTACAAAAGCAATTGACAATATGTTGCTCGAGAAGTTAATAAATTATGTGTGACAATAGTAACTGACATTGACTTGCGTCGAATTATGTGGCTATTTTGTGCAAGCCTAGTTTCCATCAACAAAGAAAATACGGACAACCAAATAAAGCAGAAGTACCGTGTTGCTGAGAAAATATCATCAAACTTCTTTTTCAGTGTAGATGGATCTTGCAATGGCCAGTTTGCCTCATCTTGATGTACGAATATGACATTCTCAAGAACAGCCTTTGATACACCCATTAGTGCTGGAATTTCACGATCCATATCAGCACATCGATAGCTAAGGCAAACTTTCTGCAATATAAAAACATTAAAACTTAATGCAAAGTTGATAATTGATGCTAGATAAAATTCCAGCAAATGTAGCATGAAATAATTATATCACATCCTAGTATAATATATATACATATATATATATATATATTAAAAAAAATTAATTTTACAGTGCTGGCATTCTTTTCACTATGCCCCTCCATTTTAAGATGTAAAATTAAATTTAACTTTTGTAACTCAATTACAAACTCAGTTTTCATAACATCTACAAAAATTTTAAAATAATAAAACAAGACAGGTACTCCATATTTAGTAATAGTATACAAGTGTATAAATATAAATTTGTGCTGATTAAAAGTGAAGTAACATTTAGGAATTATGATATTTAAAATTAATTGGTCTAACTTCACAAATACTCCACCTGTGTGGGCATAGTTTATGTTTACTACACAGCCTGTCCCAAGCCAAGCCAGGAGAAAGGAAGATGGTTGTGTCAGGTTCTACGAACCGATGGTAAAAAGCAGTATGAAATGAACCCTTATGATTTTCCATTGGAGTGTGTTCTTCTTAGCGATGCGCTACATTGGCGGCCAAGTGTAGTGCAAAATGGACAAGGTTCTTGAACCAATATAGGCGGGTGCCCTTAAGCAAGCTAGCTTAAGTCATCATTCCCACAGAGATGCACCACATCTATCCTCAGCCTTTCATGGGCAACGGTGGTGGTTAAGAAAGCTAGACAACGGGGTAAATATTCGTCAAGGGATTTGGAATGTAGGATCTTTAACACGTAAATTAAGGGAGTTAGCTGATACTTCTGCTCGAAGAAGAGTGAACATTGCTTGTTTACAGGAGACTAAATGAGTGGAAAGAAAAGCTAAGGAAGTTGACAGCACTGGGCAGTACAAAATTAGGGCATTGCAGGAGCTGGTGGTTATATAAAGAGTAGAGAGTCATTCTATTTCTTTTAAGTCTGATATGTATTAAGAATTATCCGGAAGAGGAGGCATGGTCTCTCTCTAAGTTATCCTTGTTCTTCCAGCTTTATTAATGAAAAACTACTGAACTTCCCTCCCAAATTCTCTATTTCTGTTGCATTGCTTTGTGAATTTGTTTGTGTGTTTATTCTAAGACCTGAGTTAAGCCCAAGCTTAACAGAATGCTACTGGTTTTGGAGCAGAGGATGGAAAGAATGGGAAAGAGATGACCAATAGCAAAATTTTGAATTTATAAGGAAGAGAGAGAGAGAGAGAGTGGATTTTGGAACGGTTGGCTTTTTCGTGTTTTTCGTCTGGCATGTCCACAAGTCATAATGATGTGATATCATGCTGTAACTGACGACACATTCATGAAAGGACGGCATGAATCTCGGAGAACGTGTGAAGTAATGGCAGCACTCTGCGGAAAGTAGAAAGCTACAAATCAAAAGATGATCCCTAAGCCAAAACTGCAAAACCTCAAAATGACAAGCAAACTACCGCCGCAAACATACTTATCCTCCTCCACTTCCCTAAAGAGAAGTAAAGGAGTGGAAAAAAACGATGGTAACAAGGTTGCAGCCACCTAGTCTTGCGGCTGCGACCAGTGCAAACCGACAAAGAAAGTCAAACCACATGACACTGCAACTACATCACCCTGCCCCAAAGCTTACGAGGCTGCACCCATGACCAACCTTGTGCAGCCGCAAAGCCAATGATTGTCGAGCCGTGTCAGTAGCGGAACCACACGCATTAATAATCCACGCACGCATCTCCACATGAAACTCACATGGGCTAAGACACGTGGCACCTACGTGGAAGAACAGACTATCACATCCAAGAACCCCTTCAAAAGGGGACACGTGTCATGAGAAGATTGGAGACTATCAGAGGAAGTTCAAACTACCACCCTATAAAAGGTATTGATCAAAGTGATGAAAATGTTGATGCAATCTACACTCTGAAACACGTGATTGTCATCTTTTCCTTTCAAAAAAGCCTTTACTAACTCTCACGCCGGAAGGCACCTCACTCTGCGACCCCGGGTACCGTTTGTGCAGGTGTCTTAAGGCAGAGTACGGTTGCAATGGGAGGCGCGAAAGACTTCAAGCATCAACAAAGTCCTTGACTCATTGAACTATATTGTATCGTCCCTAATCAAAATAATTTCTGGTATGTCCTTAAATTATTTTTTAAAATTTTTGGAGTCCCGTTAAAAATTCCGTCAATACCATCAATAGACGATAATTTGTGCCGACCTGGCTTTTTTTATTACTAAACATAGTTCTTATGTGGCATTGCCACGTAATCGACTATCAAGTCACCGAAAAACTCCAACTTATTAAAATTGCCAAATTGTTCATTTCTTTCCCAGAAACTAATCAATCCAAACACCTAAATAACAAACCCCAAATCTCGTAAACTAATCAGTCTAAACACCTAAAAAACAAATCCCCAAAATCTCTAAACCCTCAAATCCCATAAACTATTAGGTTATTGACCATCTCAAAAGACGTACTAATCAAACAAATTTGTTGAATTCTTACAAATTTCACATCTCATGATAATTTGGTTGGAACTCTAGACTCCTCTAGCTTCTTTTGGTGTAAGAATTTCTCATCTTTAGCAAAAGTATATTTAGGCATGCTCAACTAATTTAAAGGAGATAGGAGTTTTTTTCGGTTTATTTAAGTTGGTCCATTGCCGTTCAAATTGAAATTTTGTACTTTGATCTTATAAACAATACTTAAAAGACATCTTTTGGAGGTTCAACTGAATAGTCGATAATTACCATCTTGTTACTGATTTATTCGTAGTTTAAGTGTTCAATAGTGAGGAGGTATCAAAAAATTGATTATGAAATAATATGAATTATAGGATGATTATTAGGAGCTTTTATTCATTCAATTATTCTTAGGAAGTATTGAAGTAGGCTGTTATTAGATTTTAGCATGCTTATCATACAAGGGTTTCAA
This sequence comes from Centella asiatica, assembly GCA_014636745.2. Lineage (NCBI taxonomy): Eukaryota > Viridiplantae > Streptophyta > Magnoliopsida > Apiales > Apiaceae > Centella > Centella asiatica. The sequence goes on along the minus strand of CM025780.1, from coordinate 9,012,224 downwards.
CTCTTACAAGGAGATGCAATCTTTCATCTTTTATCATGGAATGCTTAATTATTATTTGGAAGTGTTGTATCCCCTGATTATCTTTGTTTTGGCCTCTTTATTCTTTCTCTAATATGTACTACATTACTAAGATCTTCTGCTGTCCAAACTAGTATTGATCATGACACTGGAGGAATCTTACAAATTGCAGACATCTCCACGCCAAGGTCTTCTAAGGGTTCGCGAGTTCACGCTGGCTGAGATTGAACATTTTGTTGATCCTGAAGACAAGTCTCATCCAAAATTTCCTGAAGTTGCAAGTTTAGAGTTTTTGATGTTTCCAAGGGAAGACCAAGTCTCTGGAAATTCAGTGAGGAGAATACTCTTAGGTGATGCAGTTGCACAGGTTGGTTGAAGATATTCAATATTGGGGAGCAACATTTTTTGTCTGAATATTGGCAAGTACACGTTTATCTGTGTTCAAATTCTGTATAAACTTATCAATTGCACTCAGTTGCTCAGGGGATTATTAACAATGCCACATTTGGCTACTTCATAGGCAGGGTGTATCTGTTCCTGACTTATCTTGGAATTGATAAAGACCGTCAACGTTTCCGACAACATCTGGCAAATGAGATGGCACACTATGCTGCGGACTGCTGGGATGCTGAAATTGAATCTTCTTATGGCTGGATTGAATGTGTTGGTATAGCTGACAGATCAGCATATGATTTGTGTGCTCATACAGTGAGAGATTAGTTAGCCTTTTATTTTATATTATCTTTTAAAGTTTATATTTGAATGGAAGTCCTAATGCATAATCCTGAATTATAGGCATGTAGTTGATTTAGTTGTTGATGTTCTTTTTTTTACCACTTAAAATTTTCTCTACATAAAAAGCATGTGAGACAAGGTAATATAAAAAGGAAAGGACTATATGTGGTGCACTTTGTACTTGGATATTTCTAGAAGATAGTACACTATATAGTCTAGTTACTCAGCAGTAATACCACTCTGTTGCAGGATAAAAGTGGCGTAGCTCTAGTGACTCATGAGAAGTTTGCAGAACCTAGAGAAGTGCACGTCTCTCTCTCTCTCTCTACCTACCTACCTACCCTACATCCCTACCTTTATCTCTCTGTTTATATTGATATGTATATTTCACTTGATATTACGTGTGCGTGCATGCACACGCGTGCACACACTTTGTCCTAAATTGTTTGCAAAATTGAGTTTTTCACATAAATTAAGAAATTGATTTTGTGTTTTTAAATGAAAATAGCCTTGTATTATTGAATTTAGGAGGACATTTTTTTGGGAGGAGAAAAAGTAAGAGGAAAAAGTTGGAAAAAGAAATACTGTGAAATATTGTAATAATAAACATGTTGGACCATATGAAAAAGTAATAAAGAGAGGTCAATTTATTCACTTAACCCTACAGAAATTTCTTAAAAAGGACTGCCCAAAAAGGAAAATGTTGCAATCTGGGACAGAGGGAACACTCACGTGCACACACGCTTCTTCCCCGACAAGTCATTACATTATATGGAAGGCAAATGCATCTTGTTTCTTATTTAACGAAGGTTGAATACCGAACTCATGATTCAATCTACAATACTGTCTAACAAGACCATTGGAGGCAAGAGTACTGTTAGGATATTACATGCATAATACGGGAAATTACATTATTTACGAATGGGAAAATTACAGTTTTGATCCTTTAACTATTTGCCTAAAAACATTTAGCCCCTCACCCTTTTGTTGTCACTATTAAGTCCGTAAACTTTTTTTTTTAAGATGAGTTTATTGTAGATTTTTTTTTAGATATTTATTTATATTTACATTCGATATTCTAGATTTATTTTTGTTTATCATGTATTGCATTTTATACCTATATCTTTTTATTTAAATATTTTATATATAAGTTTGTATTTATTTATAATGTATGTTTATATATATATATCATAATAATACAAAAATGACATTTTTTACCCTTAAAATGTCACGTGAAATGCACATGATATTCATTTTTTTCACAAAATTGAGGGGAAGGAATAGATATGTAGCCTTAAGAAGACTTGGAGGGCTAAAGTGAAGAAATTGAAAGAAGGGGGATGACGTTAAAAGTTGACCAAAACTTAGAGGGAGAGAAGTGAAATTTTGCCAAATGAGGATGAATAGTAATTTTGCAGGAAATAGTGTTCTGGATTTTAACTTCAATTAACACTAAAACCAGACAGATACTTAAATCTTCAACAATCTGATCTAACTCCAAAATTGATCAACTCATATAGATTCAAATCTAAACATAGAACTTAGTAGAGCAATTACTTGGGGAAAATTCAAAGTAAACCTGCTTGATTCCAGAATTTCACATCTAACTTCTGTCAAAAACATCAGTTGCAAGCAGTTTCCCTCAATAAATTGCCCAATTCAGTTTCTGCAGCAATTTCTTCTGCCTTTCAGCAGCAGCAGACTCGGCTAGGCCTACTTAACCATGCCAGATGAGGAAATCACTGATTGAAATGGTTGTCTCTCAGAACTGAGTTTTGTCACCGGAAGCCTCTATTGAAAAAACAGAGCATCATAGATCTGGTCTTGGTTCCAATATTTGATGATATTTCTGTCAATTTCTGCTTGTAATCAACCTCAGCCAGTAATTCCAAAACTGGGTAAGTTATTCTTATGCAGAGAAATTCATGGGTAGAAGAGCATTTTGGAGGAGAGGTAAAACTGCTCAAGAGCAGAAGCAGGTCCCTGGGAAACATACTGTACATCTCCTTCATTTCTTCTGCAAGACCTAATTATGGACCAGTAAGTAGCTCTTTCTTCTTCCCTTCCTTTCCTCAAAATTCTCAGTTTTTTCGTCTTCTCTAAGAATGCAATGGTGTTAATATAAGATTAAAGCTTCCAATTAATAACAAACTTTCGACCAAGTTGGCGTTGGTAGTTTTAATTGGGCCCAATTCATAATAGGGATTTGAAGGTGTCGTAACAGAAGCTACCACTCGTCGGTATGGTAGTACATACCTTTGTTCCTGTTATGGATGTTGAATATTTCCTACCTAAATCTTCTTCACATAGGTGCTAAGAGCAAAAAAGCTAACATGCACATCTAACATGGATGTTTGTCATATGCCACATCATTAAATAAGATTGTCACATGTCAGGCCTGAGATGGTCTGACTTGATACACAGTAGCACAGAGTAGAGATTTAGGGGAGATAGTGAAGAACTAGAGCAGAAATGAGGGAGAGATACAGAAGAATTGGGGAAGGTAGTACAGGGGAGGAGAGAGAGACAGTCGAAGGAGGGAGGTAGCAGTGAGAGAGAAGAGAGAAAACTTGAGGGAGAAGTTATATTTCATTCATTTCCTAATATTCATCTCAGCGGTAACAAGCATACATATATAGTGGCCTTATCGTACACCACCTTCTCTAAAATGCACCTCATTCTAACTAACCTTATCCAATAAGCACATGTCATCACATGGTCTATTTTAACTAATTACCACAGTAACTTGAGTAATTATAAAACAAAACTGAGCAATTGAAATAAAGTAATAGAGCTTTTCGTATGATCCTGACATCATGTCAGATATATTTAACCAAAGTTGACAACAAGGACAAACATTGAATAGAAAAATTAGTTAAAAGATTTACTTTTAACAAAAAATAGGTGAAGAACTAAATATTGATCCAAATTTAGTTGAAGGACTAAAACTTTAATTTTCCCTTTACAATTTTATCATATTTTAATTCATCCTCTAAACAAAAACTGGGAAATCTTCAATCTTCCTTGGGTATATCCACCCCAAGCAAAATGAAAAGATTCATTTTCACTTATTTTCACTTATTTTCACTTTTTTTCACTTATTTTCACTTATTTTCACTTATTTTCACAATAATCTATCGCCAAGGGATGTAGAACTCCATCTTTAGTCTGTTATGGATTTTAAGGGAGTATTTAAACATGTAATAGTAGGATTAATCAAGGCATCCCTTGAACGGTACCTTTTTTGACCAATCTATCACTAAAATGTAAGACACCAGACAGAGACGAGACAAAGACTTCAAACACATTTGGGGACGACATATACTCCTACGCCTGACAATAATAAAGAGGCTGGATAATGAAAGAGAATTCATGAAACTCCCCATATTTAAGAAAGAAAGAAATATATCACTAAGTCGTCTGAAGCTCCCAAGTGCATAAATTTGAAGTTAGGAGAAAAACAAAGAAGAATATACTAGTTTTCCATCAAAGAATGGGAGAAATGACATAAGCTATGAGTTTTTCTTCCTTTTGATATATATTGTTTCATTTTTATTTTGTCATGTGGGTTGTGTGGTGGGGGAGGTTGTGGTTATTTCAGTTTCAAAGAACACAGGGGTGGTGTTTGGTGAAATCTGAATCATTAAGAGGTCTAGATTAAATAGACAATCTGAATAGAATAGAATCTGACTCAAAAATTCTTGTTTGGTCATTTGATTACAATGAACCACCTGAATAAGGTCATTTCACTATTTTGGGCATACCTTACATAGAAGGATTTGAACAGAAATAACATTAAACAAAACGAAACAAGTTAATTATTCTTTCATACCTTTATGACTCCATAATATTGCATTAGTCACAATATCAAGAAAACTTTAATTTCTTTTCTTTCTAAGAGGTGGAATAGAATAACCCAGCTCTTCTGCATCTATTTATCCAACTCAATGACTAAGTACAGCCTTCGGAATCGCTTGAGGTATCTCCTAAAGTTTATTCTGAAGCAGCAAATCAAAGCCATGAAACTCTATACACTTGTTGAGATGATTTGATTTTATGTTCTACAATAGCTACGGAGGTGATCATGGTTGGTAAATTGTGCCAATAATGTAAAGGATAACCTAGATCTACGAGAGGCTTGTGTTTGAACTGGTAAAACAATGAGGATGGTTTTGTAAGGTAATTGTTCAGATGCACCTCTATTTCAATTAGCTTCCGTTTGAAGTCTTCCTAGTAAGGAACCATTAAGAGTTAAGATGATACCAAAAATTGACCAAACAACTTCCGCCCTTTAACCAAATAAGAGGAAAGGTTATTAAGACGCATACGAGGTAAACAAACAAAGCCAGAGTGATGAGTTTTTGAGAGGTGGTCGTGACCTCCTTGGAAACAAGTCATACTGTTAGGTTGCATTTGGTTAGATGGAATGGACTAACATGAAAATGAAATGAGTAAATAAGACGAGAACTAGAGGTAAAAGACAAGAATCACAAATTATGAGAGTACGGGAATGAAGAAATGGTAGATTGTGTATAAAATTTTGGTTGTAATGGAATGGACAATCTCCATCTAGGAGAGTGGATTTAAAAATGCACATAATCTTGTGGGAAGGAATAGAGCAAGGATTGAACCTTACACATGAATGATCTAGCAAATAGTGTAAAATTCACATGTCATTCTATTCCATCAAACAAATGCACCATTAAGTGCTATCAAAGAAAAGATTTTTGAGAAAGCAGATTAAGACTTAAAATTATACAAGGGAGTATTTTAGATCTTGAATTTTTGGCATAATGCGCTTTATGCTAAATTAATGACTTTCACTAATATTGGCATATTTGTGACTTGGTGTGGCATGTGTTTCCTGCGTTTTTTATGTAATATATATATATATATATGGTTACATAGGAGGCCACTTCCTATAAGCTAACAGTCCACATTCATTAGACTAACTTGCAATGCTACGTTTATGCAACTACAACATTTGAACCCCAATTGCTTATTTATTCTCCTAGAAGAAACAGGAGGTGGTCACCACCTTGAAAAAAAACCAGGTCAGCAATTTTCAACTTCAACGTACAAGCTCATGAATGAGGTTGAGGGAACATAAATGAGGCCGGAGCATAGGAAAACTGCTAGCATTTGGAGGGATAGAGTTTTCTACCATTAGCTCTTTCCATTTATTATTAGATCTAGTATTTTTAATGCATGTTTATTATTTTGTTCAAATTTCTTTTTATTTTTATTTTGGGTTAAATAACTTTATGGTCACTATACTGAGATTGAATTTTTATTGTGGTTACTGAATCTCAAAATTACAAATGAGTTACTGTATTAAAATTTTGTTTACAATTGAGTCATTCCATTAAGTTTCCATCCAATTAATTAACAGAAATCTAACATAGATATCTGGGTCTGCCTTATAGGTAATATTTATTGTGTCAAGTGGATAAATAAAAGAAAATAAAAATAAAAAATGAAAGAAAAGTGATAAGATAAAAAAAATTTAAATCAAAGAAAGGAATAAAGGTTAATGTATTGGCAACTCTTCTTGATTTCATTCCAAATCGACAGGCCACCATCGTCTTTGCCGTCAAATAGGCAGGCCACCATCGTCCTTGCCGTCATTCCTCTCTCTTACAGATCAGTATATTTTTTCTATTTTATTTTATTGGCAATGGTGACCGCTATTTGTTTGGTGACTCATTTTTTGTTTGATCAATTGTGACCACCACCATCATGGAATCTGTATTTGGGATTTGATTTCGTGTGAATCTCTGGTGGCGATTTGAGTTTGATAGATCTAATCCAATCACAAATTTGTATCTTAGAATTGATAAGAGATAAATAGGGCAAGTTAAGTTTTCAAGAGAATGAAAATGATACATCCTACATCCTTTACACCATCACCAATCTGATCTATAACTTCAACACATCTTTCTCTATATTTATGTCCCTAACAAAGTTAGGTTGTTTTAGTGTCTAATCTTTGTAGCATCACTTTTGAATTTATGAGGTGAGAGCTCTTAATTGTTAGATTTTTGAATCAATTTTGGGTTGATTTATTGTGTAGGTGATGATAATAATGAAGTTAATGACTATTTTCCTGAGATTAAGGCCTTAATCTTGCACCTTAGAGATTGAAACTTCAAGTTGACCAATGATATAGTTTCAGAGTCACAATGATGATGGAAGGTGCTGGTGTTAGGGTTTGAAGATGAGAATGGTGCTGTTTTTTTCTTTTTTCTTTCCTTTTTATGTAGCAATAAAAGGAAAATTATATATTTTTCAGCTGAAATGTGGACCCAATCATCCACATCATCAAATGTTTCGCCATATCATATTTCCGTTAATCAATTGGATGGAAACTTAACGGAGTGGCTCAATTATAAACAAAATTTTAGTATAATTCATTAGTAATTGTTTGAGTTTCAGTAACAATAATGAAAATTCGACCTCGGTGCAATGACCATAAAGTTATTTTAACCCTTTTTATTTTATATATATGTTCATTATACATTCTCATTATCTTTTAACTTTTCCTTTTAATGAAAGTTTCATTTATCATTGATCCCTTATTTGTGACAAAAGGTGTTTTTTATGTTGTTGGTTGTATATGGATCATACGCTCGTACCCTGATGCATCCACAGATGAACCTTAATTTAGTCCATCATAAAATAAATATAAAAAAAGATGAATACTTCTCAAAACTCTCATCATTTTCCTTTACAAGGTTGATTTGGAGAAGCTAGCTAGCTCTAAGATCAAGCCTTTGGGCTTGCTCGTAGAGTTTTTTCACTCCACAAACTAAGCATTATTGATTTAATGTAGATGAACCATTATAATACCCTATTTTCCACTTGTTGTGTATTCATGATAGACTTTGTCTCATAGTAGCAAAGTCGATAGAAAATAAGGAGGCACATCATGTCAAAGGACAATTGTTTCTCAATAAGCATTTGATGATGTGGAATCGGAAACTAGGAACCAGGGGGTTAGACGTCAATTAGTTGTTTCGAGATTTGAATCATTGGGCTCACATTCCCAACGTTTTGTTTGAAACAAAAACAATATCAAGATCATCTGGAACTCATCTCCTTCCTCGTTTCTTCATACAGAACTTTATTTTCAATTTGTAGGTACTGGCTTAAGAAAGGCTTTTTTATGAAATCCAGCTTGGCAAGCTTCACTTTACTCATTTATTAGCCTTTTGTGATTCGCTTTATATTGTTATTCTCCTTCTTCTGCTCTACTGGGCTATGTTCTACTTAATCCTATTATCTTCTTTTCATTTGAAACGCCACTCTCAATTAAAACACAGAAAATAAAAGTGAATAATCCCACAAGAAAAAGAAGCATTTTCTGACTTAAAAACATACAAATCCTTAGGAAATGAGTATACATTCTAAAATGCCCATGTTTTTCACGTTACAGTTGAGTCCACATTATGTAATAGTAGTAGTTAATCAGCAATCTCGTGATTGAGGCCCAAGGATAATGCATTTATTCTCTTCACTTTTGTGTTGTCTCCGTTATAGTGGCATCATATAAAAAGTTAAACAATATAAATTACCACTTAGCGCAGCCCATGCATGCAAAATATCATTCTAGAACTAGATATGAGAGCACACACAAATATTGCATGACTAGCATATACCTCGCCTGTGTGAGGATTAATAGTCTGAAGAACACTTTCAATTGCCTTGTACTCCATCTTTGATGCTTTCTGTGTCAACTGAAATGACCTTATGCATACCACATCCTTACCAGCTGCTGTCTTGAATCGGAGTTTTATTTGCCCCTTCGTTTCTGTTTCTCCTGCTACCTACATCCATATAAACCACTTCACAATACTTACATACTACTACCTCAATTCCAAAATAAGAGATACATTTTACTTTTCAAGTCAATTTCTGATTCTAAGATTCAACACTGACATCGATTAATTTATTTTGTTCAATATCTATTAATTTATGTTTTGAAAGCAATAACAACGATAATGACTTATACAAGTAACCTAATGCATGATTATACTAGTTCCTTGTTCTAAAATTACAACATCATTCAATTTTGTATTTTAGGAGTTTGCGAATTAATTTTAGAAAGTCAAAATGAATTTTAACTCTGGAATGGATTATCATTTAATCACACTTCTATACAGTCCATTATACAGTGTCACATGGGATGGAAGAAAAAGCATTAAATGTATAATCTTAAGAAAAACTGAAAGAGAAACGCCGCTGTTTATAGTAAGGAGGTAGCAGCGTTTTAGCATGCTTGCAATGCCTAATATGCAAGCCTCCTTCTTCATGCTAGTTGTGGCATACTATGCAATAACTCATAGGCAGCATCACTAAGACTCGATTTAAAAATTGCACACAAGGAAATGTCGAAAAAAGCAATTTCATATAAGATAATACTGGTACTCAAAAATAATAACATACAGAAATTTGTCATTTCACAGTCGACACTACATTCGGAATGAAACAAGAAGTTACTCCCCTCCACAATTTATGTTATCAATTGAACATTTTCCATTTAAAAGTTACAAGAGTATAAGCTATAACGCACACTCTCACTCCATGGCAATACCAATCATTCATATCTCAAACAAAGTCTCAGATACAAACCAGACACAGAAACACAAAAACAGCAGGGTAAAGTGATACCTTGGGATCATGGATGAAACTGTGGCCAGACCTAGCATTTGGAGGCAATTCTCCGGTGCACGAAAGCTTCAAACACTCAATTATAGTCTGTGGAACAAACCCAATAAAGAAAAGGGGCAAATACAAATAAGCAGATATATATATATATATATACACACACATACACATTTGGCATAATATATGTGAATGTAGAGACTGAAGAAAGTGGTTACAGTTTTTCCAGCGCCGTTGGGGCCAACGATGAGGGTTAAGGGACGGAAGAAGGTGATCACATGCCTGTTCTCCGGGTCGAAGGCCCGAATCCCCTTTATGAGCATTTTATCCACCGTGCTCATCTTTCTACCACTTCTAAATCAAGGTCTCAATAGGCGGGTGTAGGAGAATTTTACAGATACGGAGGAGCATTTTACTCAAGAATGTCGGAGAAGAGTCGAAGACAGATAACCAAGATTTCGAAAGGGTTTTAGATTGTTTGATGTTATATGTATTGCCTTCGTGCACAAAACGGACGCGCTTCTGTTTTTCTTTTTTAATTTAATTTATTTATAAATTATATTTTTTTAAGATATCATTATTAATATTGTCTTTGTTTTAAAAAAAATTACATTTATTCTTTTTCTTTGTGAATATTTATTGTAAATTTTTTTAATTCTTTTTATTGCTAATGTTATTATGATAAAATATAATTGTAATTTGTAAATTTCTTATTGTTGATCATATATTTATTATAATCATATTATTGCATTTAAAAAATTCATGTAAGTTAGTTGATGGGTGTGCGTGAAATTCTAGTTTGTGGCCTTCTATGTAACAAAAAAAATTTGTTATTTTTTTTTTGTGTACCCTATTAATAGGAGTAATTATTTGGTTTGTGTTAATATAGCGGGGCTTAGAAAAGTTTGTTTTCTTGGTTCAATTCTAAAGAGATAGTGAATATATCCATTTATAAAACTCAACTAATATAATATGTAATATTACACAATTTTATGTTTTATCATTAAAAAATTTAAAAATAAGTTCCTAATTAATTTTGGATAAGAACCCTTGAACAAAAAAAAATCTAAAGAATAGGACTCTAATCACTTATGGATAAGATCTCTCTTCCCTTTTTATATACAAGTTTAGATCTCGTATTATCGATAATATGGGTGTTATTTTAAATGAATGTGTTTATTTAGTATAGTCATTTTATATGACCACTTAATAAATAATTGATAATATTTTAGAAGATTATTATTATCACATTATTATTCCCCTAGTGGTTGATGACCAAAGTTATTATTGAATTACTTATATACATTTCACGATTTAATATAATATATACTCTATATAAATATATATTATAATATGGGGAAATAGAAAATAAGTTGCAACTTATTTCTAAAACTTATTTTTTAGAAATAGGCTATAGTAGTTTTTTATTGTATTTTACAATATTTTTACGAAATCCAACAGTATTTAAGGATAGAGCATTTAAAAACATGAACTATACAAATTTTTATTATTTTTTGTGATGCGTAAATTAGTTTTCATAACTGTACAAAATTTTACTCTTTAAAAGTTATTGAATTTGCATCATTAAAATAACAATGATGCACATCATATAAACTTATAAAAATTTGCATATTCTATATTTTTTAATGTTGTTTTAATTCGTAAAGTTACATTTTCCAAAAACATAATAAAATATAAGAAAAATTATTACAACCCAAAATTGAAAAACAGGGTCGAAAAATAATGCCCTCGAGAATCTTTAGGGACAACTTGTCTTCTTGGTGTTGGTGTTGTAACCATGAGAATTGAATGGTAAGTTTTGGATTGGGAGGGATGGGTATCATCTTTTTCCCTCCCTTTGTGTATTGTTCATTTGACTTCACCAAGAGGAGTTACGAGGCCATGCGCTTGCTTTGTTTCTTTTAAGGATAATGGTATCGTCTTGTGTTGTTTTTGCACTTTTGAGATTGTTTCACACTAGATGGTCGTGGGGCGACACAGTCATGTCCTTAGGGGAACATGTGCTTGCCTCTTGTTGTTGTTGGGGCAAAACTTCCTCTTCTTGACGGTTTGCCATTGTGAGACTACCTTGTCTTGAAGGGTGCGAAATGTGGAACTACCTTAACTCAAAGGGTTGTAAAGTATGGGACCACCTTCCTTTGAAAGGCCATGCGCTCACCCGTTTTGTTGTTTACGTGGAACTACCTTATGTCAAGGGCTACGAGGTGCAGGACTGCCTTAATTCAAGGGGCATGGAATGCGTGACTACCTCAATTTGAAGGGCACGCAATGTAGAACTACCTTAACTTGAGGGGCATGGTGTTCAGAACTACCTTAACTTGAGGGGCGCGAAATGCAAAATTACCTCAACTTAAGGGGCGTAAGATACAAAACTACCTCAATTCGAGGGGCGCAAAAATGCAGAACTACCTCAACTTGAGGGGCCACAAGGTGTTGTTATACCTTAAGTTGAGGAGTGCAAAAATGCAGAACTTTGTAGGCTTGCCATCTCCCCTTTTTGATCTTCTTATTCTCGATCTTGGCAAGTGGAGAGGTGCCATGATCATCTTTTGCATTTGTGATGTCTTTGTTCGATCTTAGGCGATGACACCATGTCTTTTGGCCTCTCTTCCTCTTCCGTGATTTGGGTCTCGGTCTTTCGAAGCGGGAGCCTGTGTGATCTATATTTGTTTTTGATGGGCTTAATACATTGAGTTCACTACCTATAGACAAGAATAAGGCCAGGGAATTCTCGGGTGACATGAAGCCCAACGTATGAGTTGGAGCAAGAACCTTCTCCGGTCCGAGTTGTTCGTAGGACTGAGACAATTGGTAGGAGAAGGATAACGTTGCACCCTAATCTTCGCTGGATCATTAGTTGTGTTATAATAGTTATTAATCATTAGTGAATCCAATTATTATACTCGGTCTTGGTGTAGGATTGTTAGAACGTTTGTATAGACCCTTTATTATATTTTGGTGTTGTACTTATGTAGACGAGTTATACTTGCATTATTGTATTTATATTTGTAATTTATATTTCCGTTGTGTATAGGGGTGCGGTTGTGTTTTCTGCATGGCGATTGAAATCATTTATTGCGACGATATAGGGGTTCCTACAAATTAAGTTTAATAAAATTACTTAGATTACTATTTGTTAAATAGTCTGTGTTAGGTTTATAGTATTTGATGATGATGAATATACTTAGAATATTTAGATTTTCAAATGTAGAGTAGTTGCTTTTGTATAGCACTTAAGTTTTTATAGTTGGTAGTTTACTCTCTAATTGTTATAGAATATTATTGTAAGAGAGTAAGTTAAAATGTATTATAAGAGACTACCGAGATTGCATTGGGAAGTTGATTATATTTAGTCTATCAGAGACTAGCTGCCAGAGACTGAAGATATGTTGACAAGGAGTCTCATGTAAGACAACTAAATGCACCTCGAGGCCGAGGAACTGAGGGACCTTATCGAGTACAGGATAGGAGAGATAGAGCTAGCTTATTCGTTATGGTTTCCACTGCTTCCAAAACTGAAAGGTAGTTATATGTCTACTAGAATACATCCTCCTAGCATCGAGACTATAATACCTCTTCCCTTCGGTCGAGATTGTAATACCACTCCCTCTCTCCTGGAGTCTCTGGGCCACTCGCTGTGCTATTTTCCTTTTCTTTTTTCTCTGGCATTAAGCTTTGTATCGTCAGGACGGTATTGACTTAATGACTTTTTATTAATATCGGTCGGAGACTATTATTGAAACTGTAAGAAACTAAAATGAAGTTACTCCCTGATATAGTGTAAAAGTTCTAATTCAAATAGAAGTTTGATTCAACACGGAAAAAGAAGTTATCTTGAAGACGAAGTTGGTGTAAGGATGAACCATAAGAGTTTCTATTGGATTAGTATTCTTATTCAGATTGTAAATCGTAGAAATATTGTGTTTAATCTATCACAAACTAACTGCCAAAGACTACAACATAGTCAAAGATTATGTTGTGTTTAGTACTGCATTGGAGAGTTCAACAAAGTTAAAGATTATGTTTAGTCTATCACAGACTAACTGTGAGAACCCAAAAATTGTAAATTTATTTTATAATATGAAATAATATATTTTGTGGTAAATTTTGTTTTGTTATCTTATTTTTGCATGGAATTTAATTCTTTCGGATATGAATGATAAATTCATATATTTTCAATAAGAATTTTATGATAATGTGATACTCGTGATTATGAAGCTAAATCCTTAAAAGGTATCAAAAGGGGATTAGCAAATCCCATATAAGATCATTTTGATCAACATGGAAGATGATGAAGGGATTACGTGGTATTACAACTACGTGTCTGATTAAGAGATGTTTAGGTGGCAAACCTTTTGTGCATGAAGGACAGCAGCTGTTTATATGTACTTAGTTGCTAAGGAATCATGATGAGCAGCCGTACTTACCGTCCAAATTAACCAATTATCTTATTTCAAGCTTAATCTTAGTCAACTGTTTTGAACTCTATAAATACACTACCCGGAAGGAAATTCTAACTCTTTTACCAAAATTTCTCTCCTAAGAGTTTCATCAAAATTGTTATCTCCAAAAATTTCCAAGTTCTTCTTTCGGAGAATTTTTCTTAGAAAAGTTTTGATTCCACTTTGAGAACGAAGAGGTAAGAACTTGGTGTTTTACTCAGTTTTCTTTCATGTATAGCACCAAAGATTAATGCTAAGATTAATATTCTCTGCATCATCATGAGATATCATAGCCTTAGTTGTTCATGTTAAGCCTTCCATCGTAGTAGAAGCAAGCTATGTTGTTAATCTTTAATGAGATGTTGTTAATCTCTAATGAGATACTGTTAATTTTGGACGAGATATTCGTAGTCTCTGACGAGATATTCGTAGTCTCTGATGAGATATTCTGTTAGTCGCTGATGACGTCAGGCTTAGTCTCCGATAGAGTTAAACTAGTCTCCGATGACGTCACCAGTCTCTGATGAGAAGTTAGTCTCCGATGATGTCACCCTTAATCTCCGATAGAATTAAGATAACGTCATCAGTCCCTGATGAGTTTTTAGTCCCCGATACGTGTTTTAGTCCCCGACGCGGAAGTTTAGTCCCCGGCGTGTTTAGTCCCTGGCGCGTCCAATACACGTATTAGTCCCTGATACCTTTCCGTAGTCCCTGATGGCTATAATTATCAGTCCCTGACGAGTTTGTTAATGAGAAAATTTATCTCCGATGCACAGTCTGCTGTCAAGACTATAAAATATTATTTCCTTAAAACTATTTTATGATGTCTAAGGGTATCACATACATGTTTTCTTTCATAAATTCTTATTAAAGTATTAAAATTACTTGCATGATTTATAGAATCTCTCTTTCACAAGTAAATTGATTTGAAACTTTGTTACAAAGGACCGAGGCAGGTATATTTACACTCTTATATTTATTTCAAGTTGAAGTAAGTATATTTTCATTCTTATGCTTGATTCTTGTGATGCAAGTATATTCACAACCTTACGTTTATTGCAAGTTGATGCAAGTATATTATCACTCCTATGCTTATTTCAGTTAAGCGCATGATCAATTGATTCGACATGCACACAAAGTTATGATTTTTAATTTCCTTGTGAATCATAATGCTATGCTTTAATTTCTGCTAGCATGATATAAATAAAAGTGCATGGATATAAAGAAGCTTTGCTCTTTCAGCTATCTTTTTCAATGTTATATCTGTACAACTGATGAGAATGCCATATTCCTTGAATGATTATGCCACATGGATGGCTAGAGGAAAGGAAAGGTGCTGATTTGTTCTTCACCTGACCTAGAAGAATTTTATGTGACTATGTACGTTCACACAAGGAGGGATCATACGGGCACAGTTAGGCCAGCTGTATACCGTATGGTTAGCAGATCCAGCGGTTTTAGCCCCCGATGGATATCTTTACTTCAAGGAAGTTATGCTTTGTTTTAAGAAGGATTACACAATTGGTTATCATCAGTAGTCCTAAAGATTCCTTAAGGATTTTTGAGGCATTAGTATTGACTCACTAAGCCTCTTAATAGAATTGAATTCTTTTTGAAATATTCCAGATTTGTTTTCCCCAAATTATATATATACTTGCTGGGCGTAAATCGCTCATTTTCGTAGAATTTTAATGTTTGCAGGACAGGATATAAAGGTTGAGCCCTCAGACAAGGGAAAGGCAAGAATGATCGATTACTAAGGGTGGCTAGTCTTATTATGCCAATAAGGAGGGAAGAAAGGAGGATGATCTGGGAAATGATGTTTTGTATTACAACATAGAAACAGAATAGCTTCCGCTGTAAATGTAATATTTTGGGTTGTAATAACTCTTCATTATCGTTTCTTTCGGTAATTATTTTATGATTGAATGTGTGGTTATCTTTTCCTTCTTTTGACGAAGCCCTGATCCAGTGAGGGATTATGGGGTCGTCACACTAACTACCAGAGACTAAAATATGTTGAAGTTAGTCAAGCCTATTGGAGACTAAGAATTAGTCTATCGGAGACTAAGGATTAGCCTGTCGGAGACTAAGCATTGTGTTGTCAGAGACTAAGCATTGTGTTGTCAGAGACTAAGCATTGTGTTGTTGGAGACTAATCATTATGTTACTAGATACTATTGTTGAAGTTGTAAGAGACTAAAGTGAAGAAATTCTAATTCAAATAGAAGTATGATTCAGCACAAACAAAGAAGTTGTGTTGAAGACAAAGAAGTTCTAAGTTTTTGTTCATCGGAGACTAATTTTTTGTTCATCGGAGACTAAGTCTTCCAAAGACTAAGTATTTGTTTATCGGAGACTAATGTTGAAACTACCAGATACTAAGGCAAAGACACTCCAATGCATTAAAGTAGCATTGAGAAGATTTGACTGTCGCCAAAGTTATTTGGCTAATGCCAAACTCAACATTACTTAACACCAAAGTCATTTTGATTGTCACCAAAGTCATTTGCCTATCGGCAAAGTCGTCGAGCAAATCAACAACGCCAAACTCAAAATGACTACCGCCAAAGCCATCGGGCAAGTCAACAACATCACCAAACTCAAGATGACTGTCGCCAAAGTCATCGAAAAATTCTCTATCACTAAAGTCAAGTGCTCGAGCATCAGTGAATAAATTGTGAAGCGCCAAAATCCTTGGTCGTCAGGGGATAAATATCCACTGATGAACAAAATAGCCCATCAAGGGATAAAATGATTAGAGACTAAAAATGACATATGGGATGACACATGGTTGAGTTTAAAAATCCACTAACTCAAGTCTAAAGGCGGTGGAATTAAAATATAGATGGTGGTTCAATAAGTAGAGATTAGCTACCAAAGAATCTTCAAGGAGATAAGTTATACATGGCAGGTGTGAATATTGATAAAATAAAATATGGAGATAAGTCATACTTATACACTGGCATGCGTATATAGCTGCTGATGTGAAAGTTACAGAGATAACTTATAGAAACTTGAAGGAGGAGAATTTGGAAGTTGGTCCAATCAAAAACCAGGAAGCTCATAGAGATAACTTATCATGAGAACTTGAAGAGGAAAATAAAGGAGCTAGTGTACTGATACACCAGAGATGTTACATAAAAGGTTGATGTGCAAGGAAGGTCATACAAAAAGAAGAAGCTATGTGACAGAGCTGCAATTACCAAAGAATAACAAAGATATTTTTGGAGGCAACTCACTAAAGAAGCTTGGAGAATAAGAGAGCTATGTCTATAAATAGAGACATAGAGCAGTTGAGATAAAGTATATGAGAGATACATCAAGATATCACTGAGATACACAAGTATACATATTATCTCATATTATATAACAACTATAATTATATTACAGAAAGTGTAGCAAGTTTTCAAAAACTTGAGAGAAGCTAGAAATCATTTTTCTACAGTGCAACTGTTATTTTAAAACAGAGATTGTCTACAGCTGGTAATCACTACCAGAAAGAATTGTAAAGATTCAAATTGATTTACGATAAATATATATATTGTAGATTAATATTCATTTCTTGCAATTTGTTTTACTGTTTCACTTGTTATATTTTTTTAGTAAAGTTGTTTTAACTGTTCTTAAGTTTTAAACCATATTAAACATTTTAATTCAAAGAAAAGTTAGAAATTGTATCCAACCCCTTTCTACAATTACTCCACGGGACAAACAAATACTACTTTACTGAACAACTTAAACTTGAACAGACTAAGATAAAACAATGGAACTAATCCTCTAAGAAACTATCAGACTTGGTAGGAAGTCAATTAATAGGTCAAAAATCTGGTCTAGGTTATAATGAATGCCTAGGAAATAAACTAGTAGTGGAAGAGAATGAAAAAATTGCTAGCTCCATGACTCATAAGCCAATTCTCATTAAAAGGATTACTTTTGTCTCATTTGTTAATGAACCTAAGTTCATTAATACACAACATCAACTTATCACCGCTCCTCTCAAGAAAGAACAAAATATAGTGAATGTTGATAAAAAGAATCTTCCGAAGAGAATAAACATAGGTTTTATGGCAAAGACTCAACTAAACAAGAGACTAGAGAAATTGACAGAGTCTAAAAAAGATATACCTAGCAATGGTAAAAGAAATAGGAATAGTAAAATAGACATTAATAAATATACTAATTATGCTAGAATGTCTGATGCTCCTAGGAAAACTTATCACATATGTGGTAACCCCAATCACATTGTTATACACTATAGGTGTAAAAACAGAGTTCCTAAGGAGGAGATTAAGCCAACAAAGATAGTCAAACCTAGATCACCTTTATACAAGTTTAATCATCTTTGTGAAAACTGTGGTAATGCTAATCTTGGTAGTCTCTCCCCTCCTAGAAGCAAGTCTAATGATTATCCCTTAAAAGTCACAATTTCTAAAAGATAATCAACTCCATCAAAGTCTAGTCTTGAATCCAAAACTAGTGAGAAAGGATCCAAGAAAATCTGGATCCCAAAGAAGTCTAACTAGTTGTTCTTACTGTGTAGGGAAAAAATAAGAGATCATAGTTCTTGGATAGTGGATGTTCAAGGCATATGATTGGTAACAAGTCCTTGCTAGTACAGTATAAAGAATGGCCCTAAGGTGACCTTTGGAGATGACAACAAATGGTATACAAAGGGCTATGACAATGTTGAACACGGAGATGTCATCTTTACAGAAGTATCACTAATTGATGGCTTAAAACATAATCTATTAAGTGTTAGTCAACTATGTGATAAATGATACAATGTCACCTTCGAAGAAGTTCAATGTTAGGTGTGGCACAAGAAGACTAGAGATGTAATCTTGACAGGAAAGAGAAAAAGAAATCTATACATTGCAAATCTGATTTCTACTTCTGATCAAGTTACATGTCTCTATAGCAAAGCCTTTGCTGATGAAAGTTGGTTTTGGCATAAGAAGCTCTCCCGCTTAAACTTTAAAAACATCAATGCTTTGGTGAGAAAAGGTCTAGCACCTGACATTCCTCAATTGGAGTTTACACAAGATGGATTATGTGAATCTTGCCAAAAAGGAAAGCAGAAAAATGTGTTATTCAAGAGTAAACCAGTAACATTAATTACTAAATCATTACAATTACTATACATGGATTTGTTTGGTCAGGTAAATGTGATGTCAATTTCAAGAAATAGATATGCATTGGTTATAGTGGATGATCACACAAGGTATTCATGGGTGAAGTACCTTTACACAAAAGATGAAGCCGCTCAGTTGGTTACTGATCACATAAAGAAAGTAGAAACTGAGTCAGGAAAGAAAGTAAGGGTTATAAGGAGTGACAGAGGTACATAATTCAAGAATTCTCACATTAATAAATTTTACACTGAAAAAGGAATAACACATCAATTCTCAGCTCCTAGAACTCCACAACAAAATAGAGTTGTTGAGAGGAAGAATAAAACCTTTATTGAAGCAATGGCTAGTGCTCCACTCGTAACCTAACCCCGAGAGGTGAAGAAGAGTGAAGACAAAACAAAGACCAAAAAAGGCAACACAAGATCTAATGACAGAGTTTCCCTACTTATCACTTGTGGAGTTAAAGACTTCAAGGACTTGGTGAAACAATAGATTGATGTGGATGTCGTCAAGGCTAGTCCTCCAAGAGAATAACCCACAGTCGAGATAAGGGCTTAACCAAATTATTATCTCCTACATTAAAACATGGGGAACTAAACTACGAAATGCTACACCTAAGGAGAAAATTTCATGCGAAAGTTTCTATTGGAGAGGTAGAAGTTCATAACAACAAGAACAACAACAACAACAACAACAATGTCCTTAATAAGCCAATGCCAAGGCACAACAATAATAAGGCATCATGTAACATGCTTAGATGCTTCAATGGGATGATGGAAGAATTTCACGAGATACCTTTGCAAGTTGTGACCCCGCCTGACCCTAAAATGCAAACAAAGGTCTTGATGGAGGGAGTGAAGTTCAAGAGGTTCTATGATCAAATTGGTCTCAAGAATGAAGCAAGGCTAGAAGCAACCAGAGTCATTGTCAAGGCGGCGAAAGTACAAGAAGAATGTATGCAAGTTGAACAACCACAGTTGAAAGCACTTGAGGAAGAGATAAACAAGATAAGCTTTTTCGAAGTAGATCGTGCAGTCAAGTATGCGCACAATCGTCCCTTGTACGTAACCACAATATCAATGGCTACAAAGTAAGGATGGAATTTTTAGATAATGACCTCTTTGAATATCATGCCATGGACAACATTTTTGGAATTGGGACTTCCGAAGGAGAAACTTGTGCCCAATAGTATTGACATACTAATCTTCTTTAGAGCAAACATAAGAGCTGCCGAACATACAAGGTAGATGTACAAGTTAGAAAAATTAGATGACCAGTCACCTTTCATGCGGCAGAATTCGACAAACATTACCACATATTGCTTGGAAGAACTTGCCAAAACTCTTATATAGTTATGCCCTCCACATACCATCAATGCCTTAAAGCTACTTGGAAGGGAAAGGAAGTTACCCTAACAGCAACCAAGAATCCATATTCTAAGGAGGAAGCCTACATGATTGAGGTCTCCTACTTCAATGAGGTGATGGAAGACCATGAAAAACCCATAGAAAGAAAGCCTATCAGTATAAAGTTGCCCAAATGGAAGGATGTTGAGAAGGGGGATTACCTTGTCCAAGAAAAGAAGAAGCAAAAGAAGCCTACAATGGACATAGGGAACAACACAATCATAGAGTTCTCCCCAGTAGGAGACTACTTGTTTGGGCCCCCAAGCCCTCCATAAGAGCAAAATGATGAAAAACACATTGTTTGGAAGGGCAAGACTAGCCAACCTTTGAAGGAGGCAAGGGAGAGAATCAACTCTAAAAAGACTAAGGTGATAAATACTGAAACCTCGCATGATTTCCAACCATGTATGCTCGTACTCCAATTGTTTGTGTGTAGGGGCATGTGATCCTTTGAACATAGGTCAAAATTCTGATCTAAGACCATTTTTTAGCAAAAGATCCATGAGATTGATTTGATGAGATCTCTTTCATCCCTTATCCCAATGATTTGATTTTTGATCCGTTGGAAAGCTTGTTCAATCCAACTGACCTAGTGATGAAAGTTTACCATTGGAAAGCTTATTCAATCCAAATGATTTAATCTTGAGTTTGGAGAGATTTCAACTCTAAGAAGGTCGAATTGTTTGTTCAATCCAACTGCCTTACTAACAATATCTTACAAAAACTCCCATATTAAATTAATTGTATCTCTCTCATTTCTTATCCAAGTTGATTTATTTTTGATGTCTTGAAAACCTTTTCAAGCCCTCTATAACTTTGTAGTTTTCTGTTTTGAGAGATTACGTCTCTATGATGGTGGAATTTTGTGTTGAACTCAGCTATCCTCCTGAAATTGATAACAATTTACAAAAACTTCTATATTAAATTAATTGTATCTTTCTCATTTCTTATCCACATTGGTTGATTCTTGATTTGTTGGAAATCTTGTTAAGTTCTCTATAACTTTCTAGTTTTGTGTTTTGGAGAGATTTCATCTCTAAGATGGTCAACCTTTATGTTGAAACAACCACCCTATAATGACCTATTTTTGTTTTATTAGTTGTGGGTACCATTTGGGGTATATATATATTATGTTTAGACTATCTTTTCTCTCATTTTCTTCTTGATAATTCTAGAGCACAACCCTAAACCCCTTTCATATCCATTTTTAACAAAAAATCATATCAATTCATATAATCAAAACCAAGGATCAAGCAAGAAGTAAAAAGCAAGCTCTAGCTATTGCACCGATTAGTTTCTTCAATTTTTTCACTTTTCCAACTTTGTGGTAGGGGTAACTTGTTATAAAGTTAGTTTTCTTCATGTATATGAGTTCATAGGATGATTCTTTGCATGAATATATGGTTGAAACTTCGTTGTATAATCTTGAAGGATGTTTTAGGTCGAAAGGGCCACTTTCATGGTTTTCACCTCTATAAATACTTTTGATGCTTCAGTTTGATTATGGTTGGCATCCTTTTACCTCGAGACTATTGTGGAACTTAGGGTTATATGATAGATTGTTTTACAAAGCTAATTTCATAAAAGCTATATGTTGTCCTTTTGTGCACACCATGTGTTTGATTAAATGCCTTGAACACATATGTGTTTAATGATGCATCTAGTGGTGCCATGAGGATACTAGGTTTGCATTTACATGTGTTAATTGTTGTTCATGACATGTTAATATTGATATAGTTGATGGTAATCCACCTTACCAAATATAGACATGTTATTTATATATGTTATTTATGATGCATAAACGCACGTGGGATCACTTCTTAAGGGTGGTGTAGACACCTCATTTTTTGGCTTTATTTTATTTATGTTATAAATGGAAATAATCAAATATGGAGTGAGGCTTGTTGGATTTAATCTTGTTGTTAAGTACAGGATTAACAGGTTCCTCTTTGAGAAATGCATGAAATTGATAATTGCAGCCCCTAACGAACCAAGAGTAGAGATTAATGAACAAAATGCCAAGATGACTTGCACCAAAATCTGTACATCCATGAATCTGTACATCCATGGATCTTGTCGAGGTGTTTGAGCTTGGCGAGAAGAAAGGTGTCCTTAGACTTATTCTACATTGATGCTTCTGTGGAGCATTAGCTGGGAAGTTCAATAGGATCTGTGGTGGGTTTAAGAATGGACGAAACATTAAAAAATATGAAGCAAATCAAGACTACAGTAGCGGCGTCAGGGGATGTTTCTCGGTGTCAGGGGATGTACTTTTGGGCATCAGGGGATAAAAATGACTAGCACCAAAGTCATTTTTGGCCATCGCCAAAGTCTTCGGGAAATCCATCCTAGCGCCAAAGTTTGGGCATCGGGGGATAAATTACCTAAGCACCAAAGTCATCGGGTAATCCACACTAGTGCCAAAGTCTGGGCATCAGAGGATAAAAATGATTAGTGCCAAAGTTGTTTTTGGTCATCGCCAAAGTCGTTAGGTAATCCACACTAGCGCCAAAGTCTAGGCATCAAGGGATAAAAATGACTAGCACCAAAGTCATTTTTGGCCATTGCCAAAGACTTCGGGAAATCCATCCTAGCACCAAAGTCTAGCATCAAGGGATGTTTCTCAGCATCAGGGGATAATTACACTGTCGGAGACTAGCACGCCAAGGGATAATTACACTATCAGAGACTAGCACGTGAGGGGATAATTACATTGTCAGAGACTAGCACGTCAGGAGATAATTACACTGTCAGAGATTAGCGCGTCAGGGGATAATCATATTGTTGGAGACTAAAATTAGCCATCAGAGACTAATTTTATCCCATCAGAGACTAATTTGCAGAAATGGTACAGTGATAGATAATGTCATTTTAAAAGATCTAGCATCGTGAGAGGATGTTATCCTCCCAAAATGCATTATATCTTCAGGGATGATGTCCTATGTTGGCAAGAGAAAGCTCAAATCAATCTTCACCACTCACCTGTAGAGCTGAACAACCAGAGACTAAGTGATGTGTTCATCAGAGACTAAGGATTTGTCCATCGGAGACTAAGCTCTGATTCATCAGAGATTAGAGAATTAACTCATCAGAGACTAAGAAAATTGCCACATTAGAGGCTGTTACTTAAGGTTATAAGAGCCCATCACTACACCAAAGATAAAATGGTCATCAGAGATTGAGGATGATAGGTGGGATGACATACGATTGACTCCGGCAATCTAATAAATTGACAAAAGCTAGAAAATATAAAAATGAAAGAGGGTGGAGAAACCAGCGGCAATAGATGTCACAGTAGTTTTAGCGTGCAAGAAGGGCCATCTAAAAAATAGAAGTTATATGACAGAGCTATAATTATCGAGAAATATTAGAAATATCTTGAAAGATAACTTGTGGATGAAACCTGGAGGACAAAGGAGCTGTGCCTATAAATAGGGACCCCAAAGAGGGGAGAAAGGGATCGAAAAAAGTGGGAGAAAGGGAGAGGGGATCGAAAAAAAGAAAGGAAAAAAGAAGACCTTGAGAGGATTTCAGGGCCGTTTTCTTTAAAGTTAAGCAAGAGAAATAGAGGCTTTATTTCCTCACACCAGAAGTGATCTCTATAACTTCATGTTCTACATCAATGCAATAGAAGCTTTACTTATAACTATTTATTTATCTCGTCCTTTGATTCTCCATCATTTTGCTTTGATCAAGGTTAGTTCATATTTCTATAATAGGACGATTTCCAATCAAGAGTAGCTTTGTCTATAGCTACCTCTATTTGGAAACATCTTTATATTTAATCTAGTATATACATACATATCATCCAGCTTCATGTTCTATCATAAATATATTTTGTCCCTACATCATTTCTATATGATCTCAGTTTATATAATGGGCTAAAGAATGACTTGATTTTAATCTAGTTATCCATATGTACATAATATTTGCATAGTTATGATGTCTTTTCTAACCTTTTGTTTCTATTTTCTGCCTGAGCTAATGATGCATGAGTTTTAAACCCTCCTGGGGAGGATCTAGCCAAGAACCTTCAGTATGGGAGCCAACATTTGTTAAAGTTTATTTGTTTAGTCTTAAGTTAGTTTTCTTCTAAAGAATGTTGTAAATTTGTGTTAGGTAAAAGTTGTTGAATATTTGTTGAGGACTGGTCCTTCACCTTTAGTTCATTTGTTGTAATATGCAACCCAATGCTGATAATGGAAATGCACTAAGCACATACACACACGTGCACTTTAATGTTTGTTCCAAAAAGCAACTTTAGGTTTTAAGGGATGATTTCATAAAAACTAAATCTAAAAAGCAGTCACTAGTTATAGTGAGGATAAGGGGTGCCTAACTCCTTCCCCTTGTTCAACCTAGAAACGAACTTGATTTTTTTGGGTTCGCCTGGACCATGATTTAAGAGTCATCTTGAAATTAATTTTCAAAACGATAAAACTGGAAAGGTCTCCTAACACACTGTCTCAGATTTGTTAGGTGGCGACTCGTTTTAAAAATGATCTTATCATCTAGTCGCATTTATAAAAAGTCAAACTTTTGGATAAGGTTTTTTAAGCAATCTCATAACTCAACCCCCACATTTTCCAAAATTTTTCGGGTGCGACAGGTGGAATCCTATCACTTATGCGGTCATATTATGTGAAGGGCCGAGAATTTCGGAAACCATATTCTGAGTATATCAATGGTGTACATCAGATAAAGATGTTCAGAGTCTTTATCCATCCCTTCAATCAAGGGATAGTGAAAAGCTACTAAAAAGGAATCAATAGATAATGGAACTATGATTCCTTGGGTACTATTTGATTAGGTCTAATGGAGGGTTGCTGGCTTAGTTTGGATGATACCTTGTAAACAATTTGGCATAGGATAAGGTGAGAACTTTCTTCTACAGTAATTCTGAAGATGTATCTTGGAGAATTGATAAGGTATGATTAGTATCCCATATGTACCCTATGTGCATACTATGTGGATTGGAATTTTAACTACCTTATATGCTTTATTGCTATTATCCAGATATTGTTATTCCATTATTTATATATTATTACCTCTGCACCATATTAATATTATACTCATATCATTTTCATCACGTCTTGCAACATATTATTCCTTACTTAGGTTTTGCTAACCCGTTTCATGTTTCATATCATGTATGTAGGTTGAAGTTATGTGGAGTAGCCCAAGTTCTTCTCGGGGTAGTTTTGGGAGTTTTTGAGGTGTAGTCTCATTGTAGCTAATCTTTTGTTATTCTTAGCCTTATTTATTTTTTGTAGTTGTTGTATATATAGCCTTGGAGGCTTGAGACACGTATGACTAGACTTGTAGTTTGTAATTTAAGTTTTGCAAACTCATGGTGGTGATATAATATTTGTTTAGCAAATGACTACATTTATTTCAATTATGTTTAATCCATAAAAATTTTAAATATCATGTTTTCGTAATGTATAAATGTTATTGATACAATGATAGTGTGTCACATTCGGATATCGGGTATAGCTTGATTGACTATCGGGTCGAGGTGTGACATAACTTGTGACTTTCACCAGTTGTAAGCTTGGTACTTTGAGCCAAAATGTTCTTTGTGGGTAGCAACTAGTGTACACAAGGACATCTCTAGTTGTGACCAATTAAAAGAAATCCTTCCATGCGTTCTCATTACTGCAATACCTAGGCTTGAGTCCATATTCTCTAGAAAAAACATATCTAAATCAATATCCTTTCCTTAATAACTATGTGAAAGGAGTTAGATACCCCATTGTCCAGATATACAACAAAGCATGGCTCCCTTTAAAGCAACTACCAACATTCATCATACATTTAGACAATGAACTGATAGTTTCAACTACAAAAAGAGGTATGACGGTACATGTTATTCACAATATCTGAATATAGATTGTAGAGGGGGGGGTGGGTTGAATACAATCTATTAAAACTTTTTGTAGATTAAAATGAAATTTCAGTAACGATAATCATCTCACTAATTTGAAATATTGCAAGGACTTCAGATATGTATTTAATCAAGGAAACTGATTAAATCCAGATTCAAAGTCAATCACAAATAATGAACAAATTAATATAAACACAAGGAGATATCAAAGTTTAACTTTCATTAAAGCTTTGAAGTTTTTCAAGGATTTCTGAGAATTAACCTCAGCTACAGTTTCTCTATTAAAGAGCTTCTTTTCTCTCTCTCAAGATCTCACACTTCAAAAATTGTCGAGAGCTACGATTCTGGTTTCTTAGTAATACAAGAATCCTTTTTATAGTAATCAACAGATAATGTTATCCCCTGATGCTTTTTGGAACACCCCTGATGTTGGACCACATAAGGAAGTCCTTCCGTATCAACACACATTTCTTTTGTTGCTAAACTTCAATCATATGAGGACACTTGCATACTAGATAAGCTATAATACCGCCATTCTGCAATCCTTGTAACAGAATGTGGCTCCACTTACCAAGTTACCAAAACTAACCGTTACGAGAGTTGAACCCTGATCTTATCTCTTTCACCACTGATGAATGAGCTCACCACTGATGTTTCTTGTACCCCCGAAACTATGCACCCCTGATCTTTTGAATTAATCCTCGATGCATAAGCTTGCCACTGATGGTTCATGTACCCCTGATCATTTGAATTCACCCCTGATGCATAAGCTTACCACTGATGATTCTTGTACCCCCGAAGCTAAGCACCCCTGATCTTTTAAGTTCACCCCTGATCCTTTGTAACTTGATATCAGTTTCTTCAACACTTCTATTTGCCCTTTAAGACTTTATTCTAAGTGCTAAGAATTCCCAATGTAAACACTATCAGGTGTTTATCATTTCCCAATAACTATTACAACTTGACACATGCATATTATTGAATCTGCATGATCTTTTATTTCCTTCTTTAGCTCATGAGTCTATACAAGTATTGAGCTGTATATTCTATCTTTTCCTATGACATCATCATCATCAATACAACATTATACTCAACAGTACATCCCTTCTTCATTTCTAAAACTATATTTCCCACTCCCAGTGTTAAAACGACTAGGTCCTTATGCAAGAACTATCGAATGTCGTTTCAGTTGAGAAGTCCTTATGTAAATCTTTACCATGTTAGGATGGAGACCACCATTCTCTACCTGGGCATCCCATCTGTTGCTACAAGTGTACCGAACCACACACTCAAAAAATCATGTTTCAGACTTGGTTTGGCAACCATTGCCTACAAAATTTGGACAAAAAGAAAAAGGCGTGTTCATAGATCTGAGACTACCTCCATCCAAGGGATGATTAGAGATTGTCTTGGGATAATACACAACAAGCTGATATCCTATAAAAATTTAGCCAAGATATAATATTTAATGTGTTTTATGTTTGTTTCATCTGTTGAACTTAGTCTAGCTAGGGCCTGTCCTAGCATACTTTTTTTTTGTTTATTGTCGAGCTGGAGGCTTGTTCTAGTCAGCCCTAGGGGTTTCCCCTTGTATCTCTTCTTTAAAATTTATACAAATTCCAATTTATCAACAAAAAAAATATCATGGTAGTTACACAAATGAGAAAAGCATCCATTCGTACTTGTCTCCAATGATCTATATCAATATTGAACTCATCACTATATTTAAGAAAATATTCTTATAAGAAACAATGCCAAATAAGATATCTAATGGGTAAGATACTTCTTTGAACCAACCTGGTTTATCATGTTTCTCTCTCTGAAATTTTGTCCACATTCTCTCTTACCCATATATACCTTAATTTTCTTGTTGGTACCTTCTCTGCGACCTAATTGACCCCCACCCCCCTTCTCTTAACCCTATCTTGTTGTCGTAACTCCTCTTTTGTGAGGCTTTACATTAATTCTTCAGATATTGAAAATGTTCACCTCATGGAGCAATTTGTACCTATCCCGACACGGATCCAAATGGTTTCTATAGATTTAAACAAGGATAGTGGCTCAAACAAAGAATTAGGGAAATTGTACCTTTTTCACTATCCCAACCCTTCACTGAAGTATTCAGTGTTGCTGCTCATCTTTCTAAAGTTGATAGGAATTGAAAGTCGTGGCTGAGAGGAAGAAGAACTCTAAAGGAATGCTCTGTTCCTTTTAATAACTCCTCTAACTGACTTGGGTCACCTCTTTGCTCCTCTGAGAAACCCTATGCCCACACTGATTCTGTTGGAATGTATGTTCAAAATATAATAATAATAATAATTTGATAAATAGTAATTATACTTTATTAATTAATATTATACGTGGACAAAACGATGAAGGTGTATGGGCCAATGTAGAATCCTAATTTGAACGAGTTTATGTTGAGTTCGATAACCTGGTCACAAAGGTATGCATATATATATATATATATATATATATATATATATATATATATATATATATATATATATATATATATATATATATTATTATTATTATTATTATTATGGGGGCAACAAACTGGGTATTCCAAACTTGATATCTAAGGTGACATGCTTCAAACAAAACCCTATATACACATGTATCCTTCTCTCTCATAATTATCTCCTATAATTATTGTTTATGCCTCCACTGATCTAACAATCTTGAAGCATATGTATTCTTATAATGTATCTATGAACAGCTCATTCTTGTAGAATTTTAATGTTTTACAGGACATAATATAAAGGTTGAGCCCTCGGACAAAGGAAAGGCAAAGATGATTGGTTACTGAGTTGGGCAAACCCTTTGTAGTACCGATAAGAAAGGAAGGAAAGAAGAGGATCTGAGAAGTGATGTTTTGTATTATAGTATAGAAACAGTATAGCTTCCGCTGACAATGTAATATTTTAGGTTGTAATAACTCTTTATTATCTTTTCTTTCAATAATTATTAAATGAATGAATATGTGGTTATCTTTTCCTTCTTTTGACGAAGCCCTGATCCAGTGAGGGATTCTGGGGTCGTCACAGTATCGATCATGGCAGTCGGAATAAGATCTGTCGTCCTCCGGGTGAAATCAAGTCTATCGGATTAGAAACATGTCAACAGTCGGCATCTACTTTACTGATATTTGACCTAAAGAGAGATTTAATGTCATTGATATAGGTAATGACTTGTTCCTGGTGAAATTCTAGAGCAAAGAGGATCTGGGTTTTGTTTTACATGGAGGTCCATGGGTGATCTGTGATCATTACTTGACTATTCAATAGTGGCATCCAAAGTTTGATATGGAGACGACTCATATTGACAAAGTGGTTGTGTGGGTTCGTTTCCCTAGATTACCCATATACTACTATAATCCAGATTTTCTCATGTGATAATTAAACCTTAAATTATGTTTGAATTAATTTATTTAAATTAATTAAATTCAATATTGGTTCGGGTTAATTAAACTTAGAAATTATGGGTCTTATTTTATTATTGGTAATAGAATGACACAATTCATTGTTGAGTGTGTGAATATGTTTTAACTGTATTATACTAATTTTTGTGAGGAACACACAGAGGAAGTTGATGGAATCAAATGGACTTCAATCGAATTAGCTGATTAACTGAAACTTCTGGGAGACGATAGACTTGACAATCAGTTTGAGATGAATGAATGCCAAGTATTTTTTAATGAATGTGCTCTCTCGCGAGATAAGTTTCTATCTTTGAATTTTAGTTTTAAATTCAATTTTTGTGCAAAATTGTGTGTTGTAATTTCTATTTGATGCAATAACTTGTTGAGTTATTTAATTCATGACACTCACGTATATTGTCATGTGTCGGATAATAAAGTTAGGACTAGTTATACAAACTGAAATAAATATTAGAACACAACTAGAAATTACTTGTAGATAGTTAGTAAGTTAAAAGTAACTACTAATATGATTAATTATCACAAGTTATTTCTAATTTCAAGGAAATTAAATTCTATGAGTGAACTTATGCAGTTGTAAGTTAAGATAATATTTTGAAATAGAGGAAAGTACTTTAACTATAACGTATTTGGTCACTATATATGAAATAATCCAATAATTGTAAACTACTATATTTTGATACAATCTAATATACAATTTGAGAAAGTATTGATAATTTAGTTATTAGACTGAGTCTATCGATTTGAGTTAGTAATTGATAATGCAAAGACCAGATCTCTATAATGGTAAATAGATGTAGGAGTTACTTGCCATGAATGCACATATAGAAAATTACGATTGTAAAAGATATTAAAATTATTCTTGTGTTAAATAAGATTGTAATTAGTTTATTATGTAATGGTAGCACGAGAATTTCTTTTGTTAGAAGTAGAGTGACTTTAGTAGTTAACTCCTATGTAGTTTTATGCTTAAATTATTAAGGACATGTAAATGATGAGTTTAGTATTAAACGTATTTAATTCAGTTATTTTAATTCTAGTTGATCCAAAAATATGGAATAAAGTTTGCGACATATGAATTACAGAATTTATTGACTCTTGCTAAAACTCATAAATTGTCATTTTTTGAACTTATAAAATATGACTAGTGTAAAGAGTGCTAGAAAATCTTTTAAGTTTGATTTCTACACAACTACTTGGGTTAATACATTCTAATATGTGAGTGATTTAATGAGTTGAATCAATATAGTTGATTGAAAGTATGTGGTTAATTTTATAGATGATTATGATAGAGACTCAGAATGTTTAGTAAACGGTAAAAGGTTTGACAAATTTTTACGTATTAAGTGTGAAGATGGAAATAATTAAATCTGTTAAAGAGGAGGAAAATATAGACTAACAGAGTTCAAGGATATTGTACTTTATATGATTTTTGATGAATCTCATTCTTAACCTATGGAGTGGTATAACTAAAATGAAATGTTAATTTTAACGAAAATTTACATTATAGGAAATGACATGCCTACTTGTTAATGGTGAGATGAGTTCAGTTGTGGTCATATTCTATGATAATACTTCACTTTAGTTTTGTGTTTTTTACTCTTCTAATATAATTTGTCTAAATAAACTTTTTACTTTAGAATTCTAAAGTTTAGGATTGTATACTATATGTAGTAAATATAGATTCTAACGAGTCCAAGATGAGAATTATGATAAATATATGTGTTTGTTTAAGATTTGTAGTTGATATAGTTACAGACATGTTTTGATTTTCAACCATGTATTATTGGAAGCAAAGTTATTAAGAATTTTTTCTTAAATTTATGATGTCCCTATTTTATGAAAAATACATGGTTGAATAATGAATAAGTCTGGTCTGAACCTAGTTTTACTGATTTTTGACACTTGGACAGTTGAGTTAAAATACTTAAATTCTTTTAAGTATCTATTTGATAGTGAGTACCTAGTGATTTCGATGAGGACTCTGTGACCTATCAATTAAATTGTGATTCATCCTTCCGATGAGGAGGATATGAGATTTTAGGACTCGTTCTTGTGGAAAGAATCATTGTTATTGATATGAATTCTTTGTTACATAATAAAACTTAATATTGTTGATTTGCAAATATGCAAACAACAATAAGCTGTAATTCGTTATTGGAGAAGAATTTTATTTGTGATAGATTTTAGTCAAGATTGACAAGTTTAATAACTAATGACTATGTGTTTGGATTAGGTAAATGATTTATTATGATATTCATTCACCTTTTTGTCACATGAATTTGATAAATATTCTTCTAGTTGTCACATTATTGTAGATGTGAATACAGTTTTGGTTTTATGGTGATCTAGGCAGATCAACCTGAAAAGTTTATTATGTAAGGATTTGATAATTAAATATATTTGTTTATCTCATGGAGTAATTGGGGTGG
>CM025780.1:8965267-8979942 GCA_014636745.2 Centella asiatica | reverse complement strand
GAGCAAGGGGGGTTGAATATAATTACTAACTTTTCCTTAAATCTGTTATTAACAATTTAATTTTTAAGAATAGTTGTAACACTTTACTGAAATTATAAAAACAATAGAAATAGTAAAGCAAAATTGGAAGATATAAATGGCAATCAACAATAAAGAATGTTGTTGTCAATTAAATTGAATCTTTACAATTTGTTCTATTAAAGAAAAACAGCTTCTCTTTTTCTGTAAATTGATTACAGCTTCTCAATTTCTAATAACTTGCTTCTTTTTCTGTAAATTAATTAATCAAACTGTTATTAACAATTTAATTTTTAAGAATAGTCGTAACACTTTACTGAAATGATAAAAACAATAGAAATAGTAAAGCAAAATTGCAAGATATAAATGGCAATCAACAATAGAGAATGTTATTGTCAATTAAATTGAATCTTTACAATTTGTTCTATTAAAGAAAAACAGCTTCTCTTTTTCTGTAAATTGATTACAGCTTCTCAATTTCTAATAACTTGCTTCTTTTTCTGTAAATTAATTACAACTGTTATATGATCTGAGATAAGATGTATTCTTGTTGTTTTTCTCAGTTGTTTCTCAGATATCTTTACCTCATTTGCTCTATTTCAATTTATACACACAACTTCCATGTTCTCCAAGCTTATATTCTGAGTTGTTACCAAAAATATATTTGTTGTTCATTGGTACTTGCAGCTCTGTCACACAACTTCTTTATTGTATAGCCTCCCTTTCATGTCAACCTGTTATGTGACTTTTCTGGTGTATGTTCGTTGCACCAGCTCCTTATTTTCTTCTTAGGGTTCCCAAGATAAGTTATAAGCAGTATATAACTTATCTTTGTGGGCTTCTCTGGACTTTATTGGTCCAGCTTCGATGAATTTCTTGTTCAAGTTGACATAAGTTATTTCTCCAGTATTTCATAATTGCGGCTTATAGGTTTTACACTTGTATCTTTATACGCATGCTTGTATGTAATTTTAACTTATGTCTATAAGTTATTTTTGTAGTGTTCACACTTGTAGTCTTTATACTCATGTGCATGTATGTATAACTTATTTCCTTAAAGGTTCTTTGGTAGTCAATCTCTCCTTATTGGTTAACCATCTTTACTTTAATTCCACTGACTTATCTTTATCAACCATATGTCATCCCTTATGTCATTTTTAGTCTCTGATCATCCGTCCCCTGATGGACAATCTCTAGTGTTGGGAAAATGACTTTGGTGATAGTTAACTTTAAGTTTGGTGCTTTGTGGAACATTGGTGCCGCTTTGGTGATAATCTTTGATCTACTGATGGCTTTATTTCAGTGAACATTCTATCCCCTAATCTTTCCTGATGTTTTATCCATCAGTGGATGTTTATTCCTTAACGGACTATTTTGTTCATCAGTGGATATTTATCCCCTAACAGTCCTTTTGTAAATGTATTCCCTGATGGGTCTTTGTTTACAAATGGAGATTTATCCCTTGATGCTTTATCCCTTAACCAATTGCATCCTCTGACCAATCTTTAATACAATAGAGAGTATTTGCCTTAGTCTCTGGTGGCTTCAACATTAGTCTCTGATAATACAAACTTTAGTCTTCGAAAGGTTAAATTGTTAGTCTTCGACATGTTAATTTATTAGTCTCTGATAGGCTAAACTGTTAGTCTCCTATAAGCTAAGTTGTTAGTCTCCAACATGCTAATTTCCTTAGTCTCTGACAGACTAACTTTTAGTCTCCGATAAACAAATACTTAGTCTCTGATAGGCTAATTCCTTAGTCTCTGACAAACTAACTCTTAGACTCCAATAGGCTAAATTTAGTCTCTGATAGGCAAAAACTTAGTCTCCGATAGGCTAATTTTACTTGACCAACTTTGACTTTTGTTGAACTCTTCGAATGCATTCATCGTAGTCTCTGATGCTCACATTCAGTTTCTGATAGTAGTTTCTCATAGTGCACTACTGCAGGTACATATACAATTACAAATCAAACAATTTTAAGTGTTTATACATCATCATCAAAAACTCCTAACAATGTTAATTAATCAAATTATTATAAAGTAAGATCTTGTATAAACACTTAAATTAAAATAGTTTTGACATAAAGTAAAGAACTTGAGATTGGTTCTTGGTGATTCAAGTAAATGCCTTTACTCATGTTGTATGTCGAATAAAGTCGTGATCTTTTGCTTATGTAGTATCATATTGTTGTTAGAGACTATTTAAACGTTTTGATATGTTAGTGAGTTTGTGAAATAGACAAGATTTTATCTTAGTCTACTCGTTAGGATGGATGCAGTGATACAATGAGATTGAGACAAAATGTGATCAAGTATGAACTTATGGGGCAGTTGGATTAATCCAAACTAGTCGATAGTCTTATGTGTGTAGTGACTTGCATAAATATTGACAGTCTTTTTAGTTGACATGTTTAGTAAACTCACTGTAATTCTATTAGAGTTATGTAATGCCCTAGAGATTGACGAAGTATGAGATGTCCTAAAGGCTGATGAGATACTTTATAGTTATTTAATGATATGCTCTATGTTGTTAGAATCCTCTAATTTTAGAAGGATTTTTGATGGTCTCTTGATACCAGTGTGTATATGTATACACTAGGTAGTGCAGTATTGTATTGGAAGTCTATGAAATGGGCAAAAATAGTTTTGTCATCTTTAATGTTGAATCTCTATACTATAGTTTTTAGAAACAAAGTTAATAGAAGTTTTGTTCTAGATATTCCAAGGACAAAATTTTAATAGTATTCTCCAAAAGTGGTGAGAAACAAACTACACAGATTTTGTTTGAAAACTCTTTAATAGTTGAAAAAAGTGTTGAGGCCGTTGCTCTTATAATATGTTCCAATAATGAATTTTCATCACAAGTTCATGTTGGAGTGTATGCCCTAGTGGCCAATTATGTAATGATTGTGACACTATATTTATGTTATGTTTTGGTTAAATGATAATTTCTTTTATTATGTTTTATTTACTACGTTATATAAATGTTAACATAATAAATGTCCTTAGAAAAATGATATTAATTATATGGATTCAAGTATGTGACTTGAATATGAGATCGTATAAGTATGTTATATATACATATCATTATTCTTAAATGTCCCTAGTCAAGTATTATTGTTAGTGGGACAACAATAATACATTGAGTCTAGTATGTGGATTGACTGATGACCACATCTCATTAGTCATAAATATATACGAGATATATTAAGTTGATGCATAAGTACCATGTTAGAGAATAATGTACTAGACAGACCCACCATGAGAATTCTACATGGAGCATTATGCTATGTGTCATAAGTAATTCTCATAGTGACAATGATGTAATGGTCCTTCGACCTGAAGTCATGACATTTCTACATAAGGAGTTATGTGTTTTGACATTACCAAAAGTCACCTTCAACCGAGTGGATGATAAAGGTGTTTGTTGGATACATCATGAGTTATGTGAGAAATAGGAATGATGTAGTGTGGTGGCCCCAGAAATCCTTCAAAGCCGGGCCTCGGGCACTGTCAACAATATGGGTGACAGACCCCTAAGGTCCCTAAGCTGGAACCCCGGGCTACGCCAGAAAACCACAACACCACATCACATAATAGCAATGACAACAACACAGCCAAGCCTTTACAACACTCATGCGAGAAATATATATTCTCAAATTCATCATTTACAAAATCTTAAGGTCCACATCATCTTACAAAACCTCAAATCTTGAAAATAAACAAGCTGCACTGGAAACAAAACTATAGATGGCTCATTCGGCCTTACAACTTAAACATTCCTATGCCATTCTTTCTTTCCCTTTCTTAGGCGACACAGCCTTCTTGACATAACTTGTAAAACATTCCATAACATTCCATATGAGCATTTACGCTCAGCAAGTATATATTCAAGCAAGAAGTACAGATAATTCAAAAGCTTTAATATTCTTCGAGGTTGGGCGTAACAATGCCAACACCTTGTGATAATCAATAAACATGT
The DNA here is from genome assembly GCA_014636745.2 of Centella asiatica. Taxonomy (NCBI): domain Eukaryota; kingdom Viridiplantae; phylum Streptophyta; class Magnoliopsida; order Apiales; family Apiaceae; genus Centella; species Centella asiatica. The sequence continues at coordinate 8,975,940 of CM025780.1, read as the reverse complement.
ATCATTTAGGGTACCCGAGTGATATCAAGGGTTAACCCTCTTTCAATAAATCATGATTTGCCCTCTCTTCATTAGATAATGCATCACCTGACCAGCTTGATCATTATCTAACTTCCTTTAACAATCAAATTTCATCCTAACTGGTCAGTCTGGTCGTTTGATCCATCATTTGACATCGTTTGATTACCGACGCCTTGCCTCGGTCTATCATTCCCTATCATCATTGGCCAGAATACCAGGTAAAAGCATTCAACAACCCTTTAACTTCCCATATGGAATAGATCTTTTTGAAAATATTTTCTCATTTTAAATTGGCATGCTCCACAATTAAAAACAGCGACTGTGAAACACATTGACGTGCTCAATAATTAAAAGTAGACAGCCGATGATTTTTCTATATATCCATACAGAAGCTGCTCAGGTGTGCATACAAGTTCACGACTGCAACACCCTTGCATCATCATCATCATCTTTTGGTGTGCTAGCGACTTTAAACAACTAGCAATCACCCAATAACATATAGCTCAAACACTAACATTTTTTCACGTACATCGGATCAATGATCGTATGTTACTTAATCATAAAAGAGATCATTATCATGCATAAGCTTTATCATTCATTTACGTAAATCGAAATAATGATTTTATGTAATTAATAAGAAAGAAAGTGGAATGAGTATATACTTGCCTTAGTCCTTGGCTAAATTCACTATACTGGTTGTAAAAGGGTTCTATAAAACATCATTGTTGGTATAACATGAGAAATCCACATCTTGAAAGATAAATATGGGAGTACACAAAATAGGGGATGATCATCATCAGGGGATTAATCATCCGTCAGGAAAAAATAGTCAAACATCAGTGGGTATTTATTCGTCAGAGACTAACAAATATCTCATTAGAGACTGATGATGTCATCTTAACCTATCGGAGACTAATGATGACATCATCATCGGAGACTAATTAACCTATAAAAGACTGTTGACGTCATCTTAACCCCATAAGAGACTAATGATGACATCATCATCGGAGACTAATTAACCCATAAAAGACTGATGACGTCATCTTAACCCCATAAGAGACTAACGATGACATCATCATCGGAGACTAATTAAACCATAAAAGACTGATGATGTCATCTTAACCCCATAAGAGAGTAATGAGGACATCATTATCGGAGACTAATTAAACCATAAGAGACTGATGACGCCATCTTAACCCCATAAGAGACTAATGATGACATCATCATCGGAGACTAATGATGACTTCATCATCGGAGACTAATTAAACCATAAGAGACTGATCGTAGAACTTGTCTCTGCAAAAAGGAAGTCTTCCATGATCAAGAATGATATTTAGCGAAGAACAAACTCAATCTAAAACATCATACGTACTCTTAACAACTTTATTCTTTCCTAAAAAAAAAACTTAGCATATACGGTGAATATTTTCATAAAAACAAAAAGCAGAGGAGAACATAAGATTCTTACCTCTTGGGTTGACGAAAGAAATCAAAGCTTGTTTGAAAGTATTCGCCCAGAAGAGAGAACTTGAAATTATATGGAGATGGTAGGTTTAAACAAGAACTTTAGGAAAGAAAATAATTAGAAAAGAAATTGAAATGTTACTTCCGAATGAGGTATTTATAGGAGGCTGAAATTAAGTTTTAAGATAAAATCATTGGTTAATAAAACGGCTACTCATCATGATACTTAACAACTAATACATATAATAAGCAGCTGTTGTCCTTCATGCACATACGCTTAGTCATACATGCAGCTTACTAATCTAATTAATATATGTACACACGATGTAATCACTCATACGTAAGCTACTAATTTCTGCATGGGCCCCCTTTATGCAAATATGACTGTTACCAAACATATGAACATAATTTGTTTGTTCTTAAAACCATCATCCAAAATAAACATCTGAACATATCATAACCTTTTTAATGGTTCCAAAAATATTTAAACTGTGAGAACCCGAAAATTTTAAATGTATTTTATGGTATGAAATAATTTTATTTTGTGTTATTATATTCCTTGCATGGAGTTAGCCTTTTTAAATATGAATGATAAATCTATATCTACAATGAAAATTTTTATGATGATGTGATATCCATGATGATGAGGTTAAGTTCCTTAAAAAAGGTATTAAAAAGGGGATTAGCAAACCCCATATAAGATTATATTGAATTGCATGAAGGAAGAGGAGAGGGTTACGTAGCATTTGTGATTATGTGTTTGATTAGCAACTGTTTAGGTGGCTAAGTTTTCATGCATGTAGGACAGCAGCTGTTTGTTGTCAAGAAGTTATGATGAACAGCCGTTTTACCGTCCAAATTAACTAATCGTTTTATTCCAATGCGTAACCTTAGTTTACTGCTCTTGAACTCTATAAATACCTCATTCGAGATGAAATTTTAATTCCTTTACGAAAATTTCTCTTTTCAGAGTTTCGTTTAAACTTATTATCTCCATAAATTTCCAAGTTCTTCTTTCGGAAAATTATTTTCAGACCAGCTTTGATTTCACCCTTGAGAACAAAGAGGTAAGAACCTGGAACCCTACTCAGTTTCTTTCGTGCATAGCATCAAAGATTTATGCTAAGTTCTTATTCTTTTACATCTTCATAAGACATCATAGGTTGAGTTCGAGCATGATAAGTCTTCCATTGTAGCAGAAGCAAGTTCTATTGTTAATCTTTAATGAGATGTTGTTAATCTCTAATGAGGTGTTGTTAGTCTCTGATGAGAAGTTAGTCTCCGATGACATCACTCTTAGTCTCCTATAGAATTAAGATGACGTCATCAGTCCCTGATGAATTGTTAGTCCCTGAGGACGTTATTTCTTAGTCTCCGATGGGCTAAGTTCAGTCCTTGATGACGTCATTCATAGTCTCTGATGAAGGAAATTCCATAGTCTCTGATGAAGGAGATTTCTTAGTCCCCGATGGAGGAATTTCCTAGTCTCTGATGGGCAAAAAAAAAAAAAATGTTAGTCTCTGATGGCTAAAGATATCAGTCCCTGACGAGTTTGTTAATGAGAAAATTATTCCCCGATGCTTAGTCTGTTATCAAAACTATAAAACATTATTTCCTTAAAATTATTTTATATTCTTTAAAACAGTAAAAGTTTAAGGACATCACATACATATTTTCTTTCATAAATTCTTATTAAAGTATTAAATATTATTTGCATAATTTACAGAATCTTTCACTGACCAGTAAGTTGAATTTGAAACTTTGTTGCAAAGGATCGAGGCAAGTATATTTTACACTCTTATATTTATTTCAAGTTGAAGTAAGTATATTTTCATTCGTATGCTTGATTCTTGTTGATGCAAGTATAGTATCACTCTTATGCTTATTTTAGTCAAGCACATGATCAATTGATTCGACATGCATACAAAATTATGATATTTATATTGAAATTTCCTTGTGAAACAAAATGCTATGCTTTAAATTTCCGCTAGCATGATATGAATAAAAGTGCATGGATATAAAGAAGCTTTGCTCTTTCAGCTATTTTTCAATGTTATATCTGTGCAATAAATGAGAATGCTATGTTCCTTGAATGATAATGCCACATGGATGGTTAGAGGAAAGGAAAGGTGTTGATTTGTTCTTCACCTGACCTAGAGGAATTTTATGTGACTACGTATGTTCCCACAAGGAGGGATCATACGAGCACAGTTAGGCCAGCTGCATACTGTATGGTTAGCAGATCCAGCGGTTTTAGCCCCCGATGGATATTTTTACTTCAAGGAAGTTATGCTTTGTTTTAAGAAGGATTACACAATTGTTTATCATCAGTAGTCCTAAAGATTCCTTAAAGATTTTTGAGGCATTAGTATTGATTCACTAAGCCTCTTAGCAGAATTGAACTTTTTGAAACATTCCAAAATTGTTTTTCCCAAATTGTTTATATACTTGTTGGGCGTGAACCGCTCATTCTTGTAGAATTTTAATGTTTTGCAGGACAGAATATAAAGGTTGAGCTCTCAGACAAGGGAAAGGCAAAAATGATCGGTTACTGAAGTTGGCTAGCCTTTGTAATGCCAATAAGGAGGAAGGAAAGAAGAGGATCCGAAAGTGATATTTGTATTATAGTATAGAGATAGACTAGTTTCCGCTGAAAATGTAATATTTTGGGTTGTAATAACTCTTTATTATCGTTTCTTTCAATAATTATTATTATGAATGGATGTGTGGTTATCTTTTCCTTCTTTTGACGAAGCCCTGATCCAGTGAGGGATTCTGGGGTCGTCACATAAACATTCAAAACATTGTATATTAACTCTACAAGAGAATAAAATATGAGCAAATAAGATAAATTAAATATATATATATATATATATGTATATATTTTTTTTTTTGGGTCGTTACATGTAGATAGAATTTAACCCTCCTATAAATTAGGGGTGATATCTATAGGCCTCTTGATTGAGTGAGATTATGAAATGCATGACCGTGCTCAAATAGAGATTTGTTTCATATAGTCTACTTATTGATCAAGAAAACTGAGATTAAATTATGAAGAGGATGACACATCTATGCCTTGAATTTAATCTTAGATATCAATGTTAAAAGTATTAAATTACATTGAAACATTGGTCACGAAAAGGTTGCGTCGAATCAACGATTTTATTATTACTTGGGTAACAGTGATGTATTACTAGATGCCACTCACTGTTTATAATTTTATAATATGATTTAAAATTATTGCCAACGTAATAATAACCTACAGGGTCGCACACTAAGAACATTCATTAAGGAGATATAATTTAAATGTCAGTGATTTTAATATATTAATAAGATTGATTTTATTTAAATAATGGCTTTAAATTATATGTATGTAATCTGTATAAATATATTAGAGTCCCTTGGAAGAAAATACAAATATATATTTATTTGACATATATATTAATTAAGTAAGACTTAATTAAAATATATAATAAATATAAAATTCGGATTTTATTCTCTTAATCAGATTAAGGTTTGGAATTACTCTATACACAGCTATATATAGGATATATAAGTTGTTCTCTTAGATATATATGTTTTCTAAAACCCTATCCGCTCATCAGAGAGAGACTAGAGTTAAGAAAGAGAGAGAGAAAGAAACAGATTCAACAGCTAGTATTGCAATTCTCCTTGCTTCGGATCGTGAGACGATTCGTGGAGTGTTCGTGTGGATACCGTAGAGGCGCCGTCCAGTTGGATTGTGTTAAAGATTCGGGGACATTCAACACCCTCATCAAAGCTTCGGATCCGGCAAGCTTAATCGGTAAAATCTTAAACCATCTGTATTAAATTGTTTCGCATGGATCCTCGGGTTAGGGTTTCGTTTTATTTTAAATCGTTTTTTTTATTCCGCTACGTTTTATTTGTCGAAACCCAACAATTCATTACAAAGGAGATAAGGTTAAAACCATTCTCTACCTAGGCATCCCTTGCTATTACTACAAGTGTACTGAAACACACACTCAAAAAACTGCGTTTCAGACTTGGTTTGGTGGTTGCCTATAAAATTTGGACAGAAAGAAAAATGCATGTTCATGGATTGGAGACTAATTCAGTCCAGGGGATGATTAGAGATTGTCTTGGGATAATACACAACAAGTTGCTATCCTATATATATTGACCAAGATGTAATGTTTAATGTGTTCTATGTTTGTTCCATATGTTGGACTTAATCTAGCTAGGGGCCTGTCCTAGCAGACTTTTTTTTTTCATTTATTGTCGAGCTGAAGGCTTGTTTTAGTCAGCCCTAGGGGGTTTCCCTTTGTATCTCTTCTTTTCAATTTATACAACTTCCAATTTATCAAAAAAAAAAAAAATATCATGCGAGTTAGACAAATAAGAAAAGCATCCATTCGTAATTATCTCCAATGATCTATGTCGATGTTGAACTCATCACTATATTTAAGAAAATATTCCCCTAAGAAATAATGCCAAATAAGATATCTAACAGGTAAGATGCTTCCTTGATAATTTATCATGTTTCTCTCTCAAAAATTTCGTCCACCTTCTCTCTTACCCACATAAACCCTAATTTTCTTGTTGGTACCCTCTCTACTACCTAACCTGCTATTAGGTTTTAGAACATTTGATGATGATTGTCTTTAGATTACTTAGAGTACAAATGTATAGAAAGTGTTAGTTAGTAACGCTGAAGTTTTGTAGCCAGTAGTTATCTCTTTGATTGTAATTCATTCATTCTTTGTAAAGAGGTGTAATTATTTCTTATTTGTAAGTAACTGCTGGAATGGAGTATCAAAGCTTCAGCAAGTCAAAATGTGTATTTGATTCGTTGGAGTTTACAAAAAGGCTTGTCGGAGACTAGGAAAACTTGTTAGAGACTAAGGATTTTATCTATCAGAGACTAGTTTTTCCTATCGGAGACTAAGGCTTACATCATCAGAGACTAAGTCTAAAGGAGTCGGAGACTAAAGCTTACGTCATCTAAGACTAAGGTTAAAAGCATTAGAGACTAAGCTGACGTCATCGGGGACTAAGCCTTAAAGCATCGGAGACTAAATAACTCTATCGGAGACTACACAGTCTGACGTCATCAGGGACTAAAAGATCAAAGACTAATTGATAACGTCACCAGAGACTAAAGATGAAGCGACAGGGACTAATCATGATTTATTTCCTGAGAGATACAAAGTTCAAATTAAAGGGAATGTCTTCCAAGTAGATCAAGATATTATTGAAGACGTAGCTGGTAAGGAAACTAACCAGAAATCTCTTCCTAATTAAAAAAGGAAAGATGGTGTTTAATTCGAATAAGGAAGCTGAATCAATATTAATTTAGAATAGGAAAACTAAGAATTCAGTTTTGAAAAAAGAAGCTGTAATTAGTTTTACAGTTTTTTTTATAATTCGTAACTGCATAGGTTTTCATAGTTTGTATTTTTTCCTATATAGAATAGAAAAGAAGCTGACGATCACAACAATTGTTGTGATTGTTAGAATTTGTATTCAATTGTTAAAATCAATACAAGCAATTGTTTATGAATTGATTTGAGTTCTTGTTATTTATTTCCGCAAGTTATAATTAATTTCTTGAAGAACAAGTAATGGAAAAGATTTAAAAGAAGTTGTATTCAGCCCCCCTTCTACAAGTTCTCGGCTATCTCACTGGGAAAACAATTGGTATCAGAGCCTTTAATTGAATTTACTCAATTAACAAGTTCCAAGAGATGGCCAATGATGAAGCAAGTAACTCTAACATAATGACATATGCGGGAAGTCGTGATGGTGGTACTAGAATCCCTATTCTTAAACGAGAAGAATATCCGATGTGGAAGCAAAAGATGTACATGCACTTAAAAAGCATCAGATCCAGATTATATTGATAGGATTGAGAAGGGTCCCTATCTACCAAGGAAATTTATTCCTACTAAAACCGTCATGGATCTGTTGTGGCAGAACACTTTGAACTTGCTCCAGAATGTGATTATACAAACGAAGACAAGTTGCAAATGTTGAAGGATGCTAAGGTGATGAACATACTCTATAATGGAATTGATAAAAATATGTTCACAAGCATCATAAATTGCACGACATCTAAGCAAATCTGGGACACCATCAAAGTCCTATGTGAAGGAACTGACCAAGTCCGAAAGAACAAAAGGTCATTGTTGACACAACAATACGAGTTCTTTCAAGCAAAGCCTGGTGAACCAATAACGTCAGTTTATGATAGGTTCAACACTTTGCTCAACGATTTAAAAATACTTGGGAAGTCATATGATAACGAGGATGTCAACACCAATTTAATGAGATCTCTCCCTCCAAGTTGCGATCCAAAAACAACAGCTATAAGAGAGGCTCATGACTTGGACATACTCACGCTGGACAGGCTCTACGGGAATTTAAAGACATATGAACTCGAAGTAGAGCAACGACAACGCACGCATGGTAGGGACAAAAGAGCTGCGTTGATGGTTGAGACAAGCAAGTCTCAAGAGAAGCTTGATGAGGAATCTTCCAATGCTAGCTCGACTGATCAGGAAGATGAACTGGATTCTGATGATGACATAGAGGAATTCATGGCATTCATGGTCAAACAGTTCAAGAAATTTAAGGCCAGCAGGAAAGGAAGAAAATCATCAAGGAAGCCTAACCCTAAACGTGAAGGTCAAAAAGTCACCTTCGACTTAAAGAAGATAAAATGTTAGAATTGTGACGGGTAGGGCACTTTGCCAATGAGTGCAGGATGCCGAGATCTAGTGATAGATCTAAGGATGAAAAATCAAGGAAAGGGAATGACTTTGCTGACAAGAAAACCAAATCAAAGAGCAAAGCCTTGATTATTGAGGGTAAATATTGGATATTATAGTAATTCTGATGAAGAAGTTGTCAACTTTGCCCTTATGGCTCGAAGTGACGAGTCAATTGATTCTACAAAGGTATGTGATGCAAATCAGAATTTTAATGTGCTTGATTTACTTGACACATCTAGCATTGAAAGCATACAAAAAGATATGTCTGATTTGCGTGTTAGTTTTAGATCTTTAACTATCGAATATACCAATGTGAAAGAATCACGTGACAGTCTCTTGAAAAGAAATAAGATTTTTGAAGAGAGATTGGCACAGTTTGACATTATCAAGTCTAACTTAAACAAAGCTCATCATATGATTGATGCTTTGAAAAAGAGGGAATATTACTTAGTAGAGCAACTTGAAAATGCTCATGCTAAGATTAAATAGTGGAATACTTCCTCTAAAAAGTTATCAGACTTGGTAGAGTGTCAAAGAATAGGTCAAAAATCTGGACTAGGTTATGATGAAAATCTAGACAAAAGTTCAGATTTAGATGATCTATTTGAAGCTGCGAACTCCTCGACTACTAAGCCAAATGTAATAAAAAGAATTAATTTTGTCTCTTCTGTTAATGAACCCAAATTCATCAACACTCAAGATCAACAAATCACTGCAAAAACAGAAATTGATCAAAAGACAGTGAATGTTGTTGATAAGAGTAAAAATAAAAGATTAAATATTGGGTTCATGACAAAGACATAGTTAAGTAAAAAATTGGAAAACCTTCCAGATAAAACGGCTGAAAAGTCAGTGGAGTTAAGCAAAAATAAGAAAAATAGGAATGAAAAAATTAGCATTAATAAATATACAAATTATGCTAGAATGCCTGATGCTCCTAGAAAAACATGTCATGTATGTGGTAACCCCAACCATATAGCTGTTAATTGTAGGAGCAAAAATAAAATTCCTATAACTGAGACTGCACTTTCAAAGAGAATAGAAGATAAATCACCTGTAAAAAGGTTAGAACATTTTTGCATTAAAAATGTAAATTCAAGGCTTGGCAGTCTCTCACAAAAAGGTAGCAAGACTAGTGATTGTCCAATTAAAGTCAAAAAGGATAAAAGACAATCAACTCAATCTGAGTCAAGTCTTGAATCTACAACTAGTGAAAAAGAACCCAAGAAAGTCTGGGTCCCAAAAATTTCTAACTAGTTACTCTTTACTGTGCAGGACAAAAAGAAGAAAACATGGTACTTGGACAGTGGCTGTTCAAGGCACATGACAGGAGATAAGTCCCTGCTAAAACAGTATGAAGAGAAAAGTGGTCCAAAAGTCACTTTTGGAGATGACAACAAAGGCCATACTAGGTGATATGACAATGTTGAACATGGAGATGTCATCTTCACTGAAGTAGCCCTAGTTGACGGCTTAAAGCACAATTTGCTGAGTGTGAGTTTACAAAAAGGCTTGTCAGAGACTAGGAAAACTTGTCAGAGACTAAGGATTTTATCTATCAGAGACTAGTTTTGCCTATCGGAGACTAAGGCTTACGTCATCAGAGACTAAGTCTAAAGGAGTCGGAGACTAAAGCTTACGTCATCAGAGACTAAGGTTAAAAGCATTAGAGACTAAGCTGACGTCATTGGAGACTAAGCCTTAAAGCATCGGAGACTAAATAACTCTATCGGAGACTACACAGTCTGACATCATAAGGGACTAAAAGATCATAGACTAATTGATAACGTCACCAGATACTAAAGATGAAGCGACAGGGACTAATCGTGATTTATTTCATGAGAGATACAAAGTTCGAATTAAAGGGAATTTCTTCCACTTAGATCAAGATATTATTGAAGACGTAGCTGGTAAGGAAACTAACCAGAAATCTCTTCCTAATTAAAAAAGGAAAGTTGGTGTTTAATTCGAATAAGGAAGCTGAATCAATATTGATTTAGAATAGGAAAACTGAGAATTCAGTTTTGAAAAAAGAAGCTGTAATTAGTTTTACAGTTTTTTTTTGTAATTCGTAACTGCATAGGTTTTCATAGTTTGTATTTTTTTTCCTATACAGAATAGAAAAGAAGCTGACGATCACAACAATTGTTGTGATTGTTAGAATTTGTATTCAATTGTTAAAATCAATACAAGTAATTGTTTATAAATTGATTTGAGTTCTTGTTCTTTATTTCTGCAAGTTATAATTAATTTTTTGAAGAACAAGTAATCGAAAAGATTTAAAAGAACTTGTATTCAACCCCCTCCTCTACAAGTTCTCGGCTATCTCACTGGGAAAACACTTGCCTCTTCCCCACCACTCCAATCCCCCCCCCCCCCCCCAAAACAAAAAAATCCATCCATTTTCACTTGTCTTAACTGTAGACACCTCATTTT
>CM025780.1:8916330-8965257 GCA_014636745.2 Centella asiatica | reverse complement strand
AAAAATCCATCCATTTTCACTTGTCTTAACTGTAGACACCTCATTTTTTTTCCATTTTATGTATGGTACCTTGATATAATAAGAGAAAATAATAAGTCATGATAAATGGAAGGAGGTATTGTTGGATTTAATCTTTTCTTTCTTGAGTACAGGATGGACAAAATTGCCTTTGAGGAGTGCATAAAATTGAGAACTGCAGTATTGGAGATTGGTAAATAAAATTTAAAAGATGACTAGCGCCAAAGTCATATTGGCTATCACCAAAGTCATTGACCAAAGGCAAAGCCAAGATTACTCAGTGCCAAAGTCATCGGGTGACCAACAATAGCGCCAAAGTCAGTCCCAAAGGCAAAGCTAAGATTACTGAGTGCCAAAGTCGTCAGGTGACCAACAACAGTCCCAAAGTCATTTTGGCTATCGCCAAAGTCATTTTGGTTATCGCCAAAGTCAGCGCTAAAGCAAAGATAGGATTACTCGGTGCCAAAGTCACTGGGTAATCCACATTAGCGCCATACTTTGGGCATCAGGGGATAGTCTAGCCAACAGGGGATAGAAAGCTTAACGCCAAAGTCATCGAGTAGCCCGCAATCGTGCCCTCAGTGGATGTTTTCTAGGCGTCAGAGGATGATCTCAGAGTCAGGGGATGGATTTCTCCGCATCAGGGGATAGATTTCTCGGCGTCAGGGGATGAATTTCTCAGTAGTAACTGCTTGGCTCGTCAGGGACTAATTGCTCGTTAGAGGATGAATTTCTCGGCGTTAGGGGATAGTTTTATCGATGTCGGGGGATAATTTTCTCAGCGTCGGGGGATATTTCCTCAGCGTCAGGGGATGAATTTCATGGCAATGACTGTTTGGCTCATCAGGGAATAGTTACTCATCATGAGATAATTTAAGCTTGTCGGAGACTAACTTACAGAATTGGTGCAACGATAGATAATGCCATCCCCAAGAGTTAAACACCATCAGAGGATGTTATCCACTCAAAATACATTGTATCCTCAAGGAATGATGGGTTGTACTAGTGAAGAAAAGCTCAAAACAATTTTGCAACTCAATTGCAGAATTGTACTATCAGAGACTAAGTTATAAATGTTGGAGACTAATTCACAGAGTTGATGAAATGATAGATAACGCCATCCCCAAGCATCGAACGTCATCAAAGGAAGTTATCCACCAAAACGCATTGTATCTTCAAAGAATAATGGGTTGGACCAGTGAAGAAAAGCTCAAAAGCAATTTTACAAATCCGCTTATACTGCCAGAGACTAAAATTAACCTGTTGGAGATTGTTTGTCCCACAAGATGGTTTATAGGGGGCGGGGGGGTCAAGCTTTATGAGTTTAGTGAATATACTATATTAAAAGTTGCGGAATTGAAAGAATACAATATATCACAAGTGTTTTTGAACTTTTATAAATCAATAAAATATTACAAAACCTCACTGGTGTGAATGAACAGCTTCTGACAACTCTATTGAAAATAACAGTTGCATTCTAAAATATGATTTCTAGCTTTTCTCAAGTTATGAAAACTTGTTTCTCTCTTTCTGTAAGTTTATTACAACTACGATATGATCTGAGATAATATGTATACTAGTATTTTTGTGCATCTTAGTGATATCTTCTTGTTATTCTCGTGTATTGTGTTAGCTACTCCATGTCTCTATTTATAGCCAGAGCTCCCTTTTCCTCTAAGCTTCCACAGTGAGTTGCCTCTAAAAATATCTCTAATATTCTTTGGTAATTGCAGCTCTGTCACATAACTTCTTCTTTTTGCATGACCTTCTTTGCACGCCAACTTGTTATGTTACATCTCTGGTTTATCAGCACATCAGCTCCCTTATTTTCCTCTTGGAGTTCCCATCATAAGTTATCTCTGTAGTAAGTAACTTATCTCTACGAGCTTCCTAGTTTTTGATTGGACCAGCATCCAAATTTTCCTACTTCAAGTTTCTATAAGTTATCTCTACAGTTTTCACACTAGTAGCTATATATGCATGCTAGTGTATAAGTATGACTTATCTCCATATTTTACTTTATCAGTGTTCACACCTGCAGTGTATAACTTATCTCATTGAAGCTTCTTTTGTGGCTAATCTCTCCTTATTGGACCACTATTCATATTTTAATTCCATCGCTTTTAAACTTGAGTTAGTGAATTTGTGAACTGAGCCATGTGTCATCCCAGATGTCATTTTTAGTTTTTGATTGTTTTATCCTCTGATGGACAGTCTCTGTTCATCAGTGGATATTTATCCCCTGACGAGCTGTTTTGTTCATCAGGAGATATTTATCCCCTGATTCTCGAGCACTTGTCTTTACTGATAGAAATTTTCCCGAGGACTTTGGCGATAGTCATTTTGAGTTTGGCGATGTTGTTGATTTGCCCGATGACTTTGGCGATAGTCATTTTGAGTTTGGCACTGTTGTTTATTTGTCCGATGACTTTGGCGATAGTCATTTTGAGTTTGGTGATGGGCAAATGACTTTGGCAATAGTCAAAATTACTTTGGCGTTAAGTAATGTTGAGTTAGCCAAATAACTTTGGCGACGGTCAAATTTTCTCAAGGCTACTTTAATGCATTGAAGTGTCTTTGCCTTAGTCTCTGGTAGCTTCAACATTAGTCTCCGATGAACAAACACTTAGTCTCTGATGAACAAAAACTTAGTCTCTGATGAACAAAAACGTGGGCTCTGATAAACTAATTTTGCTTGACCAATTTTGACTTTTGTTGAACTCTTCAAATGCAGTCTTTGTAGTCTTTGATGCGTACCTGCAGTCTCTGATGGTAGTCTCTGATAGAACACTACTACGGGTACTTGTACAATTATTAAATCTAACAATTCTAAGTGTTCATACATCATCATCAAATATTATAATTCTAACAGAGACTAATTTGCAGAATTGGTACAGTGATAGATAATGTCATTTTAAAATTCCTAGCATCAACATAAGATGTTATCCACTCAAAATGCATTATATCTTTAAGAGATGGTGTCCTGTGTTGGCCAAGGAAAGCTCGAAACAACTCTCGCCACTCACCTACATAATTGAATCACCAGAGACTAAGATTTAGCCCATTGGGTACTAAGACTTAACCTATTAGAGACTAAGGATTAGCATGTCGAGGACTAAGGTTTTAGCTGATCAGAGACTAGAGGGCTACCCCATTAGAGTTTATTGCTTAAGACTACACAAGAACTCCTCACTGCATCAAAGACATGATGATCATCAAGGATTAAAGATGACATGTGGGATGACACATAACTGACTTCAACAACCTATTAACTTAGCTAAGGCTAAGAAATAAAATTAAAAGAAGGGTGCTCCAATTGGAAGAGACCAACCACAATTTAGGTCATGTAGCAGTTTTGGCGTGCAAGAAACGCCATCTAAAAAAGGAAAGTGTGTGATAGAGCTGCAATTACCGAAGAAATATCAGAAACATTTTGAGAGATAGTTTATGGAGGAAGCTTGGAGGACGAAAGAGCTGGGTCTATAAATAGAGACCCAAAGCAACTGAAAAATAGAGGGACACACAGAGACAGGGACACATAGGGAGATATAGAGTAAAATTATAGAGGAAAAGGAAAAAAGAGAAAAACCCGAAAGGAAAAGATAAGACCTTGAGAGAATTTCAGAACCTTTTTCTTCTTTAGAGTTTAGCTAAGGAAATAGAGGCTTTATTTCCTCACACCAAAAATTATCCTTGTAACTCCCTATTCTACTTCAATGCAATAGAAGTTTTACTTATAAATGTTTATTTATCTCACCCTTTGATTCCCTATCATTTTGCATTGATCCAAGTCCATCTACATATCTACAATAGGGTGATTTCCAGTTAAGAATAGCTTTGTCTATAGCTATCTCTATTTGGAAGCATCCTTATATCCAATCTCTCGTACACCTGTATATCATCGAATCCCATACTCTATCGTATAAATATACTTTGTCCTTTCATGATTTCTGTGTGATTTCAGTTTATATAATGTAATCTAAAAATAGTTTGATTTTTATCCTTTTATCAATACGTAAATATTTACACATTTACGTTTTCTTTTCTAACCTTTTGTTTATGTATCATTCCTGAGCTAATAATGCATGGGTTTTAAACCCTTCCTAGGTGATCCAGTTAAGAAACTGCAGTACAGGAACCAACACATGTTGAAACTCGTTTTGTCTAGTGTTAAGTTAGCTAAATTATATGTAGAGAATGTTGTAATTTATTTTTTGTTTTAGGCAAGAGTTGTTTGATCTTTTTTTAGGACTGTCTTTCGTTTCCAGTTACACCTTGTACTATGTAACCAAAATTGAATAATGGAAACACATGAAGGACACCCACAATGGCACACACATGCACTTTAATGTAACATTTTAAGAGATGATTTTATGAAAAACAAAATCTTTTACAGAAGCAAACACTACTTGTAGTGAGGATAAGGGGTGCCTAACACCTTCCCCCTATTCAACCTAGTAATGAACTCGGTTTTTCTTGGATTCCCCTCAGCCATAATATAAGAGTCATCTCAAAATCATTTTTTAAAATAGGATAAAAAAGTGGAAAGGTGTTCTAACACACTGCCACAGATTTGTTAGGTGGCGACTCATTTTGGAAAATGATTTCTATCACCCCATCGCATTTATGAACAACTCATACTTTTGAAATGTTTATGGAAATAAAGGTTTTAAAGAAGCATTTAATGAACAATCTCACAACCCATCTTATTTTTCAAAAAAAATTCGGGAGCGATAGCTGGCGACTATGCTGGGGACCTGCTTGAGCTTTTATAAAATTTTCTTTTTCCAAAATCGTCTCTTAAAATAAAAAGATGTTTAACGAATTGTGTGTTCAGTTAACTGTATGTTTTCTAAGATTACATTTTGTTTGAGTTATATATTGTGATGTTATATTTGGCAATCGCGCCCTTTAGAAAGGTGTCTTGACTACCATACCCTCGAAAGTTGCTCCTTCGGTAAGGTGATGGGAAATAGCACCGCTTGGATCCACTTCAAGGATGATCCAGGAACCTCGACGCCGAATATAGGAAACCTAAAACAGCTAGATGCACACGCTGTAGGGATTACTTGATAAATAAGCTACTAACGTGCATTTTTGTAGTGTTTGTAAACTACAGATTCTTGCACTTTTTGATGAATTTGTGAAATTTGTCACACACAATGTATCATAACTCTTGAAATTTTGCATTGTTGCTAGTATGTTGCACGTTTCTCTTTTACATTTTTCCATTTTTTGTATAACTGAGTTTGCTTAGTCGTGTGCATTTCATCCAAATGATTTTAAAATTGCACTGTTTATTCATAAAACATGTCATCACATCATCCAAAAAACTTTTGGGGAAATCAATAAGAGAATACCAATTTTGTTAGATATAAATGTTGATGATGATAATTCTATTTAAATGAATAAATATGCAACTATAAATACTTAAGGTATTCTATAAAGCTTAGTACATTTGCATAAGTTTTGCATCCACTGATGGATGACTCAGTCGTTAGTGAATGGACTAAACTGTACTAGGCAAGTCATCAGTGGACACTTGATAAAGGACTTGATAGTGTTAGGGGATGTCTGTTGTAACTTAAATCTTCAAGTATTCCGCACATCAGACATTCTAGTCAAAGCCAACATAGCACCAATGATTAAAAGAGCAAGTATTTTAATAAGGCGGACCCATCAAGAGAACTCGTTAAGGGAACCTATTAGGGGATGACATCGAAGGACCAACCCATCAGGGGAAATCGTTAGGGGAAGTTCAAACACTGTGTCAGTGAATGTCATAAGTGGATATAAGTAGGACTTGACATCAGTAGATAGTGAAACACTGATCAAGTTTCCATCATGACTTGTCATCAAGGAATCTAAAAGCATTGATCTAGTCAACATCAGGGCTTGTCTTCAGTGGATGGTTATGACCTAGTCCACTCATCACCAGGACTTACAAGAAAATTATTGATACTTGACATGGAAGCAAGGGGTATAATAGGGAAATATTCGTTGAAGTTTGGTTGTCCAATAACAACTCTCAAGTAATAAATGCATAAAGATCAGGGGATGAAAAAGAAGCAACACTAACCAATAGCAATCTGACACATTACTCCGAAAGGACAATGATGTGACATACTGCGACTATGTTGAAAAAGCAGCACGTCTAACACATGGATTCTGCAACTAATCACCTACATATACAGAAAGACTTGTTACACGAAACAAGTAAGCCACATTAGAAAAAGAAGCTTTGTAATAGATCTTGAGAGAAAAATTCAAAGAGAAATAAGTAGCTAGTGAGTGAGAAAAAGAAGATGTAATTCATTATAGATTTGTAGCTGTTAATCAGATTGTGATTAAACAGATTCCTAAAAAAACACCAAGTTATAATACAACTATTTTAACTTGAATTCTTGTGTATTCATTTTAATTTAAGTACAGTTTTTCTGATCTTTGCAGCTATTCCAGTCTTTGTTGATTAAGTTTTAAAAACCAAAAAGTTGTATTGTTTGTATTCAACCCCCCCTTTTTACAAACACTTGAGCTGATTCAGTTCTAACAATTGGTATCAGAGTTAACTAGTAGACTACACTTGCTAGAAGATCTTTATCAATGACAAACAAAGCTACAAATAGTAAAGTTCCTATGTTGGAACGAGGTAAATATTTCTTCTGGAGGCAATGCATGGTAGTTCATCTTAGAGTAATTGATGATGAATATTTACAGATTCTAGAAGAAGTCCCTCACGTACCTAAGAAACTTATTCCTCAAGAAGTGGTGAATGAAGTCAACATCCCTGAAAGATTAGTCTCAAACCTGAGGGAAGAGAAAAAGTGAAGAAAGATCTCAAAGTCACAGGTATTCTCTATAATGGCTTAGACGATGATATGCTAAACATTATCATGAATCTTATAACGTCTAAGTCAATATGGGATACTATCCAGATCTTGTGTGATGGTACCGAAGACGTGAGGGAAGATAAACTGTAGCTGTTAATAGAACAGTATGAATGGTTCACAATGAAAAATGGTGAATCACTTACTGAAATGTTCGACAGATTCAACAGGTTGGTAAATGACCTGAGGATGTATGGGAAGACTTATGCCAACAAAGACTTGAACAAAAATTTCATGAGGGCACTTCCCATATTATGGGATCCAAAGACAACAGTCATCAAAGAATCCAAGGAAATTAATCGCCTAGACTTGGTTAGGCTCTATGGTACCCTAAAAACATATGCATTGGAGGTTCAACAAAGATCTGAAATGTCAGGGGATACTAGAAAGCTTAGATCTGTAGCCCTGATGGCTGCCAAGAAAAACAAAAAGGAAACAGGGCAGAGTTTCTTGATGCAACAACAACTATGAGATGCTGAAGAAAGTGAAGAAAATGGGGACAATGAAGCTGATTCCAAGGGAACTGAGTACACCCCTAAAGAGTTAGAGGAAATGGATGAAACAATGGTCTTCCTGGCAAGAAGGTTTTCCAAACTAAAATTTCAAAAACTAGATGGGGTAAAGAAATTTTCAGGAAGGAAAACCAGTAGCACTAACAACTTTATTGTCAAATCAAGAATAAAGTGCTACAAATGCAATGAGTTGGGCCACTTTTCTAATGAGTGTCGCAAGGCCAAAAATGAAAGTGAGTCCAAAGGGAAGGAGGTTGTGGTGGATTACAAGAAAAAAATACTTTGACCTTCTCAATGCCAACAAGAGGGAAAGGACTGGGCTGACTCAAATGAAGAAGACACTGAGGAATATGTCAAACCTAGCCCTAATGATATCATCCACTGAAAGCAGCAACTCACAAGTAAGCCTCGAAGTTTCCAGTAACATATATAAAACTGATTGTTTCAAAAATGTTAACGAAATGACTTGTGAGATAAGAGATCTTTATGACACTTTAAGGAGTGTTGTAGTTGAGACTGAGAGAGTACAAAATATTAATGAACATTTGACCATTAGATATACTTTGTTAGAATCAAAACTTTCTAGACTTGAGAATCTCTAAAAAGAACTCTCTAAGACTAGTAACCCCCTTGACTGTGCTGTAAAGAGAGAAGAATGGACCTCCAAGCTTTTGAGTGAAGAAAAAGAGGTCATAAAGAGTGGAATGAGTCAAGCAATAAACTAGATGAATAGTTAAACAGTAAGAGATCTAATCATAAATCTGGTTTAGGCTATGAGGAGACTCAAGTGTAGCAACCTGTTATTGAGGTTGAAAATGCAGCTAGCTTTGGTAAAAGGCCTATACAACCTATCAAGTTTATAAAGGTTGTAACAAAGCTAGAGAAAGGGAATGTTTTCCCAATGAGTGAAACTTCCACAAGTGGTGGGAGTGGCAAGAAACCTTCTCTTGCCAAAGCACTTAAAGCCCCTTTCAAGAAGGAACAAGACTGTGCATCAATGGATACACAGTCATTAGGGGATAAGAGTGCATCAGGCCGTCGAAACCCTTCAAAGGATAAAGGCCTTTTAGGGATTAAAAAAAAAAGGATAGGAATGACAAACTAAGTGTGAACAAAGCCAATAACTACACCCCTATTCAGGAAGCCCCAAGGAAAGTGAGTTGAAACTGTGGTAATAATAATTAGCTATCTTTTCGATGCAAAGAAAAACCACAGATTTTGACTGACACAATTTTATATGCTGATGATTTACTAACTGTTCAAACATGCACCCTTCAGGGTAAAGAAAAGAAATTTGTTGATAAATCTAAAGCTTATAGTGAAGCTCCTAAAAAGGAGAAAATGTATTTACTGCCTGAACCAAAAGTTATTAGTAATGAAAAATTTGTTTTACCATTAACTATGACTAAACCTAGAGGACCCAAATTCTCTTGGGTAACAAAAAGAAATTAAATGCTCTTTGTGTGCAGGGAAAAGTCAAAGGTAGGCAAATCTGGTTTCTAGATAGTGGCTGCTTATGACACATGACAAGAAAAAAAGCCCTGTTCACAGAGTTCAATGAAAAGGTTGGTCCAGTGATTACTTTTGGTGACAATAGCAAAGCACTGACTCTTGGTTATGGCAAGTAGCAAATGGGGATGTCTCATTTGAAAATGTAGCACTAGTTGATGGGCTAAAACACAATCTATTAAGCATAAGTCAATTATGTGACAAGAGATTCATCATTTCTTTCAAAGGGAATCAATGCTTTATCTCAAATGAAAGTGATGAGAAGCTGGTCTTATTAGGGATTAGGAAAGGAGATCTTTATATTGCTAATTTTAACTCAAAAAATAGAAAGTCATATTTCTACAACAAAGTAACCCTTGATGAGAGCAAACTGTGGCACAAGAAGCTCTTTCACCTGAACTACAAAACAATCAATGATCTGTTGAAGAAAGAGTTGGTAATTGGACTACCTCAAGTGAAATTTATTCAAGAAGGATTATGTTCAACATGCCAACAAGAGAAACAAAGGAAATCATACTTTGTCAGCAAGGAAGCAACAATGATTAAAGATCTAATTCAGTTGCTTTACATGGATCTCTTTGGTCCTATCAACATAATGTCAATATCAAAGAAGAGATTTGCATTGGTCATTGTGGATGACTACACCAGGTACATTTGGGTTAAGTTACAACATGCTAAAACAAAAGTACCTCAACAAATCATTGAACATATAAAGAAAGTGGAAATTGAGTCAGGGTCAATGGTTAGAATTCTGAGGACAAACAATGGGACTATTTTCCCAGTGAGATAGCCGAGAACTTGTAGAAGGGGGGAGGGGGTTGAATACAAGTTCTTTGAATTCTTTCTGATTGCTTGTTCTTCAAGAAATTAATTATTACTTGCGAAAATAAAGAACAAGAACTCAAATCAATTTATAAACAATTGCTTTTATTGATTTTAACAATTGAATACAAATTCTAACAATCACAATAATATGATCATCAGCTTCTTTTCTTTTCTGTATAGTAAAGATACAAAACTATGAAAACCTATACAGCTTTGAATTCCAATTCGAATTGCTTTTCTATAAACCTAATTACAGCTACTCAAAAACTGAATTCTCAGTTTCTTATACTAAATCAATACTGATTCAGCTTCCTTATTCGAATTAAATACAAGACAGATTTCTGGCTTGTTTCCTTACCAGCTACGTCTTCAATAGTATCTTGATTTACGTGGAAGACACTCCTTATTCAATTCAAACTCTGTATCTCATCAGGGAATAAGTCACGACTAGTCCCTGATGACTTCAGCTTTTAGTCCTTGATCATTTAGTCTTTGGTCATATAGTCTCTGATCAGGTTGTGTAGTCTCCGATAGAGTTATTTAGTCTCCGATGCTTTTAGGCTTAGTCTCAGATGACGTCAGCTTAGTCTCTGACGCTTTAAGACTTAGTCTCTGATGACGTAAGCATTAGTCTCTGACACTTTATCTTTAATCTCTGATGACGTAAGCTGTAGTCTCCGATAGGCAAAATCTTTAGACTCTGATAAGTGTTGCCTTAGTCTCCGATAAGCCTTTTTGTAATCTCCGACGGATTAAATACGTATTTTGACTTGTTGAAGCTTTGATACAACTTTTCCAGCAGTTACTTACAAATAAAAATGAATCTATCTCTTTACAAAGAATAAATGAATTACAATCAAAGAGATAACTACTGGCTACAAAACTTCAGTGTTACTATTTAACACTTTCTATACATTTGTATATCTAAGTAATCTAAAGACAATCATCATCAAATGTTATAAAACCTAACAATCTCCCCCTAATTATGAATATCAGAATGATAAGCATAATTTCAAGGTTGATGATGATGTCAAAACTCAAAATTATAAGTATTACTTAGAATAAAGAATAAAGAATTACTAACTACAAATGTATTTGAATTAAGATCTTTGATCTGTCATTTAGCTTCCACCAAGACTCAAGTTTAAATCCTTTAAGTCTGGCTTCAAAAAAAATAAAAATTACAGTTTATTCAACAATCAACATACCTTCCAACACAACAACTTTACCTCCTATTTTTCCTCAGCACTTCCAATTTTTCTATCAACAGCTTTTTCAAGATTATCTTTGTTTCTTCTTCTGCATCCTTGAGTAGACTAATAAATCCTTCAATGTGTCTCTCAGTGACACTGTTGATATCTCTGTTATAATTGAAGAAAACTCTCTCTCCATGGAAATTCTCATACCATAATCTAAGAGGTTTAGGATCAACTTCTGGCACTGTGTCCAAGCTATGTTTCACCTTCGTCACCTTCTGAATTTGGCTTCGAAAATCCTTGTTGAGATCAGAAGTCTCAAGCACTACAGTCAGCAACCATTCCAAATTTTCTTTAGTTTGTCCCTCCAAGGCTGGCCTCTTAAATTTCAAAGATTCTCCATCTTTTAGAAAGACATGGAGCAATTCTTTGTTATTTTTACCCTTGATCAGATCTATATTCTTTGTACTCCTTTTCAGGGCCTTGATGATTTCTTCAGTACTAGCCATTTCAACCTTATAAGACTTCCTTGATGGAACTGTTCATGTCTTTGTTGGTCCACTCACAGCCACTAAGGCAGTTTTGGTTGGCCTTATAGGTTCTTGAGATATAGGCTTCTTGATAGATGCTTTAATCACAGGTTTCTTTACAGATTCCTGGACCCTCATTCTCGATTTCTCCTCTTCCATCTCCTTGTTTTTCTTTTTGGTGATGGCTGCTTTCTGTGCACTTGATCTTCTTGTAAATATCTTTTTTTTCTTTGTCTCGTCCTTTTCCCTTGCTGCTGCCATATCCTCCTCCTCTTGTAGTTTCTGAGCTTGTAAAGCATCAATTTCAATCAATTTTTGCTCTTGAGGATAAACTAACTCTACTTTCCCATCCACTATCAATTCAAATGGAGTGGGAAAGTGAGCAGTCTTCATAGAATCCCCCAATAGCTTGGGCTGTCCTGGTTGAGAAAGAATTTGTTTCTTTGGTTCTTCAACCATGACTCCCTTGCCTTTGTCCTTTGTTGTGCTTAAGGCTTGTGTAGTGGAAGGAGAAGCTGCTGTTGTTGCTGTTGTTGCTGTTGTTGGTGGTGGTGGTTGTGTTGTTGTTGTTGACTTTGTAGCTGCTTCAAGATCAGAATGTTTCTTCAAACTTCTGTCCATCATTGCTTGCAATTCTCCATCAGGAGTTGGAACAGATTTTGATTGCAGTTTTTGTACACGAACATGTTTGGAATGAACATTGGGTAGCTGCATCCTCAAGAGAGTTTGTGTAGTTTGCATCAAGCCAAACATCCACATTCTCCTCTTTAGGTTCTTCAGGCACAGGGTCATTTGCAAGCCCTGCCTTTAATGCAGAAATGTGGTCTTGTCTTTGTTGTAGACCATATAGGAGTTCAAAGTCTGCATTGGACATTTCGGATAGAACATGTAATGCTGCATCCCCTGTGCTTGAACTGGTCCTAATTTCTCCTGTTTGGATTGTAGTGGAGAGAGCAGAAGAAACTTGAGCTTCTGGGGTGATGGTTTCAATAGGTTGTAAAAATGCACCTGTTGAAAATTTCTCTCTATTATTTTCTTCAAGGATCTCATCCTTGCTCATACCCTCTCCTTTTGCCTAGGGTTGGACACCCAGCTTCTCCATCTCTCCTTTTTCCAAGTTGTCTAAAGCTTGACTTTCTTGTATGTGTATATCCTCTCCTTTTTCCAGGTCAGGAGCCTGACCCTCACTATTTATTCTCACATCCTCACTCATTTGGATAGAGTCACTCTGTCCTATAGAAATGAGGGGTAAAGAAGAAGTGTATGTGACTGCATGGAGAGTGGGTTCCCTTAGAGTTTCTGGGGCTAGGGATCTCTCCATGGAAGATGTTTGAGAGCTTGTCTCGAGTAGTGGCTCCTCTTGGGAAAAATTAAGAAGATTTAAATTAGTAGTATCAAAAGAATCAAGAATGAGAGAAAAAGGAGAAGAATGTACAGTTTGAAGTGTTGGCTGTTCCTCAGAGATTGAAAATTGAGGAACATCAATAGATCACTCAGTGTGTGCACTCCTAGTGTCACTCTTTCCTTGTATTTTCTCTTTTGTGGTTCCTCTTGTTAGTGAACAAGAAGTTGTGCAGATTCTGTATTGGTTGTTCCTGGATGAGAACTTTCTTCAATGTCAATATCCTTTTGAGAGGATATTGACAGTTCACTGTTTTTCCTTATATCCTTCATTACCTTTTGGGAAGCAATGGATTCCTTTTGGCTTAGGGTTATGATTCTCTTCTTTCTCTGAGGTGCCACCTCAGTTTCTTTATCTCCCTCAGCCTCACTTACTCCCTCAATTATTTTTTTTACAGGGAGTTTCTTGGCTGTCTTTGTTTTTACAACCACTGTCTTTTGGGAAACTATGGAGGGGCTACTAATTGTTGTTGTGAAGTGGTTGGAGGATTAATAGGGTTTTGGTGTTCAGAATCCTCAACAAATAACAAAGAGTAAAAATTTGGAAGCCTGTCAATGAGAGTAGATCTCATGACAGGAGGGAAAAATAAAGGGACCTTTACCTTTGCAGATTTGTGCTTCACATCAGTAAAAATTCTTTTACTCTACAAAACAGTTGGTACAACTTGCATGCCAGTAATATTAAGGTTAGGTATTAGATAATAGGCAATCATCATTCGAAACTTAGCATAATAAATTTTATTTTTATTATCAGATTTAAGTTTTACCAAAAGATTTTGCAGAATTAAAAGCCCAATGTTTAGATGTCTATCATACAACACACTGAAATCAATTTGTTGTGTGAGTGTAGTGATAGCATCATAGCCACTGCATTTTGTAGAAAAAGCTTTTGTTATTATATCAAAGAACAGTGACCACTCCTGCCTTAGATGGGGTCGTGTGATAGACCCAACAGAAACAATTTCTGAAGAATAATGTATATTTTTAAACATACCAAAAATTTCTTCATCAGAGGCAGGAGAGTCAAAGTTTTCAAAAACAAGTAAACGTAAAGCATTATTAACAACAGTATGATCTATAGTATAGACAGTATTATCATACCTGAAACTTACCACAGGAGAGTCAGCAACCTCATCCTGTATGGTTGCAGTGGACCACATAGACGTGATAACTTCAGCGGCTTGTGTGGGAGCTTCGTATATGGCGTACAACAGTGAAGAGTTTTGTAGAAAATCTACAAATGGATGGTACTGTGCTTCAAATTCATGTTTGTCAACCACCCTTGCATGGTTGGTCTTGATGAAATCAAAGTCTCCGAACTTGAAGCATAGAGTTTTGGACGCCATTGAAGAGATCTGTGTGAACTTTGAAGAAATTCTTTGAAAAAGATTAAATTGCAGAGTGTTTGTAGAGAGAATAATTTCAGAGCTTAAGAGTTTGTGATTGCAAAGATATTTGAATTTACTTTTATCAAAGTGTTAGAAACGTTTGCAATTCAAGAGATAGTGAACCGTTTTCGATCGTGGGTATGAGTAACTACTAGATTACCCTCGATCGAAGATTGCCCTAATATCTGATATGTTCACTCATAAGAGACTAGACCCGATTAGTCTCCTATAGTTCAAATTTTAATTAAGTCAGGGACTAATTAAAAACACTGTCGGGGACTAAGGTAGTCTCTGATAGTTCAATTTTTAATTAAGTCAGGGACTAATTAAAAACACTGTCGAGGACTAAGATAGTCTTTGATAGTTTAATTTTTAATTAAGTCGGGGACGAATTAAAAACACTGTCGGGGACTAAAATAGTCTCTTTCTCTTAAGCTTTTAGGGACTACGAAAATGTAGTCCCCGCTACAATTTTGTTTTTCAAAATATTTCTAACAATCAAGTTAATGATTATTAGCTTTAAAAATTATGTTTAATTAAAACAGCTTCAACCAGAAATTAAATTCTAGCTACTAAAATTTTGTCCATTAAGAAAAGCTTCAAATTCCTGAAATAAAATTTCTAGCTTCTTAAAACTAAATAACTTGTTCTTTAAAATTTTAATCAATTTTTAGATGCATAATTCAACATTCCTAACTCATAGACTAATCTAGTGAAAGTAGATTCATCTAAAGGCTTTGTGAATATGTCTGCAAGTTGTTTATCAGTTGTAACCCAGTGCAATTCAATATTTCCTTTACTTACATGTTCTCTTATGAAGTGATATCTAATATCTATGTGTTTTGTTCTTGAATGTTGCACTAGATTTTCTATTATAGCTATGACACTACTATTATCACAATAGATAGGAATTTTGGATAATGACATACCATAGTCTAGGAGTTGATTTTTGATCTATAAGATCTGAGCACAGCAACTCCCAGCTGGGATGTATTCAGCTTCTGCTATTGTAGTGGAAACTGAATTTTGTTTCTTGCTAAACCAAGAAACAAGTTTGCCTCCAAGAAGTTGACAGCTTCCACTTGTGCTTTTCCTGTCAAGCTTGCAACCTGCATAGTCAGCATCTGAATAACCAACTAGTTTAAAATCAGATTCTTTGGGATACCATAAACCAAGGTTTGGGGTACCCTTTAGATATCTGAGTATTCTTTTTACGACAATCAAATGTGACTCTCTAGGGTCATCTTGAAATCTAGCACATAAACATGTAGCAAACATTATATCAGGTCTACTTACAGTTAGATATAAAAGAGAGCCTATCATGCCTCTATAGCTAGTGATATCAATTTTCTTTCCTTTTAAGTCTTTATTTAGCTTAGTGGCAGTAGGCATGGGTGTTTTTGCAGATGCACAATCAACCAAGTCATATTTTTCTCAATAAGTCTTTGATGTACTTGGACTGACTGATAAAAATTCCGTCAGTTGTTTGTTTTATTTGCAATCCTAAGAAAAATGTTAATTCTCCCATCATACTCATTTCATATCTAGACTGCATTAGTTTTAAAAAATTTTCATAGAGTTTTTCATTTGTAGAACCAAATATAATATCATCTACATATATTTGCACAAGTATAATGTTAGAGCCTTGCTTTCTATAAAATAAAGTTTTATCTATGATACCTCTAACAAATTTATTTTCAAGTAAAAATTGAGATAGAGTATCATACCAGGCTCTTGGAGCTTGTTTTAAGCCATAAAGTGCTTTGTCTAACCTGTAGACATGATTTGGAAGTTTGGAGTCCACAAAACCTGGGGGTTGGAAAACATAGACTTCCTCTTCCAATTTTCCATTTAAGAAAGCACTTTTGACATCCATCTGGTACACCTTGAAGTTCTTGTAGGCTGCAAAAGCCAAGAAGATTATGATTGCTTCAAGTCTTGCTACTGGTGCAAAAGTTTCATCATAATCTATTCCTTCTTCTTGAGAATATCCTTTTGCAACCGGTCTTGCTTTATTTCTTGTGATTGTACTAGTTTCATCCAATTTATTTCTGAAGACTCATTTGGCACCTATAATTGATTTATTCCTTGGTTTGGGTACCGGTCTCTAGACTTTATTTCTTGTGAATTGGTTTAACTCCTCTTGCATGGCTATTATCCAGTCAGGATCTTGAAGTGCTTCCTCAATTTTTTTTGGCTCAATCTTTGAGAGAAAACTGAGATATAAACATTCATTTTGAGTTGCACTTCTAGTCTTGACTCTATCCTCTAGACTTCCAATAATCAAATCTGGTGTGTGGTCTTTCAACCATGGAATTACACATAACAGATTTGACCTTGAAGTGGAGGCTTCATTTTCTAGATTGATGTTGTCCAATCTAGCTTCATGATCAGAGACTGCTCCCCCTAAACCATTGACTTCTTCATTATTAGCTCCCCCTAAGCTGTTTATCTCAATAGTCCCTGGTGTCAAGATAGTCTCCAATTGTGCATCAGTGACACTAGTCCCTGGTGAACCATTAGTCTCCAATGGTATACTAATGTCACCAGTCTCTTGTGTTTCATCTAATACTCTAGTCTCTGATAGAGTATTAGTTCTTGGTACTTCATGCACAACCGTTAACTCCCCCTCAATTATGTAGGGATCATTACTATCTTGGGGTTTTTCACTAGTCTCTGATGGATATTCCCATGCATCTAATTCATTATCAAAACTGAGAGGTTCATGCAATCCTTGTCCAATCATTCCTGGAATCTTTCTGTCATCAAATACAACTTGAATTGATTCCACAATGACCTTTGTTCTTAGATTATATACTCTGTATGCCTTACTTGACAGAGAATAACCTAAGAAGATTGCTTCATCAAACTTGTTATCAAATTTTCCTCTTGTCTCTGATGAGTCTCTCAGTACAAAGCACTTACAACCAAACACATGTAAAATCTTGAGAGTTGGTTTTCTCCCAGTCATTAATTCATAAGGTGTTTTGTTGTATGCTTTGTTTATCCAGGATCTGTTCTGTGTAAAGCAAGCTGTGCTAATAGCTTCTTCCCAAAAATAAGTAGGAAGCTTAGCTTTTTGCAACATAGTCCTTGCTGCTTCAATAAGGGTCCTATTTTTCCTCTCAACAACTTCATTTTGTTGAAGGGATCTTTGAGCAGAGAATTGATGAGTTATTCCTTTTTCAGTGCAAAATTCAATAACTTGGGTATTCTTGAATTCTGTTCCTCTGTCACTTCTTGTTACCCATACTATTTTTCTTGACTCAGTTTCTATCTTCTTGACATGATCAATTATCAACTGAGCAGCTTCATCTTTTGTATGGAGGTATTTTACCCAAGTATACCTCGTGTGATCCTTCACAATAACCAAAGACTATCTATTTCTTAAGATAGACATCACATTCACTTGACCAAATAAATCCATGTGTAGCAACTGTAAAGGGTCAGTGATTGATGTTCCTGGTTTGCTTTTGAATGATACACTTCTTTGTTTCCCTTTCTGGCATGAATCACACAATCCATCTTGTGTAAACTCAAATTGTGGAATGTCAGCTACCAATCCTTTCCTCACTAGCTAGTTGATATTCTTGAAATTCAAGTGGGAAAGCTTCTTATGCCAAAGCCAACTTTCATCTTTGCTATAGAGACATGTGATTTGATCAGTGAAAGAGATATGGTTTGCAACATACAAATTTCCTTTTCTTTTCCCTGTCAATATCACATTATCAGATTCTTTGTCACACACCAAACATTGATCTTCTTTAAAGGTGACATTGAATCCCTTATCACATAGTTGACTCACACTCAATAAATTGTGTTTTAAGCCATCAACTAGTGCTACTTCAGTGAAGATGACTTCTCCATGTTCAACACTGCCATAACCCTTGGTATGGCCTTTGCTGTCATCTCCAAAAGTAACTTTTGGGCCACTTTTCTCTTCATACTGTTTTAGCAGGGACTTATCTCCAGTCATGTGCCTTGAACATCCACTGTCCAAGTACCATGTTTTCTTCTTTTTGCCCTGCATAGTAAAGAGTAATTAGTTAGAAATTTTTGGGACCCAGACTTTCTTGGGTCCTTTCTCACTAGTTGTAAACTCAAGACTTGACTCAGATTAAGTCGATTGTCTTTTAGCATTTTTGACTTTAATTGGACAATCACTAGTCTTGCTACCTTTTTGTGAGAGACTATCAAGCTTAGAATTTTCACAGTTAATGCAAAGATGATTTAACCTTTTTACAGGTGATTTATCTTTTATTATTTTTGAAGGTGCAATCTCTATTATAGGAATTTTATTTTTACTCCTACAGTGCATAGCTATGTGATTATGATTGCCACATATATGACATTTTTTTCTAGGAGCATCAGACATGTTAGCATAATTTGTGTATTTATTAATGCCTATCTTTTCATTCCTATTTTTCCTATTTCTGCTTAACTCCACTGACTTTTCAGCCTTTTTGTCAGGAAGATTTTCCAATTTTTTATTTAATTGTGTCTTTGTCATGAACCCAATATTTAATCTTTTATTTTCACTCTTATCAACAACATTCACTGTCTTTTGTTCAATCTTTGATTTTGCAGTGATTTGTTGATTTTGAGTGTTGATAAATTTGGGTTCATTGACAGGAGAGACAAAATTAATTCTTTTCAAAACATTTAGCTTACCAGTAGAGGAGTTAGCAGCTTCAAATAGATCATCTAAATCTGAACTATTGTCTAGATATTCATCATAACCTATTCCAGATTTTTGACCTATCGTTTGACATTCTACCAAGTTTGTCAACTTTTTAGAGGAAGTATTCCATTGTTTAATCTTAGCTTGAGCATTTTCAAGTTGCTCTACTAAGTAATATTCCCTCTTTTTCAAAGCATCAATCATATGATGAGCTTTGTTTAAGTCAGACTTGAGAGTGTCAAATTGCACCAACCTCTCTTCAAGAAATTTGTTTCTTTTCAAGAGAAGGTCACGTGATTATTTTACATTAGTATGTTCAATAGTTAATGATCTAAAACTAACATGCAAATCAGACATATTTTTTTGTAAGCTTTTAATACTAGATGTATCAAGTAAGTTAAGCACATTAAAATTCTGAGTTGCATCACATACCTTTGTAGAATCACTTGACTCGTCACTTCGAGCCATCAGGGCAAAGTTGACAACTTCTTCCTCAGAATCACTGTCAATCCAATCTTTACCTGCAATAATCAAGGCTTTGCTCTTTGATTTAACCTTCTTGTCAGCAAAGTCATTCCCCGTTTTCCTTGATTTTTCATCCTTAGATCTATCACTAGATCTAGGCTTCCTGCACTCATTGGCAAAGTGCCCTAACCCATCACAGTTATAACATCTGATTTTCTTCTTGACAAAGTCACAATTTTACCTGCACGTTTAGGGTTAGGCTTCCTTGACGACTTTCTTCCTTTTCTACTAGCTCTAAATTTCTTGAACTGTTTGACCATGAATGCCATGAATTCCTCCATGTCATCATCAGTATCCAGTTCATCTTCCTCATCAGTCGAGCTTGCATTGAAAGTTTCATCATCAGGCTTCTCTTGAGACTTGCTTGTCTTAACCATTAACGCAACTTCTTTGTCCCTGCCATGCATGCGTTGTCATTGCTCTACCTAAAGTTCATAAGTCTTTAAATTGTCGTAGAGTCTATCCAGTGTGAGTATGTCCAAGTCATGAGCTTCTCTTATAGCTGTAGTCTTTGGATCCCAACTTGGTGGGAGAGGTCTCATGAACTTGGTGTTGACATCCTCATTATCATAGGACTTTCCAAGAATCTTCAAGTCATTGAGCAAAGTATTGAACCTGTCATATACTGACGCTATTGGTTCACTAGGCTTTGCTTGAAAGAACTCATATTGTTGTGTCAACAACGACCTTTTGTTCTTTCGAACTTGGTCAGTCCATTCACACAGGACTTTGATGGTGTCCCAGATTTGCTTAGGTGTTGTGCAGTTAATGATGCTTGTGAACATATTTTTATCAATACCATTGTAGAGTATGTTCATAACCTTAGCATCCTTCAACACTTGCAACTTGTCTTCGTTTGTATAATCACTTTCAGGAGTAAGTTCAAAGTGTTCAGCCACAACAGATCCTTCAACAATTTTAGCAAGAATAAATTTCCTGGGTAGATACGGACCTTTCTCAATCCTATCAATATAATCTGGATCTGTTGCTCTCAAGTGCATGTACATCTTTTGCTTCCAAATAGGATATTCTTCTTGTTTCAGAATTGGAACTCTGGTTCCACCATCACGACTTCCTGCATAAGCCATTATGCTAGAGCTGTTTGCTTCATCGTTGGCCATCTCTTAGAACGTGTTAATTGAATAAATTCAACTAAAGGCTCTGATACCAATTGTTTTCCCAGTGAGATAGTTGAGAACTTGTAGAAGGGGGGGGGGGGGGGGGTTGAATACAAGTTCTTTGAATTCTTTCTGATTGCTTGTTCTTCAAGAAATTAATTATTACTTGTGGAAACAAAGAACAAAACTCAAATCAATTTATAAACAATTGCTTTTATTGATTTTAACAATTGAATACAAATTCTAACAATCACAATAATATGATCATCAACTTATTTTCTTTTCTGTATAGTAAAGATACAAAACTATGAAAACCTATACAACTTCGAATTCCAATTCGAATTGCTTTTCTATAAACCTAATTACAGCTACTAAAAAACTGAATTCTCAGTTTCCTATACTAAATCAATACTGATTCAGCTTCCTTATTCGAATTAAACACAATCCTTACTTTTTGATTAGGAACAGATTTCTGGCTTGTTTCCTTACCAGCTACGTCTTCAATAGTATCTTGATTTACGTGGAAGACACTCTTTATTCAATTTGAACTCTGTATCTCATCAGGGAATAAGTCACGACTAGTCCCTGACAACTTCAACTTTTAGTCCCTGATCATTTAGTCTCTGGTCATATAGTCTTTGATTAGGTTGTGTGGTCTCTGACAGAGTTATTTAGTCTTTGATGCTTTTAGGCTTAGTCTCCGATGATGTCAGCTCAGTCTCTAACGCTTTAAGACTTAGTCTCTGATGACGTAAGCATTAGTCTCTGACACTTTATCTTTAATCTCTGATGACGTAAGTTGTAGTCTCTGATAGGCAAAATCTTTAGACTCTGATAAGTGTTGCCTTAGTCTCCGATAAGCCTTTTTGTAATCTCCGACGGATTAAATACGCATTTTGATTTGTTGAAGCTTTGATACAACGTTTCCAGCAGTTACTTACAAATAAAAATGAATCTATCTCTTTACAAAGAATAAATGAATTACAATCAAAGAGATAACTACTGGCTACAAAACTTCAGTGTTACTATTTAACACTTTCTATACATTTGTATATCTAAGTAATCTAAAGACAATCATCATCAAATGTTATAAAACCTAACAGGGACTAAATTTAAGAATGATAAATTTAAGAATGATAATGTTATCTCATACTTTCCTGATAATGTTATTGATATAGGGTTATATGTTTATAATAAATAAAATAAAATAAAATTTGATGTGCATCAAGGTCAAGGTGTGACATAAGGGTAATGTGTACTACATCAGGATCAAGATCAAGCATTTGGACGCATCAGGGGAAAATATTTAGTTTGTGATGACTTTTCATCAGGGTACTCTTCTAAGTCCCTAATAACATGACATCACAGAGTTAATGCCAACCCCTGAGGACGTGTCGTCAGGAATTAATTTCAAGAAGGGACTATTTATATTCAATTTCTCTCTCCTTAAAGACAAACCAAATATTTAATCTCTTTCTAACAATTGCTCGAGTTTTCTTTCTTTCTCTTTTACAGAAACCTTAGTTTTTCAAAATCCAACAGTTTCAATGGCACCAAGTACTGCTTAAAGATTTTCAAGGAATCTAGTGGTTCCACAAACTAATTTTGTGGGCTTTTTAGACATCAATGAGGTGGATGCTTGCTTTAAACCCATGATGAGTTATCTACTCAACTCAGAATATAGTAGAGTCACCTTTACCGATGATGAGATGTCCGGTGAAGCCATTTCACAACTCTAGTCAAGCGGAAAGTTCATGTATTCTTCTTCAGGGCCTGACATTATGAAAGGTATCTCCTTCAGAATCTTTTCTGAAAAGGGTAAAATAACTCCCTCCAGAATCAATTTTTCTATAGGGTTGCCTTCACAAGACTTCAAGGAACTGCCGACTGATGCAAAACTGTGGACTTCTTAAGAGAACTGGGCTACAACTCCCCAAACAACGCGGCGTTGAAGTTCAAGGATCTTAAAAGGGTCAATGTGAAAAGAGAGATATCTTATCTCTTTGATACAATAACAAAAGTTTTCTCAGGTAAGTCCTCTAACTTTGAGGTTATAACCTCTTTAACTCTTAAAATTGCTTATGCCATGATTAAGAATGTAAAAATAAATATAGGTAAATTAATCTTTGATGAACTAGTAAATAAAATGGGTAGTCACAATTCTAGGAAATCAGAAGTTTACTATGTCAGATTTTTGATTATGATTATTAAAGAACAATTTCCTAATCTTTCTTTTGAGAATGACATAGATGTACATAGTTATACACAAAAAAAGAAGCTATTCATAGAGATAATAAAGAAATTCTATATGGCAGAGCCTTTTGTACTTCCATTCCATATAGAACTAGTAATTTCTACACACCCTTCTCTTTCTCAACCTCCTATTTTTTCTACTTCAACTACTATGGCTGAGATCACTACCACTTCTCAGCCTACCCAATTAGTATCACCAGCTTCTTCACAACAACTCTCACTAGCCCAACCCATAGTTTCTCAAAAGACTAAGGGTAATAAAAAAAAAAGCCTCTGAAGTAACCGCATCAATTGAGGAGGAGTAAGGTGAGAAAGTGACTGATTTGAAGAGATTGAAGAAGAAGAACAAAGCCATGAGTGTTGAACCACAACCAGACCAGGCAGTATCCTCCCAAAAGGATGTTGACCTTAATAAGGAAATAAATATATCTCTAATTGTTTCCTCTCAAAAGGAATCAGTTATTGAACAAAGTCCCCAACCAGGGACACAATTGAGTGAGACATAAACACTGACCATAGGCCTTGATGAAACTCACATCAAGGTCTCCGAGAGCCACTTGCAGATATCTGATATAATGAGTGCACACACAACCTCAATTGATGGATCACCTCCTCACTCGATGATCAGACCAACACTCCCTTCTACACCTCTCCCTTCCTTCTTTTTACCTAAAATTTTTTCAAATGTCATGACACAAACACTAAGTGTTGTAACATTAGATTCTCCAATTTCTCATTTTATGGAGGAGCCAACTCAAAATGATTTAGTAATTTAAAGTTATGATCTTCTAATGATTAACTCTATTCTAAATGACTCAATTACTGATGATCAAACAGGGAATGTAAAACATAATGTACAGATTTCTGCAGTAAATACTTATACTTCCTCAATTGTACATATTCATAAACCCTCATCTCCTTCTAAAATCACTTATGTGGACACAATAGTGGCAGATGTTTTACTGAAACTGTCCACAATTGCTGAAAACACAATTGTTTTCCCAGTGAGATGCCTAGAACTTGTAGAAGGGGGGTTGAATACAAGTTCTCTGAAAATTCTTCGATTACTTGTTCTTAAAGAAACTAAATTTTTCTTTCGGAATAAAAAAAACAAGAACACAAATCTATTTATAAACAATTGCTTTATTAATTTACAATTGATTACAAATTCTAACAATCAATTTGATCGTCAACTTCACCTAATTCTAAACTGTATAGTAAAGATACAAAACAATGAAAACCTATACAGCTTCGAATTACAATTCTCTGTAAACTCAATTTCAGCTTCTTCTACTACTCAATTACTATTAACTCAGTTTCTATTCTGAATAAAATTCAGCTTCCTTATTCGAATTAAATACAATCTTTCCTTTTTGATTAGGTAAAGATATCTGGTGAGTTTCCTTACCAGCTACGTCTTCAATAACATTTAACTTTACGTGGAAGACATTCCTTTTTTAATTCGAACTCTGTATCTTTCAGAGATTAATTCACAATTAGTCTCTGATGCTTCTTTTAGTCTCTGACTGCTTTAGTCCCTGACGTATCTTTTTAGTCTCTGGTACATTTAGTCCCTGATGACTCTTTTAGTCCCTGGTATGTTTAGTCCCTGGTACGTTTAGTCCCTGATGACGTTAGCTTTTAGTCTCTGATAGAATAACTAGTCTCTGACAGTTAAACCATTTTAGTCTATGACCAGTTCTTCTAGTCTCCGATAAGCCTTTTTGCAAACTTTAATAGACCAAATACACAACTTGACTTCTTTGAAGCTTCGATACTCCATTCCAGCAGTTAATTACAAATAACAATAATAGTATCTCTTTTACAAAGAATAAATGAATTACAAACAAAGAGATAACTACTGGCTACAAAATTTTCAGTGTTACTAATTAACACTTTCTATACATTTGTATTCTAAGTATTCTAAAGACAATCATCATCAAATGTTCTAAAACCTAACAATCTCCCCCTAATTATGAATATCAGAATGATAAGCATAATTTCAAGGTTGATGATGATGTCAAAACTCAACATTACAAATACTTAGAAAAAGAATAAAGACCTGCTAACTACAAATGTATTCTGAACTAAGATCTTTGATCTGTTGTTCAGCTTCCACCAAGACTCAGGTTTAAATCCTATAAGTCTGGCTTCAAAAAAAATAAAAATTACAACTTGTACAGCAAACAACATACCTTTGACTCAACAATCTTTCTTTTTCCTTCTGTTTTCTCTTATCCGTTCTAGCCTTTCCATCAGCCGCTTTTTGAGAACAACTTCAGTTGCTTCTTCTGCATTTCTAAGAAGTTTGATAAATCCTTCAATATGATTTTCACTCACTTTATTGATATATCTGTTGTAGTTAAAGAATACTTTATCACCATGGAAAGTATCATACCACAATCCAAGAGGTGTAGTTTCAGAAGGATCGGATGGCATTTTGTTCACACTTTTTACCTCCTTTATTGCCTTCTTGATCTGGTTTCGAAATTCCATGTTGAGCTTTGTAGTTACAAGTATTGTAGACAACAGCCATTCCAAATCTTCTTTTGATTGCCCCTCCAAGTCTGGCTTAGTATACTTCACAGAATCTCCATCTTTAAAAAAGATATGAAGTAAGTCCTTGTCGTTTGCACCCTTGATCAGATTAATATTCCTTGTATTCTTTTTCAGGGCTTTGATCATTTCACTTGTACTAGCCATATCAACTTTGTAAGACTTCCTTGATGGGGCTGTTTGTGACTTTGTTGGTCCACTTATAGTCACCAAGGCAGTCTCAATTGACCTTGGAGATTCTTCATTTGTAGGTTTTTTCTTTGAAGGTTTTTTCTTGGCTACTACTACTTTCCTTGCACTTGTCTTCCTCGTTAAGTGTTTCTTCTTTTTAATCTCCTCCTCCTCCTTTTCTTGTTCTGCAGCCATGTTTTCCTCTTGTTGAAGTTTCGGAGCAAGCATTGCATCAGCATCTATTAACCTTTGATCTCGAGGATTAACTAACTCTACTTTCCCTCCTAGATCAAGTTCAATAGGGGTGGGAAAGTAAGTAGTCTTCATAGCATCCCCCAATAGCTTAGGCTGTCCTGGTTGAGTAAGAATTTGTTTCTTTGGATCTTCAACCATGACACCTTTGCCTTTATCTTTTGAAGAAGTTGGGGCTGCTGCAGTTGGTTAGGAAAGAGGAATTGTTGCTACTGCTGGTATTGTTGTTGTTGTCGTTGCTGTTGTTGTTTCAAGATCAGCATGCTTCTTTAGAATTTTTTCTTTGTAAGCTTGCAGTGCAGCATTTTCTTTCATTGTCTTTTCTTTCAATGTATGCAACTCCATCTGCAAGGAAGCACTTGAATCTGGAACAGTGTTTGGTGTGGATTTTACAAGATGTTTGAAGTGACCACTCTCCCCCTTTTTGACATCAGCATCTTTGGGGAGGGAGGAGGTGGCCAGAGCTGGGAGTGCCTGCATCATGAGCTGTTCCATTTGATCTTGTTTCTGGAGAAGGAGATTGATTTTGTCTTCAAGGGCTTGAATCTTACTGTCAGTTTTAGACTTGTTACTAATGAGAAAATCAAGGGCAGTGACAGTTCTCCTTGGCAAGTGGCCTTCATAGCTCCTTCGAATTTTATCAGTCTCAATCTCCATTTGTTGTTTCATCTCCTTGACTGCAGAATTTAAGCCAGTAACCAAAAAGTGGTGAAACTTGGTATGTTTCTTGTTCACTTTGGTTATTTCTTCAAGTAAGTCCTTGGGAGATGGTGCAGCTGTTGTAGACCCTATATTGGTCACATAATCCTTCCTGAGTTGAGCAGCTGCATCCTCCAGAGTGTTGGAATATGTGGCATCAAGCCATGCATCAACATTTTCCTCTGGAGCTTCTTCATGCACAGGTTCATCTGCAAGCCTTGTCTTCATTGCAGAAATATGATCTTGTCGTTGTTGTAGACCATATAACTCTTCAAAATCAGCATTTGTCATTTCAGCTATGACATGTAAGGCTGCATCCCCTATGCTTGAACTGTTATCTGGAACTGCTGTTTGGATATTGGTGGAGGGAGCAGCAGAAACCGGAGCTTCTTGTGAGCTGGTTTCAGCAGGTTGTAAAAAGACACTTGCTGAAAATTTCTCTCGATTATTTTGTTCAAGGATCTCATCCTTGCTCACACTCTCTCCTTTTGCCTGGGGTTGGGCACCCAGCTTCTCAATCTCTCCTTTTTCCAAGCTTTCTAAAGCTTGACTCTCTTGTGTATTAATATTCTCTCCTTTTTCCAGATCAGGAGCCTGACTCTCACTAGTTATTCTCTCAACCTCACTCTTTTGGAATGGTGCACTCATTCCTACAGAAATGGGGGGTTGAGAAGTACTTGTGACAGCATGGATAGGGGGTTCCCTTTCTTTATTTTGGGCTAGGGATCTATCCATGGAAGATGTGTGAGAGCTTGTCTCGATTATTGGCTCCTCTTGGGAAAAATCAAGAGAATCAATTATTTGTGAATCAAAAGAATCAAGAATGGGAGAAAAAGGAGAAGAATGTACAGTGGGGAGTGTTGGCTGTTCCTCAGATGACAAAAATTGAGGAACATCAAAAGATAACTCTCTGTGTGCACTCCTTGTGTCACTCTTTTCTTTTATATTCTCTCTTTTTGGTTCCTCTTGGCTGTGACCAAGAGTTTGTGCAGACTCTGTACAGTGTGTTCCTGGTTGGGAACTGTCTTCAATGTCAGCATCCTTTTGGGAGGATGGTGACAGTTCACTGTTTTTCCTTATAACCTCCATTGCCTTTTGGGAAGCAATGGATTGCTTTTGGCTTTGGGTTATAACTCTTTTCTTTCTCTGAAGTGGAACTTCAGCTTCTTGTTCTCCCTCATCCTCACTGACTCCCTCAATTATTTTTCTTTTAATTGGGAGCTTGGTGATTGTCTTGGATTTTACAACCATAGTCTTTTGGGAATCTGCGGAGGGGGCTGTAGACTGTTGTTGTGAAGTTGTTGGAGGATTTTCAGGGTTTTGGCTTATATTATCCTCAAAAGATTGCAAAGAATAAAGATTTGGAAGCCTGTCTATGAGAATATTTCTCATGACAGGAGGAAAAGTTAAAGGAACATTTACCTTTGCAGAGTTCTTCACATCTTTTATTATTCTTTTACTCTGCAAAACAGTTGGTACAACTTGCATTCCAGTAATATTTAGGTTAGGGATTAGATAATAAGCAATCATCATCAAAAACCTAGCATAATAAATTTTAGTTCTACTGGTTTTAAGTTTTGGCAACAAGTTTTGCATAATTAAAAGCCCAATGTTTAGATGTCTACCATACAACACACTAAAAGCAATTTGTTGTGTGAGTGTAGTGATAGCATCATATCCACTGCATTTTGTTGTAAAATCTTTAGTGATTATGTCAAAGAACAGTGACCACTCTTGCCTTAGATGGGGTCGTGTAATAGACCCAACAGAACTAATTTTAGCAGAATAATGTAGGTTTTTGAACATAGAAAGAAGTTCTTCATCAGAGGCAGGGGAGTCAAAGTTTTCATAGACTGGTAAATGTAAAGCAGTATTTACAACGGTATGATCTATAGTATAAGTAGTGTTTGCATACCTGAAACTTACCATAGGTGAATCAGTTTTTGCACCTTGTATGGTAGCAGTGGACCAAATAGCCGTGATGACCTCAGCGGCTTGGACAGGAGCTTCATAAATGGCGTAAGTTAGTGTAGAGTTTTGAAGAAAATCCACGAAGGGGTGGTACTGGACTTCAAAAACATTCTTATCAGCCACCCCTGCATGGTTGGTCTTTATGAAATCAAAGTCTCCAAACTTGAAAGCAACTGTTTTAGCGGCCATTGTGGGAGATCTGTGAACTTTGGAAGAAACTTAAAAGAGGGTTAAATTGCAGAGTATTATCAGAGAGAAAATAATTTCAGAGTTTTGAGTGATTGTGATTGCAAAGATGTTTGAAATTTGTTTTATCAATTTGTTAGAAACGTTTGCAATTCCTACGGATGGGCAACTACAATTTTACCCTTGATCGGAGATTGCCCTAATCTCTGATCTGTTCACTTGTAAGAGACTAGAAGAAGATTAGTCTCCGATAGGGTTTACTACCAGGGACTAAGGTAGTCTCCGATAGGATTTACTATCGGGGACTAGTTAGTCTCTGATAGCATTAACTATCAGGTACTAAGATAGTATCTGATAGTATTAACTATCGGGGACTAAGATAGTCTCTGATAGTATTAACTATCGGGGACTAAGATAGTCTCTGATTGATTAACTATCGGGGACTAAGATAGTCTCTGATAGTATTAACTATCGGGGACTAAGATAGTCTCTGATAGTATTTAACTATCGGGGACTAAGGTAGTCTCTGATAGTATTAACAATCGGGGACTAAGATAGTCTCTGATAGTATTAACTATCGGGGACTAAGATAGTCTCTGATAGTATTTAACTATCGGGGACTAAGATAGTCTCTGATAGTTTAAATTTTCAAATTAGTCGGGGACTAATTTAAAACAACTATCAGGGACTAGTTAGTCTCTTACTCACTCTAGCTCATATTATTTAATAATCAATCATTTGATTATTCATTTTATCAACTTTTTCTAAAATTAAAATTCTAGCTTCTTAAAAATCTATTTAATTAAAAACAGCTGCAATCCAGAAAATTAATTCTAGCTTCTAACAACTAAACAACTTGTTTTCTAAGATTTTAATCAATTTTTAGAAACATAATTCAACATTCCTAACTCATAAACTAGTCTATTAAAGGTAGATTCATCTAAGGGTTTTGTGAATATGTCTGCAAGTTGTTTATCAGTTGCAACCCAGTGTAATTCGATATTTCCTTCACTTACATGTTCTCTTATGAAGTGATATCTAATATCTATGTGTTTTGTTCTTGAATGTTGCACTGGATTTTCTGTTATTGCTATGGCACTAGTATTATCACAATAAATAGAAATTTTGGATAATGACATACCATAGTCTAGGAGTTGATTCTTGATCCATAAGGTTTGAGCACAGCAACTCCCAGCTGGGATGTATTCAGCTTCTACTGTTGAAGTAGAAATTGAATTTTGTTTCTTGCTGAACCAAGAAACAAGTCTGCCTCCAAGAAGTTGGCAGCTTCCACTTGTGCTTTTCCTGTCAAGCTTACACCCTGCATAATCAGCATCTGAATAACCAATTAGTTTAAAATCAGATTCTTTGGGATAACATAATCCAAGATTTGGGGTACCCTTTAGATATCTGAGTATTCTTTTTACAGCAATCAAATGTGACTCTCTAGGGTCAGCTTGAAATCTAGCACATAGACATGTAGCAAACATTATATCAGGTCTACTTGCAGTTAGATATAAAAGAGAGCCTATCATTCTCTATAACTAGTGATATCAACTTTCTTTCCTTTTAAATCTTTATCTAGTTTAGTGGAAGTAGGCATGGGTGTTTTTGCAGGTGCACAATCAACCAAATCATATTTTCTCAGTAAGTCTTTGATGTATTTTGACTGACCGATAAATATTCCATCAGTTGATTGTTTAATCTGCAATCCTAAGAAGAATGTTAATTCTCCCATCATACTCATTTCATATCTAGACTGCATAAGTTTTGAGAATTTTTTACAGAGATTTTCATTTGTAGACCCAAATATAATATCATCTACATATATTTGCACCAAAATAATATCTGAGCCTTGTTTTCTATAAAATAACGTTTTATCTATGATACCTCTAATAAATTTATTTTCAAGTAAAAATTGAGATAGAGTATCATACCAGGCTCTTGGTGCTTGTTTTAAGCCATAAAGTGCTTTATCTAACCTGTAGACATGATTTGGAAATTTGGAGTCCACAAAACCTGGGGGTTGGCAAACATAGACTTCCTCTTCCAATTTTCCATTTAAGAAAGCACTTTTGACATCCATCTGGTACACCTTGAAGTTCTTGTAGGCTGCATATGCCAAGAAGATTCGTATTGCTTCAAGTCTTGCTACTGGTGCAAAAGTTTCATCATAGTCTATTCCTTCTTCTTGAGAATATCCTTTTGCAACCAGTCTTGCTTTGTTCCTAGTAATTGTACCAGCTTCATCCAATTTGTTTCTGAAAACCCATTTTGCACCAATAATTGATCTATTCCTTGGTTTGGGTACCAGTCTCCAGACTTTGTTTTGAGTGAATTGGTTTAATTCTTCTTGCATGGCAATTATCCAGTCAGGATCTTGAAGTGCTTCCTCAATTTTCTTTGGCTCAATCTTTGAGAGAAAACTGAGATATAAGCATTCATTTTGAGTTGCACTTCTAGTCTTGACTCCATCCTCTAGACTTCCAATTATCAAATCTGGTGTGTGGTCTCTCAACCATGGAATTGCACGTGGCAGATTTGATCTTGAAGTCGAGGCTTCATTTTCTAGATTGGTGTTATCCATTCTAGTTTCATGATCAGAGACTGCTCCCCCTAAATCATGGACTTCTTCATTATTAGCTCCCCCTGAGCTATTTATTTCTATAATCTCTGATGTCAATATTGTCTCTGATTGTGCATCAGTGACTCTAGTCTCTGGTGAACCATTAGTCTCCGATGTAATACTAATGTCACCAGTCTCTTGAGTTTCTTCTAATATTCTAGTCTCTGATAGAATATTAGATCTTGGCACTTCATGCACAACAGTTAACTCCCCCTCAATTATGTAGGGATCATTGCTATCTTGGGGTTGTTCAGTGGTCTCTGATGGATATTCCCATGCATCCAATTCATTCTCAAAACTGAGAGGTTCATGCAATCCTTGTCCAATCATTCCTGGAATCTTTTTATCATCGAACACGACTTGTATTGATTCCACAATGACTTTTGTCCTTAGATTATATACTCTGTATGCTTTACTTGACAGAGAATAACCTAAGAAGATTGCTTCATCAGATTTATTGTCAAACTTTCCTCTTGACTCTGATGAATCTCTCAGTACAAAGCACTTACAACCAAACACGTGTAAAAACTTGAGAGTTGGTTTTCTCCCAGTCATTAACTCATAGGGTGTTTTGTTGTATGCTTTGTTTATCAAGGATCTATTCTGTGTAAAGCAAGCAGTGCTTATAGCTTCCTCCCAAAAATAGGTGGGAAGCTTAGCCTCTTGTAACATAGTCCTTGCTGCTTCAATAAGGGTTCTATTTTTCCTTTCAACAACTCCATTTTGTTGAGGGGTTCTTGGAGCTGAGAATTGATGGGTTATTCCTTTTTCAGTGCAGAATTCAATCACTTGGGAATTCTTGAATTCTGTTCCCCTATCGCTCCTTATTACCCTTACTGTTTTTCCTGACTCAGTTTCTATCTTTTTGATATGATCAATTATTAACTGAGCAGCTTCATCTTTTGTAAAGAGGTATTTTACCCAAGTGTACCTCGTGTGGTCATCCACTATAACCAGTGCATATCTATTTCTTAAGATAGACATCACATTCACTTGACCAAATAAATCCATGTGTAACAATTGGAGTGGATCAGTGATGGATGTTGCTGGTTTGCTTTTGAATGACACACTTTTTTGTTTCCCTTTCTGGCATGCATCACACAATCCATCTTGTGTAAATTCCAACTATGGAATGCCAGCTACTAACCCTTTCCTCACAAGCTTGTTAATGTTCTTAAAATTCAAGTGGGAAAGCTTCTTGTGCCAAAGCCAACTTTCATCAGTTGAAGCTTTGCTGTAGAGACATGTGATTTGATCAGATGAAGAAATAAGATTTGTAACATACAAATTTCCTTTTCTTTTTCCTGTCAAAATCACATTCTCCGATTGTTTGTCACTCACTAAGCATTGATCTTCTTTAAAAGTGACATTGAATCCTTTATCACATAGTTGACTCACACTTAGTAGATTGTGCTTTAGTCCGTCAA
This sequence comes from Centella asiatica, assembly GCA_014636745.2. Classification (NCBI taxonomy): domain Eukaryota; kingdom Viridiplantae; phylum Streptophyta; class Magnoliopsida; order Apiales; family Apiaceae; genus Centella; species Centella asiatica. The sequence continues at coordinate 8,932,526 of CM025780.1, read as the reverse complement.
CCAGTGCTACTTCTGTGAAGATGACATCTCCATGTTCAACACTGCCATATCCCCTCGTATGGCCTTTGCTGTCATCTCCAAAAGTGATTTTTGGGCCACTTTTCTCTTCATACTGTTTTAGCAGGGACTTATCTCCTGTCATGTGCCTTGAACAGCCACTGTCCAAGTACCATGATCTCTTCTTTTTGCCCTGCACAGTAGAGAATAACTAGTTTGAGATTTTTGGAACCCAGACTTTCTTGGATCCTCTCTCACTAGTTGTAGATTCAAGACTTGACTCAGATTGAGTTGATTGTCTTTTAGCAGTTTTGACTTTAACTGGACAATCATTAGCCTTGCTACCTTTTTGTGAAAGACTGCCAAGTTTAGTATTTTCATTTTTAATGCAAAGAAGATCTAACCTTTTTACAGGTGATTTATCTTTTATTTTCTTTGACAAGGTAGTCTCTATTATAGGAATTTTATTTTTGCTCCTACAATTAACAGCTATGTGGTTGGGGTTACCACATACATGACATGTCTTTCTAGGAGCATCAGGCATTCTAGCATAATTCGTATGTTTGTTAATGCCTATTTTTCCATTCCTATTTTTCATCTTTCTGCTTAACTCCACTAACTTTTCAGCCTTTTTGTCTGGAAGAGCTTCCAGTCTTTTATTTAATTGTGTCTTTGTCATGAACCCAATGTTTAATCTTTTTTATTCACTCTTATCAACAACATTAACTGTCTTTTGATCAATTTCTGAATTTGCAGTAATATGTTGATCTAGAGTGTTTATAAATTTAGGTTCACTGACAGGAGATACAAAATTAATTCTTTTAAAACTTGGCTTACTAGTTGAGGAGTTTGCTGCTTCAAATAGATCATTTAAATCTGAACTGTTATCTAGATTTTCATCATAACCTAGTCTAGATTTTTGACCTATTGTTTGATACCCTACCAAGTCAGATAACTTTTTAGAGGAAGTATTCCATTGTTTAATCTTAGCTTGAGCAATTTCAAGTTGCTTTACTAAGTAGTATTCCCTTTTTTTCAAAGCATCAATCATGTGATGAGTTTTGTTTAAGTCCGACTTGATGGTATCAAACTGTGACAATTTCTCTTCAAGAAATTTGTTTCTTTTCAAGAGAATGTCATGTGATTCTTTTACATTGGTATGTTCAATAGTTAATGATCTAAAACTGACATGCAAATCAGACATATCTTTTTGCATGCTTTCAATGCTAGATGTATCAAGTAAATTAAGCACGTTAAAATTCTGATTTGCATCACATACCTTTGTAGAATCACTTGACTCGTCACTACGAGCCTTTAGGGCAAAGTTGACAACTTCTTCATCAGAGTCGCTGTCAATCCAATCTTTTCCCTCAGTAATCAAGGCTTTGCTCTTGGATTTGGCTTTCTTGTCAGCAAAGTCCTTCCTTGATTTTTCATCCTTAGATCTATCATTAGATCTAGGCTTCTTGCACTCATTGGCAAAGTGCCCTAACCCATCACAATTGTAGCATCTTATTTTCTTTAAGTCGAAGGTGACTTTTTGACCTTCTCGTTTAGGGTTAGGTTTTCTCGATGATTTTCTTCCTTTTCTGCTAGTCCTAAATTTCTTGAACTGTTTGACCATGAATGCCATGAATTCCTCCATGTCATCATCAGTATCCAGTTCTTCTTCATTATCAGTTGAGCTAGCGTCAGAAGATTCCTCATCAAGCTTCTCTTGAGACTTGTTTGTCTCAACCATCAACGCAGCTCCTTTGTCCCTGCCATGCATGGGCTGTCTTTGCTCTACTTCAAGTTCATGTCTTTAAGTTCCCATAGAGCCTGTCCAGTGTGAGTGTTTCCAAGTCATGAGCCTCTCTTACTGCAGTGGTCTTTGGATCCCAACTTGGTGGGAGAGATCTCATAAACTTGGTATTGACATCTTCATTGTCATAGAATTTACCAAGTATCTTCAAGTCATTAAGCAAGGTGTTAAATCTGTCATAAACAGATGTTATAGGTTCACCAGGCTTTGCTTGAAAGAACTCATACTGTTGAGTCAACAGTGATCTTTTGTTCTTTCGAACTTGGTCCGTCCCTTTACACAGGACTTTGATGGTGTCCCAGATTTGCTTTGATGTAGTGCAGTTTATGATGCTTGTGAACATATTTTTATCAATTCCATTATAAAGTATGTTCATCACCTTAGCATCCTTTAACACTTGCAACTTGTCTTCGTTTGTATAATCACATTCTGGCGCAAGTTCAAAGTGTTCTGGAACAACAGATCCTTCGACAGTTTTTGCAGGAATGAATTTCCTGGGTAGATAAGGACCCTTCTCAATCCTATCTATGTAATCTAGATCTGTTGCTCTCAAGTGCATATACATCTTTTGTTTCCACATTAGATATTCTTCTCTTTTAAGAATAGGAATTTTGGTACCACCATCTCTACTTCCCACATATGCCATGATGTTAGAGCTGCTTGCTTCGTCGTTGGCCATCTCTTGGAACGTTTTAATTGAGTAAATTCAATTATTGGCTCTGATACCAATTGTTTTCCCAGTGAGATGCCGAGAACTTGTTGAAGGGGGGTTGAATACAAGTTCTCTGAAAATTCTTCGATTACTTGTTCTTAAAGAAACTAAATTTTTCTTTCGGAATAAAAAGAACAAGAACACAAATCTATTTATAAACAATTGCTTTATTAATTTACAATTGATTACAAATTCTAACAATCAATTTGATCGTCAGCTTCACCTAATTCTAAATGTATAGTAAAGATACAAAACAATGAAAACCTATACAGATTCGAATTACAATTCTCTGTAAACTCAATTTCAGCTTCTTCTACTACTCAATTACTATTAACTCAGTTTCTATTCTGAATAAAATTCAGCTTCCTTATTCGAATCAAATACAATCTTTCCTTTTTGATTAGGTAAAGATATCTGGTAAGTTTCCTTACCAGCTACGTCTTCAATAACATTTAACTTTACGTGGAAGACATTCCTTTTTCAATTTGAACTCTGTATCTTTCAGAGATTAATTCACAATTAGTTTCTGATGCTTCTTTTAGTCTCTGACTGCTTTAGTCCCTGACGTATCTTTTTAGTCTCTGGTACATTTAGTCCCTGATGACTCTTTTAGTCCCTGGTACATTTAGTCCCTGATGACGTCAGCTTTTAGTCTCCGATAGAATAACTAGTCTCTAACAGTTAAACCATTTTAGTCTCTGACCAGTTCTTCTAGTTCACGTTCCACAGATCCTGTCCTAATCAAAATTCTTAAATCACAAAAAATTCTAGGATAGTCTATGGATGTTGAATCTCATAAACTACATGCACTCGTTATAGACAAAGTAAAAATATGTACAACAAGTTATCGACTCCTTTGCAAGAAGACATACCATGCTTAAATTGAAGAAGCTTAATGAAAATGTTGACTAATAACTCTTTACTTTCAACACAAGACTCACAAGCATGGAAAATTTGCAACTTTCGATGGCTGACACTCTACAACAAGTTCTTCAAGTCACATCCCAACTCTCAACTTCCACTGATGATGCTACCAAAAAGGGGGAGAAATCTTCAAAGCCATTGTCAGAGGTTGTTGCTGAGAAATTCATAAGTCAACCATCAGGGGATATGATTGCTCTTGCTCCAAAAGCCAAGGACAAAGGCAAAGTTATCCTAATTGAAGAACCCAAAAACAAAACTCTTACTCAATCAGGACCCAAGCTACTTGGAGATGCAATGAAGACAACTCACTTTCCAACACCAGTTGAAGCCCTGATAGATGGGAAAGTGGAGCTTATCTTTCCTCAAGATAAAAAGTTAGTGGAAATTGATACACTCTATACACAACAACTTCAACAGGAGGAAGAGATGGCTGCAGAGAAGGAGAAACAAGAAGAAGAAAAAAAGTGTTAGGCCAAGATCCTTTAGGAAAACTCAGCCCAAGAAATCTCAACCCCCTAAAGGTGCATCAGGGGATAAAGGCAAAGAAAATACAACATCCTCTGATGCTACCATGCCCAAGTCGTCTAATACCAAAGCTCAAGCTCTTACTCCTATAACACATGGATCACACACTTTAGCTGAATTCTTGAGAGATGAAAGGCAAAAGAGCCTGACATATATGTTCTCCATAAAAAACATAAATGTCAGGACAAATAGCAAAAATAAAAAGCTAATCATCATTCAAATGAAGAATGGGTCAGAGTTCACAGTCACTATAGACTGGTTTAAGAGAATGGACGTTGAACAACTTGAGCTAGCCATGAAATTAGTGCCAATTTCAACAGTGCTAAATAAAGACTTAAAGGGGGTGATTGAGAAGCGGGGGAAAGCCATCAACGACAATATGAACTTGTCCACAGCCAGGGAGAGACCATTGAAGCTATACTACAAAATGGCTAGTGGGCAAGAAAAGAATATAAGGACCAATGAAGTTGATAAGCTTGACTTGGAGGAATAGATGAATGTTCTAAGCCAGATTGCTTATCATAAAAATGAACATGTCATCAAGTTCAAAACCTCGCTTGTGTAGAAAGTGTTGAAGGAGATTGAGGAAACTAGAGCTGATGATGGGAATGCAGCAGTTATGAGGGATGTTCCATCAGTAAAAGGATTCAAAGAATATCCAAAGATGATCACAAACCCCATGGGCGTGGAGTTCAAAAATTCAAAAGGGGAGATTGTCACCTTTTACTTATCATAACTTGTTGCAACCAACTTGCAAGAGATTGGATCTATCCTTGAAGCTCTAGAATCCAGCAAGAATGTCAACATAGTCAACTTCAAAAGACTTCTTCGAAAAGAGTTAGAGCAACTACAAGCAGGAAGGGAAGACAAAAGACTTATGATTCCAAATCAAAATCCAGATCAGAGAAGGCAAGGCCTTGGAAGGGACACAAAACCTATTGAATTAAGTCATCCATTGCCCTTCGTCTCTACTCAACAAAAAGTGAATCCTGATGTCTAAAGTGTAAATATTGTAATAGAATAACAAAAACTTGTATATAGTTATATTTTGTACCTATACAAATACATTTATTCTTTATTGTCAATATATTTGGTTTTGACATCATCATCAGTACATTAGTTAGATTTATGATTATCAAATTGATAAATATAAATAGGGGGAGATTGTTAGATATAAATGTTGATGATGATAATTCTATTTAAAGGAATAAATGTGCATCTGTAAACACTCAAGGTATTCTATAAACCTTAGTATATTTGCACAAGTTTTGCATCCATTGATGGACAACTCAGTCATTAGAGGATGGACTAAACTACACTAGGCAAGTCATCAGTGGACACTTGATAAGGACTTGATAGTGTCAGGGGATGTCTGTTGTCACTTAAATCTTCAAGTATTCCACACATCAGACATTCCAGTTAAAGCCAATATAACATCAATGATTAAAAGAACAAGTATTTTAATAAGGCATCAGTGAAAAAACTCGTTAGGGGAAGCCTAAAATATTGTATCAAGGGATGAACCCGTCAGGGGATGACTTCGTTAAGGGAACCCATTAGGGGAAGCCTAAAATATTGCATCAGGGGATGAACCCGTCAGGAGATGACCTCATCAAGGGAACCCGTCAGGGGATGACATCGAAGGACCAACCCATTAGGGGAAACTGTCAGGGGAAGTTCAAACACTGCGTTAGTGAATATCATCAGTGGATACAAGTAAGTCTTGAAATCAGTGGATAGTGAAACATTGATCAAGTTTCCATCAGGACTTGTCATCAGGGGATCCAGAAGCACTGATCACGTCAACATCAGGGCTTGTCTTCAATGGATGGTTATGACCTAGTCCACTCGTCACCAGGACTTACAAGCAAATCATTGATACATGGCATATAAATAAGGGGTATAACTAGGAAGATATTCCTTGAAGTTTGGTTCTACAATAACAACTCTCAAGTAATAAATGCATGAAGATCAAGGGATGAAAAAGAAGCAACACTAGCCAATAGCAATCTGACACATTACTCTGAAAGGACAATGATGTGACATACTGTGGCTATGTTGAAAAAGCAGCACGTCTAGCACGTAGATTCTACAATTGATCTCCTACATATACAAAAAGACTTGTTACAGGAAACAACTAAGCCACAACACTTACACATTAGAAAAAGAAGCTTTGTAATAGATCTTGAGAGAAATATTCAAAAAGAAATAAGTAGCTAGTGAGTGAGAAAAAGAAGATGTAATTCATTATAGATTTGTAGTTGTTAATCACATTGTGATTAAACAGATTTCCAGAAAAACACCAAGTTATAATACAACTATTTAACTTGAATTCTTGTGTATTCATTTTAATTTCAATACAATTTTTCTGATCTTTGCAGCTATTCCAGTCTTTGTTGATTAAGTTTTAAAAATCAAAACGTTTGTAGTGTTTGTATTCAACCCCCACTTCTACAAACACTTGAGCTTATTCAATTTCAATTCTAACAAATTCTAATGACGTTAATTTCTGGAAACAAAGGATTTTAAGTTGTTTCTAAAAACAAAAAGGGTGTTAAGTGGATAAATGTATCAGGTATGACACTTTCAGTTGAACCATGTGCCAAGATGCCGGAAGGCTTGGGATCTGACAAAGCATTAGTGGACCTCATGAAGCATTGATACAACTTAATTTGGGAAGAAAAATAGGCCAACATCAGCTAATTGATTGGGTTTACAAGGGAACTATTGGGATTTCCAATCCCCATGGGATTTTTCCAAGTATTTATGAAATTTTGGGATCATCGAAGATCGATATGCCTGATGCCATCGACTAAAGAATATGCAAATTTATCTTGTTTAACTTGGGAAGCACCATGTGCTCACACTGTTCCTGAGGGCATGCTACATATCTTCTTGATTTCACTAGGATTAAGAAAGAAAGCAGTAATGCCCCATGTCAGACAAGGGATCACATTACCAATTAGATATCTAATTCAGCGGTTCACAATGCCACAAGATTTTGAGAAATATAAAGGTGATTTTCAAGGAGATATGGACACTGAACAGTGGATGACTACAAGAGGAAATGTTTACCTAATGGCATTGATCACCATGGTATATTTCCCGAGAGGAGTGGATCAGTTTGACATATCCATGGCCAATGTCATTGAAGAAATGAAGAGGGCACAAATGATAGTGCCTATGATGATAGCAAAGACACTTAGTGTTTGTCCCACAAGATGGTTTATAGAAGGGGGTTGAATACAAACTACAAAATTCTTTCAAACTTTGTGAGTTGAGTGAATATATTGAATTGAAAGTTGCGAAATTGAATGAATACAATATATCACAAGTACTTCTGAAATTTTTTTAATCAATGATAGATTACAAAAGCTCACTGGTGTGAATGACAACCTTCAAACAATCTTTGTTGATAATAACAACTACACTCTAGAATATAAATTCTAGCTTCTCCCAAGTTTTTGGAAACTTGTTATACTCTCTTTCTAAGTTTATTACAACTATTATTATTCTAAGATGTGTTTGATTCACTGAGATATGTTCTTGTAGTTTACATAAATATTGTGTATTTTAGTAATCGTATGATGTATGTTATCTCAGTGTATCAGTATATTTTCTTAGCTGCTCCATGTCTCTATTTATAGACATAGCCCCCTTGACCTCCAAGCTTTTTTGTATGAGTTGCCTCCAAAAATGTCTATGATATTCTTTGGTAATTGCAGCTCTATCACATAACTTCTTCTTTTTGCATTACCTTCCTTGCACGCCAACCTGTTATGTAACATCTCTGGTGTATCAGCACACCAGCTTCCTTAATTTTTTCTTGGAGTTCCCATGATAAGTTATCTTTGTAGTGAATAGCTTATCTTTATGAGCTTTCTTGTTTTTGATTGGACCAGCTTCTATGTTTTCCTTTATCAAGTTTCTATAAGTTATGTCTACAGTTTTCACACCAGCAACTATATACGCATGTATAAGTATGACCTATCTCCATATTTTACTTTATTAGTTTTCAGACCTGCAGTGTATAAGTTATCTCCTTGAAGCTTCTTTTGTAGCCAATCTCTCCTTATTGGACCACCATCTTTATTGTAATTCTACCGCCTTTAAATTTGAGTTAGTGGATTTGTGAACTCAGCCATATGTCATCTCATATGTCATCTTTAGTCTCTAATCATTTATCCCCTGATGGACAGCCGCTGGTGCCGAAAAATCCATCCCCTGGTGCCGAGAAATCCATCCCCTGATGACTAGAAACCTATCCCTGATGTCGAGAAATCTATCCCCTGACACCGAGAACTTGTTCCCTGATGCCGAGAACTTGTCCCCAGATGCCGAGAACTTGTCACCTGATGCCGAAAGATTTATCCCGATGACTTTGGCGATAGTCATTTTGAGTTTGGCGCTGTTGTTGATTTGCTCGACTACTTTGGCGATAGGCAATTGACTTTGACGACAGTCAAAATGACTTTGGCATTAGCCAAATATCTTTGGCAATGGTCAAATCTTCTCAAGGCTACTTTAATATAATAAAAAGTTTTTGCCTTAGTCTCAAACAGTTTCAACATTAGTCTTTGGTAGATCAAACCTTAGTCTCCGACAGACTAAATTTTAGTCTCCGACAGGCTAAATTTTAGTCTTCGACTATTAATCTCCGATAGGCTAAAACTTAGTCTTCGATTGATAGGCTAAATTCTAGTCTCCAACTCTTAGTCTCTACTAGTAGTCTCCGATAAGCTCAATTTTAGTCTCTGATAGGCTCATCGTTAGTCTCCGATAGGCAAAAACTTAGTCTATGAGAGTCTAATTCCTTAGTCTCCGAGAGGCTAAATCTTAGTCTTCGATAGGCAAAAACTTAGTTTCCAAGAGTCTAATTCCTTAGTCTTCAAGAGGCTAAATCTTAATCTTCGATAGGCAAAAACATAGTCTCCGATAGGCTAATTTTGCTCGACTAATTTCGACTTTTGTTGAACTCTCCAAATGCATTACTTGTAGTTTCTGATGCTCACCTGCAGTTTTTGATAGTAGTTTCTAATAGTGCATTAGTACAGGTACTTGTACAATTATAAATCAAAAAATTCTAAGTGTTTATACATTATCATCAAATGTTATAATTTCTAACAATCTCCCCCTATTTATGATTATCAATGATAAGTATAAATCAAGGTTTGATGATAATGTCAAAACACAACCTTATAACACCATTACTTAGAATTGAATTTAAACATGTAAAAACATAATTGTACATGAACTTAACAGTGATGGTTTTGATGTTTCAGTTCCTTAATGCCCAACCATCATTCTGTTAATATTTCTAACAATTCTTCTTCTGTCTTTATCAGAATTACTCTTTGTTCCCCCTACCTTGATCATTCTCCCTCTTTTTTTGTTGGGGTTTTAAGCACATAAACGTAGCAAAAACGATAAATTAAAACAATATATTAAAACTCCAACCAGGATCCATGCAAAACAGGAAATACAAATTTGATAGAAGAGTACCTATTCAAGCTATAGATTCTGAACTTTGGTGGAGATAGTGATGAACCACAAGCTCAATCAACTGAACCAAGCCTCTATAGGTATCCACACAAGCGTATAACTCAATCAAGGAGATGAATGACTTCTTTTATATGGTACTAGCCAAAAGGAAATCAAAGAACAACTTTTACCTCACTCTCTTTGTTTGGTCTATTTCTTTCTTCTCTACTCTTTGCTATACAGAGCATAAGAAAGAACTGAAGGTTGTGTATATCTAGTATATATCTCTATCTATGTATATGTCTAACATATCTCATAAAGGAGAAGAGGAAGAAGAGTATTTATAGCCAACTAATCTCCTCTTCCACCACCCTTTTTAACTAATAGATCATCATATATATCATATATATATTTTTATTGAATAAACCTAGACATATGTGGCTAACATCCTCTTCCACCACCCCTTTCAACCAATAGATCTTCATATATATCATATATATATTTAGATTCAATGAACTTGGATAGAGGTGACTAGATACAATGAACGTGGACAAAGGTGTGTTTGGATACAATGAACCTGGACAGAGGTGTGTCTAGATATAATGAGCCTGGACAAAGGTGTGTCTAGATACAATGAACCTGGACACATGTGTGTCTGTTAGAGTTAAATAATAATGATGATGTTTAGAGAATAAATTGTGCATCTGTAAATACTTAAGGTATTTTATAAACATTAATATATCTACACAAGTTTTGCATCCACTGATGATAAACGTATTCATCAGGGGATGATCAACACTTCTAAAGACAAGTCATAAAATGGAACTTCTAAAGGACTTGATAAGTGAAGAGGAATGTCTGTTGTTACTCAAAGACAGTTGAAGTATTTCGCACATCAAACATTCCAAACGAATTCAACAAAGCTTCAATGATTAAAAACTATCAGGGGAATCCGTCAAGGAAACCCATCAGGGGATGACAAAGGCAGATCAACCTGTCAGGGGAACTATTAGAGTGTATGCCCTAGTGGCCAATTATGTAATGATTGTGACACTATATTTATGATATGTTTTTGGTTAAATGATAATTTCTTTCCTTATGTTTTATTTACTACGTTATATAAATGTTAACGTAATAAATGTCTTTAGAAGAATGATAGTAATTATATGGATTCAAGTATGTGACTTGAATATGAGATGATATAAGTATGTAATGTATCATTATTCTTAAATATCCCTAGTTAAGTATCATTTTCAGTGGGACAACAATAATACATTGAGACTAGTATGTGGATTAACTGATGGCCATATCTCACTGGTCATAAATATATACGAGATATATTAAGTTGTTACATAGGTACATGTTAGAGAACATAGTACTGGACAGACCTACCATGAGAATTCTACATGGAGCATTATGCTTTGTGTCATAAGTAATTCTCATAGTGACAATGATGTAATGGTCCTTCGACCTGAAGTCATGACATTTCTACATAAGGAGTTATGCGTTTTGACATTAACAAAAGTCACCTTTAACCGGGTGGACGATAAAGGTAATTGTTGGATGCATAATGAGTTATGTGAGAAATGGGAATGATGTAGATGGAATTTAACCCTCCTATAAATTAAGGGTGATATCTATAGGCCTCCTGATTGAGTGAAACTATAAAATGCATGGCCATGCTCAAATAGAGATTTGTTTCATATAGTTTACTCATTGATCAAGAAAATTAAGATTAAATTATGAAGAGGATGACACATCCATGCCTTGAATTTAATCTTAGATATCATGGTTAAAAGGATTAAGTTACATTGAAATATTGGTCACGAAAGGTAACGTCGAATCTATGACTTTATTATTACTTGGGTAATAGTGATGTATTACTAGATGCCGCTCACTGTTTATAATTTTATAATATGATTTAAAATTATTGCCAACGTAATAATAACCTACAGGGTCACACACAAAGAACATTCGTCAAGGAGATATAATTTAAATGTCAATGATTTTAATATATCAATAAGATTGATTTAATTAAATCACGGCTTTAAATTATATACATATATATTAATATATGTAATCTGTATGAAATAGAGTCCTTTGGAAGGAAATACGAATATATATTTATTTGTGCATATATATATTAATTAAGTGAGACTTGATTAAATATATATATCTAATAAATATAAAATTTGAATTTTAAGTCTCCTATGAAATTACTCTATGAAAGGCTATGTATATGATATATCAGCTATTCTCTCAAAACCAACGTTTTTACGTATTCTAAGAACCCTAGTTGCTCATAAGAGAGAAACTAGAGTTCAGAGATATAGAGAGAAAAGAGAGATACAGATCGTACAGCTAGTACTGTAACTCTTCTCGTTCGAATCGTGAGACGGTTCGTGGGTGTTCGTGTGGATACCGTAGAGACGTAGTTCTGTTGGATTGCATTAAAGATTTGGAGACGATCAGGGGATACCATGACTTTTCTTGCAAAGAGGTTTTCAAAGCTGAAATTTCAAAAACCTTCTGGATTTAAAAGATTTTCAGCAAAGAAGCCAAGTAAGCACTAAAAACTTAATTGACAAATCAAGAATAAAGTGCTACAAGTGCAATGAAATGGGCCACTTTGCAAATGAGTGCTGCAAGGCCACAAAGGAAGGTGAATTCAGGGGCAAGGAAGCTGAAGTGGATTACAAGAAGAAATACTTTGACTTTCTAAATGCCACCAAGAAGGGTAAAGCTTACATTGCAGAGAGAAAGGACTTGGCTGACTCAGATGTAGAAGATAATGAAGAATATGTTAACCTAGCCCTGATGGCCTCATCCACTGATAGTAGCAGCTCACAAGTAAGTCTTGAAATTTTCTCTAACATGTATAAAAATGATTGTGTTAAAACTGTTAAGCAAATGTCTTGTGAGATAAAAGGATCTTTATGACACCATGAGGAGTGCTGTAGCTGAGACTGGGAGAGTGTAGAAAATAAATGAACATTTGACTGCAAGAAACACTCTCTTAGAATTTGAACTCACTAGACTTTAGAGTCTTGAAAAAGAACTCTCAAGGACTAAAAATCTCCTTGATTGTGCTGTTAAAAGAGAGGAATAGACCTCCAATCTTTTGAGTCAAGAAAGGGAAGTTATAAAGAAATGGAATGAGTCTAGCAAAAAACTGGAGGATCAATTGAACAGTCAAAAATCTGATCCCAAATCTGGTTTAGGCTATGAAGAGACTCTTGTGAAGCAACCTCCTATTGAGGTTAAAAATGCAGCTAGCTTTGGAAAAAGGCCAATACAACCTATCAAATTTGTAAAGGCTGTAACAAAGTTAGAAAAAGGGAATGTTTTCCTGATAAGTGAAGCTTCCACAAGTGGTGGAAGTGGCAAGAAACCAAGGGACATATCATTCTCATTTAGTAGCACGGATATAAGATTGAAAACAACTGATAAATCAAAACTCAGTCATATCCATGCACTATCATTCATATCATGCTAGCGAAATTTAAAGCATAGCATTCTCATTCATAAGAGCATTTGAAACATATAAACAAAGCCTTGCACGCGTATCAAATCAAATGATACTGCGTCAAATCAAAATAAGCATCAGATTGAATGAATATACTTGCCTCGGTCCTTTGCATAAAATCAAATTCAATTTACTCGTGAGCGAAAGATTCTGTAAAACATACATATCATATGATAAATTTAATACCTTAATAAGAATTATGAAAGAAAATGCATATGCGATGTCCTTAAACTTTTAATGTTTCAAATCTGGCAAAAGAACCGTTGAAGTTAAAGGAAAAACATCATCAAATAATTTAAGAAAATAATGTTTTATAGCTTTTGAAGACAGACTGCACATCAGGGGATAATTTCCTCACCGCCAAGCTCATCGAGGACTAATATTTTTAGCCATCAGAGACTAACATATTTTGCCCATCATAGATTGCAGATGACATCATCAGGGACTAAAATTAGTCTGTCGGAGACTAAGGATGACGTCATTAGAGACTAAACTTAGCCTGTCGGAGACTAAGGATGACGTCATCAGAGACTAAGATTTTTAAAGCATCGGAGACTAATATTTTTAAAGCATCGGAGACTAAGATTTTTAAAGCATCGGAGACTAAGATTTTTAAAGCATCGGAGACTAAGAACATCTCATCAGAGACTAACATTAACTCATCAGAGACTAATATTATCTCATAAGAGACTAACAACATCTCATCAGAGACTAATATTAACTCATTAGACTCTAACATTAACTCATCAGAGACTAATACTAAACTTGTTTCTGCTACGATGGAAGACCTATCATAACAAGAATGATGCCCAGAAATGAACAAACTCAATTCTAGAATGCATAATCATACTTCTTCTTATATATGTAAAAGAACATAATTTTTCAAAGCTTTCTTTTTCTTTCTTAAAGACTTAGCACACACAACTAATACTCTCGGATGCTATGTAAGGAAGGAAGAACAAAAGAAAGCATAAGCTTCTTACCTCTTGGTCTTGAAGGAAAAGATTTACAGCTTGTTTGCTTCAAAAAAATAATTGCTCGAGAGAAAGAACTAGAAATTTATGGATACGATAGGTTTAAAAAGAAACTCTAAAAGAGAAATTTTGGTAAAGGAATTAAAATTTCATCTCGAATGAGGTATTTATAGAGTTCAAGAGCAGTAAGCTAAGGTTAAGCTTTAAGATAAGATGATTGGTTAATTTGGGCGGTAAAATGGCTGTTCATCATAACCTCTTAACAGCTAGCAACTGTTGTCTTACATGCACAATGCCTTGATCGACTACTGCCACTTAAACAACTCTTTAATCAACACGTAGGTATAAAACTTACATAATCCTCTCACCCTCTTCCAAGCTTATCAATATAATCTTATATGGGATTTGGTAGTCCCCTTTTTAATACCTTTTTAAGGAACTTAACCTCATAATCATGGATATCACATCATCATAAAATTCTCATTGAAGATATGAATTAATTATTCATATCTAAAGAGATTAACCTTCATGCAAACAAAATAAAATTTAACACAAAATGAATTATTTCTTATCATAAAATACATTTACAATTTTCGGGTTCTCACACAGCTGGTGGGCAAGAGAAAAGCATAAGAATCAATGAAGTTGATGGGCTTAACTTGGAGGAATCGATGCATGTTCTAAGCCAAATTGTTTACCACAAGAATGAACATGTCATCCAGTTTTGAATCCTGCTTATACAAAAGGTGCTAAAGTAGATTGAAGAAACCAGAGTTGATGATGAGATTGCAGCAGTTGCAAGGGATGTTCCCTCAGTAAAAGGATTCAAAGAATATTCAAAGATGATCACAAGCCTCATGGGTGTTGAGTTCAAAAATTCAAAAAGGGAGATCGTCACATTTTACTGGTAAATTCAAAAAGCATATAATCTCATTAATTATATAAAATTTAATATATGTTGAACTATTTCTTATAAGTATATGCTTTTTGTTCGAGATATAGAGGATATTGTCAACTATGTTTGGGGGTCAACCGTGCTAGCATCTATATATCGAGCACTCCATCACGCATCCCATTTTAAAGAGCAAAATGGGAAAGTTTCTCTACCGGGAAGGATAACAAGATGCATGATTGTTCTGCATATTTGAGCATATGACAGGATTTGTATTGATTGTCCATTTCCACGTACCGGTTCAGATGATTAGTGGTCACATGTTACCGCATATGCATATGTTAAGCATGCTCCTTACATTGATAGGTGATTTGATCCTCACTATAATGTACTCGTATACAGACAAGAATTTGAGAACCAACCAAGGGACAAGATTAATTGGAGGCCTTATAGACATCTTTATAAGATAGACAAGGATGTTGAGGATGCGTGGATGGCGAGATTATTTACAAATTGTCGAATCCCCCTAATTCATTTCGATGAGGTTGAGTTTCAAATGTCTGATAGAGTTCTAAGGCAGTTTGGCCATCATCAGAGGATACTTGAACCACCATTTAACCACACTACATTGAGGTTGCCTGTTGAGAAGGACAATTGATTTGATATTGTCGATTATGAAACTCTTTGTGGCTCATATATCGAATTGTGGAATGATTTTTAGGAAAATTTAGTTGGGTTATTGGTATCACAAAATGACAAGGCAAATAGACTGGACATGAATGTATACTATCTGTGGTACCATAAAATCACTCAGAGTCTTATTTCAAAATCAGATTCAAGTGATATTCGATATAGAAACCAAGTGATGTTTGATCAAGTTAAAGTAATTGACGTGGTACGTAACTAATCCTAGTATTCTTTCATGTTTGTATTTGTTTAATGTTTATTAACTTATTTTATCATTCTTTAATGTCTGTATTTGTTATTTGTAGTTGAAGAAGACTTTTGGTTTGTTGCAGTAGTGGGAGAACAAACCACCTCAGATTGAGCAACAGTATCAAGCATTGGTGCATGATAACAGTCAATTGCTTACTCAAATGCATTTCTCTCATCTTGAAGTTACTCCTGCAAACACTGCTCTAGAGGTTCATTGGCGGAAAGGGTCTTTTTTTTTACATACTTTCCACTAGTCTTACTGGTGAAAATGACCCTTTTTTTTGTTGTTTGATCTCCACCGTTGGACCATCCGATCAAGGGTTATAAATGTGTTAGCTATGAAAGTTTTCATAACTAACGTTAGTCATGAATCACCCCTATATATATATATATATATATATATATATATATATATATATATATAT
>CM025780.1:8900775-8916320 GCA_014636745.2 Centella asiatica | reverse complement strand
TATATATATATATATATATATATATATATATATATATATATATATATATAACGGTGAATTGTTTGGCAACAAAAGCATTTAGGAAACTCAAATGGGACCAAAGTGTTTGGCAACAAAAAGCAATAAAAATTTTGCTTGCGTTAGTAAAAAAATTGTTTATTTTACTAAAGGATTTGTTTATATTACTAAATAGTTTATTTACACTATTACTACGGTTCTTATTACTTGAGACTTTCAACGACGGGCAACAACCATCGGCGACAACGACCGACAAATAGATGAGGTTGTGACTGCAACATTTATTTAATTAATAAGAATAATAATTAAAATATTTAATAAGGGTAATTTTGAAAGTCATATTGAAACCCATTTGTCATTCACCCTAAACATATCGCCGATTCAAGTGGTACGTGAGTTGGGTTTATAACGTCGTGAGACAGTTCGATTCCTATCTATCGTTGGTGTTAAAGGGAGAACTGTAAGTAGCCAACTCTAGTACTAGAGGACTGAGTAGGGCCAACCTATGATGTGCCGGTTGTTATGCCAATAATAGCGCCGGGCAGCTAAGTTGGTATGAAAGAACTGTTTAATGCGGAAAATCATTCTCTATACAAGTTCTCGAACGAGGTTTTTGAACAAAACTTCGATAGGCGAGAGGTGTAAGCACCGCGAGGTGTGAAGCGATCTCGTACTAAACGTAGGTCATCTTCTGACTCAAACTCTAGCCGGTCTTTCAACTATACACCATGTCATGTTCAGAAATCTGATTTAGGCTAAAAGCCCGAATTAGACTTTAACTAGGCCATACCAGACTGAACTCAGATCGGGCTTTGTTTTACTAACGCACTTCTGGTCATAACTTAGTTGTCCTACAATAGATTTGCTCAAGCCCAAACGCAATACACCAAAACCATGGCCCAATATTTGATAAATTTAAGATTCTGAGCATAGCTTTCATTAATATAGGTATTATATTATAATAAAAATATAAATACATGAATATAGTAACAAAAATACATGTTACAGATAATAATAAATATTCATTATATGAATATTATATAATCTATATATACGTCCAAACAATACATGAATATAATATATATATATATATGAGAGCCGATTCATGACTAACGTTAGCTGTGGAGACTTTCGTATCTAACACATTTATAACCATTTATGGAATGATACAACACTTGAGATTAAACTCAAAAAAAAAAAAACTAGTGTTAGTAGCGGAAGGGAATTTTTTTTTTTTAAAAAATTACCCTTCCACTATTAATACTGGCGGAAGGGACTTTTTTTTTAAAACAAATTTTTCCTTCCGCTAGTGTTAGTAACAGAAGGGTAATTTTTTTTTTTTTTAAATATTCCTTTCCGCTACTAACACTGGTGGAAGGAACTTTTTTTTTAAAAAAAATTTTCAATCCCTTCCGACAGTGTTAGTAGCGGGACTTTTTTTTAAAATTTTTTTTTCCCTTCCGCCAGTGTTAGTAGCGGAAGGAAATATTTTTTTTTAAAAAAAATTACCTTTTCGCTACTAACACTAGTGAAAGGGAAAAAATTTAAAAAAAAAATCGTAATTTTTTTAAAAAAAAAAATCCCTTTTCGCTAAGAGTTTTTTTTTTTTTGAGTTTGATCTCAAGCGTTGGACTATAAATGTGTTAGCTATGAAAGTCTCTACAACTTACGTTAGCCATGAATCGCCCATATATATATATATATATATATATATGAAAATTTTGAAAAAAAACTAAGAAATCGGTCTTTTCAGATTTTTTTGTACATATCAAATTCGCACAAGTTCAATATTGATACTGGTACCAAAATATCAAAAATACCGAAATACATACCGAAACCAAATGTACAGATACCGTCGGTTCGGTAAAAACCTAAAAAAATCGATACTGATGAACACCCCTATCTAAGCAAACTTCAGAAATGCACCTAATGCAATCTAATTGGCATCTGAAATAAAATGTTACTTGATCCAAACATGCAACATAATCCTATAATGATCAGCCAAGTGATTTGGCTTTCTTCAACATCTTTCATGAAGCAACATTATATAGTTTACAAAATTAACATTAAACTACACTCTAGAAATAACTTAA
This sequence comes from Centella asiatica, assembly GCA_014636745.2. NCBI lineage: Eukaryota > Viridiplantae > Streptophyta > Magnoliopsida > Apiales > Apiaceae > Centella > Centella asiatica. The sequence goes on along the minus strand of CM025780.1, from coordinate 8,914,209 downwards.
CCGATGATTCAGCAACTTTTTTGTTACATATATGACATAACTGGACTGGGATATCTGACTGCAAATGGCTGGGATATCCGTGATGGCTTATTGCTGAGATGGATCTTCCGAAACATCAAAACCAGGAGGGATAAAAACTACATCATCCCACTCAGACTTGGAATTATTCTGCAAAGTTTGCAGTCATACTGATTAGCTACACATTCCATGATAATGGACCAAAAAATCAAAGAAGAAATGCAGAAGAAGGCACAGTGTACTGAGAAATTTCAACAATATATTGATATACAGGAAAAAGAAAGCATGAAAGATATTTTAGAAGTTTCTGATTCTTACCTTCATCCCTAGAATTATTTCCTCAAAAACTGCCACCTATAGAAAATGGAAGTAGAAGTTGGAAGTACTTATAACCCATAATAGCACAACTACTACTAGTAAATGTCAATATAACTACCTGTATATCGCCCTCTCTGAGAGCAGGATTTAATCTTCTTTGATTACGGGAAGCCTTGTGTAGATACTTTTCAAGATCCTCCTACATGATCCATGAGTGAGATAAATAGTTAAATAGAAGAAAAAATGACTTGGGCTATAAAACTGTAGCTGTAAGATAGTTATAAACAAACCTTCCTGAAAAACACAGGACGGTATCTTGTTCTTTGGCTCTTCAGTATTAAGCTCCTTGACTGTAAAATGAAAGGGATAAACTAACATTACAGCAACTTGCCAAAGAAAAAAAAGAAATATTGCAGATATGTCCGACACATACACCAGATTTACTAGAATCTATGTTTTATTCAAGCCAAGACGCACTACCACTCCTAATGAAAGTTGAAACCAAGTACAAAATCAGACATGGGTCAAACATCAATACCTCAAGGCCAACCATGTTCTCATAGTTGCTAAAAGTTTATAAATTTGAAAAAGCAAATATGTATACCTTAAACCGAAAAGTCTTAAATGATAAACGACTTTCAAACAATATGCAAAGAAAGTAGGTTATTTAAAAAAAGAGAAGAAAAAATAAAAACCTACTAACACATCCAATTTTCCAAGAATGCAGGGTATGTAAGCCTATGTATCTAGGAGGAACTCAAAAGAAGGGCTTTTGGTTCCAATTCGAAGGATATAAAATATGGTGCGGGTTGAAACATGATCAGGTGTTATTATTTTCCAACTCCTATGGACCCCAGCGAAGCAACTCTTCAGCTAAAATCAAGAGGCTAGGTTTGGAACCCTACTGTCATCCTTTAAGACTGATGCAAAGGGATTAAGGGAGCTACACAGTCTGGCATATAAATTTTATGCCAAGGTTTTCAATACCTCATATTTCATGCCTCTTTTGAGTAAATTCAATCATACGGATGGAAAAAATATCAAAACATACGAGAATGTGCAAATTTTCATGTGTTTTGGTAATACGTAACATAGTTTTTATAATCATAGAAAGTATGAATATATCCGACGGCGCTGTTTTTTCATAATTTACACACTTATAATAATGATGTTAGACGTCATAAAAAATTGTGAAAATTGACTCACTCATATTTTTTAATGTCCATTTCATCTATACGGTTAGATTTATTAATAGATGTACGAGATGAGTTATAAAAATCTGGCATGGAAATTTCCATGCCAAGCTTGGCACCTCCCTTAATCCCACACACACACACACCGATTCTCGTTCCGCTCCATCTTGGGCCTTACGGAGGGGACTTCGTATCGGCCAAAACACCCTCACAAATAGGCTAGATTGAAGCCAAGATCAATAAGACGGGTTTGAGCACATCAACACCCTCACAAATAGGCTAGATTGAAGCCAAGATCAATAAGACGGGTTTGAGCACATCAAATTAAGGGAAAAGGAACAATTGCAGAAATGAAGGAATAGGATGGACAGGACAATAGCACGCTTTAAAATAAGCTGCCTTTTAAGGAAAAGTCTCCCTACAGTACATACCATTCACGTAAGGAGATAGCCTGATGACTAGAATCGAAATATGTATTCTAAGAGAGTCGCTTTTCTTTGTTAAGAAAGAAGGGAGCTACGACCGAGTGAAACTGGAGATAGAAGACCACCTTCCGTTTTGGATTTTTGATAGTATGTCATGAGGTCCCTATGGACTATTTATTGGCATAGCAGCCTTCACACCCCTACTCACTCGGTGTTCGAGTCAGAGCAGGGTGGTAACAGTCGATGGATGTTTATATTTGAGTATTTTCTGATATCAGCGTCACATCAAGGTGACAGAATTTGGACCTATGATCCTTTGTACCCAAAATTGATGTGCTGACCAGACTGAGTCTCACCGATCTCGAAGCACATTGATCAACCCAATCTACAAACAGAACTAGACCCCTTGTTAGACTTGGGGGCTTATTCACTACAGTACTTACCACTAAACAACAAAGGAAGGGGCAAGAGGGACTTGAACCCTTAACCTCAGCCTTGGGAAGGCTAAGCTCTACCATTGCCACCAGCTACTGAAGCACTACTGAGCAATTCCTATATCACTTGGACTTTAGTTTTTCCACTGGAACAAAGTCTTGACTCCAAATGAGCTACAAACACAAGAAGGTATGCATGGGAAGCCCACGCTCTGTGCCGCTATTGGTGTGAGTTTTAAGGAGTTTCAGTTCGAGTCAAGCTGGGGCATAACTTCATTCTCGTAATAAGAATGAGAGAACTGCAAGACCAGTAAGTTGCTCCCTTGTCTTGCAGCAGCAGCATCCATCTTTTAAGGGTCTCATAGTTGTGAAATGCAAAAGGTGCACCAGGCAAAAGTAGATACCCATGAGCTTCACATCTGCCTTTTAGATGACTTTGCTTTCATTTCTTCATACAGCTCTTGGTCTACAGTAACCGAGGCTGCAGCTCCGTGAGACTGCTCGGTCCAGGTCGATTCCTGATCCATTCCTTCTCCCCTCTCGGTCTTGATTGGCCACTAGCAGCCACTAGAACAAGAGAATCTACAGAAAATAAATATAAAGAACCACAGATTTTGACCGGATGGTACACCATTTGTTCTGGCTATGTTTATTGAAGTGCATGAAGAAGAGACGGGGCAAGTTTTCACATATATTATGATAACCATGAAGTGCTTAACTGAACTTTCTATCACTATAAACCCCATTCTAGGCCTTATAATAATGCAAAAAACACTCTTTTGTGAAACATAGTATATATTTGTATCTCAATTATAAGTTCTTAGATTGATTATTATTAGTCTTTTCATTGCCCAAGCAGTCTGCAATCATTAGCCATTACTAAGGCCAATTGCAGCAGATTCCCTATTTTACAGTTAATTAACACTTTATACAAATTCTTTGTACGAGTATTCCCAAACAAACTCCACCAGATTCCTTACTATACGGACTTAAAAAATTAAAATAATGACTTCATATACTTTATATAATTCTTTATTATATTATTTGAGTTCCTCGATAAAATTACTTATGATTAATAATTGTACAATTATGTCCGACATATTATATAGTATACTATATGATTAATAATTATACAATTACGTCTGAAATATATTATACTATACAACATATTAAATTATCCTAATTAATATGTTATAAAATAATAATATAATTAAATAATATTATACTATATAATAATGCAAAAACACTCTTTTGTGAAACATAGTATATATTTGTATCTCAATTAGAAGTTCTTAGATTGATTATTATTAATCTTTTCATTGCCCCAGCAGTCTGCAATCATTAGCCATTACAAAGGCCAATTGCAGTAGATTCCCTTAACTCATTCCTTATTTTACTTTTACACATAATTAACACTTTATACAGATTCTCTTAAGAGTATTCTCAAACTAACTCCACCACATTCCTTACTATACAGACTTATAAAATTAAAATAATGACTTCATATAATTTATATAATTTTTTGTTATATTATTTGAGTTCCGCAATAAAATTACTTACAATTAATACTCATACAATTACGTCCAAAATATTATATACTATACTATACGGAATAATTTTATAATTACGTCCGAAATATACTTTACTATAATTCGTATAATTTATATGATTCTTTGTTATATTATTTGAGTTCCTCAATAAAATTACTTACAATTAATAATCGTACAATTACGTGGAATAATTGTATAATTACATCCAAAAATACTATATAATTGTACAATTACGTCCAAAATATTATATACTATATGTAATAATAGTAAACGGAATAATTGTATAATACTATACTATACTACACTACACTACACTACAATATTATATTATATTGTGTAGTGTAGTGTATTTTATATTGAATATTAATTATATTCAGTATTTTATATTAAAATTGACTCTTTTATATTATATTGTGTAGTGTAGTGTAGTACCAATATTGATATATATATATATATATATATATATATATATATATATATATATATAATTGAAAGATAAAAAAGTGGTGCGTCCAAAGAAAGATTTTAACATTTTGTTAAGGGAAAGAATGTTAAAAGTAGTTCTCTTCAAATAGGGAATCACTGTTCAATCCCTTCCCTTAAAACCCCTAAAACACAGATGACCCTATTAAAATAAGAATATGCTGAAGTAAGGTTTTTGTCCAATTCCTTAGTTTATTCCCTAAAATATAAACAAACTTGATTTTAGGGGATCTGCTGCAAATGCTCTAAGAGATACACTAATAGATATCGATAATAAGGAATTGCATACTCTAATAGATATCAATAATAAGAAATTTCCTTTAGGGTTCGTTTGGTTTGGGTCATATCAGATGACCGAATTTTGTTCATGTAATGATCAAATCTGTTTGGTTCATGGAATAAATTGATTAGTAATGTTGGATAGACATGTTCAGTTTATGACATCATTTTGGTAGTTAAGTTGTGACTAATATCAATAAAAACATTACTTATTGTAATACTCCCTTTGTTCTTCGTTCCACAAAAGAGTTACATTTGAGTTTTTATAATAATTTATTAAATTTCTACACTAATGGTTATTATTACATTTAATACTATTGTTATAATTAATAGCTAACAATATAGTAAGCGCATCAAAGTATCTAATTCAATAATCCAAGAATCAAGAACATTAAATGGTCACCATGATATATGACACCCCAAATGACTAAGATGAGCGGTAATCTAAAATGCATTGTTATCAAGGCATCGTCTAGTCGTCGCCCAAGCGATGCCAAGGCGTCCTGGAGGTGTTCGATGCACGTCGTAAAGAATCTCCTTGAGTATCTATATCACCATGGTTTTGTACGTATTTTTTTCCACCATAATGCTTTTTCACCATTAACCACGCACATACAAGTAAGCAACACAAGCCCCATTTGATGAGGAAACCACCATTTGTAAGGAGCCAATTATAAAGTATTAAACTATATTTCATTTAAAAACAAAAACGTAACAATATATTATATTTATTGATAATACATGATTCATATTATATAGATCATCATATTAAATATAATAAATATATAATTATGATAAGTTTTTGTATGAATTTATCTTTTTTAATTTTAAAAAAGTATATTTTCACGTCTTCTTTTATTTTAGTATGTATATATATGAATTTTTTATATGTATTATCAACGACTTATCGCCATGTGGACGCCATGACGGATGTCTTCTTGCCTAGGCATCTAGGCACCACCATGCCAACATAACAACCATGCTAAAATGACACCCCCCAAGACTGGTAATCTAGAATGACCACCCAATATGACCTAAAACAAACGAGCCCTTAACTACACATCATCACTATCCTTTGTTCCAAAATTAAAAATAAGTTTTGAATTTTTAAGACGAAGGTATATTATACTTTAAATTAATGTCAATTTAGTAAATTTTAGTTAATACAATTATCATAACTTTATAATTTATCACAAAAACATTCTATCACAACATAATTTAAATTCAAAAACTTTCATAGATTATATGAATTTGAAGTTCAATATATCGTCAAAGACAAAATGAATCTCTAATTTTGGAATGGATGGAATATTAAGAGTGGAAATGTATCTCTAATTTTGGAACGGAAAGAGTATTAATAGTGAAGCTTTGGGGTATCTAGTTTTGCTTAGCCAGATCTGCTAGAAGTCATTTCTTTTCAGTCTTTACTAGAGAGTAGCTAAGCTTTCGCGTAACATCCTTGCATAGCTACACCGCTCTTGTATTTTGTTTATACAATGTGTTCTGGCCTATCAAAGTTAAGTTTACAAGATTGAATGGACAGTTTTTCAAGAATGTTGGGTCGGGAATGTAAGCTGGACTCTGGAGGAACTTAAAAAGAAGGGTTTTCCGTTTGAAGGTGACAATGTGGTGCAATCAAACCAAGGTAAGGTGTTATTGATATCTAATTGTAGGCACTCCGGCTTAGCACTTCCTCAGCTGAAATCAACAGGCTAGGTTTCGAACCCTACTGTCATCCTTCAAGACTAGCCCCTATGGAAAGGAAAAAAGAAAAAAGTCCGTACTCTTTCCGCTCCACTTTTGGCCTTATGAAGGAGAGAGCACGTTTTAGACTATGCCTAGTTGTTTACTAAATAACTGATAAACACATCGAAACCCCATGTAATCTGTTAATGAGATATTGAAGCTCTATAATACTCAAAATGACTTATCATGCCTTATGCTAAATCTTTGTTTTCTTCTTTTCACGTTCCAAAATGGCCGTTTCACCATAATTGTCGTTTAAATTTTTTGCATGTAGATTTAAGTGAATTTTTTATATGTTAAATATTTTATTTTAGTTAAAGTTTTTATTCAATTAATTCTTAGTTAAAATATTTTTTTAATTAATTTTTTTAAAATTAAATAAAATATTTAAAATATAAAAAAATGTACCTAAACTTACGTGTAAAAAGTCAAAAGACACTTATTCTGAAACGGAGGGAGTATAAGATTAACTTTGACTTTTGAAAATCAATCTAACTAATTTTCAATTTCAAATTCTGTGAGGATTCATGTAAAATGTCAAAGCAATAAAACTTACGACCAGTAGTACAGCAAGGTATAAATATTTTACAAGATATGTGATGGCATTGATGAGTATTAAATTAATCTATACAATTTTTGCATTTCAAAGTTAATAACTATAATTTTGAAAAGTCAAAATTGATCTTTTTATTTCGGAATGAAGAAAGGGCAGTTATAATTATGTATCAAGCACAACTAAATATAGTCAAATCAACTTGAATTTCAGTATTTCTGGTGTTTAACTTGAAAATTTCAGAAATAGGATGTTTTTTGGTGAAAGGAGGGAGTATCAAATAAGAGGAAGGTAAGTTGCCAAACAATATTGACCAGAACCTGGAAAACTGGAACTCCGGCGAAGCTCTCATCAGATAAACCAGTCTTACGTCTTTCCTATACCAAAACACCACAAAATCACCTTTTTAGTTACAAAAACATGATGGAGTACAAAATAATGAAATGTGTTAATCAGAAAATAAACTAAAGCTATATTTCAAAATTTTAAAGAAAACAAAATTCCAGACGATTAAATTATACCAGGTTCAGCAATTTTTTTACCATGTGCAACAATCATTTCAAAGAAATATTTAAGCTTCCTATGAAAAAAAAAGTAAAAAAAATAAAAACAAAGAGAACTTTCAAATAAAATTATTAAAAGATAAGATCAATTCAGAAGGATTTTCTTTTATATATGTAAAATAAAAAGGATAAATTAAATTAAATTAAAAATTAATTAACAAAAATTCAAGATCCAGCATATTTACATTCACTGGTCAGTCATCAATTAACATAACAGAAATAAACCATCTAGAAAAGAAAAAATATATATGATGTACCAACCCTTTAAGTAATAGCATGGTCAGACAACAAAAAACGTGATAAATTAATATTGCATTATGCCATCAAGTTACTCACGCTAATTGCATTTTTTATCTGGGTTGACTCTGGTATCAATCTAAAGCCCACCCCATCGACTTTGAGTTGAAAAACCTGCCACAATAAACACCAATTAGACCCACCAGAAAAATAGACTCAATCGCTAACTATAAAAATCAATTGATCATTTCAAAATACGAGCTCGACTTTGATTGTTTAAGTCAATCCTACTTATTTTCACTTTCAAGATAAATACGATCTCAATTAAGTTTAGACAACAATAAAACTGCCAAATTAAAAGTCATTGTGAACAACTTTTCTCAATAAATTAATCCTTCAAGAATTACTAATTAACCAGTTTTACTTAAATGTAATTTATGCAGCTGCGTCTCTCGATGTATTCTCTAGGGCTCCGTTTTCACTTCACTAATCTTTGCAATTCTACCTAAACATCAACTGAAATCAGCACAATCTCGCTTTCCACTCTCAGTTTTCATTGTTTTCTCAGGCATTATTTCGTTGGTTCCATTCTATCTCTTGAATATTAGCGACTAGCATCTACAGAGTACCTAGATGCTATCTTCTCCAACATAAGTGTTGATGTTTCAGTTAGGACTGATATTCGGAATTCAAGTATCACAAATATTCCCTTACAACAAGGGCCTTTTTTTGTACCCAAATATGGATATTGTCTCATGAAGGAAGCAATACTGGAAGCCTTACTTGCTTGGTAAGTTTATTGATTATAGGAGGTTCTCAAATGAAAGTTTGCAAGTTGCGGTGTATTCGAGTTGGAAGCTTCAGGAAAGAGTTATAGGTTTGAAGGAACGGAGAAGTTTGAATATAATGGACCCGATTGTGATCTTCAAGGAGTGGCAATGTCAGAACTGTGATGTCCTGAGTTACTCCAGAAGAGAGAATTTAGAGAGATAAGAGAGGTTCTAATTGCCAGAGGGGGGGAAGTGGACAACTTTAATGGCCAAGTTGCTATTTTTGCAGTTAAACAATATAGTCTCCTTTTAAAGAGTTTGCTTGTAGAGATTAAACAATTGGCAACTAAATAATCAAAAATGAAGAATAGCAGGCAGAATGACAACATCAATTTTAAGTTTGAGTTCGAGCAAAATTGACTATTATAAGTCAAATCCAATCTTATACGTAGAAACTTTAAAAAGTAAAATCGATGTTAGGATACAATTGAAAAAATCGTACTTTATTAAGTGCCACGGCAACCACTTTAGAGCCCTGGCGCATCTTTGGGTCCATGCTCTTCATCTGTGCAAGAAGGGTTTCAGCATCTTCTTCCTTAAAGCAAAACAAACCAAGAGATTTTCCAGAATCTACATTTGAAACCAACACAAATTCCTCTGAAGGATTGCTGAGGGCATAAACGGGTACCCCTGCCAACCGCTCTTCAATTTCCTCCATAGACAAGGAGGAGGAAGAAGAAGAAGAAGCCCGGGGAGGAATTCTTACAGCTGAAACGTTAGCCCAAGCTGGGTTTTTAGCAGAAGGCGGAGATAATAGTAATGTTCTTGAAAACCCGGACTCGATTACTCGTCTGGCATGATTTTGGAGCTTTGAGATGGTGGAATAGAAATGGGGTTTTAGAGACCACAAGTCATTTTGACGATCGGTGAAGGCTTGTTGAAGATTGAACTGAGAGGAGGATGGCTCTTGGTTTTGGGGTTTAAGGAAATTCATTGTTTTGAGAAGAAGAGTTGGCGAGAGGTTTTGGAGTAGAAAGGGGAAGGTCGTTCTTTTATAATTTTGGACTCTGGTGCTCCGAGGTTTCCGCTTGAAGGGGTTCTCGGGGCATATTTTGGGTCGGACTTCTATGGACTCGGATGGTTCACAAAAGTAAACCTGTTCCTATTTTCTTCTCGTCGGTTGCAAAATTCGGATGGCAAGTTCGACATTCAATTGTTAAATTCTGAATTAATTTGAATTACGTCCGAATTAAAATTAGGGGTAAATTTGGTTGATTAAAATTAAGATCAAATTTGGTCGATAGCCAACTCGATATGATCTTGATCGAACCTGAATAATATATCTTATTAAATCACAGATAGATAATATTATGATATTAAATGATATCCAAATTATGTATTATTTTACACATTACATCACAGTGTAAATAAATATTTAGTAATAATGATGGTCAATTAATAATATTAATAGTTGAATCGGTAACATTAACATATCATCTAATATTATTAGTATAACATTTGATGATGTTATCGATGAGTATGCAAAAATTACTAAAAAAACACATTAAAATTACTAACCTCCAAATTTTAATAGTATATAGATGATATGATTTGATAACATCATCACAGGAAAGAAAAGGTTTTTCATTTAAATAACTCTATATCATTTTCGGTAATATCAATTATAATTTTTTTTATGGGTCAAAGACACTTTAATATTACTTTATTTTATGCCACTTTAGTTGCTGAACATTTTACTAAAAAACACTTTAGTTATATTACATATTTTTTTTTCGAATAAAATTATATCCACTTAACTCCCACTCTATTTTTAACAAAATTATCTTTAAACCTAAATTTCATCCCCCATCCCTGTCCACCTCGATCCGCCAATCCCCATCCCACGATATTCTTATGATTTATAACCTTACTATTTTTATAAAATAATATATCTTATTAACTAACCATCGTCCTGACATCTCCTCCCACTCGATGACATTCCTTGCTAATCTCTGAACTTGTCATCTTTGAGGTACGCAGTAATTCCTTACTAATGGCAAACTCCTTGCTAATTAGCAAGGTATCCAAGGTTGCTAGAGTTGGAATTCCTTGCTAATTAGCAAGGTATCCAAGGTTGCTAGAGTTGGAATTGACTTGTGACTAAGATCTTTGTTGGTGTGTCCTTGCTAATATCCACTTAACATATTTGATATATTTTTAAGTCCTTTTACATGGTTTAAGCAAGAATTATATTACATTATCAATTCTTTTCAAAGTAAAAGCATAGCTAAGCTTACCTTATTGATTTGTTTAACATTGTCAAAGAAAACTACATCTCCATGAAAATTCTCATAATACAATCTGAAGGGAATAGCTTGGACTTAGGGCAACTTGAATAATTTCTCCATCTCTTTATTTCTTTTCTTTATTTCAGCAAATTTTCTAGCTTTGGATTTTTTTGTTGCTGCTTTCTTCTTTTTTTTCTTCCTTCTCCTTTTCTGTTACCATCTCCTCTTCTCTTTGAAGTTGCTGAGCATATAGTGCATCAGTTTCAACCAGTTTTTGCTCTTGAGGATAGACTAGCTCCATTTTTCCATCAACTATTATCTCCACTGGAGTTGGAAAGTGAGTAGTCTTCATGGCATCTCCCAATAGCTTAGGTTGTCCTGGTCGAGTAATTTTCTTCTTTTTGGGTTCTTCAACCAGGATACCTTTGCCTTTATCCTTTCTAACAATTAGGACTACAGTAGGAGCTTCAACATCAACTTGAACATTAGCTTTGGTGGCTGCATCAATCTCTTTGTTCGTTTTCTGTACTCTTTCAAGCTCAGCCATCAAACTATTTAAGTTGTTATCCTTATTAACAACTCTCTTCATGCCTTGATCAGCATGAACTTCACTCTTTTTTGCCTAACTACTCTCCCCCTTTTTGACGTCAACATCCTTAGAATAAGATAAAGAAATAGCCAGAGAAGGGTTGTCTTAGAGAATAAATTATTTGAGCTCCTGAATGTCATATGATAGTTTAATGTGAGAAATCAGAAAGGACTGAACAGTAGATTCTATAGCTTGAAGGCGCTTTTCTATTTTGGACTGCTCATGAAGTTTCATCTCTATTGAATTAAGCATCCTCTTAGGAAGGTGACCTTCATAACATTTTCGTATCTTTTCTACTTCCAGTTCCATTCTGGTTTGGACATTCTGATGTGTAGTCTTAAGACCATTGATCATGAAGTGCTGCAGCTTCATGTTCTTCTTGTCAGATTTGATCAATTCCTCATAGACTTCTCCTAGAGTGAGATCAACTGCACTGGACCCTAAAGTGGTTAAATAATCTTGTCGAATCTATGCAACTGCCTCATCTAAAGTGTTTGTGAAGCTTCCATCCAACCAAGCATCCACGTTCTCTTCAGGTTCCTCTTCAAGCACAAGTTCATCTACAATGTGTGTCTTCAATGCTGACAGCCTATATTGATGTTGTTGAAGACCATATAGGACTTCAAAGTCTACATTTGACATTTCTGTTAGTATTTGAAGTGTTATATCCCCTGTCTGAGAGCTTCTCATATTATCTTCTAATGTTTGATTAGCAGTAGGAGTAGAAGATAAATGAGCTTCAATTGAAGATGGTGTGGCAACAAGTTGAAGAAATTCACCTGCGAAAAAATGATGTTTCTCTCTGTTATTTTCTTCGAGGATCTCATCCTTGCTCACACTTTCTCTTTTTTCCAAAAGTTTGATAATGAGGCACCCTAAGTTGGGTTTATCCATTGTTAGGCATCATCCATGATCATATGAAAGATCCTCCTTTGTAACATAGACAAGTTCTAGCTTAGTCTCTGACAGCATAAAATTAGTCTCTGATAAGTATAAAATAATCCCCGAGAGATTATACATTAGTCTCCGATGAGTAACAAATGTTAGTCTTCGAGGAGCAATTTTAGTTAGTCTTAGAGGAAAAATTTTAGTTAGCCTCCGAGGAGCAATTTTAGTTAGTCTCCAAGGAGTAATTTGTGTTAATCTCTGAAAGGTTTGGCGTTGACTTGATGAATTTGGCACTAAACAACTTATCCACTGATAAGTTTGGCGATGGCTGATGAGTTTGGCGACAGCCAAGAGAGTTTGGCGGTATAATGGATTACCGACAAGTTTGGCTATGAATAAGTCATCCCCTAATGACTGAGAGTCATCCCCTAATGATAGATATCCATTAATAAACAAATCATCCCCTGACAGATATCCCCTGATGGCTATAATTTATTCCCTGATGGGTAAATTATCCCCTGACGGGTAGACTATCCCCTGATGAGTAAATTTCATCACCTGATGGCTATCCCTTGACGGTCATGCACATTCCTTAATGACCGAAAGTTATCCCCTGATGGACCAAAACTTATTCCCTGATGAATAATATGGATATTTAACAGTCTGAAAAATCCCTCAGGCTTGTTTGAATTAAAAGTCTCAATTTCCAACACACCAAATGATTAAATTAAAACATCAAAAGATAAGAAATGCACTAATATCACAAGCATCATATATGTACATACTCACATTTATATTCAAACATAAATTCTCATGCTAAGTAAACATATATACGTTTTATAGAAATATTTCACCCAGCAAGTGAATTAAGTTAGCTCAACTAAGGATGAAGGCAAGTATATTCTCACTCTTATGCTTATTTCATTTAAACGCATGATCAATTGATTCGACATGCATACAAGGTTACTACTTTTATGTTTAAAGTTCCTTGTGAATTAGAATGTTATGTTTTAATTTTCACTAGCATGATATGAATGAAAGTGCATGGATATATGTTTTCCCAGTGAGATGCCGAGAACTTGTAGAAGGGGGGGTTGAAT
>CM025780.1:8889948-8900765 GCA_014636745.2 Centella asiatica | reverse complement strand
TCATCTTTAGTCTCTGACGACGTTACTAGTCTTCGGTGCTTTTAGTCTCTGATGACGTCAGATTGTGTAGTCTCCGATAGAGTTATTTAGTCTCTGATGCTTTAAGGCTTAGTCTCCGATGACGTCAGCTTAGTCTCTGATGCTTTTAACTTTAGTCTCTGATGACGTAAGCTTTAGTCTCCGACTCTTTTAGACTTAGTCTCTGATGACGTAAGCCTTAGTCTCCGATAGGCAAAACTAGTCTCCGATAGATAAAGAAATCTTAGTCTCTGACAAGTTTTCCTAGTCTCCGACAAGCCTTTTTGTAAACTCCAACGAATCAAATACACACTTCGACTTTCTGAAGCTTCGACACACTATTCCAGCAGTTACTTACAAATAAAAAATAATTATATCTCTTTACAAAGAATAAACAAATTACAATCAAAGAGATAACTGCTAGCTACAAAACTTCAGTGTTACTAATTAACATTTTCTATACATTTGTATTCTAAGTAATCTAAAGACAATCATCATCAAATGTTTTAAAACCTAACAATCTCCCCCTAATTATGAATATCAGAATGATAAGCATAATTTCAAGGTTGATGATGATGTCAAAACTCAACATTACAATTACTTAGAAAAAGAACAAAGAATTTCTAACTACAAATGTATTCTGAAGTAAGAACTTCGATCTGTTGTTCAGCTTCCACCAAGGCTCAGGTTTAAATCCTATAAGTCTGGCTTCAAAAATAAAAATTACAATTTAATTAACAACCAACATACCTCCAACTTCAACAACTTCATCTTTTGCTTTTCTTCAACACATCCAACCTTTCTATCAACAGTTTTCTCAGAATAATCTCCATCTCATCTTCAGCATCTTTGAGTAGACTAATAAATCCTTCAATATGTCTCTCATTGACACTGTTGATATCTATGTTGTAATTGAAGAAGACTTTCTCTCCATGAAAAGTCTCATACCAAAATCCTAGAGGTTTAGGATTAGCATCCAGCACTGTATCCACCTTATGCTTCACCTTCATTACCTTTTGAATCTAGCTTCGAAGATCCATGTTGAGATCAGAAGTTTCAAATACTACAGTCAGCAACCATTCCAGATTTTCTTTAGTCTGTCCCTCCAAGGCTGGCTTCTTGAATTTCAAAGACTCTCCATCCTTCAAAAAGACATGAAGAAGTTCTCTGTTGTTCTTACCCTTGATCAGATCTATCTTCTTAGTACTTTTCTTCAGGGATTTTATTATTTCATCAACACTTGCCATTTCAACTTTGTAAGACTTCTTTGATGAAACTGTTTGTGGCTTTGTTGGTCCACGCACAGCCACCAAAGCAGTCTCAGTTGACCTTGGAGGATTGTGAGAAGTAGGCTTCTTGATAGTTGCCCTGGTTACAGGTTTCTTTGCAGATTCCTGAACCAAAGGTTGCCTCCTCGATTTCTTTTCAGCCTCTTCCATCTCTTTATTCTTCTTTTTGGTTATGGCTGCTTTCTGTGCACTTGACCTTCTTGATAAAAGTTTCTTCTTCTTTGCTTCCTCCTCCTCCTCCCTTGCTGCTGCCATATCCTCCTCCTCTTGAAGTTTCTGAGCTAATAGTGCATCAGATTCTATCAGCTTTTGTTCTTGAGGATAAACTAACTCCACTTTCCCATCCACTATTAGTTCAACTGGAGTGGGAAAGTGAGCAGTCTTCATAGCATCCCCCATCAGCTTAGGCTGTCCTGGTTGAGCAGATTTTGATTTCTTTGGCTCCTCAACCAAAACACCCTTACCTTTGTCTTTTATTGTTGGGACTTGTGCAGTGGAAGGAGGAGATGCTGATGTTGTTGTTGTTGTTGGAAGTTGTGTTGTTATTGTTTGAAGATCAAAATGTTTCTTTAAGATCCTGTCCATCATGGCATGCAATTCTGCATCAAGGACAGGACCAGATTTTGGTTTTTGTATAGGAACATGTTGTTTGAATTGACCACTCTCCCCCTTTTTGACATCAGCATCTTTAGGGTGAAAGGAGGTGGCCAAATGTGGAATTGCCTGCATCAGGAGTTGCTCCATTCTATCTTGTTTTTGGATCAAGAGTTAGATATTGGCTTCTAGGGCTTGAAGTCGACTGTCAGTCTTGGACTTGTCTTTGATAAGTGTATCAATGGCAGTAATAGTCCTCCTTGGCAAGTGTCCTTCATAGCACCTTCTGATTTTGTCTGTCTCCAACTCCATCCTTTCCTCCATTTTCTTCACTGCACCATTTATGCCAGTAACCAAGAAGTGGTGAAACTTTGTATGTTTCTTATCCACCTTGGTTACTTCTTTAAGAATATCTTTAATAGGTGGTGCAGAGGCAGTTGACCCTATGTTGGTCACATAATCCTGCCTTAAATGGGCGGCTGCTTCCTTCAGAGTGTTTAAGTATGTGGCATCAAGCCATTCATCAACATTTGTCTCTACAGGTTCTTCAGGCACAGTTTCATCTACAAGTCGTGTCTTCAATGCAGACATATGATCTTGTCGTTGTTGTAGACCATATAAAATCTCAAAGTCTGCATTAGACATCTCTGATATTATATTTAATGTTGCATTCCCTGTGCTTGAACTGTTCCCAGTTTTTTCTGTTTGGATATTGGTGGAGGGAGTAAAAGAAACTTGAGCTTCTTGTGAGCTGGTTTCAACAGGTTGTAAAAATGCACCTGCTGAAAATTTCTCTCGTTTATTTTGTTTAAGGATCTCATCCTTGCTCACACCCTCTCCTTTTTTGCCTGGGGTTGGGCACCCAGCTTCTCATGCTCTCCTTTTTCCAAGCTATCTAAAGCTTGACTCTCAAGTATGTGTATATTCTCTCCTTTTTCCAGGTCAGGAGCCTGACTCTCACTATTTATTCTCATATCCTCACTCATTTGGATGGGTACACTCTGTCCTACAGAAGTGGGGGTTGGAGAAGTAGATGTGACTGCATGGATAGGGGGTTCCCTTTGTGTATTTTGGGCTAGGGATCTATCCATGGAATATGTTTGAGAGCTTGTCTCGAGTGTTGGCTCCTCTTAGGAAAAATCAAGAGAATTTAACTTTATAATATCAAAAGAATCAAGTATGGGAGAAGAAGGAGAAGAATGTACAGTGTGGAGTGTTGGTTGTTCCTCAAACATTGAAAATTGAGGAACATCAAGTGATGACTCTGTGTGTGCACTCCTTGTGTCACTCTTTTCTTGTATTTGCTCTCTTTGGGTTTCCTCTTGTTGGTGAACAATAGGTTGTGCAGACTCTGTACAGTGTGTTCCTGGTTGGGAACTTTCTTCAATGTCAACATCCTGTTGGGAGGATGGTGACAGTTCACTGGTTTTCCTTATAACCTCCATTGCTTGTTGGGAAACAATGGATTGCTTTTGGCTAAAGGTTATTAATCTCTTTTTTCTCTGAAGTGGTACTTCAGCTTCCTGCTCTCCCTCATCCTCACTTACTCCCTCAATTATATTTCTTTTTATTGGGAGCTTCTTGGCTGTCTTTGTTTTTACAACCACAGTCTTTTGGGAAACTGTGGTGAGGGTTAGGAATTGTTGTTATGAAGTGGTTGGAGGATTAATAGGGTTTTGACTTTCAATATCCTTAAAGAATTGCAAAGAATAAAGGGTTGGAAGCCTGTCAATGAGAATAGCTCTCATGACAGGAGGGAAAAATAAAGGAACCTTTACCTTGGCAGATTTATGCTTCACATTAGTAAAAATTCTTTTACTCTGCAAAACAGTTGGTACAACTTGCAATCCAGTAATATTAAGGTTAGGGATTAGATAATAAGCAATCATTATCAAAAACCTAGTATAATAAATTTTGTTTTTATTACCAGATTTCAGTTTTACCAAAAGATTTTGCAGAATTAAAAGCCCAATGTTTAGATGTCTATCATACAACACGCTAAAAGCAATTTGTTGTGTGAGTGTAGTGATAGCATCATAGCCACTGCATTTTGAAGTAAATGCTTTAGTTATTATATCAAAGAACAGTGACCACTCGTGCCTTAGATGGGGTCATGTAATAGACCCAACATAAATAATTTCTGCAGTATAATGTAAATTTTTAAACATTGAAATCAGTTCTTCATCAGAGGTAGGAGAGTCAAAGTTTTCATAGATTGGCAAGTGTAAAGCATTATTAACTACGGTATGATCTATATTATAAACAGAGTTTGCATACCTGAAACTTACCATATGAGAGTCAGTATTCTCATCCTGGATGGTAGCAGTAGACCAGACAGCCATGAGAACCTCAGCGGCTTAGACAGGAGCTTCATAAATGGCATAAGTGAGTGTGGAGTTTTGAAGAAAATCCACAAAAGGGTGGTACTGTGCTTCAAATTCATGCTTGTTAGCCACCCCTGCATGGTTAGTCTTGATGATGTCAAAGTCTCCAAACTTGAAAGCAACTGTTTTAGCGGCCATTAGAAGAGAGCTGTGAACTTTGAAGAAACTTGAAATAGGGTTAGATTTCAGAGTATTTGCAGAGAGAAAATAATTTCAAAGCTTTGAGAGATTGTGATTGCAAAAATATTTGATTTTACTTTTAGCAAAGTATGAGAAATGTTTGTAATTCTAAAGATAGTGAACCGTTTTTCGATCGTGGGTAGGATAACTACCAGATTACCCTCGATCGGAGATTGCCCTAATCTCTGATAGGATCACTCATAAGAGACTAGACCCGATTAGTCTCCGATAGTTCATTTTGATTGAGTCAGAGACTAACCAAAAACGACGTCGGGGACTAATGTAGTCTCTGATAGTTCAATTTTTTAATTCAGTCAGGGACTAATTAAAAACAACTGTCGGGGACTAGTTAGTCTCCGAGAGTTCAAATTTTTAATTCAATCGGGGACTAATTAAAAACAACTGTCGGGGACTAGTTAGTCTCCGAAAGTTCAAGTTTTAATTAAGTCGGGGACTAACTAAAAACAACTGTCGGGGACTAGTTAGTCTCCGATAGTTCAAGTTTTAATTAAGTCGGGGACTAATTAAAACACTATCAGGGACTAAGATAGTCTCTTTCTCTTAAGCTTTCAAAATATTTCCAACAATCAAGTTTAATGATTATTAGCTTCAAAAATTCTGTTTAGTAAAAAAATAGCTACATTCCAGAAATTAAATTCTAGCTTCTAAAATTCTGTTCACAAAAAACAGCTTCAATCCAGAAATTTAATTCTAGCTTCATACAACTAAACAACTTCTTTTCAAATTAATCAATTTTAGAGGCATAATTCAACATTCCTAATTCAGAAACTAATCTAGAAAAGGTAGATTCATCTAAAGGTTTTGTGAATATGTCTACAAGTTGTTTATCAGTTGTTACCTAGTGTAATTCGATATTACCTTCACTTACATGTTCTCTTATGAAGTGATATCTAATATCTATGTGTTTTGTTCTTGAATGTTGCACTTGATTTTCTGTTATTGCTATGGCACTAGTATTATCACAATAGATAGGAATTTTTGATAATGACATACCATGATCTAGGAGTTGATTCTTGATCCATAGGATTTGAGCACAACAACTCCCAGCTGCGATGTATTCAGCTTCTGCTATTGAAGTAGAAACTGAATTTTGTTTCTTGCTAAACCAAGAAACAAGTCTGCCTCCAAGAAGTTGGCAGCTTCCACTTGTGCTTTTCCTATCAAGCTTGCAACCTGCATAGTCAGCATCTGAATAACCGATTAGTTTAAAATCAGATTCTTTGGGATACCATAAGCCAAGGTTTGGGGTACCCTTTAGATATCTGAGTATTCTTTTTACAGCAATCAAATGTGACTCTCTAGGGTCAGCTTGAAATCTAGCACATAAACATGTAGCAAACATTATATCTGGTCTACTTGCAGTTAGATATAAAAGAGAGCCTATCATGCCTCTATAACTAGTAATATCAATTTTCTTTCCTTTTAAATCTTTATCTAGCTTAGTGGCAGTAGACATGGGTGTTTTTGCAGATGTACAATCAACCAAATCATATTTTCTCAGTAAGTCTTTGATATACTTGGACTGACTGATAAATATTCCATCAGTTGATTGTTTTATTTGCAAACCTAAGAAAAATGTTAATTCTCCCATCATACTCATTTCATATCTAGACTGCATAAGTTTTGAAAATTTTTCACAAAGTTTTTCACAAAATTTTTCACAAAATTTTTCACAAAATTCTCCCAGGCTCTTGGTGCTTGTTTTAAGCCATAAAGTGCTTTGTCTAACCTGTAGACATGATTTGGAAATTTGGAGTCCACAAAACCTGGGGGTTGGCAAACATAGACTTCCTCTTCCAATTTTCCATTCAAGAAAGCACTTTTGACATCCATCTGGTACACCTTGAAGTTGTTGTAGGCTGCAAAAGCCAAGAAGATTATGATTGCTTCAAGTCTTGCTACTGGTGCAAAAGTTTCATCATAATCTATTCCTTCTTCTTGAGAATATCCTTTTGCAACCAGTCTTGCTTTATTTCTTGTAATTGTACCAGTTTCATCCAATTTATTTCTGAAGACCCACTTGGCACCTATTATTGATCTATTCCTTGGTTTGGGTACCAGTCTCCAGACTTTGTTTCGAGTGAATTGGTTTAACTCTTCTTGCATGGCAATTATCCAGTCAGGATCTTGAAGTGCTTCCTCAATTTTCTTTGGCTCAATCTTTGAGAGAAAACTGAGATATAAGCATTCATTTTGTGTTGCACTTCTAGTCTTGACTCCATCCTCTAGACTTCTAATTATCAAATCTGGTGTGTGGTCTCTCAACCATGGAATTGCACGTGGCAGACTTGATCTTGAAGTTGAGGCTTCATTTTCTAGATTGATGTTGTCCAATCTAGCTTCATGATCAGAGACTGCTCCCCCTAAACCATTGACTTCTTCATTATTAGCTCCCCCTGAGCTGTTTATCTCAATAGTCTCTGGTGTCAATATAGTCTCTGATTGTGCATCAGTAACTCTAGTCTCTGGTGAACCATTAGTCTCCCATGGAATACTAATTTCACCAGTCTCTTGAGTTTCATCTAATACTCTAGTCTCTGATAGAGTATTAGTTTTTGGTACTTCATGCACAACAGTTAACTCCCCCTCAATTATGTAGGGATCATTGCTATCTTGGGGTTTTTCAGTAGTCTCTGATGGATATTCCCATGCATCCAATTCATTCTCAAAACTGAGAGGTTCATGCAATCCTTGTCCAATCATTCCTGGAATCTTTTTATCATCAAATACAACTTGAATTGATTCCACAATGACCTTTGTTCTTAGATTATATACTCTGTATGCTTTACTTGACAAAGAATAACCTAAGAAGATTGCCTCATCAGACTTGTTGTCAAATTTTCCTCTTGTTTCTGATGAGTCTCTCAGTACAAAGCATTTATAACCAAACACATGTAAAAACTTGAGAGTTGGTTTTTTCCCAGTCATTAATCATAAGGTGTTTTGTTGTATGCTTTGTTTATCAAGGATCTATTCTGTGTAAAGCAAGCAGTGCTTATAGCTTCCTCCCAAAAATATGTGGGAAGCTTAGCCTCTTGTAACATAGTCCTTGCTGCTTCAATAAGGGTTCTATTTTTCCTCTCAACAACTCCATTTTGTTGAGGGGTTCTTGGAGCTTAGAATTGATGTGTTATTTCTTTTTCAGTGCAGAATTCAATAACTTGTGAATTCTTGAATTCTGTTCCTCTATCACTCCTTATCACCCTTACTATTTTTCTTGACTCAATTTCTATCTTTTTGATATGATGAATTATCAACTGAGCAGTTTCATCTTTTGTATGGAGGTATTTTACCCAAGTATACCTCGTGTGATCATCCACAATAACCAAAGCATATCTATTTCTTAAGATTGACATCACATTCACTTGACCAAATAAATCCATGTGTAACAACTGTAATGGATCAGTGATTGATGTTGCTAGTTTACTCTTGAATGATACACTCTTTTGTTTCCCTTTCTGGCATGAATCACACAATCCATCTTGTGTAAATTCTAACTGTGGAATGCCAACTACCAATCCTAATCCTCACAAGCTTGTTGATGTTCTTGAAATTCAAATGGGAAAGCTTCTTATGCCAAAGCCAACTTTCATCAGTTGAAGCTTTGCTATATAGACATGTGATTTGATCAGTAAAAGAAATAAGATTTGCAACATACAAATTTCCTTTTCTTTTTCCTGTCAAAATCACATTATCAGATTCTTTGTCACACACCAAGCATTTATCTTCTTTGAAGGTGACATTGAATCCCTTATCACATAGTTGACTCACACTCAGTAAATTGTGCTTTAAGCCATTAACTAGTGCTACTTCAGTGAAGATGACATCTCCATGTTCAACACTGCCATATCCCCTCGTATGGCCTTTGCTGTCATCTCCAAAAGTGACTTTTGGGCCACTTTTCTCTTCATACTGTTTTAGCAGGGACTTATCTCCAGTCATGTGCCTTGAACAACCACTGTCCAAGTACCATGATTTCTTCTTTTTGCCCTGCACAGTAGAGAGTAACTAGTTTGAGATTTTTGGAACCTAGACTTTCTTGGGTCCTTTCTCTCTAGTTGTAGACTCAAGACTTGACTCAGATTGAGTTGATTGTCTTTTAGCAGTTTTGACTTTAATTGGACAATCATTAGTCTTGCTACTTGCTTGTGAGAGACTGCCAAGTTTAGAGTTTTCATTATTAATGCAAAGATTATTTAACCTTTTTACAGGTGATTTATCTTTTATTCTCTTTGAAGATGCAGTCTCAGTTATAGGAATTTTATTTTTACTCCTACAGTTAACAGCTATGTGGTTGGGGTTACCACATACATGACATGTCTTTCTAGGAGCATCAGGCATTCTAGCATAATTTGTATATTTATTAATGCCAATTTTTCCATTCCTATTTTTCTTATTTCTGCTTAACTCCACTAATTTTTCAGCCTTTTTGTCTAGAAGATTCTCCAATTTTTTATTTAGTTGTGTCTTTGTCATGAACCCAATATTTAGTCTATTTGTTTCACTCTTATCAACAACATTCACTGTCTTTTGATCACTTTCTGTTTTTGCAGAGATTTGTTGATCTTGAGTGTTAATGAATTTGGATTCAATAACAGGAGAGACAAAATTAATTCTTTTTATAAAATTTGGCTTACTAGTTGAGGAGTTCGCAGCTTCAATTAGATCATTTAAATCTGAACTCTTGTCTAGTTTTTCATCATAACCTAGTCCAGATTTTTAACCTATTGTTCGACACTCTACCAAGTCTGTCAACCTTTTAGAGGAAGTATTCCATTATTTAATCTTAGCTTGAACATTTTCAAGTTGCTCTACTAAGTAATATTCCCTCTTTTTCAAAGCATCAATCATATGATGAGCTTTGTTTTAATCAGACTTGATAATGTCAAATTGTGCTAATCTCTCTTCAAGAAAGTTGTTTCTTTTCAAGAGAATGTCACGTGATTCTTTTACATTGGCATGTTCAATAGTTAAAGATCTAAAACTAACATGCAAATCAGACATATCTTTTTGTATGCTTTCAATGCTAGATGTATCAAGTAAATTAAGCCTATTGAAGTTCTGAGTTGCATCACATACCTCTGTAGAATCACTTGACTCGTCACTTCGAGCCATTAGAGCAAAGTTGACAACTTCTTCATTAGAGTCGCTGTCAATCCAATCTTTACCCTCTGTAATCAAGGCTTTGCTCTTTGATTTAGCTTTCTTGTCAGCAAAGTCTTTCCTTGATTTTTCATCCTTAGATCTATCACTAGATCTAGGCTTCCTGCACTCATTGGCAAAGTGCCCTAACCCGTCACAATTGTAACATCTTATTTTCTTTAAGTCGAAGGTGACTTTTTGACCTTCACGTTTAGGGTTAAGCTTCCTTGATGATTTTCTTCCTTTCCTGTTGGCCCTAAATTTCTTGAACTGTTTGACCATGAATGCCATAAATTCCTCCATGTCATCATCAGAATCCAGTTCATCTTCCTGATCAGTCGAGCTAGCATCGGAAGATTCCTCATCAAGCTTCTCTTGAGACTTACTTGTCTCAACCATCAACGCAGCTCCTTTGTCCCCGCCATGCATGCGTTGTCGTTGCTCTACTTCGAGTTCATATGTGACGACCCCATAATCCCATACCGGACTAGGGCATCATCATAAGAAGGTAAGGATAACCATTCATCCATTCCCAAATAAATACTGAATAAAAACAGCATTTAAGAGTTATTACAACCCAAGAATTAAGTAATTACAGCGGAAGCTATTACATCATTTCCTAATAACAAAATAAATCTCATCGACTCTTCAAACGTCTTCCTTCTTTCCTTCATTCATTCCTTTCTTTCCTTCATCAGTTCTATCAAAAAGATAAACACTTAGCAGCTTATCATCTTTGCTTTCCCCTTGTCAGAGGGTTCAGCTTTAGCTTTCTGTCCTGCAAATCATTAACATTCAACATGGGTGAGCGTTTTACGCCCAGCAAGTATATACACGTAGAGGCAAATATGAATAATTCAACGAATTTCATCTGGAATCAAAGGAGAGAAATTCAAATTCTGTTTGTGAGGCTTGGTGAAGCAATACCAAGTCCTCGGAAACCTTCAAAATCTTTGAGGATTCACTGATGATATACAACTTGTGATCCCCCCTTGAAGAAAGTCAGGTATACACCTGATCATAACATTCTCAAATATCCAACGGGGGCTACACCCGTGGATCTGCTAACCATACAGTACACAGCTGGCCAGGCTGGACCGCATGATCCCTCTGAGTGACTACGTAGTCAAATAACATTTCCTCTTGGTCAGGTGAAGAACACATCAGCACCTTTCCTTTCCTCTTGCCA